>OX243821.1:7271254-7488754 GCA_945859605.1 Lumbricus rubellus
TTCTACACGGTGATTCATTAAAAAACGTCCCATACATATTTCACTGTAACTCCGTCAAATGTCATGCTATGTGAAAGAAATTTTAAAGGAAGACAGAGGAGTTATTTCTAAACATTCGGAAAGTTTAAGTTTATGTTCAAATTGACCCCTTTGGCAGCTACGCATGCGCGAAGACGAGTACGCCACTGTTTGAGTGATTCGTCAATGATGCGCTGATCCATCTTGTCCCATGCCTTCACAATTCGACTTCGCAACTCACTGACACCACATATTCGAGATCTGTAGACCTTCTCTTGCATGACACTCCATATCTTATAGTCCACTGGATTTAAATCAGGGTTGTTGGGTGGCCACAAAGTAGGCGGGATCAATTCAGATGTTTCAGTTTCCAGTAATGCAACAGTGTCCCGTGCTCTGTGCGCAGGAGCGCTATCCTGCTGGAAGATGAAATACTCATCGGTAATGTCACGAATGTCTCGTAAAAGGCCCTGTTTTAGTAGAACATCTCTGTAATATTGTCCATTGATCTTAACGCCCGGTTCGATTAAATGGATATGTTCGTACGACCGTGTGCAGAGACCCTGACAGATACCATAAGGGGTTTGCTGAAAATTGGTCGATTCCGCAAAAGACAATTTACTGGAACGTCCCTCTTCTGTGTACCGGCAGATGCGTGATTGTGAACATTCTGATTGTTATTGGGTGATGCCACAATAAACAATTTCTCACTAGGAGGCTAAACCAGATGAAATTGACCAGGTTTGCATGATACAACCCCAGTGACTGACAGGAACGTTGAAATCTTGCTTATTTCTCGAGATTATCGTGACGTCATTAGTTTCGTCATCCACGTTACGTCATTATAGCTCTGAACGTGACATAATTTATATAGCACTTGGCCGGATCATCAAACTTCATTATTCTGAAATTTCATTAAATTTGATGGTCATCCACATGAGTTATGCCAACTTATGTGTGGGATGTTTTTT
This sequence comes from Lumbricus rubellus, assembly GCA_945859605.1. NCBI lineage: Eukaryota > Metazoa > Annelida > Clitellata > Crassiclitellata > Lumbricidae > Lumbricus > Lumbricus rubellus. Next base: position 7,272,244 of record OX243821.1, read on the forward strand.
TATGAATCACCGTGTAGACTGCTATACTTTCAGTATTTCATGTTGCATTCACGTTGACTAAAATATGAATAAAAAGTACTAAACAGTTTTTGTGTGACTATGAAAATTTTTTGATCTCTGTCCGGTTGTACGATAAAATAATGTACTTTCCTCCTATGGTATCCATGGCAGCCGCATATTCGTTTGATATGTCCTAACAACCTCACAGACTAGACGCAGTGCTCGTGAGTAAGTAGATGCCATGCACCTGGGTATTAAACGAAGTTTCAAATAAATTGCGGTTTCCACTTACAATGGCGAAATATTAACTATGTGCAATAACTTAAAATTTCCGTTGACCTAAGACACCTTTTAAACCGTTGTAAACCAATGTAGATATAAACAGCGAGTGCGATGAGTTAATGAATCCACCAGGGGCGCCGTTAGGCGTACGCACTTACGCAAGTGCGTACAGCGCGGAAAGGCAAAAAATTTTTTGGACAAATTGTAAATTAAAGAATTAAAGCGTGAAATATTATAAGCGATGAAATTCTATTGAATCTATTGACATTTTATAATCTATAAAATTTACTTACTTACTTACTTACACTATAGGGGCCTAATAGAGAGCCATCTTGGCATTGAGCGTCTTCGGGTATATATTCGTGTCCCGGTGTAAAGGTTTCAAGTTACACGCTCTTAAACATTACCACCCCCCCCCCGGTAACTTGAAACCGGTTTCAGATTACCCCCCGAAAACTAGATTTGCATCAATCATCGCATTTATTGCACTAAGAAATCAGAAAAATCATCCCGCTTCTTGTTTTGGTCTGAAGATTTTCATCCGTCATCCCACTGTGGTTTGTTATCAATATTTTACTCGGAAAAAATAATAGCCTCGAAACCATTTCTCCATGTAACTTCAGCGGCGATTTAGTATTTTAGTTACAGATGAAAATATTTATAACAAACCAAACCACGAAGTGGGATGACGGATGAGAGTCTCCAGACCAAAACAAGAAGCGGGATGATTTTTCTGATATTTTTAGTCTAATAAATGCGATGATTGATGCAAATTACAGTTTGCAGGGGGGGTGATGTTTAGGAGAAGGTAATAATTTGAAGCCTTTAGGCCTACACCGGTTAGGCTCTATACTTCTTAAATAGGTAAACTGTAACTGGCTTGCGGATGAATTTTGAAACTCTTTGTTGGTAGTTAGGTCTGTTTAAACTGTGAAAAATTACCTCTATGCGCATACCCAAAATGGAGCAAAAAGCTTATGCTGGTGTAACCATGGGCGCCGACTCTGCGAGGCCCGTAAGTGCTCAGCACCGTCAGAAATTGGCAATGCGAGGCCCTCCTATGCATGGGCACCACCTGAAATCAGCCGGCAAGATGTGCTTTTAAGATATTTTTTCTCTGTTGAGATTGCTTATCTATAAAAATCATTCCATCTTTAGTATACTTTTTAAAATCTCAGTTAGTTTACCTTACAATTTCTCCAGTTTTATCCCATCTGGTAGTCTGAACTCCATTGGTCCTAAGCCGATCAGCGAATGCGAGGAAACCCCGATATCCTGCTTATTCGATCCGCTTCCGTCATTTTTTTTATTACGGACGAAGGCGACAATTTGAATGATATTGTTTCTTTAAACCTATATTGTGTACAATGCTCAATAGTGTTCTTCAGTGCTCGAGAGTCACCTCCCAGCATCATAAAAGTGGGATATTGTTTTGTCTTTAAAAAACTACTTGAAATAGCCTACTATTTGAAAAACTATTCCACAGTGTTAATATTGGCTCACTAAACAGTGGCTAATTGTCTGATTTCTTGTGCAAAATTTGAGTATGTTGGCCTAATTGAGGGAGAGTGCTCCAAGACGCCCATGAAAACGAAGATTGTGCTTTTCTTCTGTGTGGATTCCAAGAGAAATCGGCTACATCAAACACAAAAAATGATCAAAAAAAATTTAAATTGGGAAGAACATTATTTTATTGAAGCTTTAAATCATGTCTTTATGCAATGAGATAATAGGAAAATTTGACAAGGATGTCATGACGTTAAAATGATAGCCTAAGGTTCTACCATCGTAGTGTGACAATATAAAAATCGAAAATGGGGAGGAGCACATCCCGTTCCCAAACCCTTTCCCTGCTCGGCGCTGTCCTTCTCGGCGATCATACTTTGGCCGCGAGTTCGTCCCTTAAAACCAGGACCAAGTCTCCGCCTATGTGAACAGTGGTGACTTCAATAAGTCTCCTATAAAAAAAGGTCAAAAATTTTTTCGCGCGCTCACACGCGCATATTTTCACATTCTTTTGGGCACCCCCACTCTTCGGATCAACTCGGCGCCTATGGGTGTAACTCATAATCGCCAGTAGGCACATAGGCCTACGGTATATACATATAATATATACATACATAATATATAATTATATATATATATATATATATATATATATAAGCTCGTATCGATCGCTGTTCGCTTCATATTATTTTGTGCAAGTTGTGCGTACAGAAAAAAAATCCTGGCGGCGCCGCTGGAATCCATTGCTATCTACATCTGATATCTTTACAATTCTTCTTTCCGGCTTGTTATATCCGCCACAAAAATCAATCATTGATTCGTGGAGATTCTGGGCAACCATCTAGAATACCGTTAAACCCTGATCCATATCCACGGTGTTATCTATTGTCTTTTGGAATTAGTACAATAATAATATAATGCAATAAAAGTCTAGGTTAATTCAATCAATTCTACACACGTAACGGATAAGATTGATAAGCTGTGGAAATTATAGTAATTTGGCTAGTTACGCCATTCTTTGTTCAAAAGAACTTCAAACGAACTGTCCATTGAAATAAAAAAATTAATTCTATTGCCATCTTGTATTTATCAATCTGCATTTACCTCAAATGTAAAAGGATCAGTTGATTTTCACATTCAAAAGAAACCGTGAAACACCGAATATAAAAAAGTTATCCATAATGTTCGATGTTTTAAACACCTTTAAATCTGATTCGTGTCGATCTATGAATAACTGATCTTCGTTTGCATGCCATTGTTCTGTATGACAGAAATTATTAGTTCATAAAAGATGCGATCATCCCCTGGAGATTTGTTATTTTGTGAAGAGTCGATGACATCATGAAGCTCTCGAATATTAAAGATTACATTAAGAGTTGATGTTTAATTACTGCAATATCCTTACGTTTTTTTCCTCCATTTTCATCATTCCTGGTTCGTAACTGATTGAAGAATTTATTCGCATAATAATATTAGAAGTGCCATTAGTACGGTAGTAAGCTTTCCAAATAAACATAACATGGTTTAAACTGTTAGTGGATGGCGTCCACGCACTTACATTCAAATCTGAGCGCCGTCCTGCCACTCATTGGGCCAACACAGCACAGCCAGGAAAAGAAAATGGCGTCCAGGCAACTCATTATTATCTACACTTCAAGTGCTGTGGAAAGCCGATGATGAACAGCAGAGTTTTCGCAGATGCGGGTGAAAGGACATTTCTGCAATGCATGGTCAAACCAACCTCATTATATCCATGTATGTAAATAAAATTAATCCATTCCTTCAGTTCATTTACATGTTGTACGCAACAAAAGTCATTTATTTGACGCTGAGTTGCGACGCTGTTATAACAGAGATGATGATTTGAATTATATTTAGCAAATAATTATTTTTATGGATCTTCCAATGCGATGATTGCCACACGTTTATGCTTATGTGATAGAGGTCGAACGCAATAATTATTATAGTTGGTGCGAACACGTCAATGCAAATGGTTCCACAGTTTTTAATTTATGGTGTATATGAATTAGTTTTAAAGGTGTTTAATGGTTGCGTAACTTTTACGATGCAAAGAGTCGATCCATTTAACCAACATACTGAAATGAGTCGAAAATAATTTAATTGCTTCTGGTTCCCCGTTCGCGGACTGCTCTCCGACAGCGTCGTTCATTCTCTGTCGCTGGTCTTACAACCTGGAATGGCCTCTCCGTTGCACTACGCCGCCGTCTTTGTCAGCTGACTATAATATAGGGTGTCTCGATAGGTCGTGAACGATTTTGAATGCATACAAATATATGTTATACACAATAGTTTTATACTGGCGGATAGGTTATTCAAATGAAAATGTTAATATAAAAAATTAGATCACTAGCTCACTTATTCAAATTTTAGCGCCAATATCCGTGACGTCATAAAATTCGTGCCAAATAAACGTCCAGTTAAGACGCAAACAATATTGTACGACCCTCATTGTTAATCCACACATAATTAATTATTACAAATTATCATTTAGTATTTAGTAATGTTTCCTTTAATCTTTATTACATCCTCAAGTCGATTAGTCATCGAGCCAAATAGATTTTTCAGAGTTGTCAGAGGTAGGCTAGGCCTATCGATGTCCATGCTTTACGAAGCCGACGTTTTAAGTGCACACACAATCAAAGGCCTCATTCGAATGGTTGAACAAGAATATCAATGGATAGCCAGCCTACATCTCACCGAGGGACTGGCCGCCTAATTCGTCGGATTGGTCAGCAATGCAAAATGTTTGGAGTATTATGGCGGCAACTGTTTAGCCTATGTCGACCTTAAAACGTCGGTTTTGTAAGGCACGGACAATTTTGGACATCAAGGGCCTACCTCTGACAACTCTGAAAAATCTATTTGGCTCGATGACTATGCAGCACTGTGGAAGATCGAGCCATAGGAACAACCAGGTCACCATGCATTGCAGAGCGAAGAAATCCACGATCTTTGCAAAGTGTTACAAACAAAGACAAAACTCTTTTTAGTCGTCAGATGCATTACCATTTGATGAAGAGAGGTTCAGTGGCTCAGCTTAGACACCTTTAATTTTGTAATAAACATATTATATTTACCATTAATATCTTTCCTGCGTTTGACTTCTAGGTGTGTAAAGATAATTTTAAAATTGTCAATCAAGTACATTTAACTCAATACATCTCGTAAAAATTCATCAAACAGTCATGGTCGATAAAAAAAATCTAAAAGCAGACAATTCTTTTCAGGTTTGATAAAAACATTTTCCGACAATGCAGATGCCACGTTGTGAGCTTTTTACTGTTTAACGACACTGTGTAGTGTGTCATAACAAAGATTACTAGTATCTCCCTCCTTCTTTGTCGAGTCTTAGGGCTGGCACTGTCAGAGTGCGAACAGTGGCGGGGGTCTAGACGAAGCGTTGCTATTTTTGTTACGCATCACGTGTCACTGCAGTCTGGGTCACGTGATTTCGGGTGATCGTTTATTTTGAGGATATCTGTCAATGTGTTGGCCAACCAATGGACGGGAAGGAAGAAGCTGTTGATGACTGTTAGTAGAAGGAAACATATTTTTCTTTGTGCATTGTGGAATTTTAATTTGATGCAACATTTGCTATTAAAGGTGTTTAACGATCAACGCATAAGATGGCGTTTTACATAAATTTGGATACTGCAACATATAAAATGAATGACTACAACATCTCAATTATACGCTTTTGTCTTTTAAATCGATGTTGGCACTCCATGATTGTGATTCATTAGAGCGGTCACCTATTAATTGAGACGACTAGGCTACCCAACAGCGTCGTTCATTCTCTGGTGCTGGTCCTACAACCTGGCATGGTATCCCTGTTACACTGCGCCTAATTCCCGTGGATAACTTCGCTCTGTTTCTTATGTTAGCATAAAATTCTATCTATCTACCAAAAGTTTTTAAAATTGGTGGAAGCAAATATCAACAGGCAGACACTCCTTCAGTTTTCAATAGAACTACTGGCTTTCGAGTTAGAAAACATTTTCCGACAAGGCAGATGCCACGTTGAGCTTTTTACTGTTTAACGACACTGTGTCATAACAAATATGACTAGTATCCTCTCCTTCTTTGTCGATGCTTAGGGCTGGCACTGTCAGAGTGCAACCAGTGGCGGAGATTAGACGAAGCGTTGCTATTTTTGTTACGAATCATGTGACACTGCAGTCTGGGTCACGTGATTCCGGTTGATCGTTTATTTTGAGGATATCTGTCAATGTTTAGGCCAACCAATGGACGGGAAGGAAGAAGCTGTTGTTGAGTGAAGGAAATATTTTTTATGTATAGTGGAATTTAAATTTGATGCATTAATTGCTATTAAAGGTGTTTAACGATCAACGAATGAGATGGCGTTTTACATAAATTTGGATACTGCAATATATAAAATGAATGACTACAACATCTCAATTATACGCTTTTTATCTATTAAAGGTGTCCAATTATGTCTGTTATTTTTCTCTGAGCCTACCGGTACCTTACATATTATATTAGCTGCTAAGGTGTTTCAACGTTGCAAGTTGGCCAATGTTATATGATTAATTTCTATTACGCCAATACGATGATTCTGTCACTGGTTGTGAACGCTATCTATCTATTTGGCATGTTTCTTAGCTCAACGATGCTTTGAAAAAGGAAGATGATTCGGCTTTTTCGTTTACAGTCACGGGTACATAATTCTCCATCATCCTCATTCATTAGAATTGTTTGTTATTTCTCGTAAAAATTCGCGATTCTTCAGTTGTAAAAAATGTGCTGGTCTCAATGGTAGGAGTATTAGAAGATTTATTTTAACGTCACTGTGTGATAACAAAGATCATTAGTGACGCCTTCCTCCTTTATCCAAGCTTAGGTCAGGCACTGAGAGAATTGAGCCAGTAGAGAAGTCAAAACGAGGAGGAGGAGGGGGGGTCCTGATTTGACGATGATCTATGACAACGGAGTCCATTGCCCTCGACAAAATTTATTCGGCATATTACAGCACTAATCAAGAAGAGGAAAATATTTGTAGATTTGTTAAACAATTGATAATAGGTGTTTAACAAAATGTGCTTGAATTTGATGCGTTTTAAGATCTCCCGATTTCATATTATTTAAAACTGCGGTGCTTTTTTGAATCGTCAAAAGACGGTGGGTGGTTTTACCAAAAGTGTTATAACTCTTGTTTTGTTTGAAATGTTTTGATGAAATCAGGCCATCATGTGTATATACAAATTGTCTTTAAGAGTGCAAAATGTCATTTAGAAATTCTTACTTTTGGCCAAGATATTTGCCAAAAAACAAGGGGGTCTCTTTTTGCCGCACCCTGTATATGTACTGAATTATGTTAAATAGATTTTTTCGAAGGCAACGGCCTCTGATGTCACAGGCCCTCGTCAAATCTGGATCCTTCTTCTTGCAGCAGAACCGTAAAGTGACTGTATAATTATTAGGAGCAAGACTAATAATAATTATAATACAATGTGAGTTTAGGAAGCCAGATTGAATTTCTGGAAGCACTTGCGTTGCAATTCATCATAAGCATCAGCTAAGATCCTCCGTAGCCAGCAGCGCTGTCTTCATACAGGAACACACTGTATTATATTGTTCAAATGGTTGCAAGTAATAGACACTATAGCTTTTTATCATCAAATTAAACTTTGTCCAATTTCACCGAGTTCTTCTTAAACACCCTTAAAACGGAGACTGGGAACGCAATAATTGCTAACAAACGCTTCTGAAATTTTGTCTAGACGTCAATGCTGCAACTAGTCCTAGACTTATTTGCGTCAAGAAACCATTTTAAAGGTATCTTCATTATCGTGAAAATCTGAAATCTGGCATTTCAAGAATGAACTGTGCAAAGATTATATTTGTATGTGCACTTGTTATAGCGCCCCATCAAGCTCTCTACCTACTCAGAGGCGCTCCCGAATGCAGAGCGGACACTGCATCGGAGTTTCACGCCGAAGCGCTGAGCAATTGTGAGTCAAGAACTTACCAAAATTTCCTTAAACACAACCTTGGTCAGAAACACGCAAAGCGCAATTCAACACATCTGGTCATGTGCACTTATTATAGCCCCTCCCTTCAAGATGTACTACTCAGAGTCGCTTCCGATTACACGCGGACACCGAATCGGAGTTTCAAGCCGAAGCTCTGATCAATAATATGGCGATTGAAGGACGGACTTGCCTAATGTCCCTACGAAACGGCATGAGGTGGATTAGAACCTTCCCATCACATGATGTTCCAGCAGGTTTTCGATCAATTCAGCGGGTAACGGCGAGAAAGAAAAAGCGACATGTTATGCAATGTTTTAACAAGCTTGGAATCAATGTACGGGGAAAGGGTGACCAATGAACTTTTTCGAGCTAAGCGCGTCTTAGAATCCAGTTTTGTGGTGATATAATAGTAGATATAATTTCAAAGATGCTGAACGACGGGAATTGGTTGGCTAAGATGGACGATGTTTCGAGTTGAAACGACGATGGACGTGAGGAGTGAGCAGCGCTTCTTTGTTGAAGTATCCTTATATGAGTTCCATAATAGTTATTTATCAAGAAACGAAAATAAATACTGTAAACTACACGCCTCTTTAAAGAGCATGGAATGAAATAATAATAACAAACTAATCTGCAGCTGTGCAACATGCCGTCAGAATAAATTTATTAAAGTGCACCATATACGATAATCCTTGTCACTTCTACGGCTACGTCACCTAGCGCTTTGTTTAACATTGCCCAACGTGACTCTATCGACGAGATCTAGCTATATCTCAGAATCTCCAGCAATTATCTACAGTATAAGTATATCGGCTCGTCCATCTTTATACTACACGTCTCAAAAGTCTGAAGCTTTAAATATTGCAACTCTACGTGGCCCCAAATCAGTGGCCCCCGTGCCCCGACTCCAACAGTGAATAGGTAAAGAAGTCAGTTATTCAAGCAATATTCAAGCTGTAGGCATTTCGATTGGTGAATGTGTAGACAGGTAATAAGAAGCAGACAAAAGGCGTGTAAGCTAGTAAATGCTTCAGTAATTATTAATGAAGAAGTCATATTCTTTTCAGCAGTGTCATAATTGATGTAGCTTCCCTATCCTTGAAATATCCACATTTCACTTTTTCCACTTCAGTCCGGAATTTGGGAGTCATCCTTGACCAGGAACTCACATTTACGCGGCACATTAACCCTCAGGCTACCACGCTATTTTTGTAACACTGACTACCAAAGGGGGGGTGGTTACCACCCCCCCTGGATTTTGGGTTTGGTTTGAGATATCATAACTTGTAATACACCTATGGATTCAGCATTCATTTCTGCACAAAATGGTATATTTAGGTTTAAAATGTATGAAAGCACCCCGAAGTTATGAATTTTTTACCGTAGGCACCCATCGATTCCACAAAATGTATACTTTCGCATAAGCAAAATATTAGATTCTGTGTGTTTTAACATAATTTTTTTAATTAAAAATAGTTTACATATAATAAAGTCCAATATTCAACTATAAAAACTAGTAATAAGTTAGTTTTAGTTACAATAAAAAGAGAAAAAACATGTAAAACATGCTGAAAAACGTTTACGCAGACTTATCGGTTTGCGTTGTAAAAAAACCCCAACATTTTCACACATTTAAATTTATTTTGAGCACTTCCGGTCATCAAATGTCAAATTAATTGGTACCAAAAAATAGCCCTAAATGCACTCTATAGAATGACATAATTTATTTCTCTTAAAAAATAAACTATGAATAATTTTTAATAGGAAAAACATGAAAATATTATGAAAATAAAACACCTTTATTTATATTTTAATTTATTTTGAGCACTTCCGGTTGTCTAAAGACAACTCCGTGACCACCAAAATGTAGCCCCACATTCCCTCTACAGAATGGTGTAATCGGTGTCTCTTCATGTCAAAGGACGGATAAGATACAGCCGATAATCTAAGGGGGGTGGTATCCACCCCCCCCTGGTGCCTCGGGTATATCGGGTATAACTTTTGAATGGTATGGTATATAATCACACATTTTAGCTCAGAATGTGTGCAAATGAATCCTCTACAGCTACCTAAAACGTCAAAATTTTATTCCTAACGAAAAAAATTGATTTGGGAAAAACCTAGAGGGGGGGGTGGATACCACCCCCCCCCTTGGTAGCCCGAGGGTTAACCTTCTGTGTCGCAGCTGTTACTACCAGCTTCGGCAGCTCAAGGTCATTTCCCGCTCTTTGACTTCTAGCGCAGCCGCAACACTTGTTCGTGCGTTTGTAGTTTCACGCTTGGACTACTGCAGTTCCATATACGTTGGACTTCCAGCCTGTCGGGTGGGGCCCCTAAATAGGGTCTTGCGCACTGCTGCCCGCCTCATAGGCCGCATTCCCAAGTTTGGCCGAGTCTCCAAGTACATGAGGGATGTACTCCACTGGCTCCCTTACCCACAGCGCATTACATACAGAATTTCCGTCTTGGTCCGGCGCTGCTTTGAGGGTTTGGCTCCTTTATACTTGCAGGAGCTCTGTTGCTCGACCACGCTTGTTCAACGCCGCTGCTCTCTCCGCTCAGCTGCACAAGCGGAACTTATTGTTCCACGCTCACGGACTGCAATTAGGCAGCGCCGTGCTTTCTCCGTGGCTGGCCCTGCGACCTGGAATGAGCTCCCTGTTATCCTTCGTCAAATACCTATTAGCCTTTCTACTTCTACTTCATTTCTTTCTCTTCTCAAGACTGTCTTATTCGACCGGGGTTGGACTGGGAGCGCTCCTGAGTAGTAACCTTGAAGGAGCGCTATATCAAATTCTCAGTAAATAAATAAATAAATAATAATTAATCATGTAATCACCAAGTCGGTATTTATAAGAAGACCCAGAACAGTATTCTGCCATCGTCCTTCTGAAGCCTGTATAAGAAAGATAAATGGCAATCGTATTTAAGGTGTCCTTACAACAACCAAACACACGAGAGTCAGCGGCATGTCTAAATAAACAACCAGGATCATGTTCATCATCTTCGTAATGATTAAGTGCAATAAAACTCTATAGTGATCAAGTGTAATAAAACATTCATCCAGTGCATTAGCTGGTGATGCCAGGCTTGTACTTATAGACAAGGGAGGAGCGCATCAATCATCAATCTATCTATCTACCTTAAAATCTACCAGCCTCTTTAAAAATCGGGTTATTTCACCTGATTTATTTTTGTTTTAATTTAAAATTTATATATTCGATCAAAAATATTTGCTGACGAAATAGAAGCGGGAATTAGCGCGTGAGGGTCGGTTAGGGCTCAGGTTAGGCGTCGCGAGGGTCGATTAGGGTTAGTTTTAGGGTTAGTGCAGTCATTCTGCAGAAATTGAAGCTGGATTGATGAAAATGTTCTTGCCTAACTGGAGCTGGATTGACGAAAAAATTGTTATCTAAATAGAAGCTTGATAGCAACTATTGAATGATGCGATTGACATCATAATTATATAATTATTTGTGACGATATGTGATAAATGAAATTAAATTAAAAATAAAAAAATAAATCAGGTGAAATAACCCATAAGTACCAATTAAACGAATAAATATACATACACAAAGTCATTGTTAACCTATAATTATTGTATAGTAGTCAAACTCTTAGACACCTTCAGGATTATTGATATTTGGTTTATAAAATAAAAAATGCGCACAAAACACATACATCTCAATCTGTTGTCAAAATCTCATCAATGGTAGCCATGACCTTCGTCTTCCCTACATTTATCTCCACGTTGTACTGTTCCGCTGCCTGATCCGCGTCGTTCAGCGCAATAATAAAACTCCGTCGAATTTATATAGCGTCTAGTAACATTGTTATAAAGGTGTTTTAAGGCACTGAATTGATTCTATTGCTTCATAATTTCTTCCTTTCTATAACCATTTCGTGTCCCTTGTTGCCATAATTTGGCAACACAACTAACTGTTAAGACAACAGAAAAACAATCTCCAGCAGTTCGTTGCCAAACGAAAGTAAACACGTGACCACCGACTCTGCCTCTGATAATAAGCTTCAGTGGTATTTGCTACTTTAAGGAAACAGTATGGACTGGTCTGCAGAAGGTGGATGGGAAGGACAGCGCAACAATCTGCATTAAATGACATCATCTGGAGAGCCCTGTCGATTTGAAGGCGGATATTTCCAGTTCAAGAGAACAGCTGTCAGGACTGAGCCGCACCGATGTTGCGTCAGTTGCAACTTGCGACTGCTTTAACTCCTTGCCTTAACGCTGGTGGTGAATGGATTTGTGGGACATGCAGAATAGGCTTCATCCTTCTGACCTGCGATGATATTTACATGTATATTATAACTCCGCCACTGGTTGCACTTTGCCAGTGCAAGTCCCAAGCCTGGGTAATGGAGGAAGGCGTCGCTAATGGTCTTTGTTACCACACAGTGACGTTAAACTGCAACTACTAACAATAAAGTGAAACTTAAATTGCGACAGCAATTATAGCGTTATAATTAAACACCTCTAACTCTGAGCTAATATAATACTATTTATTTACGTCAACCCAAAATTCATAATAATATCGATTTCATCGAGAACTTGACATTGTATTCTGGTGAATGGATCCGATGACGAGGCTGACCTTGGATTTGACTCTCCTTCAAGTTACTACCCAGAGGCGCTCCCGACTATTATACAGCGCGAACAATGAATCGGAGTTTCACATACAACAGAAAATTGCTAAAAGGATTGACCATGCCATATCAACAAATGCGTCTATATGCTCAGAATCTTTGGCTGAGTAACATCGAAACTCAGCCAAATTTGGGTACTATCGATGCCTTTGAGCATCAAAGTTTGGAGTTCAAATTCACCCCAAAACGCCGCGTGGGGAAGTCCTTCACTCGCAATTGCTCAAGAGCGTCGGCTTGTAACTCCGATTCCATGTCCGATCCAAAGTTCGCGCTGCAGTCGGGAGCGCCTCTGAGTAGCAATCTTGAAGGGACGCTATAACATGCTCCCATGTATACATACATCCGTCAAATGTCCATTGCCAGATGATTGCTAACAATACGAATGATGAAATAAAGAGTCTTGACTTGTTCAGACAGACGTGAATTAGTTTTAAACACCTTGTAATTGGTTTAAACCAAATCTATAAATAGTAATCGACAATAACTCAAAATTACCCAATGAGCAATCTGGACTAACAGTATCCCGTATTCTCCAGTCAGTCAATCAATCAATCAATCAATCAATCAATCAATCAATCAATCAATCAATCAATCAATCAATCAATCAATCAATCAATCAATCAATCAATCAATCAATCAATCAATCAATCAATCAATCAATCAATCAATCAATCAATCAATCAATCAATCAATCGATCGATCAATCAATCAATCAATCAATCAATCAATCAATCAATCAATCAATCAGTCAGTCAATCAATCAATCAATCAATCAATCAAATTGATCAATCAATCAATCAAATTGATCAATCATATCCATCAATCAATCAATCAATCAATCAATCGATCAATCGATCAATCGATCCATCCATCCATCAATCAATCAATCAATCAATAAATCAATCAATCAATCAATCAATAAATCGATCAATCGATCAATCGATCCATCCATCCATCAATCAATCAATGAATCAATAAATCAATCAATCAATCAATCAATCAATCGATCAATCGATCCATCCATCCATCAATCAATCAATGAATCAATAAATCAATCAATCAATCAATCAATCAATCAATCGATCAATCGATCAATCGATCAATCGATCCATCCATCAATCAATCAATCAATCAATAAATCAATCAATCAATCAATCAATCAATCAATCGATCAATCGATCCATCCATCCATCAATCAATCAATGAATCAATAAATCAATCAGCCAGACAATCAATCGATCAATCGATCCATTGTGTCGATCGATCGATTTCTATCTGGTTAAAAAATTGCAAACGTAAGAATTTCGATAGCGCAAATTTAGATATTTAAATCAATTGTTCGGTTTTATCCTACATGTATCTGCTTTGTTAAGCGGAAGTGCGACCAATTCCTCATTCGTGTATTCCAGAACCTTCTGCCTTCGTAGCTGCGAACTCAGAAGTCGAGTAAACATCCAGCGGTAACGATAAAATATTAGCCAGATGAAAATTTAGGCAAGGAAAAGGAAAGCCGATGGCTATGTACATCAGTGGTTCCCAACCTTTTTTGACTGTAGGGCCCCTTTTTCTAAGTTGGAGGACACGAGGGCCACTTTTTCTTATAGTTAAAGGACATTAGGGCATTTAGGAGGCCACAATGCTAAAATTTAATTAACTAAAATCATATAAAAAATTGTTATAATTAATTCAAAGTAGAATGTTTGATGTTTATAGACTTCAAAATAAAATAATTTGTAATAGAAAATGATAATATGTTCTATCCGGTCCAAATTGTCAATTTTTCAATATATTTTTGTTAATTCATGGAGAGATGAGTGCCATTGTTTGGGCCTAGCGGGCCATTTTGTGAAGCCTCGCGGGCCACTTTTGGCCCGTGGGCCACGGGTTGGGAACCGCTGATGTACATGATTGTATTAACAAGGATTTACAAACTATTGCTAACTAAATGAGAATCAAATTAATTGCCAGTCGTGACCCATGTTTATGTAGCATAAGTTATAACCGTTTTAGAGGTGTTTGACGCATGTGCTTAATTTTAGATTTGTGCGAATTTCTTTTATATAATTAGTTAGCAAACGTTGTAAAGGTGTCGAATGCTGTTTCTCTAAGCATTGGATACAACTCACCATTTGCGAATTTCGCGCCACTTCTGCGGCTCCGTTAACGGTCCATGCGCTTTTTTTGTTATTCACCAAAGCGCCTCTGTCGACAATCTCTGGCTGTATCTCTCCCTACTGCCCACTTCTAAAGTCAGAACCGTCAACAATATTATAATATGACGCCACGTGATGCTAAAATTTGCGATCCAGACTCAAACCGTTGCTAAATAAATAAGTCAGTTAGTAAATTAAGAAAACTTGCTCGTAGGCATTGCCATATCGCAGGAGATACGTCTATTGCCTATAGAGTCTATGAGACCACGCTCTTAGGACTATTCTCTTTAGACGTGGTTGGGTCGGGAGCGCCTCTGAATAGTTATTCTTGAAGACGGGCTATTTATATGTCTGAAATGAATTAAATGAATGGCGATTGGTAATTGTGTAGATACGTAGTAATATTATGCAAGATTTATTCATTAATTGAACCCATGCATGCTCTAAATTACCGAAAGAAATATTGAAATTAAAAATTTAATAAACAGTTAGGAAAGTAAGACAAAAACACTGTTCAGAGGCCAATAAAACAATTAAGCAAAATAAGCAATAAAAACACAATAACCATTATTTTTAAAAACCATTCAAGCTGCCGTGTAGGAACCCTGAGCAATTCATTCGCTAGCAATTGTTCATAATTGTTCATACTTGGTCATACGCTTCGGTGTGTAACTCATGTGCAGTGTCCGCGCTGTACTCGGGAGCGCGTCTAAGTAGTCATCTTTTAGTGGCGCTTCGACAATTGTTAATAACCACCATAGCACGCAAAATGCTAGACATTCTTGATTTTAGTTCACTGCATGAAACGACATTTTGTGGCTGATCATATTTAGCGATGCCCACATTCTGTGTTAGACCAGGGTTGCCAGATTTCGAAAAAAAATTGTCGCGAGATCACGACAAAAAGTCGCGAAAGTCGCGAGATTTTCACAAAAAAAGTCGCGAAAATCGCGAGACTAATTTCTGAATATCTCCTAAAAGAGGTGTGTAAATATTATGGACAGTAATCAAAAAAAGACACGAATATTAATTTTTTAAGTAATTATAAGTGCTCGAAGGTGTTCTTCCTGTATAATGAGTTTTCATAAAAGAGGTGTGCAAATAATTATTATGAACAGTAATCACAAAAAGACACGAATATTATTTTTTAAAGGAATTATAAGTGCTCGAAGGCGTTATTCCTGTATGATTCCTGTATGATGAGTTCCCATAAAAGATTTGTGCAAATATTATGAACAGTAATCACAAAAATGACACGAATGTCAATTTTTAAAGTAATTGCAATTGCTCCAGGAGGTATTCCTGTAGGATGAGCATCTCTTAAAAGAGGTGTACAAATTCTATGAACAGTAATCACAAAAAAGACACGAATGTTAATTTTTAAAGTAATTGTAATTGCTCCAGGAGTTATTCCTGTAGGATGAGCATCTCTTAAAAGAGGTGTACAAATACTATGAACAGTATTCACAAAAAATGACAAGAATGTTAATTTGTAGAGTAATTGTAATTGCTCCTGTATGAAGAGCGTATCTTAAAAGAGGTGTGCAAATATTATGAACGGTAATCACAAAAAGCACACGAATGCTAATTTTTAAAATAATTGTAATTGCTCCAGAGGTTGTTCCTTTTAGGATGAATATCTCTTAAAAGAGGTGTGCAAATATTATGAACAGTACCCACAAAAAATGATATGAATGTTAATTTTTAAAGTACTTTTAATTGTTCGAAGGTGTTATTCCTGCATGATGAGTATCTCTTAAAAGAGGTGTGCAAATATTCTGAACAGTAATCACAAAAAATGACACGAATATTACTTTTTAGAGTTATTGTAATTGCTCGAGACGCTATTCTTGTAGAATGAATATCTCTTAAAAGAGGTGTGCAAAAACTACGAACAGTAATCACACAAAAATACATGATTGTTAATTTTTAAAGTTATTAAAGCTCGCCTAATGGTCAATCTTCAAATTGTCAATCTTCTCATTGACACTCATTCGTTTGCGCGAGAGAAAGATTTGTACTGCCATCTGTACTGACAATATTTCAAAAAGTCGCCGTGGCGACCGCGAGACAATTCAAAAGTCGCCCAAAAAGCGCGAGGTCGCGAGGACGAAATTTTCAGTCGCGAGCACTTTCAAAAGTCGCCCAATTCGCGCTTTTTGCGACGACCTGGCAACCCTGTGTTAGACGTATTTATTTTATCCTATGCCAGACTTATAACATCGGTTGCAATCGGTTTGGAGGTGTGTAAACTTATAATTTTTGTTGCAGCTTTTTTCAATGTTCGTTGGTTGTTGATGTCGATTTCACCACATTTGAATGCCAACAGATTGAAGACTATTTATTTATAACATTATTAACATCATAACCAAGACGTTGAAAGCCGGTGTAATGTGTCATTGTCAGTTCATATTTTTATTGTAAACGCCATCTATGAATAGCGCAGTAAATTCAACTTTAGATTAATGATTACGGAAGCAGCAGCCTTTGTCTTGTCTTCAACCTTCCACAATCAGAGAGCGGGACCCTTCGTGGACAAGGTCACACCATCTTATCATATATTCTTCTCATTGAGCGGAGACTGCTAGTAGCGGAATTGCGATGGCTGAGAAGAATGTCGGGAAGATCTAGAAAGGGTTAGGATACGTAACGAAATGACTCGATACTATCATCATGGGACAAAGAGAAACTATAATATATAGATAAGGTCAGAAAAAGAAGACTCACGCGGTTCGGTCACGTGGCAAGGATGGCAGATAAGAGATTGCCAGAGCGGTCCTTTAAAACACTTGTAATGGTGGTGGTAATGCTTCACTATGTTGCATAATACATGGTTAGCTGCACAAACACATATCTCCGTTACTATTCTACATAATTATTATGACAATGTCATTGTATAAGATGTAATACGGATGTGGTCAACGCTAATCATCTTTATTATGACATTGTTTCATTGTTAATACAAAAGAAGATCATGCATGCATGTCTCGCTAGAAATTCAACTGCATTTGCAACCGTAGCATAAATTTTATTAATAAAACGATTTTTAATGGACTGTGACAATCTTTTTGCATCACTGACCTAACGAGGTCAACGGAATTGCTGTAACAGCTTTAAGCTGGTACAGTAGCGGTATTATAATGAAAATAAAGTGATGCCTTTACACACCTGGAAAATACGTCTCGCTAGAAATTCAACATAAACTAACTGCACCATAAGTTATGCAGATCAGCTTCCTTTCGGATTAGATTACATTGTGTATCAGTAGCATTATGCAATGGATCATAATTATGGATGTTGCAATCAATGCAAAGGCTAATTTGGAAATTCTTTAAACGGATCTTCGAGATGTCAAGTTTTGTTAACATATTTACTTATGTTATGTCCGACGGTGTATCCCATCCCAGAACTCGCCGTACGCTGGTTTCCGAATCCGCTTTTCTACTCGGTCCACTTCGTGGTAAAGCTGAGACATCCGTCCCCCACTCTGCGTTGGATCAAGGTCCATCCGGATCCGTTGTTCATCCCACAGTAAATGTTGTCCAGATCTGCATGGAAGAACCGTTCGGATGAAACTGGTAGACTCCGCTCGAGTGTTGACCGTTCTTCTAGATGTCGTCGCAATCTGAGACATAGAACGGAATATCTACTTTTTAATATTTTGTCGCCCTATTCTGGTTGGTTTGCCTCAATTATTGGCATCCCGACTAGATGGTGTTCTTCGGTATGTAGCCAAGCCAATAATTGTGTGAATCCATGAATATGTTTCTGTTTCATTTTACATGTACATGCTTGGCACCTTATTCTACGCTGGCTCCCTGTCGCACAGCGCATCGATTACTGAATTGCTTAACTGGTTTGTCTCCAGTATACCTCTTGCTGGGAGATTTTCTTCCCGCGTGTTGAAACACTATTTTCGTATTATCTTAGTTGATTATGCAGCATTTGCTGCCAATATCTCTCGTTAAACTGGCGATAGATTCATGAATTACTTTTCATTTTGATGAACTAGCTCCGGATTTTTGACTCAGAGCGCAAGGGCATGGACATGAGATATGTCGTGGATCAAACCAGAGACAGAACTGTTTTTAGAATCCATAATCGTCGGCGCATGCCTGATGGCAGAGAGAATTCAATGACATGTGCACGACGCTAGCGTCTTGCAGTTAAAATCTGAGCAATAATTAAACTGAGTGAAATAATATTAGATACCTTCGAAATACTCAACACTGAGCAATGACTAATGGTAATTTGCAACTTCAATTTGTATTGTGCTAGAATCACGTAACAAACTGAAGACATTATTATTTTTAGTAACCAGACAATAATATTATGACCACAACTCAGTATTGTTACAACTCATAGCATGAGCAGATTAAATCTGCTTGTGAAAATTTTACACAAGCTGTTATAGGATTGGCATTTAGATACAAACATTGGATTTGGCAGCCATGAGAAGCAAAAACAACTCAAATCAGAAAGTGTCCAGCAATCTATTTCACATGTAAAAGAACCATCATCCAGCTTCCATTGCTCAAGCTCTAATTCCTATCAGATGTAACTGGCGGTGAATTAATTTTTGCATGTAAAATTTCGTATAATGGGTTTCTGTGTATGGCGGTGAATTATCCGTTACTAAACTTCTATTATTTATGTGTTTTTTACATGATTGTAACCGGTACGTCATCAGGAATTGTCTGAGTTTGATACATCATTTCAAAGGCCTTGTCTCAGGCATCAAAATGACACAAAAATTATTGCTCTAGCTCAATTCTAACCGAAGAATATCTTCGGTTAGAATTGAGCTAGAGCAATAATTTTTGTGCTTAATTAATTTAATTTAATTTAATCACTTATTTCCTTATATTATAAGGAAATAAGTGATTAAATTAAATTAAATTAATTAGTTAATAAAATTTAATTCATTAAAGTAATAATATGCATATCAAGAGCATTAAAATAGCTTAGAAACTTGTGTTTTGAAAAAAGGGAATTTTTTTATTTTCCCCATGAATTTAAAAATAAAAAAAATCCCAAACATACTATTTCCCTAATATCTCTGATGTGTAATTTCCGACTTAATGCTCATTTCGGTCTGCGGAGCCACATATTTTGGTTTTTATCCGTCCATCCGTCCACCTTCCATCAGTTCAATCATCTAAATGAATTATATACGTTCAAACTAGTGATTCTTCAAAACACTGTTTTGCCTCCAATGAGGTTTGAACTCACGACCCCTGGTTTACGAGACCAGTGCTCTGCCACTGAGCTATAGAGGCTCACATTAAGCCCTCCTCCGATCAACCTTTTGAATCAAAAACTGCCAGTACGCAACTAAAATCAATATTTATTGGATTCTTGCTTAGCCAAGCGCGTTTAAAAATATGGGTCGAGCTACTGTCAATAATTATTATGAGATCGTAGAAGCCATCCACGTGTTGAAATATTCGACTTGTCTACATCTCAACATTGTCCTAGCTGAACAACTTCACTGTCTTCCAATCTTCGCCCGTATACAATTCAACACCATTATTTTGGTTATTACGTCTGAATAATAATGAATGCGTCACTCAATCAAGTTTCTTTTTATTACAATCAACCGTAACAGTCAGTGATAAAAAGCGAAGTAAAACAGGAATTAGATAACTTACGATCTTATTACAGCATTGGCTACAATGAGATCAGGATCCAGCTGAATAGGGTCAACCAAGTGGCGATTATAACGTACTATAATAAGACAGTCGATTTCGATAGAATAACATATTTTAACAAAAAAATAGCGATAATCATCATACTAATATAACATGGCTTCATTTATCTGTATTAGTTCGATTCAATATTTAACTAAAGCACTTAACTACAAGCAGTCGTTTTGCACAAATCAATTAACAGTTGATTATGGAGCTGGGAAAACTGCAATATTCAAAACAGTACTAAACATCGACATGTTCGAATCAATATAAAATGTTGGTTTTATTTAATTTATTTTCCAGATCGATGTTGTAAGACTGTGATTGGTCGGTGCGAGAAATCGAGGACTTGCAGGATAACAAAATGATAAAACTTTAAAGATCGACCATGTTCTAACCGTCTAACGTTAAAGAAACTCAAAGTTAAGGTATTTATTGAAAAGTCTAACAAAGATCGGGGTGGGACTGATCCAACAGAAACACGGGGCTCAAAAGTTCTTAGTGCAATGTTATAATGCATAGGCGGAGACCTGGTCCGAACTTTGGGGGGGACGGACGAGCGGCCGAAGGTCGATCGCTGAAGCGCGAAACGCCGAGTTTGGAAGGGTGAGGGAAGGCTGTTTTTTAATGTCCACATCTATTTGTAGCATTTTAGCAGTCATCCCAAATCAAAAAATTATCCATTTTCTCAGTCCTGATAGAAGTAATTCAAACTGTAAAGGTTGCATTAGACACCTCTTTTACAATTATCACAAAATTATATAATGATGGAATGTGCCAAAATTCTCACAACTGATTTGAAAAAAACTATCGAAGCATATAACATAGACACCTCTGTAATGTATTCAACCAACTATATATATATATATATATTTATATATAAGAAAAACAGGCAATGTACTGAATTTTTATTTAAATAAATGACTAAATTCTTTGCGTTAATTTCTTATATGAAAATTGTGTTTAATAGAACGACTGGAAAGGAAACACTGTTCGATATGAAAACATACCCATGTCTATAATTATTATATACAGAGCATATAAAAGGAAGTGACTCTTTCTCAACCTTTTGATCATAGGCCTACCTGGTAAAAAACTGCCAATCAGATGACAATGGCTCTTTTAAAACTATTTCTGCTGCGATTTTACAACTGTCTAAGTCCATCATAACTGTCATTTTTTAGTACTACGCAGCTTTGTAGAATTGCACGTTTAAAAGCCCTGCAAAACTCATTATGCATAGCCTCCGTTCAAAAGACCCAATCGTGGGCTGAGTTTGGTTTCCATTCAGAGGGAGGGCTAAAAAAAACTTGGAGTTTGGCTGTGAGGCGGAGACTTGTTCCAGATTGAGCGGCGCCGGAATTTTTTTTCTCGAACCAAAAGTAATTGACCCTTTTTTAGTCATCGAGTTTAATAGAAATCTCATAAAAACCATATCATTTTGCGTAAGCACCTTTTTTAGTAATAGAATTTAATTGGAATATCATAAAAGCATACTATTCAGCGTAAACACCTTTTTTAGACATCGAGATTAATTGAAATCTCATAAAAACAAAATATTTTGCGTAAACACCTTTTTTAGACATCGAGATTAATTGAAATATCATGAAACCATACTATTTTCCGTAAACACCTTTTTTAGTCATCCAGTTTATTTGAAATCTCATAAAAACCTTACTATTTAGCGTAAAGATCTTTTTTAGACATCAAGATTAATTGAAATTCCATAAAAACATACTGCTTTGCGTAAACACCTTTTTTAGTCAATGAGATTATTTGAAATATCATGAAACCATACTATTTTCCGTAAACACCTTTTTTAGTCATCCAGTTTATTTGAATACTCATAAAAACCATACTATTTAGTGTAAACATCTTTTTTAGACATCGATATTAATTGAAATTCCATAAAAACATACTATTTTGCGTAAACACCTTTTTTAGTCAAGGAGATTAATTGAAATATCATGAAACCATACTATTTTCCGTAAACACCTTTTTTAGTCATCCCGTTTATTTAAATACTGATAAAAACCATACTATTTAGTGTAAACATCTTTTTTAGACATCGAGATTAATCGAAATTTCATAAAAACATACTATTTTGCATAAACACATTTTTAGTTATCGAGTTTTATTGAAATATCCTAAAACCATACTATTTTCCGTACACACCTTTTTTAGTCATCGAGTTGAAATGAAATCTAATAAAACCATAGTATTTTGCGTAAACACCTTTTATTGTCATTGAGCTTAATTGAAATGTCATAAAACCATATTATTTTGCGTAAAGACCTTTTTTAAATATCGAGTTTTATTGAGATCTCATAAAATATACTATTTCGCGTAAACACCTTTTTTAGTCATCGAGTTTTTCAAAATCTCATAAAACCCTACTATTTTCCGTAGACACCTTTTTTTAGTCATCGAGATTTGTTGAGATCTCATAAATCTCAATCAACATTCATCCCACTTCCCAAGAAGGGTGACCCGCTCCAGTGTGACAATTACAGAACCATTGCACTGGTCTCGCACGCAAGCAAAATTTTGCTGCGCGTTATGCTAGACCGCATACAAAACAAGCTCGAAATGGAGATTGCACAGGAACAAGCGGGCTTCAGACCTAAAAGAGGTACAAGAGACCAGATTGTGAACCTCAGGATTATAATAGAGAAAGCAAGAGAAAGAAATCAACCACTCTACCTTTGTTTCATCGACTTTACTAAGGCCTTTGATAGGGTCCGACACGATCAGCTATGGCTAACCATGCTTGAAATGGGCTTTCCACCTCATCTAGTCCAGATGCTAAGAAATGTGTACAGACAACAACAGGCAAATGTAAGAACAAACGACCACACTTCAGCATGGTTCAAGGTTAGAAAAGGTGTTCGACAGGGCTGCAACCTCTCCCCATGTCTGTTTAACATTTTAGCAGAGCAAATTATGCGAAAGGCACTAACAGGTTTCGCCGGTGGATTCAGGATTGGCGGAAGAACCATCAATAACCTGAGATATGCTGACGATATTGTCCTACTGGCCACAACACCAGAAGAACTACAAGAACTCGTGAAACAAGTCGCAAGTGCTGCAGAAGAATATGGAATGTCAATCAACGTAACTAAGACGAAAGTTATGACGACTACTGAGGAGGTGCTCAAAACGGTGGTGGGTACGGGAAGACTAGAACAAGTGGATTCCTTTGTATATTTAGGGAGTAGGATATCAAAAGATGGGAATTGTGTGAATGAAGTTAAATCAAGACTAGCCATGGGAATGATCGTCATGACCAAATTGACGAAATTTTGGAAGAATAAATCAATCAGCATCGTCACCAAATTGCGGTTGATGAAGGCTTTGGTGTGGCCAGTAGCGACGTATGGATGTGAAGCATGGACTCTGAAAAAGGATGAAGAAAAGCGAATTCAAGCATTTGAGAACAAGTGTATCAGAAAGCTGCTGAGAATTCCATGGACTAAAATGATGACCAATGAACAGGTGTATGTGTCAGCGGGAGCCACAAGAGAACTATTGGCCCACACCAAAATTCGGAAACTTCGATATTTTGGTCATATCATGAGACAACAAAACGGTAGCATCGAAAGCAGCATCATGACGGGTTTTGTGGAGGGGAACCGAGGACGAGGAAGGCCGAGGATATCTTGGATCGACAACGTCCTGAACTGGACAGGACTTGTAGGCTCTGACTTAATGAGCGCGACAAGGAACAGAAGACTCTGGGCATTAAAGGTCCATTCATGTAGCCAACCGTCGCGATGCGACGATGGCGACATGACATGACATGACATAAAAACCATACTATTTTGCGTAAACGAACTTTTTCTTCGTCGAATTTATTTGAAATCTCATAAAAACCATATTATTTTTTCGGACAAAAAAGTTGATGACCTTTTCTTAGTCATCGAGTTAAAATCTCATAATAACCATCCTTTTTCCGGACACGCCATTTCTTAGTGTTCGAGTTTAATAGAAATCTCACGAAACCATACTGTATTTTTCAGGACACACCCGTTTTAGTCATCGACTTTAGTTGAAGTCTCATAACAACCGAAATATTTACCCGGACAAAAAAGTTTTGTCATTCGATACAAGTTTCGTTGGTGAAAGATTCTTGGGGCTAAAAATACCATTTTCTCTGTTGAAAGCCTGAATCTGAGCCTTCTTGGGTGATTTGCCCTTAATAAACTCCGCCCATGTACCCAATGATGTTCTATGTCCCATTGTTCGTTTTCAAGAGGAATAATAAACAAAATGCTTACTTACTTACGTATTTACTTTCCATTTTATGTCTAATGTTGAACATGACGCTGATTCGAGCCTGACGATTAGCTGAAGGGAATGTAGCAGACGCCGATATGACGTTTTGAGTTTTATGTTGGCAATGATTTTATAATAATTGATAAAAAATTAAAAGAGGTGTCTTATCTATTCAGTATAATGTTCGAAAATCATTCAACGTGGGACTAAATTACTTTTGTTAGAGCCTGGATTGCTCTGGAATTCATATAATTATAAATATTTACTTGATTTGCAAATTTGTTTTCTCTAGTTCTCTGCTGAACTGTGTGTGTACATGTTCGGACGCTTGAACATTGGGGGGGACGAATGCATGGGCCGTCCCCCCCAACGCGAACTTTGAGGGGGACCGTCCCCCCCTGTCCCCCCCTAGGTCTCCGCCCATGTTATAATGACAATCTTAGGATCGAGATGCACAATAATTATACATTGATAAAGCATGTTGTTGTACACACTATTCATGTGGTGTAACCGGCCTCAAGCTCTACGCCATGTGGTACTATTGCAGAACTGTCGCCTCAGCAGTAACTGTTGCTGATGATGACACTGAGAACAGTTGTTGGGTTCGATTTTTGTAGCAATCATCTCAAAGATGTTTTATTATTATACGATGCAACTGAACATTTCAGTTGTTGACAAAAACGCTTCCTCGTTTACATTTGAAAAATCGCATAAAAATATAATTTGTTGTTTTAAAACTGAAGCTGGTTGATTATTTGTCCACTATCATTCTAGGAACGTACATGTACATGTATATGTGAACAAGTTGAACTTGCTCAATAGGATTACTCAAGCAGTATCATTTGGCAAGCGACGAGCCTTTGAACGAGTGAATGTCAACATGCTCACATGAAAATGTTGCCAGTGCTTCAAATTCATATTTGGATTCTTTGTCATTTAGCCTATGTTCAATATCAAAATTTCAGATACAAATATCCCGCCTTTAGGGACAAAACTTAGTATACAGAATTGGTTTTGCTTCATGTCATAGTCAAACACATGATCTTCTAAATTATACAACTGACTCCACTTAGAACTGATCGTGTCAAATACTTGTATCTCTCCGAAATTAGTTTCAGCCACAAACAGGCGTTTGTTATCCGCATCCCAAAACAACTCTGCATCAAGTGATTCATTATGTAACGATAATATGTAAAATGGAATTTCTACTGTCTGCCTGAGAATAAGCCCATCAATGCTTCGGAAACGCTGTGTATAACAATTTGGGTTTTCTATGATCTGACTGAAAATACATTCATCAATATTTACAAAACTTACACTCTTGCCATAATCTTTCTTTAATCTGTGGCTAACGATGAATTCTCCATTCGGTTTCTGAATGGCACGAAGTGGACCTTTGAAGCAGTTGGGAAGTGGAACTCTTCGCACAAGTTTTGCATCTTGATTGTAAATGTCTAAATATGGAAGATCTTCAAAATACCTCAGAACCATTAAATGATTGTCATTGGCCAATGAAATACTGAATTTATCACCCAGTTCACTCAGCCATTCTCTGACTACAATATTGCTAACAGTGTCTATCGTCCAAATGCATTTGCATTTGTTATCACTAACGTACAATACAGTATTCGTGTCTCCCATAGCAACCATACTGACACGCCCTATAAAATAACTCACACGTTCAATGTTATGCACGACATATATCATCAGCAGATCGTGCGGAAAGCTTACGTCGTAGGCTCGTACAATTCGCTCGCCATCATTCGGAGTATAACACAGTACGTAGATAAAGTCATTTACTTTGGCGACAGCCCGACCGTAGCAACCAACTGCATCAAACTTTGAAACCGAATTGATGGAATATGCTGAATCTGAAAGAAATAAGACAAGCATGACGCAACAATGCTATCGAGACGTTGTAACCCTGGTAACCAATAGGTACTGCCTATTATGATGCTTTGACAGTCACTTGAAATTATCAGCTGCCGTTTGCCTTCTGCGCTCGATGTTCTGAACATAATTGCATGCAGGGCCGGCCCTAGCTATAGGCAAAGTAGGCAGTTGCCTAGGGCGCCGCAGCCTTTGGGGGGCGCCGCACCGGCGAATTTTTTTAAACACTATATTGTTTTAAACTCAAGACTTTCGCTAATGGAAAGAATTTAAAACAATGTCTTCAAGGAAGGGGCAGTAACTGAGGCAGGACCGACCTTAGGCATAGGCAAAGCAGGCAGTTGCATGAGGCGCCAAGTTCTAAGGGCGCCATTTCCACCAAAGAGGGCGCCATTTCAACAATAGTTTATTTTAATATTTTTTTAAACTTATAGCATTCCCCACAAAATTGAATATTATCCAGCCTTCAGTGTACTAATAAAGAAATTAGAATTAATTACTCAGTTGAGCGTACAGGGCCCTAGTTAGGGGGATGTTTTGGGTGTTTGAACACCCCCGAAATGAAATAATGTAAAAATGAAATAATTATGCATTTGCTAGCACATGACAGTGTGTATTGTAGGCCTCATTGTGAGCAGAAAATAGTCGAAAATCGCGGAAAATAATGTTTCTAGACGTCAGAAAATTCAACGACTAACAAAAAAGTCATCAGAAATTTTGGCCCAAAAAGTCGACCGCAGCGACGTGTACGCACCTCAAAATTCACGGTCAAGAAAACATCCCCCGAAATAAAATCCTGGCTACGGCCTTGTGAGCGTAAACCGGCGCTGGCTAATTCATCTTTAGATTCTGACGTGGGCTGAACAAATGAGTGGGAATCTAAGGGCGCCAAATGCAGACCTATGGCTGGGGCGCCAAATGTGTGCCTTGCCTAGGGCGCCATTTGGGCTAAGGCCGGCCCTGATTGCATGCATACCTCAATGCAACTTAATGTCTTAAAAAATAAGAGTAAGCTCTCATTTGAATGTGACCGAAGATAACGTATTACTTTTTACAGATTATAGCCCTCCGTCAGATTGAAAGATATCGAGTGAAAAAGTCAAACAACATTCAAATGGCAGCACTTTAAATGAAATGTTGGCTCAAATTTTGAAAAACACGCGTGCCAGTAACACCAAAATAGATAGTTGCAATTGTATGAAATGTGTTCTCATTTGAATATGTCTGTTGATAACGAATTTCTCTTTGCATTATAGATTATGGACCTCACTCAGGCCTAACAATGTGCCAAAAATATATCTAAGGAAAATGTCAAGCAGACATTGAAATGGCAAGGTTTTTAACCCTCGAGTGTGCAAGGGGGTGGGGGGGGGTCCGACCGGACCCCAGGCCTGTTTTTCCAGGATAACTTTTTAAAGGCTCTGGATATGCAGAAATGCTTTTAGGTATTCCTAGACCAACCATTTGGACATAGAATGGTATATTTTGCAAGAGTATTGTCCTACCCTGTTACACCCCACAACCACAGCACATACTAAGCGTACCGCAAGATATGCGGCTGATATTCATACAAGCGTATACGCTTCCCTCTGTAAATAACGCAAGTAAGCATAAAATGTGTCACTAGATTAATACTCTAGTATTTTACACCAGGTGATGCAATTGTAATATAAGATACATCATTCGATTGCAAATTCATTTGGGATTACATAGAACCAACTTCTGTTACGATATCCCAATCCCTTCTCAAGAAATTAACATGAACACGCTTGGGTCCGCGCCGGACGTATAGGCTTCCTTCGGTAAATAACGCAAGCAGGCATAAAATATGTATCACAAGATTTTTACACTATTACTTAGCACCAGGTGGTGCTATTGTGCCATATGATACACCAATCTATTGCAAATTCATTTGGGATTACATGGAACCAACTTCTGTTACGATATTCCAATCCCTTCTCAAGAAATTAGCATGAAAATGCTGGGGTCCGTGCGCGGACTCCCTCTTTGGGCCTTCGTGTACCAAAAAATACCTTGGGCACTCAAGTGTTAAAATCGACGCACTCCAGCGGGTTAACTAGTTGAGAAATTACAATAATATTACTGAAATTATATAGCTCTAAATTAAAAACATAAAAATAAAAGTGCTGTATACACTGTGAGCCATAAAAACCGTGCCACTTTATTTTTAGCTATACTTATCTCTGTCATTTCTTTATCGATTTTTGCACTTTTTGCATTATTTTAAACAGGAATCAATACTCTAAAGGGCAGAAATAAACATTATCGATTTCATCATACATGTATGTTAAACTTGTCTTGCGAAACTGAAGACCCTAAGAAAACACGTGTGAATCGATCAATGCTGCATTTTTACTACTTAAGTGCAAACAATTCTTCAGTGCCTTTATTTGTTTAAAGTTTGTGTTCAAAATTACTTCCTTTTTCACGTACACATTTGCCAAGCGACGTCGCCACTGATCAATTGCAGTGTCAATACGATGTTGTTCCAGATCGTTCCAGACGGATACGAGACACTGCCAAAGTTCATTAGTGTTCTGAGTGCGCTTTTTGTACACGCGCTGTTCCGTAATGGACCAGATGGAATAATCGACTGGATTTAGGTCAGGCGAATTGGGTGGCCATATCTCTGGTCCTATGAAGTATGGTGCATTGCGAGACAGATACTCAATTGTTTCACGAGCCCTATGCGCCGGAGCTGAATCTTGTTGGAAAATGACGCGACGATTTTGGCCGACCACTTCCCGCAGCGCGTTCAACTGAACCGGTAGTTCTCAACTTTCGCAGAAAGTCATCTAATGTTCTTCTTTTCCAATTCTTGTTTGGAAACTCCTTAATTAATCGTCTAGAAGAATAATTTTTGCATTCTCGAAAAAAAAATTTTAAATTTTATCCTCAAAGCTCAACATTTTAAAATTTTAACTCAAATTTTCAACCATCAACTTTATTTACATTATGCTGCGAAACGGATATGACGTCATCGCGAAAGTAAATAAGTAAATTGTAGAGATTTAATTTTTCTTTCAAACGACACAAAAACTTTAAAAAATGTTAAAATACCGACCGAGATATAGCTAAAAATAAAGTGACACGGTTTTTTATGGCTCACAGTGTAGTATTATTACCTTTGTCGTTTTATGCAAATTCAGCATTAAAATCACAAATAAATCATCATCATCATCATCAATATCCTTAGGCTCAATGCCCGTAGGAGTCTGATGCCACTCTCTGTCTGAGTCTGTCTCGTGCCATGTTGCCCAGCTTCAACCGGTCCGGTCAGCAGGTCTGCTCCATACCATTAACATCTTGGAGCATCTAGACCACATTGTCCGATTGAAGAGAAACGTGAAAAAGAGGCACGAAGGACAACGTGGGTCAATGCCCGTTGTGTCCCACGCTCTCTCCCCGACCCTCTCCATCGGTCTGTCCTGACCGACCTGTGCATGTCTGCTTCACATCATGACACCTTGAAGCATCTGGGTAGCTATGTCACTTGTGTCGTGGTTTTGGCGGATTACAATCGTCTTGGTTTTTCACTGCCAGTGTATCGCCACCCATCTGGCAAACCTTCCTCATTTTGTCCGGGCTTAGGACCGGCACAGGGACGTTGTTGGTTCCCTGTGGCAGAGGATGGATGCAGTTTAACGTCGTGCCCAGGACAAATAAATCAAATAACTAAAATATCGCAAAATGCCCAGCATTTCTTTTACAAATTTACAACCGAAATTTAGTCTGTGAAACCTTTAAACAACACTTTGTCAACTTCGCTTTACGTTCTATCATTTCAGATGTAGCCAGATATTTTAATTAACTCACCGGATGTCAGCTTCACAACGACGATCATTAACAAAACGGACGAAATGGAAAACAACCGAAACATTTTGTCGATATCCGCGTTTGAGTTTGCAGACGGAGAGCGATTTTTGTACAGTGCAAGTCTTTCGTGTTCAAGAGAAAGTTAGATACGACGTTCAGTAGCGAAATGTATCAGAAGCAATGGACTTAAATCGATCTAGTTTTACTTATAATATTATGGAAAACGGAAATATGATTCAACACAGCGAAACGTGTCTCCTAACCTCTTCGAGTCAAATCTAGTTTTGCACCAGCGTTATCTTATTATAATAAACCGCTGGCCTAATAACTCTGCAGGCAGCTCCGCCTTTCTTGTTGGCAGAGCCTTGATCGAGCTGTCAATCAACATAGATTCACGCTAACCAATGAATGCATGATGCCATTCCGTATAATTATAATACTGAACGTGTCTCTTGTCCACATGTGCAGAGGCAGAGGCAGTGGCAAAGACAGGGACAGCAAAAGATACAGCAAAACAAGCGGAACAAGACAAGCTATTGTTACTCTGAGTAACAATGTCTCTACTTGTTTTCTGAAAAGCATGTGACTGAAAATGTCTGGATTTAATCCAACATATTATTATTGGCCTCAATTCAAATCGAGTTTAACTTTTTAACTGTATGCTACAGAAGTGCTTCTACAACTGCACAAATCCATTTAGAACTGCACATTTTGTGTACAACTGCACGCTAAAAAAGCCCTGAATGAATGGAAATTCTGAGTATGATTGCCAATTATAGCGAGCGCGATATACAGTGTAAAAATACGACGGAGAATGATGGGAAAACGTCGTTTTAATCGGAAAAATGTATTAAAAGGCGATAAAACACGACCAAAACGGAAAATGATTTGACTATTTTAAGTAAAAAGTCCTACCCCGTTCCATGAAGAACATATGGAGGCGCTCATCTCCTTTTCCATGGCCCTGAGCCAGCAGTGGACGAATCCCAAGGTCCTGGACACGGAGCCAGTGTATCGCAGGACTTGCTGTTTACTTCCCAGCTTACGCCGGTACCAAATAATACTGCTTGGTGACAGAGGCCAGTGGCGGCGCCAGGGGGGGGGCTAGGGGGGCTAAGCCCCCCCTATCGGCGGCTCAGCCCCCCCAAAACAAAACGAGGAAAATCTCTACAACTGCTAACTTCGATTAAATAAGCTAGACAGTGACCAACGTCAATCAAATCAGCTATGTAATCATAGCGTAGAGTGCTTATCTTAATAGAATCCACCGCATATAATATTTTGCCAATCCCCAACACCAGACCCGTCATGAGGTTATGTAATGTATACCATATGTAATCCGCCGGCCGGCTGAGGGCTACACCTGTTACATACCTATACAATCAAATACGAAATGGGGTTTTCAATTAGCAGTTTGTAGTCAAGCCCGCCCTATAGGGTGTGCGGGGCCCAAGGCAGCTAGCGATTCTCTGAAAAGGGTTCTCAAGCATAACATTTGAGAAGTTGATTTCTTGCCAATAATTAGGCCTATGGTACGTAGGCCTACTGTTTTTTCATAGGTTTTGATATTCTATAAAACGTGAATTATACCGGTAGGCCTAGCAGTAGTAGTCTTTTTAATTTTCTGGATGTCTTTTATTATTTCCCGAGGGGGGGTGCTCGGTAGTACAGTGGTTAGCGCGCTGGACTGTCAACCAAGAGGTCTTTTATTATTTCCTCCTCTTCTCCTTTGAGGGTCTTTTATTATTTCCTGATACCTCCCCTTCTCATCCAGCTCCTTTTATTATTTCGATCAGCAAGGAAATTAAGGTCGTAAGAATACTGCCGAAAAGTCTCTAGCTAATATATTTAGTGCGATGTGCGAATAAACGAATATCTCGAGAAAATCGGTATTGGCTACGAAAATTATGCAACTACCGGTTGAATTGTTAAACGCAGCTCCCGTTCCCCCTCCGCCCGCAATTTGCATGTAATTCGCCCCATTTCTATACAGGTAGGCGTTACCAGGAGCGATGGTTAGATACAGCAACAGTGCACACCTGCTACCTATTAAAAGCCACGCAGCAACCGACCTATAACATCGTTGACACTTCGCACAGGGCACAATACGATAAATCTTATGATACGCGGTGCAATGCGATTAAATCTTATCCTACGCGGTGCAATTTGTTGAAAAATCGTCCTTCACATCTGAATCTGTCCCCAAACTTCCGGTTCTGTCCCCAAGATAAATTTTTGTCCCGAGATAGGCAACTTTACAGGACAAGAAGACAAAACAAAATTTTCTAACTTTTTTTTCTAACTTTTTTCTAGGATTTTTTTTCTAGGTTTTTTTTTTCTAGGTTTTTTTTTTTAACTTTTTTTCTAGGTTTTTTTCTAACTTTTTTTCTAGGTTTTTTTTTCTAGGTTTTTTTTTTTTTTTTTTCTAGGTTTTTTTTTTTTTTTTTTTTTTTTTTTTTTTTTTTTTTTTTTTTTAGTCATCCGTTCCAAAAAGTCAAGAATTTTTTTTTCTCGAATGTCTTTTTCTTCTTAGAACAGGCTGCGAATGTACATTAGAACTTGTTATTACAGCGTGTTGTTATTCATAGAGAAGTAATGATTGCACAAGGGCTGTAGTAGTAAATCAGTTTGCTAATAGTAGTAGTAAATTCACAATGACATCAAGTCTTTATTATTAACCCATGAATTAAAGGTCTCATCATAGCCTAACCATTTCACCAAAGACCGATTTCCTCTTTTCCTTATAATCTTTTCTATTTTAAATGTATCTTGCGTTGTCGATTGCAGTTCAGCTTCATAAAATGTCCCTTGTAATTGTTCTCCATGATAGTCAGATATTTTATAGGTTATAGGGTCTGTGTATTGGATTTGTGTTATAGT
Organism: Lumbricus rubellus; assembly: GCA_945859605.1. Classification (NCBI taxonomy): domain Eukaryota; kingdom Metazoa; phylum Annelida; class Clitellata; order Crassiclitellata; family Lumbricidae; genus Lumbricus; species Lumbricus rubellus. Next base: position 7,305,433 of record OX243821.1, read on the forward strand.
AAAAATTTCTTGTGTCCAACGATTTGTGTAGCCTTTCTCGAATGTCTTTTTCTTCTTGGAAATTCTTACTTTATCTCCTACTGAAAATTTAGGTTTAGCAGTTTCAGGTACAGCGTCGCCGTATAAATTCATCCACACAACCCATTCGTTTGCTTTGATACTCGCTTTAACAGGAGTCATTTTAATGGAAGAATGTCTTGTGTTGTTGTATAAATTAACCATATTATCTAAAACATCGATATATCTCTGAGTTGAATTTGCTGTAAAATACTTAAACATCTTTTCTTTTACTGTCCTATTAAATCTTTCTACGATACAAGATTTCTCTTCGTTCTCAGTTGAATACAACTCCATACCTAATGATTTTACCTGTTTATTATAGAATTCTGTTCCCTTATCGACCCAAAGTTTTTCACCCCTTCTTTTGCTCGTATTAAATATTTTTGTGAAAGCATCTGCCACAGATTCTCCGCGCTTATCTTTTAACGGCTGAATAAATGCATACTTGGAGAATATATCAATGACGCTTAACAAATATTTCACACCAGAATTAAATTTAGCATAAGCCTGCATGTCAATCAAGTCAGCCGCCCAAACTTTGTCCACTCCCTGAACATAAACAACTCGCTTCCTAAACTTCCTGACTATAGGTTTATGTAATTCGTCAGCAAGTTGGTCTGTCCATCTCAGAGTTTTTTTTTCAACCCCATTCCAAAATGGGTTTTCGTCGATAATATTGGTTTAACTATAGATCTTTCAACTCGTTCGCGGAAAGAAGGATTAGGTATATTATTTAATTCATCTATCATAGCTCTGTCAGCGACGTTTCTCCCTGCTGTATCAGTATGTTTAGCATAAGCCATGTCATGGCGATAGGCTGCTGCATCAACCCTATCTACTGGTTTACTCCAATCTTTTGGTGTTCCATCAGGATTCAATCTCAAATCCAATCGAGTACCTGGACCCGTGAAAGAATGTCCTGGAAGATGCATTTCACCCGGGTACTTTGCCCATGGAAGTTTAATATTAGAAGTAGCAGAATTGAGAGCTGAGACCAAATCACCACCTGTAGCGGTGGACATTTTAGTAAACTGAGTTTTTCTAGCGCCACACTCAACACATACACATCTAAGCATAGGTCTACCATTCTTACTGACAACTCGTTGAATATCTCTACACTCAGTTTGTCGCTTACATTTTACGCAATACGAGCTGTGCTCCATTTTAATATAATATAATTAAAATGGAAGTCCAAGACCTATCATGGAATGAAGATACATCTAAACGCTTTAACAGTCCTCTCCTACCAAGAAGCATCAGAGGTTTGATCGTAGGTAAGTCTCAATGCGGCAAGACAATATTACTACTTAATTTATTACTGAGACCTGGTTGGTTAGACTACGATAACCTGCAGATCTTTGGCAAAAGTTTATTTCAATCAGAATATAAGATACTAAAGAAAGCATTCGAAGAGAAATTACCAAAGGAAGCAATTATAAGACTTTTTGATAATCGCGATGAGATAATGAAATTAAATGTATCACCGACCGCCGTAGTCGAAGAGATGTCTAAAAACATGGAAAAGAAATCCGATATTGACTGCAAGTTCTTTGAAACCTCTGAAGATGTTCCAGATCCACGAGACTTAAGTCGAGATAAAAAGAATCTCATGATTTTTGATGATTTACAGTTAGAGCGACAAAATAAATGCGAATCCTATTATATAAGAGGTAGGCATAGTAATGTAGACTGCTTTTACCTAGCACAAAATTATTTCAAGCTGCCCAGACAAACTATAAGAGAGAATGCCAACTTTATATGTTTGTTCCCTCAAGACCTTAAAAATATTAACCACATATACAGCGATCATATAGGCGTAGATGATATGACTATTGAAGAATTTCGAAAACTATGCAAAACTGCGTGGGATGAAACGCATGGTTTTGTGGTTATAGACCTTACTAGTAAAACAAATAAGGGCAGGTACAGATCTGGATTAGATACATTTTACATTAAATAAAAGCAATAATAAAATGATAACAAAATTTAAGATTTTATATTCTAGGTTTAAAAATAGCTATCTAAAATGGAAACCCTTCTTGACGAAATTTTATCTAATACTCAAACGATTGCACGCAACACAGAGGCTAAAGAATCCTTTTGCATTTTGTTGAGCGAAAGGAGCACACGAATTCGAACGAAATTTAATCCACTAATCGAACTGGACAAAAGTAAGAAGTATGAAATGGCCCTTGTTAATCTTGAAACTTACTACAGTTTTCCCAATATAGACGAAACAAATAATAAATTCGTATATTCGTCAGATAACGGTGTAACGTGGGAAGATTTAGACATTCCAACCGGTTGCTACGAAATCGAAGACTTAAACGATTACATACAGAGAATTCTAAAAGAAGAAGGTCATGGTCAATGTATAAAGTTGCAACCAAATAACAATACTTTGAAGGCTGTTTTGGAAATTGATGAGAACTATAAAGTTGATTTTACAGTACCAAATTCAATTAGCACCGTTCTAGGATTTCAGAGTCGTGTATACTCCGAAGGATATAACGAATCCGAGCACATAGTCGATATAAACAGCGTGAATAGTTTACGAGTTACGAGTGATGTAATAGGATCATCGTATGCCAACGGAACTACGGAGAACATAATTTATTCTTTCTTTCCATCGGTCGGGCCTGGTTACAAGATAATCGAATCTCCTCACAATCTCGTATATCTTCCAATAACGCTATACTCTATTTCATCGATGGAAACAAAACTAATAGACCAAAATGGAAAACTAATTAATTTAAGAGGTGAGGAATTGTCGATACGATTTCACATAAGAGAGGTTTAATTTAAAGTTTATATTTAATATAAGATGAGCGCTTACGCTAAGGTTAAAGTTAATATTTCCGAAGGGCAAAAAGAGAAGATTAAGCGAGCTGCTCAAGTAGGAACTGGAGTGAGTATAAGACTTTCTCATGGAGACATAACTGGTGAGCATGTATTAGCTCTAAACCAGAGGCAAATCAACAAGTTAACTAAAGCGTATCAGAATGGAACTGGTTTGACAATTAAAATGGGTAAAAAGCAATTAGAAGACAATGCGAGAGTCGAAGGCGGATTTATTGGCGCTATTCTACCGTTCTTAGCAACAGCCGGAAAGTTCCTTCTGTCTAGTGTTCTCCCGAGTTTAGCCACAGGAGCCTTAACAGGATTGGGTTCTGCAGCTGGTTCCAAAATTGTCGATAAAATAAGTGGATCTTCGATCTCACATCCGATAAGTGGATCTTCGATAAGTGGATCTGGCGTGCTGTACGTTAAGAAAGGAGGAATATGCTGTAAGATAGTGCCTGCTGGGGAAGGTCTTTTTCTATCTCCGTGGAAAAAGGGTAGTTCGATATCGGGTTCTGGTCTGTTTATGAAAAGAGGAGCAGGATATATCAGCGGTGAAGGTCTTATCTTGGGACCCAATTCACCATTTAAAAATATTCCTATTCTTGGAATGTTACTTTAAAAAACCACTTATATAAATGTCTGGATACGGTCACCCAATACACAAATTTATCACCAAACGGAAGCCTCGTGTGAGTCCGATAATTTGGATGCCTAAAGTGGTCACTCACGCTCCTGCAAGACAACGAGCAGGCGACAGATATGAGATTTTTGCTCAGCAAGCGATAACGATTGAACCAAAGACAAATATTACAGTAGAAGTAGGCCTTGGAGTCCGAATGACCAGTGGAATGTGTCTAGTCTCTCTTAGACAGAAGTTGAAACAACTCAGACTGAGCCTTCAAGATGGTACAGTACTAGAGGACGCAGAGGATATAATAATTACAATACAAAACAACTCCGATTCACCAGTTACTATAAACGAAAAAGACTCCATATGTTATGTTAATTACTACGATGCATAACGTGTCGTTTTACGTTACGTTTTATGTTTACGTTTTACGTTTACGTTTTACGTTACGTTTTAAACATTATACTTATAATAAAAAATGTCACTACTGAAAATTAGCGATCCTGCTAAAAGAGATTTTATTATCGAAGAGTTTTTAAAAACGAAAAAAAATATTAAACAAAACTTTCTCTCAGAGAGAATAGATGATCTTGGACTTCAACGAGAATTAACGAAAATCTACAAACCAATAGTCGACTCTCAATCAGCAATTTCGAAAGAACAAAACGCTTTGCTGTCGACAATAAAGGATAATTCTGCAGCAACATCACTAGCTCTAAAAGCACTTCCAGATTCGTTGAAAACCATTCAATTTCCTCAGTATCCGTCTATAGAGGCATACGACGACGATGACCCAGTAGAAGACATTAGAAGGTTAGAATTAGGAAATATTGCAGTTGAATACCTTAAAAAATATGCTTCTGAAAGAAGACTTGTGGACACAACATTCGGATTAAGATCAAGAGATGGAAAATTCTACATCGGTGACAGCGAAGCCTCAATCCAAGGAAATGATATTACAGTTGGAACCACAACTTATCAAGGAACTCCAGGATTATGGGAATTGTTAACGTTAGCTAATCCAAACAGTTCAATTTATGATAATCGTGATCTCAAAGAATACGCCGAGATTCTAACTAAAACGAATGCCATGAGTCAGCCAAATAAACCAAACAAACATAAATCGTCTAGAAGTGTAAAATATGCAAAGATAATAAAACCCATATGGGACGATTACATAAAGTTAAGAGGTAAAACAGGAAGCGGAATAATTACCATTCCTTCAGATCCAAATGAATTAGTAAAACAATTAGAGTTGCGAATATATAGCTACAAAGCGGGAAATACGGGTGTAAGAAATGAAATTGTAGGTATGACGGATGAGTTACTGAGACAGGGAGTGATATCCAAAGATGAATATAAAAAATTGACGATCTAATTTAAAAATTGATGATATAGAAATGCTGGTCGTTGCGAGAAGAAGTTATAAAAAAGTACACGTTGTCGGTGGAGCAGGAATATTCGATTCCATTGCAGGATTTCTCAAGAGGCTACTGACATCGAATGCAGCCAAACAAATTGCGAGCACAGCTGTCAAAGAGATTGGGGGTGTTGCTAAGGATAAGGCGATCGACGTTGGAAAACGATTACTCAATAAGATACTCCCACCAACCACCGTTCAGCAGCCTATAACTCAGGAAACTAAAGTCATTCTAGCTAGATTACTAGGATCGAATCCGCAAATGACGGGAGGAGCTATTAGAATTCAAGATCTAGTAAAACGCTTAAACGGAGGTGGTTTGAAAATGGCTTAAGTTTAAATTTATTTTGCTTAAGTTTATTTTCTTATTTAGGTCTAAAAATTTATTTTCTTATTTAGGTCTAAAAATTTTTTTTCTTATTTAAAAATATATGTATAATAAAATGCAATCCGATATTCTAAGATTCACAGAGCAACCATTGATCGATGAAGGTATCGAGCGATACGAATGGCACGAGTACGAACCTGTAGCGAGAACTAACCTTAACAGTTCTGGTGAAATAAGAATAAATATTGAATTACAAGACTTATACAGTCACCCAGCAGAGTCATATCTACAATTCGATGGAAGACTAATTAAAGCCGATGACACCGCATACGTTAACGCCGATTTAGTCGCTCTTACGAATAATGGGCTTATGTATCTATTCAGTCAAATATCCTATCAGTTATCTAATCAAGAAATCGAAACGCTATTTCATCCGGGTCAAGCTACAACGATGCTCGGTTTACTTACGTATCCAAACGATTTTCAGCTGACTCAAGGCTTAAATCAGCTGTGGTATAAAGACACTGGAGCGACTGCTGTTATTGCGGATAACCCCGGATTTGCCACTAGACAAAGCTTTCTCATTCGCAAACCAAACACTAAAGGAATGTTCAGCTTTATTGTTCCGTTGAAGCATATTTTCGGGTTTTGCGATGATTACGACAAGATTATTTACGGCTTCAAACAGACGCTGACTTTAGTTCGTAAAGCGGACGATGATGCCATATTCCGAGATAACGCTGCAGCTGCTGGAAAAGTTGCGATAAACAAAATTTCATGGTTTATTCCGCACGTTATTCCTTCCGATATGGAACGAATGCAGTTGTATAAGACGATTGAATCGAAATTAACGTTACCAGTTGCGTATAGAGCTCGTCAATGCGACACAATAACAGTTCCTCAATCGACAAGTTTTAGTTGGCGTTTGAGCGTAAAAACTTCACCGGAGAAACCTAGATATATCATCGTAGGATTTCAAACGGACCGTAGCGGTAATCAGGAAAGTAATCCGTCGCTATTTAATCACTGCGATCTCAAGAACATTTATGTGATGATGAACCAGGAAAGATATCCAGCTGTCGACCATAACCTGTCGTTTCCTAATCAACAATTCTCCAGAGCGTACAGAGACGCGTCCTCCTTTAGTCAAAAATTCTATGGTATGGATAAGTTGATCACGCAAGGAAATATAACACCTGTAGATTATAAAGAATTATATCCGCTGTTCGTGTTCGATGTAAGCAAACAATCCGAGCGTTTGAAATCGTCAGTCGTTGATATTCAGATTAAGGCTCTTTTCAATGCAGCAGTGCCAGCCGACACCGAAGCGTATGCTGTCGTAATTTCAGATAGGTTGCTGCAGTTCCAATCGGATGGACAGAAAATGAGTGTAGTGTATGGAAAATTGATTTAAAGAATACTTATATATTATGAAGCTACCAGAGCTTAGAATGTTAGCCAAGCATCACGATGTTACAGGCACTTCGCATCTCAACAAACCTCAAATGATAGCTGTATTGATTGAAAAGAATATTCTTCCGACGGACTACAAGTCTGTGTCATATAGACATGACACGTTGGGTAGTATCAGGAAACAACCGAGAAGAGTAGATATTATAGATCGAGAGACTGGCGTTGTTACCTCGTATCCATCGATGTATAAAGCTGCTAACCCTCTACCGCATGAATTTTTTTTTTATATATTTTTTTTTACTAAAAATTTTTTTTTTCTTTGGTATTAGTGTACACACTTTGGGAAAAATATTATCTCAAGAAATTTTTTTTATTAAAGGTGAATAAATGACCAAAATGTATGAAATGCCAATCGGCATCTTCATGCACAACGTAACCAATCGAATGCATCTTCATGGGTCGGCAATATCTGCAAAATTATTATTTATTTTGCATAAATGTATCCACATAATTATGCAATAGCATGAAAGTTCATGTACAGAGAATGAACACGACCATGAAAGTACTCAGTAAATCTCAGCATAAAACACGCAATCACTCATCTTCAATGTTTTGTACTGCATTTCCCCTGATCGCAAAGGACAAATGCAGTTACACAAATAAAATACTGTTACTCCGTGTGAAACCGCTTGAAACAGTTTTTGTCCTTTGAGAAGCATAGACTTGTGTTGCACTTTTCGCAGGAAACACGTGATTGTCCACTACAACCAGGTAGACGGCAGCGCAGTCTTTCGACGGTCCAAGTTGGCCAGTGGCTGGTGTCGTCTGTGCGAACATCGGCAATTGGCATAGGATGCCTACGTCTTGCCTTCTTCGTGACCGATTGAAGCTGACCCTCCATGCTCGGTCGACCCGCTCTCTTCCTATTTGTGCCTTTATTAGATTTACACAAACCTACAGCAAAACCAGAGATCGAAACACATTACTATGCATGCAAAATCTAATGTGCAGTATTTTTATCTAAGTTTTACCTTCATAAAAAATTCTTCATATATCAGTAATACACATGAGACAAAAATAAAAGATTGCATTCACTCAACAATTGCAATCTAAATATATAGATGCATACAGCAAATAAACTGCAGAGCAGTGCAAGCCAATAGTACCATCTCAAAATAAATTGTGGATCTGTCCAAGTTAGTCGCACTGTCTCATTCACATAAGTTGCGATCGGCTTGTGGCAATGACTCGAAAGTTGCTGACACACAAGTTGATGATTTAGAAAGAAGAAAATCAGAACTGAAAAAGACAAAATTCAATAAATAAAAATATGATGAGAGAAATAATTGTGTGACGGCAAGTAAAAGACAAATTGTTGAGTGAGACTATCACACTTGACTATCTTACCTTCTGCAATCTGAGCCTTGAATTCTGCCAATCTGAGAACTTCCGATGTGTTGTTTTGTTGCGAACGAGCTCGCCTGTACAGTAGCCATGCGTTCACTACAGCCATGTCCAGATAATGGAAGAACAGTCTGTGATACCATTTCTTTGATCGAATGGTAATTCGATAAAGTCCCATGAGGCTGTCAAGCAAATCAACACCACCCATGTGCTGGTTATAGATGGAGATTATCTGAGGGCAGTCAATTTCCTTTCTTGCTTTCTGTGCCGAAAACCATCGCATCACTTTTATTCTGGGCTCTGTGCCCACATATGTTGAAAGAAGGTTGACGACTTTGTTGTCATACCACTGTACAAATGTAATGGTGACCCCATCTACATCAGTCGTGTACTCCGCCATGGATCCGCGGCCAATCTTCTTCAAATCTTTTTCAGATTTCGCTGAAAAACCCTGCAGCCTGTTTACTCTCACTGTCCCAATACTTTGTATAGATTGGTGTTCCAAATACACAAGCAGATCAATGCTAGTAAAGTAATTGTCAAAGTACAACTTGTGTCCAACAGGTGGAATGGTCCTGGCCAGGCGCACTACGACGTTGGCACTTGGTCCACAATCCTTTTCTTTAGCAAGGACATGATTTTCTTTACCCGTGTACACTTCCATGTCATATGCAAAACCTGATTTACCAGAGAGTACCCAGATCTTGTAGCCCCACTTGTGAGGTTTGCTTTTATTGTACTGCTTCAGTCTGCTGCGACCTTTGAAAGGCACAACTTGTTCGTCTACACACAATGACTCCTCCTTAGGAATTGTATTGAGACAATCGCGAATCTGTGTGATTAGTGGTCTGATCTTATGGAGTCGATCGCCATCTGGTTCTGCAGCCGTATTATCGTTGAAGTGGACAAAACGCTTGATTTCTTCCCATCTGTTGACTGTCATGACTTCCGATACGTTGTTTACTTTGTATTTGGCATTCCAGTATCTTCTTGCACTGGGTAGTACAATCAGAGACATCCACATGGTTATGCCCAGAAACTTTTCTAACTCTGGAACTGTCAGCTTGAGGGGTTTCTCAGGACGAATTTGAACAGCGTAAAGGTTAGTCTGTTCAACGATATGCTGCTCCAGCGTAACTGGGAATAACTTCCTAAAAAACTGAATAGGAGTTTTTAAATCCACAACATCCGGACCAAGACTCTCATCGCCGGAGAAGGGTGATCGCCTTCCTACCGTATCCTTAGAAGTTTTCCACAGAAGTCTGCGTTTCACTTTGGCTGCTCTAGTCTTGGATATCCCAGTGCTTGTTGTCGGCATGTTGAGACACGGAGACTCCGGGCGCTCAAGGTCGCTGTGCTCTTCTGAAATTTCATCCCTGTCCACTGGTGGATTATGATCCTCATCATGCTCTTCTGAATTTTCATCCCTGTCCAAAGGTGGATTATAATCCTCATCATGTTCGTTGTCTGATGACAACTGACTGTCATCACTCTCAACAGGAATTATTCTTCTAACCACCACCTTCTTCTTCATCTTTCTTTTTCCATAAAACGATTTCACATTCATGGTAGCCATCTGCTAAATCAATATACATAACAAATTATTGCCGTTATAAACATTACTGGTGTCAAATAAATATTTGCGATATCTAAAATATAACTTTACAATATATGGATCTAAACTACTACTTGAAACTTGTAGTCAATTTTCGTAATTACCATAATTGCAAGTAATGTAGGCCTATCTGCCCATAATTATCTAAGAGCCACAAATCCTAAATATGACTCCAATTACATAAAAAAAATCCATATTTACTCCCAAATACTACATTTTCGTTTCCTAATTATATACACTGGTATTTCATACCAATAAATTAGTATAACATAATCATAAAATGTTATCACAATGTTATCTAGTCAATATTACTAATAAATCACAATTATACCTGACTTATCCAACAATGAAAAAGTTCTGTTGAAACGGAAAGCAGTCATCAGCATAGTGTTTATGTTGCATGATGATGCCAATCGGCATACCATTTTCGTAATTCTTTGTTACAATAGTCGTTTATTCTAACTCTACCAACTAAATTCTATCATAAAAACACACAAAACGGATATTTGACGTAGTTTAAATTTTACCTGGATATGAAATCCAACAATAATGAAAAAATGTGGAAAATTCTGATTTCGTCGATAAATACACGGTATTTCGGAAATATTTAAGAAATAGAACAAGAGCATAGATATATAAACAAAGACTAGATTTCAGTTTATTATTATATCTACTATCCGAGAGAAACGCATAGTGATGCCAATTGGCAGCGTAGAGTTTATTGAACATGCATGGCAGAAATGATGCCAATCGGCATCACTATGCGGTAGAGGGTTGGGTAGTATAAGGAAACAACCGAGAAGAGTAGATATTATAGATCGAGAGACTGGCGTTGTTACCTCGTATCCATCGATGTATAAAGCTGCTAAGGCGCATGGTCAGAGTGCTGGCATAATAGCTTATCATAACGGAAATGTCTGGAGAGATAGATACGAAATTAAAGTGTATGAGAGATAGATACATGTATGAAATTGAAGTGGATCTTCGATCTCACAGATAAGTGGATCTTCGATCTCATATGTTTTAATATTTTTGCGTGGTAAGATAAAATGGATTTAAAGAAAAGTAGTTTAAGAAACATGAACCATGTTGAACACTTGCTCGACTCATCGGTTCCTGACATTAAGGTTCCTACGCTTACACCCACACCTGGTAAGTACAAACCAGTAGCGCCTAAGAGAAAATACAAAAATAGGGTTAGATCCAAATTAAATGATTTTGCGGATTGGTTACTTAGTTATGTGCCCGAACGAGATAATAAAGTCGTTAATGAAAAACTCGAATCGTTGAAGTCAACTGTTTCCAGGATATTTGATAAAATTAAAATTCGAGAAACAGCGTCGGCTATTAAAGGATTCACCAAGCAGTATAGAATAGATGGAATTAATGGAATGGATGCCTCGTCGTTTCTTGATTTCGTCAGACCGCAGGTAGTTAATCTGTTATCGAGTAATCGCCAAACAAAGGTTAATCTAGTTCTTACTTGTACTATGGAACGAGTAGATATGAAATCTGGAATAGTGACTTCTGAGGATATACCATTCGTTTCCAGGGCAGAAGTTATTTTAGAAGCAACCGACTTGAATGAAATATACAGCAGAAAGAAGGATAAAATCATGGAGTCTATTGCTAGTTTTCAGATGCAAGGAAGTAATTGGAGATTTAAAGCCGTTGTAAAATTAGATATAAATACGGTAAAATATACACCCTTAAGAGGTAGTTCTTACATTCCGCTTCCCAACTTTTTAGCTAATAAAAAGGCTATTATAAATATGAAAAACGACGACGAAGAATGTTTCAAATGGTGTATCACTAGAGCTTTGAATCCGGTTGTGAAAAATCCGGAAAAAATAACGAAAGCTTTGAAAGAACAGTCTAAAAAACTTATTTGGAGTGGTATTGAGTTTCCAGTTGCTGCTGATGCTAATGTGATAGGTAAATTCGAGAGAAATAACAATATTAATGTTAATGTATTCGGTTATGAAAAAGAAGTATACCCGCTTTATCTGTCTAAGTGTGAAAGTAGTATTGATCTTTTGCTTATATCTGATGGAGAAAAAAAACATTATTGCTGGATCAAGAATTTTAACAGATTGATGAGATTTCGGACTAATTCGATGTATTATTGTAAAAGGTGTATGAATGGTTTCACAACGACAGGAGCGCTTAACAACCATAATGAGTACTGCAAACTGCATAACGCATAAAAAATAGAAATGCCACCACCAGGAACTATGTTAAGTTTTAAAAATTATAACAATTCTATGAGGGTTCCGTTTATAGTCTACGCAGATTTCGAGTCTTTTGTGAAGCCAATCGACACTTGTCAACCAAATCCAGAGTTGTCGTACACTAATAAGTATCAAAAGCATACTCCTAGCTCCTTTTGTTACCACATAAAATGTTTCGATGATAGTGTATATTCTCAAGATCCTGTGACGTTTACAGCTGAAAGCGAAGATGATGATGTTGGTCAAATATTTGTAGATAAACTAGAAGAGAATATAAAACAAATATATAATCAATTCAAATTCCCTAAAAAGATGAAATTTACAGAAGAGGACAAGAAGTGTTTTGATGGAGCTACTATATGCCATATCTGTGAAAAAACGTTGGGCGAAGACCGAGTGAGAGATCACTGTCATCTTAGCGGTAAATTTAGAGGGGCTGCTCATAACATTTGTAATTTAGACTATAAAATCCCCAAGTTTTTTCCTGTAGTGTTTCATAATCTTTCCGGGTACGATTGTCATCTGTTCATTAAGAAACTGAGAGGTAATAATGGAGAGAAAATTAATTGCATACCTAATAACGAGGAAAAGTATATATCTTTTAGCAGAGAGGTCGTTGTTGATAAGTTTGTAAATAAAGAGGGAAAAGAGATTACCGTCAAGCGACAACTGCGTTTTATCGACAGTTTTAAATTTATGGCTTCTAGTCTTGATGCTTTATCGAGGAACCTAAGCAAAGACCAGTGTAAAAATATTGGGAAACGATATACTGGAAAGAAGCTCGATCTTTTGCTGAGAAAAGGCATATATCCTTATGACTACGTCGATTCATTTACTACCTTTAATGAAACCGAACTACCACCAAAATCCGCATTCTATTCTAAGCTAAATGATTCGAATATTAGCGATGAAGACTACGAGCATGCAAAAACGGTATGGAAGGAATTTGGATGCAAAACATTCAGAGAATATCACGATTTATACAACGTTTCGGATGTTCTGTTACTTGCCGATGTTTTCGAAAACTTTAGAGATGTGTGTATGAAGAACTATACGCTTGACCCTGCATGGTATTTTACATCTCCTGGTTTAGCCTGGGATGCCGCTTTAAAATTGACAGGCGTGAAATTGGAGTTATTGAATGATTATGATATGATTCTGATGCTTAGGCAAGGGATGAGAGGAGGAGTGAGCACAATATCAAATCGTTACGGGAAAGCGAATAATAAATATATGAGCGATTTCAATAGTAACGAAAATTCTACATTTATTACTTACCTGGATGCGAATAATCTATATGGATGGGCTATGATCAAAAATTTACCTACTCACGGGTTCAAATGGATGAACGAAGATGAATTAAATAATTGGAAAAGTATTCCATGCATATTGGAAGTTGATTTGGAATATCCTAAAGAGTTACACGACCTGCATAACGATTTTCCGTTAGCCCCCGAAAGCATTGAGATTAACAAAGTCAAAAAGTTAATTCCAAACTTAAACCATAAAAAGAAGTATGTGCTGCATTACGATAATCTGAAGCTGTATGAGAGCTTGGGTTTGAAAATAACAAAAGTGCATAGAGGTGTACTATTCGAAGAAAGTGATTGGTTGAAAAAGTATATCGATTTAAATACAGCTCTTAGAACGAAAGCTACTAATGACTTTGAGAAAGACTTTTTCAAGTTAATGAATAACAGTGTCTTTGGAAAAACTTGTGAGAACATTGAAAATCGTGTTGATGTAGAGTTAGTGTGTCAAGAGGAGAGGGCTATTGAACTAGCCGCTAAACCTAATTATGAGAGATGTACTATTTTCGATGAAAATCTAATAGCCGTTCACATGAAAAAAACTAAATTGTACTATAATAAACCTATATATCTTGGCATGTGTATATTAGACTTGAGCAAAACGTTGATGTATGAATTTCATTACAATTACATCAAGGATAAATACGGAAATAGAGCTAAATTATTATTTACCGATACAGATTCTTTGACATACGAAATTAAAACTGAAGACTTTTACTCAGATATCGCAGGCGATATTAAGACTCGATTCGACACGAGTGAATACCCGAGAGATCATCCATCTGGTATTGAGGTTGGAGTAAATAAAAAAGTTATTGGAATGTTCAAGGATGAAGCTAGTGGGAAACAGATAAAAGAATTTATTGGACTCAGAGCAAAGTTGTATTCTTATAAGATGGCTGCTGGAGATGAGCACAAGAAATGTAAAGGTATTAAGAAGAATGTTGTCCAGAAAACTATTACTCACGAAGATTATAAAGACTGTTTATTTACTAAAAAAGAACAACAACGAACGATGAATGTTATTAGATCTTATCATCACGATATTTATACAGAAGAAATTAATAAAGTTGCATTATCTGCAGATGACGATAAACGGGTAATAATGGAGGATGGAATTCATACTTTGGCATATGGTCACTACTCGTTGAAAATTTTTAATTAATGTTTATATTAAATAAATGAGCGTCAAACAAATCGATGTTTGTGGAGTAGTGCTACCGAATATTGCTTTATCGAATTTTGAATTATTGGATGCCGCGAAGAAGCTGAATATTCCGAATTTTAGAGGCGTTTTCGTGCGAGACGAGCTGCCGAATAAACCTAGACGGATTGAATGTGGGATATTGAATCTAGACGATTCTAAAGGAACCGGTCAGCATTGGTGCGCTTTCTTAAAGAGCGGTAATGAGAAAATATATTTCGATAGTTACGGCCTTCCTCCCCCTCTGGAACTGATAAAGTATTTACGCCGTCCAGTGTTATATAACAGTGAGCGAATACAACCCGATAACGAAGTATTTTGTGGTCATTTGTGTCTGTATGTGACGAAGATGGTGGGTGATGGAATGAATTTCCAAGAAGTTATAAACGGCTTGCATTAAAAATTATTATATATAGATATATATATATATATAATGCCCGTCGATAAATTTGGTCACACCGCTGCTGGAGGAACATCACGAAGAGTAATCGCTGGAGGTGTTACTCTTAGCCAAGTAAATGCTAATTTTCTTCGATGTGATGGAGCAAATCTGCCGACTGGAAATTTAAAAATGAATGGACATGTGATAAAAGGTCTCCCAGTAACGAATACTTCGACAGCAGGAATGGATGAAGCTTTAAGTAGGGGACAAGCTATTGATTTGATAACGAATCACGATGACTCTCCGTCCAACGATAATCATTTGACGAATAAGAAATACGTTGATGCATCGAAGGTGTCTAAGACTGGTGATACAATGGCTGGCGACTTGTTCTTAAACGTTGGTTCCGATCGTCTGCGTTCAATGGGTTGTAAGGACTTGAGAGGAGAAAATAAAGAATTCACTATTTTCTTAGGTAGTATACGAAATAAACTACAATGTTCGTTAAACAATCCTATTACATTACAATCGACGGATGGATTTCTATGCAAAATAGGCGTAGAAAATATAATGAGAATCGGTAGAGCGTCTAACGATCGTAAAATCGACGTTTATCAAAATATCCTAATGAATAGTAATAATATCAACGATTTAAGCGATCCTCTTTCAGCTCAAGATGCTGCTACAAAGAATTACGTCGATAAATCTCTGAAAAAGTGTCGTGCTGGGTATATTCCTCCCTTGGAAGATGATGTAAGTGTAACAGGATTCGTTGCTAGTGCCAGTTCTTGTTTTGCCGGAAGCAAAGCCTACCATGCTTTCACTAATCTCACTGACGATGTTAACGCAGCTTGGGTTTCGGATGGAGATAAAACTGATTGGTTACAAATTAAATGTCCTGAGCCAGTTAAAATTTGGAGAATTGCGTTGAAAACAGTATCTGTATCTGTTTTCGATTTAACCGCTAGCAATGATGGAGCAGAGTTTACAGAATTATTAGACCTACCTTATTCTTCAACAACTGCTTCAGGGGTTGGTCTGACATTTTTTGATATTCCTAATACGGATGCGTATCAATATTACAGAGTTACATTTATACCATGGAATAATGATCTTCCTCGAGGGATTCAGGTAATGCAATTATATGTATACGATGACTAATCTGCATTAAAAATTATTATTATATATAAAATGCCTGTCGATAAATTCGGTCACACCGATGTTGGTTCATCACAAAGAGTAATCGCTGGAGGTGTTACTCTTAGTCAAATAAATGAGAGTTTTCTTCGATTGGATGGAGCAAACATCGCGACTGGAAATCTAAAAATGGGTGGTCACAAAATTAAAGGACTGCCCACAACGAAGCCTTTGACAGCAGGAATGGATGAGGCCTTAAGTTGGGGTCAAGCCATTGATTTGATAACGAATCACGACGATTCTCCGTCCAACGATAATCATTTGACGAATAAGAAATACGTTGATGAACAAGTTACATTGAAGGTGTCTAAAACTGGTGATACCATGACTGGTGATCTAATCTTAAACGTTGGCTCCGATCGTCTGCGTTCAATGGGTTGTAAGGACTTGAGAGGAGAAAATAAAGAATTCACTATTTTCTTAGGTAGTATACGAAATAAACTACAATGTTCGTTAAACAATCCTATTACATTACAATCGATGGATGGATTTCGTTTTAGAATAAACAGTGAAATCATGTTAGAGATGGTTAAGTCACTCGATGGTACTCCTCCGTCTAAAATAAATGTGTATAAGTCCATCTTTATGCATGATGCTTACATTACAGGGCTACACGAACCCAACAGCGCCAGCGATGCAGCTACGAAGCAGTATGTAGATTCTATCTCAATCGGTCCCGCGCTTAGCATTCATTCTTTAACTTGGCAATTCTTAATCGCTAAAACTCACACAATAGTTACTTTCGATAGTGTAAGATTCAAAACCGATGGTGTCATAAGTACGAGACTGACCCGTTTCACTCCCGGTAAAGCCGGATACTATTTCGTTTCGACGTACATAGAATTTGGTAACAGTAGTACCGCTCCTGGTAACGTCTACCTGTATAGAAATGGGGCGAATTACATGCAAATTGCGGGCGGAGGGGGAACGGGAGCTGCGTTTAACAATTCAACCGGTAGTTGCATAATTTTCGTATCCAATACCGATTTTCTCGAGATATTCGTTTATTCGCACATCGCACTAAATATATTAGCTAGAGACTTTTCGGCAGTATTCTTACGACCTTAATTTCCTTGCTGATCGAAATAATAAAAGGAGCTGGATGAGAAGGGGAGGTATCAGGAAATAATAAAAGACCCTCAAAGGAGAAGAGGAGGAAATAATAAAAGACCTCTTGGTTGACAGTCCAGCGCGCTAACCACTGTACTACCGAGCACCCCCCTCGGGAAATAATAAAAGACATCCAGAAAATTAAAAAGACTACTACTCCTAGCCGAGGGCTGAAAGTAGTTTGGAAAGTTGCCTGGTATGACTTTGGCGGACAAGCCGAAGCGTTTGAACCGAACATTTCCAGAAATCTTGTTTTGGTCATCCGCCCAGAATTGAACAAATTTCACCCATTTTTGGTACTTGACGACCTTTTTTAGTCGTTTTCCCATAAAATTTTATAATCATACCATTTTTACCTATTTCTTTTGTTTTTTTAGTTGTTTGCCCACAAACTGTTAAGACTTGCTTCCCGGTTGATATCCGGAACCAGCAGGTCACGAAATTCAATGCCGGGTCGCAAACCCTGACAGACCCGGCTCACTTTCAGCTCTGGCCTACACCCCTCATGTACACTGTTACAGTAGTTGTGACTCGCTTTATTTGCAGACTCATGGGCGGAGTTTGGTCTCAGCTCTGATGGGGGGGGGGGCTAAATCAACGTTCCGCGGATCTCTACAATAGTCAAATTAACTTCAAAACAGCATGTCATTGAAAGCACTATGATTGAAAATTATGACCTTAGACACCCAAAAATTGTTGGTAACACTAAATAAAAATAATATCCTTAGACACCCGAAAATCATTGAAAACACTAGAAAAAATTTATGTTCTTAGACACTCGAAAATCGTTGATAACACTAAAACCAAAATGATGTCTGTAGACACCCGAAAATTGTTGGAAACACTGGAATCAAAATGATATCATTAAACACCCGAAAATCGATGATAGCACTAGAATCAAAATGTTATCCTTAAACACCCAAAAATCGATGATAACACTGGAATCAAAATTATGTCCTTAGACACCCGAAAATCGTAGGCAACTCTGGAATCAAAATGATGTCCGTAGACACCCGAAAATCGTTGGAAACACTGGAATCAAAATGATATCCCGAAAATCGATGATAGCACTGGAATCAAAATGATATCCTTAAACACCCGAAAATCGAAGATAACACTGGAATCAAAATAATGTCCTTAGACACCCGAAAATCGTAGGTAACATTGGAATCAAAATGATATCCTTAGACACCCAAAAATCATTGATAACACTGGAATCAAAAGGATGTTTTTAGACACCCGAAAATTGTTGACCACACTATAATCAAAATGATGTCTCTAGACACCCCAAAATCGCTGTTAACACTAAATCAAAATAATGGCTTAAACCACCCGAAAATAGTTAAGAACACTGGAATCAAAATTATGTTCTTAGACACTCCAAAATCGTTGATAACACTAGAATCAAAATGATGTACGTAGACACCCTAAAATCGTTGGAAACACTAAAATCAAAATGATATCCTTAAACACCCGAAAATCGTGATAACACTGGAATCAAACAGATGTTTTTAGACACCCGAAAATTGTTGATAACACTATAATCAAAAATATATCCTTAGACACCCGAAAAGAGTTGATAACACTGGAATCAAAACGATGCTTTTAGACACCCGAAAAT
Organism: Lumbricus rubellus; assembly: GCA_945859605.1. NCBI lineage: Eukaryota > Metazoa > Annelida > Clitellata > Crassiclitellata > Lumbricidae > Lumbricus > Lumbricus rubellus. Next base: position 7,324,200 of record OX243821.1, read on the forward strand.
CGTTGATAACACTATAATCAAATGATGTCTTTAGACACCCGAAACTCGTTGGTAACATTAGAATCAAAATGATATCCTTAGACACCCGAAAATCGTTATTAACATTCTAATCAAAATAATGTCTTTAGACGCCCGAAAAGATGTTTTAAACAAAATTTGACTACTAAAAAAGGTGTCTTCAGAAATTTTGACAGCTAAAAATATGTCCTCAGTAATTTTTAAGACTAAAATAACGTGTCTTCAGAAATTTTGACAACTAAAAAAAATGTCTTCAAAAATCTTGAAAACTAAAGTAAGGTGCCATCAGAAATTTTGACAAATAAAAAACGATGTATTCAGACATTTCGACACCTAAACAAAGGTGTCTTCAGAAATTTTGATGACTAAACAAAGATGTCTTCAGACATTTTTACCACTAAAAAAGATGTTTTCAGACATTTTGACTACTAAAAAGTCGTCAGAAATTCTCCGCCGAAGAAACCCTGCCGAAATCAAATCCAGGCTACGGCCTTGGAGGCTTGGGGAAGTTGTGCAGTTCTAAAAAAATTATTTAAGCCGTGCATTCTAATACTAGTAGTAGGCGACTCTGCAAAACGACTTCTTATTTAAGTTTTCATGATTTTTATCGTTCATAAATAGCTGGCAAAAAGAGCCTAAAAAGGGCTCAAGTTGAGGTCAACAGAGCTAAAAATGCGTTGGCGGCTGGGGCTCCGCCCCAGACCCCGCTGGGAGAGCTCACGACGCTCCCCCAGACCCCCTAGTCGGTATGGGCTTCGTGCCTTCGGCACTCGCAGCTTCGCGCCTTCGGCGCTTCGTAAGTAATTTTTGGGGGGCTTAGGGCTTCAGCCCCCCCCCCAAACATGAATTCCTGGCGCCGCCACTGACAGAGGCACGTGTGCGTAAACAACTTGCCCAAGGTCGTTACCCGGAGTCGAACCCGCAACCTCCCGCTCCGTGAGCGGACGCGTTATAACGTAACTATAGATATTTGTATTTTCTTTTATCAGTTTATAATGACAATGTGGGATAACACAGATCATCATCGTCGCCCTCCTTCTGCATCCAGGCTTCGGACTGGCTCTGCTTTTGACTAGGACGCGTGGGAGGAGCAATGGTGGAACTAAGAGATCGATAAGATCCATTGTTTAGCGACAGCTTAACCTAATAGATCAACAATCGACGTGCATAATTATACATGAATGACTTCACTCTTTGGGTAAGATAAATAGAAGAGAAAACGCGGTTATATTAGTAGAGCGAAGTCAGTCGTCTGTGATTTGCAATAGCACAAGTGATTAACTAGAAATGCTGTTGCTAAGAGACACCTCTTTTTTGGTGACTTTCGACGCTACAAGTAATATAAACCGGGTTACAAATTTCAAGTGTATCGAATATAAGATTCATCAACATTTCCAGCTCCCTCTATGATTACAGCACTAACCTACGATGTCGGTGAGAAGTTGAGACGGCGAGGTAGTGGATTGGTAACCTGCCATCATTCGCCGATGCTAAAAAAATGAAGGCGCTAACACTGTCTTCATGCACCTGGCTGCCACACGCTTTCTAAGCATTTTTGGTTTCGAGCATGCACTAAAAACCTGTGCATTTTGGTATGAAATTAACTGTGCATGATTATAAGAGATTTTTTAATCAGCCGTTATAATTGTTTGTTTTTCTAAAAGCATGTAGCCTAATCGTTGCATAAATGTCAGAAGCAAATAGATATCACTATAATCACTTCAATTCCTACTTAATTACTATCCTATTACTTTTGACGTACCCGTTTTCCTTACCTGCGTAAGTGACTGCGTGGTCAGTCATTGAAAAGTAATTTATCAAAATGTCAGTGAAAATCAAATGATCCATTTATTCTTTGTTTCATGTTAGCAAGATCGTTGACAGACTCGCCATCAAACCTGATGCGGAGTGACGTCATGTTCTTGAAAGGTCACGTGTCTGGATATTATGACCCCGTTACTGCCTTCGAAAAAAGCTTAAAGTGCTGTAATATGCCAAACAAATTTTTGACAAGGGCAACGGCCTCTGTTGCCATAGGCCTTCGTCAAATCTGGATCCATCCATCATTCTAACGGCCCTACAGTTTCTGTACCAGACACTAGGTCATGCCACGTTACGAACTTACAACGCAAATCGCATTTCGAAAAGTAATTTTGCTGCTACTATAATAGCCAACACGTGCGTGCGTTACGGCAATAAAAGTAACTCAAGAGAATTTTCCCTGGTCGCTAGCGACCTCTGATGCCTTAAGAATTGACTAACATTACGGCATAATAATTATTATTATAAGCTGAAAATTGTCACGGACATATTTTGCTATCTTATGATTGCTCGAAATTAAGATGGACTAATTGCATTCGTCGTCTTGGCAACTTCCATTAATATAAATATTTATTGGTTTTGAAGAGCACAGTTGTAAATGCTTGTTATTATCTTGCTGTTGAACTCAATCTATTACTAGCATGGAAAAAATAGCAGGGTGGATGATGTCGTCAAACCCCAATTAAATAAATCCAAGTGTATAAACACCTCTTTTAATCTTGATATTCATTCTATAAAAACAATTGACTCAAATCGAGCTTTACTTTGGTAGAATTGCCAAGTTATCTGTTACGCATTTCATGTTCTTTGCAGTGTCGTTAAGTATTGTCCGTGACGTCAGAGTGCCAGTCCCTAGCCAGTTGTGTATACATGCCGCCTCGTCCTAAAGATATTATTAATATTTATTATATGCTTCGACCTTATTAATTTTCCTAAAATGAATGTACTATCATCTAATCAACACGGCTTAAAGCACTCTTGGAAATGGAATGTAAAATCTTAGAATCTATGGATAACCGAGAACTTTCTCTAGGAATATTTTTTGATCTATCCAGAGCCTTTGATACTGCAAAACACAAATTTTTATTACAAATGTGAATATGAATTGTCTATAAGCCTGTAAAATTTCATTTGAAAATTCTTACTTTTGGCCAAGATATTGGCCAAAAACCTAGGGTGTCTTTTTTGGCGCACCCTGTATATTTACATGTGCATAATATAATTATATATTTAAATCAGTATAAAGTCTACGGCGTTCTATTTGCCACCGTTTTCGCTAATGCAGCACATGTCCTCCTTCGAGTGGATCTTTTAGCGACGTTTATAACATTCTCAGAAGAAAAGGTTTCATTACTAGAATATTTTTCACATATTAATATTCGTTTTTCACCACTTTTCATGTATAAATAATACTAAACTGCATATTTACTTCTATGTGTAGTATTGCATTTTCTGTCGATGTCCAAATGTGTGTTTGGAAATGGAGTGATAAAAGCAATACTTACTTATTTTCTTACCATGCAGTTTCAACAATATTATTTTTAGAGCGATTTAATAAATACAAAACCCAAAGATGTTGAAAAAAATAGAAACGAAGTGATTTCTTTACACACCTCATCAATAATTTGCAGTGACGTTATAAATAATGCAAAGGCTCTAAATGTTCGCTTTCATTGTAACACACGATAGTGCATGTCATCATAAGTTTCATGTTATAGCCTACACTCGTCGTAGAGTTCGACAATCTGAAGATAATAATCCGGACAGAATGAGTTGGTATTTCGACGGAATGAAAGGCCAAGCCCTGATTGTAACGAACGAGGTCACAAGAAGTTTCAGTGCAATTTACTGCAAGCCCTGTCGTAAGGTTGGTCACGAAGAGTCGGTGCAATGCAGGAACATGAAGCCGAGCTTTGCACAGGTCGCATCAAGAAACTCAACCGACAGCAACAGCAGCAGCAGCAGCAGCAGCAGCATCAACGAACGATGCCATAATATTCACTCGAAACCAAAGCGAATGCAGACGAGTCCTTCACACCACAGAAGATCTATGATTATCAACCACGACATAATTTTATGATTTGTTCGATGTGCAGTGTCGTTAGCACCGTTGGCAGAAGATGTATGTAACGTTTTCCCGTCACTGATACATATATAAAACCATATTTTCTAACGTTAAAAATGTGTCTATTTTGCTGCTATTTAGCCAAACGTCTTTGGTACGAAACGTTTCACAAAAAGATGTTTTGCGTGTCCCACATCATTACCATTTGCGGTGGCGACGGAGATGCTTATATCCCCTTCAATATTTAAGAAATATACTTGTGCATCTCTAACGTGTCATCCACTGTTCATCCATAACGTGCAATTTTTTAGGATCACAGATTGAAATGTTACCGTTACATTTTGCATAATGAAAATATTTTAAAGAGGGAAACCAGATTCCACATTCCACAACTCCAACTCCATCCATCGGATGCGACTATCACACCGATATAATTAAGATGAAGAGAATGTCAAACCCTTGTTACCATGGCAACTGCACCGTGGACCAAAAAGAATGATTCATTGATCGACATTATCGAACGGTGCCCGCCGAAACCTGTTTCAGAAATGCTGATATGAAAGATTGCGTTGCATTACACGCGCTCCGACAATGCATCTTTCAAACTTCTAACACTATGCTATATAATAGGGCCTACTATTATTATGAAACGCGACAAAAACTTCTCAGTTGGATTAGCAGTCTGTAGACAATCTGGGTTTTGACCTCTAATAATATTAAGAATTTCCGAATGAATGAAAACACCTCTATAATGTTTTCAACCGACCATACATACGTACGAAACGCAACACGTAGCAATTCTTCTCCGTCATCGCTCTCTTAAGTTAAACTCTTCGAAACGGTTGTAGCACGAGATAAAGCAAATTCTGTATCTACTTGCAATCTCGACAGTGCCAGTCTCAAGCCCGAATAAAGGAGGCGGGTAACGCCTGTGATCTTTTGAATCAGACGGCGTCGTTAAATAAGACTTGACGTCTTGACTTGAGGTGAAAAAGATTTTTTCGACGGCAACGACCTATGTTGCCATAAGCTGTCGTTAAATCTTGGATCTATCCATCCGAGTTGAGGTAAATTCAGAACCGCAATCTGTGCTTTTGGCTTTCGAGTTCAGTTTTACGAATGAGCGATAATAATAATTATAATAATATTAAAAACTACTATAACCTGTAAAAAACACATAAAAAGTTGGATTTTCGCTTGACCGGTTGAAAGTTAAGAATCGTGAATGGTCTTATATGAAACATGAGAAACTGAGTGAAATGAACTATTTTTTTTATATAGAGCTGGTAAATACTTTTTTAACGGTTTTTAAGCTTTCACTTCTCGAAGGTGGTAACTCAGTAGCATGTCCACTATTTAACTACATACTACAGCCACAAAAACTTGGTATCCGGTCAAAACCGCGCACACAAAACCGCGCACACAAAGCCGCGCACACAAAACCGCGATTCACAAAACCGCGCACTCTCAAAACCGCGCACGATCACTACCGCGCACGATCATAGCCGCATTCAAGTATTTCAACATGCATCCCGCTTCTATTTCATATTTAAAAATACCTTCATCCAGCTTCCATTTCTTAAGCGTTTTTCATCAATCCAGCTTCTATTTAATATCTAAAAATAGTTTCATCCAGCTTCCGTTTCTCATGCGTTATTTTCGTTAATCCAACTTCTATTTCATATCTAAAAATACCTCCATCCAGCTTCCATTTCTCATGCGTTATTTTCGTTAATCCAGCTTCTATTTCATATCTAAAAATACCTCCATGATCCATCCAGCTTCCATGTCTCATGCGTTACTGGTATTTTCGTTAATCCAAATTCTATTTTACCTGTAAAAGAACCTTCACCCAGCCTCAATTTCTCTTGGGTTTTTCATCAACCCAGCCTCCATGTCACCTCTAATTAATTTAATCCAGCGTTACGAAGCGTTACAGGGTGGGTGGGTCAAAAACGGTCAATTTCGGCGTTACGTAATTATGCAATGACCCCTTAAAGGATCATCGACCGAATAGTAGTTTCAAAGGAATGTTTGAAGCCCATCGAACGTTTCAATTTCGAATTTGAACAAACAAGCGCGGTTATGATAGTGCGCGGTAATGATCGTGCGCGGTTCTGAGGGTGCGCGGTTTTGTGAATCGCGGTTTTGTGTGCGCGGTTTTGTGTGCGCGGTTTTGTGTGCGCGGTTTTGATAGTAAACCCAAAAACTTAGAATAGTCCGATAGATTAAATTAGAGGCATCTTAATCTTATAGTTTCATTCGTGTTTGAGTGAACCCCTTCTACAAGATGGTTCAGCAACCCGAATCCTGTTCCTCCACATGATCCTACATGTCTCACGTGTTATCTTCCGTCACTCTGAGATCTTTCATGTCTTTCTTCCACTTCAGTAACTTTCATAAATCTATTGTCATCGTCAATGTAGGCCTAAAATAAAATCGGCCATCTTCGAGTCTCCAAAGTCGACGCGAAAATCTCCGCGATGTCATCTCGGCGACAAACCCTTCAACACCTGAACATAGAAATGCTCAAAGCCTACAAGAGGTTTGTTCCCTAAATTTTTTCATTGGAAAGAATCCCATCGTAAATACTAACAGTTAGTAGAGCGGCCTGGTGAAAAATTGTGCATTTGTGATACAAGCATGAAATTTGGTACATACCACGAAAATGTCATAAGAAAAAGATTTGGCTATACGGCCATCGCAGATTTGACCCCTGACCCCAATGGCAGCCATTTTTCAAAATGGCCGACCAAAGTACGGATTTTAAATTATCTCAGCTTCCAGTGCACTTGGAGTCGTCATCTTGGTGTCTAAACATACATAGTTTGGGGCGAGGGTTCCATAAAAGTCATTACAAATGTTTCCTAAAGCTTCAATGGCGGCCATTTTCCAAAATGGCCGACCGAATTATGGATTTTTCAATATCTCAGCTTCCAGTGCACTTAGAATCGTCATCTTGGTGTCTAAACATACATAGTTAGGGGCAAGCGATCCAACAGAGCCATTGTAAATGTTCCCCGCGGCTTCAATGGCGGCCATTTTCCAAAATGGCCGACCGAATTATGGATTTTTCAATATCTCAGCTTCCAGTGCACTTAGAATCGTCATCTTGGTGTCTAAACATACATAGTTAGGGGCAAGCATTCCAACAGAGCCATTGTAGATGTTCCCCGCGGCTTCAATGGCGGCCATTTTCCAAAATGGCCGACCAAATTATGGATTTTTCAAAATTTCCTGCTTATTTGAAAATCAGCTGTTTTCAGCTTATGTTGCGTCAAGTGTGAATATAGTATAATCCAGCTTTTATACTATTTGTGAAAGTTTTGATTGTGTTCATGTTCATTTGGCAATAAAACAAGTTTTATAATATATGCAATTCAAGATTTTATTGATGTTTTCTGTAAATGTGTACCGTGGCGTATATAAGTCCACATTTGGGAACCTTTGTCCAGACAAAGTACTGACCACAGAATTGTACAACATCATCCACGTCATTCACGGTCGCATAGGCCTCCACAAAGACAGAGACCAGTGCTGCAGTTGCATTCACATATCTTATGGAAATTAAGCTTAATTAGTTTCAATTCATTACGTTTAGTAGGTGTGTGTTATTTTGAATACGGTTCTGCGGTGCCAATATCAGGTACTGTCAAAACACTTTGGGTTACGTTGGACAGTATGCTCCCTTTTCGTGTGCATGTAACATATATTGCTTTTACCACATCAGAGCATCGCGCCACATTAGGTCGGCGCTGACTAAGGATTTGTAGAGAGACGTTATCCTGTTCCCTATTGCCTTGATTATGCTAATGCGATCTTTGTTGGCATTTGTTTGTATGCGTGTAGATGCGCTTGTTGACGTTGGGAGATTTTGTCGACATTAGTAGTTTCTGCTGTTGTTCGGATGCCAAAAATATGTAAAGAATGAAAACGTAGTTGTAAAAAATTGGAGTCAATTTCCTAGAAGGGTAGTACCCCTCTTGCCCATAATGAGCGGGCGCTCTTGAGTATAGCCATCACACACTGCATAACTATATTCGCGTCATAATTTTGTGCTCTAGAGCAAACATACATCAAAATATCAAAAGTACTAGTTATAAAATAGGTGTCAATTAATTTTCCCGAGGGATATTGCCCCCTATTGCCCCCCAAGTACGGGCGCCTTGAATACAACCATCACAGATTGTATGACTTCATAACTTTCAGATGATAGCGTGAAAGGATATCACCATTTGTACCATCACATAAAGAGAATTATTTTTCTCTCGTTCTCCATAGTTGATTAAATTTCTCGTCCGATCTTCTTCCGAACGTGTAACGACTCGAGCGTGTAATACGTAGCAGCTCCATTGACAACGAATGAATGGCATCAAAGATAAATTGGAAAATTGCATATATACGTGTATATATATATATATATTTATATATATATATAAGCTTTATTATATATATATATATATATATATATATATATGTAATATTAACAGTCGACTTGCGCGACCTATAGTGAACTGTGATTATAATGAGCACACTTTTTGCACACTATAATTACCGTGAGGATCTGAAAGATGGCTATGTATGTATGTGTGCACACAAACACACCCACACACACATATACACACACACGTACACACGCATGCGCGCACACACAATATCATAGAAATAAACATTAAACAGAAATAGAGCGACCATAGAAAGTAATTAAGTTGCACATTAGGATCTTTTTGATCTTGTTCTTCGTTTCTCTTCTTTTTCTACTCTACAATCTTCGTCATCGTCATCGTCATCATCATCCCCATCAACATCATCATCATCATCATCACCATCACCATGAACATCATCATCATCATCATCATCATCATCATCATCATCATCATCATCATCATCATCATCATCATCATCATCATCATCATCTTCTTCATCATCATCATCATCATCATCATCATCATCATCATCATCATCATCATCATCATCATCATCATCACCACCACCACCATCACAACCACATTCACCACCATCATCATCATCACCATCATCATCAACAACAACAGCAACAGCATCATCATCAACATCATCACCCTCGTCATCATCATTGCCGTCTGTTTTTATACCTGCTAAATAAAAATTTATTTTCTTATTTTAGACCAACACTTGTGACGGAATAATTCCCTTTTGCTCATAATATACAGTTTTTTCAATCAATAACAAGATTTTAAATAAAGATAATTGATATCAATGATGGGCTCTGTCTGGAAATCGAATTTTCAGCATACTGCTAAGGTAAAAATTATAATAAGACTTTTAAGCGAAATAAAGGTATTTAATGCATCGCAAATCTAAAACATCGGATAAAATGATCCAAGTGAATCTCCGTAGGCCTATATTATATTCAAACATATTTATCTATTTCAAGAAGCATAAATTTATAATAAACGCACTTAGGGACAAGAGGAACAAAGAATGGCAGGCGTGTCTGGAACCATAACATCGTTTGCCAAAGATCGACTTAAACTGGACCCAGAGAACAGTCCCAGACGACAGCGACGTGAGTGACCCAGGTCAACGCGCATGCGCAGTGCAGTTTTCACGTCACCGGAAATGGTGGCGCCACATGAAGCAGTCTGTGATTGGTCCTCATGAAATTCTTGAAAACGAGACATTCCGGTTTAATGGTCCAGAAGGGGATTCCCCAACATAGGATTCGCTGCGGTCTGAAAGATTGTGATCTTGACGATTGGCTGGGAATGAGTGACGGTTGAACGGTACAGTTTGTGTGGCTATAGTTGGCAGAGAATGTCTGGTATTAAATTAAATACATTGCGTCGGATCATCTCTTGCTTTCGGAAACATCCTATGGGTCGTTGATAAATAAGATGAATACAAAAGGCTCAGTTAATATAATGCATAAAATTAAACACCTTAATAATAATATCGTCTGTTACAATATATAACACAAAAGCCACTCAATCGATAGATCCGACGAATCCAGTAAGTGCATTGAGACATAGTTGATAAACGTTATAAACCGTAATTCACATTTTCAAGTACGCCGTCCTTATTCTCGTTATATATAATTCGGTACTATAATTTTAATTAACCCTTTTTTAAATTTCGATTTAATTTCAACATTATAGTAGCTGTATATACACATAATTATAGCAGGACAAAATGGAAAGTTGATAAGTTTCTTTGCCGACAGACACTCATGTCTGATGCTATATGAGCGTTGATTTTAAGACTGTGTGGGTGTGGTGGATGTTTAGAGCTGAGAAAATACGTCAACGACTCGTAATTATTTCACCCGACGATTAAACAAAATTGAAACAAGTGCAGCTTATAATACGACATCAAAACATTGGCGCCTCATAAAATCGGATGTTGACAAAACCTCCGATCATGATTTGCTCTTTTGATTCGAAATGGATCCGAACGCAAACGAAAGCAACGACCTATAACACTAGTGATAACTGCATAAAATAAACACCTTAATAACAACTATTACTCTTGCTATAATATACGACAAAAGCACCAAATTCACAGGTCATGTCTCATGGTCACTCATTAACGTGATCATCGTGAAAAGTTTGATTCCTTAGGGCGTCCCTAGATATAATTCCTACGATATGCATTCAGAGAATTGAAGCGATTCTTATAAGTACATAATTATTGTTCAACTCATTATATGTTTGTTGTATTTGCTTGTAAGTGCACTTGTTATAGCGCCCCTTCAAGCTCACTCTACTGAGGGGCGCTCCCGAATGCAGAGCGGACACTGCATTGGAGTTTCACGCCGAAGCGCTAAGCAATTATGAGTGAAGGAATTGCCCAAGGTTCTTATACGCGGCGAGGTGGATTCGAACCTCGAACCTTCCGGTTCCAAGGCAACGACGCCACCACTACACCACCGCGCCCCACGATGATGATAATGACGATGATGAATATCTTTCCAAACCGATCAACAGTTCAGTATTTTCAGAACGTCGGAAAATTAAACCGGCGTGGAAAAGGAAGCATAAACGAAAGCATTTTATTCGTTCAATAATTTCATTCGTGAATATTCATGGCATTTTAATAGAGTTCTATTATAATAATACACAGATGCGTTCCCGACTTTGGCACGGCAAAATACACAGAGAAGCTTAGTTGTATGCAGAATATATCTGGAACTGTTTAGAGACACCTCTTTCAGAGGACCTGTTTGCCGTACAAAATAAGGCTACGCGCACGTAAATTTGGTTCCCACTCTGCGGCTTCTGCATGTATCATTATGACGGCGATATTCATCGTAATACTGTGAATAAGAAGCAGTTTATTGTTTAATGTATTCAAAGCAAAATAACATTAGAGCTGAGTATAATTATAGTATACAGCGCTATATTTGTCTAGGCTTACTGTGCAGTGTACAAGTTACTTTTTCCGTATACTACACACAAATGTTTGTGAGTTAAGTAAGCTATATGTATACTCCGCATACTCGCGTATACCTCGACTTTTATACATCCCTGGATATACGTATATTGTATACGCATGGGAGGAGAGGGTCCACAAACTATGCAAGGTGCAAGAGAGGAATGAAAATACGATGTTTTCCGCGTAATAATCACATTGATGTGCCCAAGACTTTTCCAATATAAGGCTTTGAAACTGCATGCTTATTTGTACGTGCGCTGCAGGAGGGAAGGGTTGGGTGGGTGGTTCCATGAAATGTGAAAGATGCGACATATCGACGTGGTACAAAATACGATTTTTTTGCTTCTGTATGCATAATAATAATTATTATTATAGGAATGGGTCCAACACGCTTTCAAAAAGGCCTATGGGGTTTCATCATGGCATTAAAACGGTTATAAATGATGATTCCGTGCCAAGCATTTTCATTATTCACTTCATCAACAGTTGCAACTGCATCATTAATAAATATTTAAGAGCTCGTGATTATATATATAATATATTGCTGACATTTTAGAGGTGTCTAACTTCTAAGGAGACGAGGGTCGGCGACCAAGTGCGCAAGGGTTAGGCCTACGTTACCTTCGCCACTGGAAGTCCATGGTTTTGCACAACAGCTGCTTAGTTTCTGTCAGTGCCAGTGCCAAGCCTGGAAGACGGAGGACGGCGTCGCTAATGGTCTTCGTTATCAAACAGCGACGAAAAACTGAAGGCTCTAGGACCATTGCTCATAGGCTGATTGCGCATAGGCTGATTGCTCATAGGCTTATTGCTCATATGGCTCATTGCTCATAGGGTCTATTGCTCATAGGCTCATCGGTCATATGCCTAAAATCAATTAACTTTGGCCTATGTTTAAAACAAATAAACCTCTGGCGATGTGGGTGACCGTCTTCACGCCTTAGCTTGTGCTTATCAATTAGGGACAATTAGCGTTGGTAGACTAATAGAATCACTGGCACTGAAGAAACTTGTGAAGATAAATACTTGAAGGCGTGAACTGACAATGTTTATATTTTCAATCAGTGTTTTCTTTTCTGTACCTTCATTCGACTAGTTTAACTTGTAGCCTATTTTATTATGACCAATACACCCTATGACCAATGAGCCATATGAGCAAAAAGACCTATGAGCAAAAGACCCTATGAGTAATGAGCCATATGAGCAAAAAGACCTATGAGCAATAGACCCTGTGAGCAATGAGCCATATGAGCAATAAGCCTATGAGCAATCAACCTATGAGCAATCAGCCTATGAGCAATGGTCCGTACACCAAACTGAAATAGATCGCTTGATTAGCCGAAGCAGAAGTGTTTATTAAAATCATAACATGCACTGACATTTATATATCATTGTTCGATAACATTTTTGAGGTGTCTAACTTACGTGTCTCATGCTATGTGCTTTGTACACTAAGGTGCTGCTTAATAAATTAGACCGGGACGTTAAAAATCTTCTTAATGACAAAGCTTCTTTAAAACAGTGACCCAACCATACCCAATCACAGCGCAGTCATCATTTCAAGAATATTGCTTTAAAGAGCCCAACCCTATCCTAACAATGGATTTCCAATAAAAGTTCATGTCTGTCATTGTCAAGGACTTTGGAAAGACGGACGTCAGTATAATATGGCTGTGCATGCATGGCTGAAGCCATACGAGTCTCTCTAATCCAGCTGCGTTATCGAAACGCATAAAGCATCGATCGCTGTTCGCTTGAATTGAAATCGCGGTCAAAATCAGAGACCATTAAAAAGACCAAATCGAAATCCTATAAAGACCGAGAAAGCAGAGAGCAAGATGTCTCGGATGTCTAACAATCGGAAAAAGAAAACTCGGAATGATAAAATATTCTACATTTCGATAGAAAACAGAGAATATATGACTATATTCTAAAAGCTTCAGACGGTTCGCAACGAACGCCTGAGACGTGTAATACTATTTTTACCTATTGTTTCTGCAGACATTCAGATACCTCTTTTAACCGGTCTCTCATCGTTATAAGTAAGGACGCAATTATCGAAGCATCACCTGGGTACGTTACATGAATCATTTATTATTATAGATTAACTACTTAATATAATAACAAGCCGAAACAAAACTCTGAATAAAAAAATATTTTAAATAACAATAGAAAACAGAGACTATTTATAAGACTATATTCTAAAACCTATATATATATATATATATATAGCTTTTACAAATGTAGATGAAAGCGTCAAAGGATATCACCATTTTGTCCATCATTCATCATTATATTATAAAGAGTATTTTCTCTCGTTCTCCACAGTTGATTAAATTTCTCATCCGATCTTCTTTCGAACGTGTAATACGCAGAAATCAATGACGTAGCAGCTCCATTGAAAACGAATGAATGGCATTATAGGTGATATTGTAAAATTGCTTTCATATAGATAGTATATAAAATACACACACACACACACACACACACACACCCACACACACACACACACACATATATATATATATATATATATATATATATATATATATATACATGTTGGAGAATGTCAATAAGAAGAGGAGTGACCTGACCTATATTGATATGTCAAAATGGCTTATTTATGCTCAGAGCTAATCATCTGCGTCACCATGTTATAAACCATTTGTGAACTGACAACGTGAGATCTTGATTGTAGAGTTTAAAATTAAAATTAAAATGAGTGGAACACAAATAATGTATCACAGCCATTGCACATTGAATTGCCCCGAATATTCATGTGTTTTAAGTACAAAATTTAATGATCAACTCACCAAAATAAACACAGATCCTGCGCAAAAAACCCCAGAAACCCAGACGAAAGCCAAAAAACCCAGATCTAGTGGAAAAACCCAGATGTGGCATCACTGGCTGCGACCAGTATAATAATTTTATTAGCCTATCCTGTTTGAATGGGGCTGACAGCTAAATATAGAAATCAAACTATCTCATGGTTTTTTCCCACCCGTGTACCAACCGACATCCGCTTACAGTGTGTTGGGGCTTATAATTATTAGGTGCAACAGACTAATATCTCACACTCGTCAACATAAAGAATCTTGGTTGGATTGGATTGTTTGATTTTGAGTTTTATTGATTGGACAGAAGCGAAGAGTAATATTATTCGACGAAGAGATATCTGACGAACGTTACGGTAAGAAAAGACTTTGCGGCATTTGGAACATGACAAAGCGTTCGGTCCGTTAGGATGTTTCCAAAATCCTCTTTCAATATCTAAAATTACCACCCGTGCCATTTATAACGATAGCACGTTGGCCTACGTAGGCCTATTTTACATTTGCGGGAAACTTAGCCAGATAATTAGTTCTACATTGTGAAAACGCACAAAGCATTTTCACCGAAATACGACATTTAAGCCTAACTTTGAGACGTTGACTTTGAACCAAACTTTTGCTTTCAACATTTTTAATAGCCAACAAATCTGGAATCATTTGAAGAAATTGTCACTCTGCGTGACTTACACCCTCACGTCGCCCCTTTTGTCCATCCGTCCGTCCGTCCCTCTCTCCGTCCGTCCATCCGTCCGTCCCTCTCCCCTCCCTTCCTCTCTGCCTCCCTGCCTCCCTGCCTCATTCCCTCCCTCCCTCCCTCTCTCCCTCTTTTCTCCCTCACCAGGGAGCATTATTCAGAAAAGTAATCGTAGCGCATACCTGAAAATCATGGTTATCTGTTATGCAATTATGTCAAGTATAATTGCCAAGTACCGATGTCTTGAAGAGTTCGATGGAAACCTGAAGCATATTTTTATATTATGAAAACTTCGAATTAATATTAATATTTTCAATTAGGCAAAATTATTTAACTGCGCCTATTGAAAACGGGCGTTTCCGGAGAACATAGGCTAATTAAAATGGCTTTAAATTTTTTACTGTCCTGACCTGGGCGTAGTATTTGATGAAACTCATTTGCATTTACTGAGCACGATTCCAATATGCTCTTCTTATTTTCATTTAACGTATAAATCGTCGCTCTGTCTCCTCCTCCATCTTCACCACTTCATTTCATGCCTTTATAATATTATATTCTCGAAATGACTAACGCAATTCTCATCTAATTTGTCTTCCTAAAGTTCGTCTGAAAATAATCTGTTCAATCGGTGATCAATTCAATCGATTCATTGATTTCACCCCTCCCAATTAATACTCTCGCATCTCTGCCACTTGGCCGGATGAACTGCATTGGCTTACTCTTTTTGTGTTCCCACACTACATAAGATCCTCACTCTGCTCCTAAAGACTAAGCGGGGTCTTGCTCCGAAATATCTGAATGATGTCATACTTCGTCCTCACTCAGCTTCCTTCCACCGTTCACTTCGGTCAACCAGGACTTGGCATCTTGGTTAATCGCTTTCGAACTGTCGTGACTCAGTTTCTGTCATTTGCCCCAATTGTTCCTTTTTTAATGCGCCTTCTGTTTCTGTTCGCTCTACATTTCGGTACGACAGTCTCTTCTGACTCTGAACGTCGTGAATGGTTCACCACACAAAAGACGTTTTATAAATGTTTAAAAATACAATATTATAACAAATATTATAGTAAAAATAATGCGCACAATGACTCGTTTTCTTATGTTGGTTTAGTAATGGAAGACATCGTATCAGCTTTCATCGTCGGTACATGTCGAATAATTCCACAATCCAGCAATGATAAACCTGCTTTCTCGATGCAAATAGACGATTTCAAAGTAGTGGATGGATTTTATACTGTTTTATGTGGCAGCTGCGCTGAGTTGTTCATTCAACCGCTACAGACATGCATCGACGACGTTGACATCTTTATATTGAGTTCCGGAGAATTAGCCTTTACAAATGAAAAACCAATATATCCGTATGACAGCCGTCATAGTGATACCAAAATAGAGTGTCTGTTGATGGAACCGTACCTTGATTATCCATCCTTTGTACGACTTCGTAATTTGGGAGAACTGGTGTATAACTGTGAACATAAAACCTACGAATTCATTAAGGCTGACAAGCAAACAAGTATAGACCGAACCGATATTTTTGAAAGTGGCCTCACCGGAAATGAAAAGAAATTGCACATTGCTGGTCCCGCAATAAGAGGAAGTTTAGGTCGTGACACGACCTCACATACAGTCGATATGGTTAGATCGGTATGGTGTCCACAGTGGCCAAACAAAGCCAAACGATGGCCCCATCGACGAAGAAATCACGGATGGCCGACGACTGCCATCATCCAAGAGGTAGTTCAGAATGGTTGTCATGTTGTTTCTGCAAATCATCCTTCATGCAGAAATGATCAAAATCAGTGTAGGCTGTCATTTTCAGTTGCGGAAATCATTTTGATTAAAAGTTGGACTCCAGTTCAGCAGATTGTTTATCATATGCTTAGATTCATAGCAAAAAGAAAACTAATAAAAAAAGATTGTCCAAGGGAGGATGAAGTTCTCTGTACATATCATTTTAAAACACTGATGCTGTGGTCTTGTGAAGATATATCACTCGAATGGTGGAATTCGTTTTCTGTCATTAACATATGCTGCAAGTTATTGGAAAAACTTGCAATATGGCTCAAAGAGGCATTATGTCCAAATTATTTTATTCCTCAAGCAAATTTATTTCATGAACAATTTAACCGGAACATCGTCGATCAAACTGTTTCAACTTTGATTTATTATTCCCATACTGACAATCTCAGCATTTGGTTTATGGAACATTATCTGCAGCCAAGTTTTGTTAAACTGTTGGATGAAAACTGCACTCGAGAAGTCTTAAGCTGTGAGTATTTGCTGAAGATCCGTGAGGCGATGAAAGCAAGTTATTCCAAATCCATTGACTTTTATATTTCGATGAGATCCTGTATGGATATTGAAATTGCACATGACGTAGCACGAGGAGAACCGGAAAATGCATTTTTCGATATTTTTAACTACAGTTTTAGATTTTGTTCACTTTTGGAAGATGAATTCGATTTTCTGCCAGAGTTCGAATCTTGCTATTGGTTTTACGGATCAATGGTGCGCTTATTGCACGCAGCCAGCGTATTGGACTCTAAAGTAAAATACAGTGGTTACTACCGATGGTTGGCTGAAGTATTGAGAGAAATTTCTAAAAAAGAAAAACATCTTATTTCAAGACACCACAGCTTGTCACGACCATTAAACACGAATGCCACTGATCGCCAGTTACATTTCATAAAGGCTCAGGATCTGGTGGAAAATCTGACTGGTTCAAATGATGCTCTGGAATTTCAACTTGTCTCTGAAATATCAAAGAAACTTCTCGGGTCAGCATTGGGTAAGGAAAGAAACGAATCCGACAGTGCCATTTTGACATACATGGCGGCTCTTTATTTTGCCACATCAGAATACCAACTTGCCATAGATCTTTGCTCGGTAGTGATCATGCTTGAGAGGACTGCGGAAGAGGAGACAGAAACATTAAATGCAGGTTGTTTGATGTACATTGAAGACATTTCTAAGATAATTGGATTTTATTTGATTTTCCTGAAGACGAAAGACTCTCCTCTATTATATTACACTAGTAGGCAGTTTCTTCTTGATCTGCGCCTTACAACACAGGTGTTTGCTCGTTATTTACTAAATTTCTCATTTGAAAAAACATTAAAAGTTGCGAGACTGAATGACATTTCTCAGGTTGCAGCATTCCCGCTAGATGCAATTTTAATGGCTATTACTAATCGAAAATCGTCACAAAATGCACCGAAAAGAAAGAATGTTTCACTCGTATATCAAAGAAAAGATCAAATGCATTTCATGGAATCGCATGTTGAGAGTTGCTTGCCAGATGAAGACGATATTGTTCAATTGCTTATACAATATTCCTTGGGTTATATGACATCGTTTTACAATGCGATTTGCACAGATTTCGACATTGAATGCAGTACAGTTAAATGTTACCGCGCTGCTTTTTTATACAAATGTCGTAAATACTCTGAAGTTTTGCATTTATGCGAAAGAATTCTCAATGAACCTGCTGTGCGGATTGATTTGGAGGAATTTTCGTTCGCAAACATCATGGTTTTGCCTCCGTTTGACGTCTATTTCGACCGAGACATTCAATGCTTGCTTGGACTTTACACACTTGTTTGCAATCTTTTTCCGTCAAGGGAAGTTAGTGTAACGTCAACTTTGCAAAACAAGGTCATCCAAGAGTACTTCCATAGCAGCAGGCCACTGTCAACAGTACTTTTCAAGTCTTACTCCGATAAATGTCATTATTTTCTGGGAAGGCATTTTTTTACAAGATGTTTGAAAGTGAGATGTCTGATCGACTGCAAAAATTCAATCTCAGAAGTTATGCATGAATTTAACAAACTGAAAGGCAATCTTCCATTTGAGAAAATCATTCGTTGCTTTCTTGAGCAGAAACTTTATCGACTTCAGAGACCTGTTGATGCTAAGGATTCGAGTGTGTTTTAACCCTCGAGTGCCCAAGAGGGGGGGTCCGACCGGACCCCAGGGCTGTTTTCCCCAGGTAACTTTTTAAAGGCTATGAATCTGCAGAAATGCTTTTAGGTATTCCTAGACCAACCATTTGGGCATAGAATTGTATATTTTTCGAGAGTATTGTCCTACCCTGTACCCCACAACCAGAGCATATACTAAGGGTACCGCATGATATTCGGCTGATATTCATATACGCGTATAGGCTTCCTTCGGTAAATAACGCAAACAAGCATAAAATATGTCACGAGATTTTTACACTATTATTTTACACCAGGTGGTGCAATTGTAACATATGATACATCAATCGATTGCAAATTCACTTGGGATTACATAGAACCAACTTCTGTTACGATATTCCAATCCCTTCTCAAGAAATTAGCATGAAGACGCTGGGGTCCGCGCGGACCCCCCCCCCTTGGGCCTTCGTGTACCAAAAATTACCTTGGGCACTCAAGTGTTAATGGTGACTAAACATTTGAGAATGTTATTCGCAGGTTTCTTGAACACGAATGTCGGCAACTTCAGTGTAGTATAATAATTGTTGTTGATTTTAGGGCTTGATTTTGTTCAAAATGGTGATTACATAATATTCTAAAGTGATATTTAGACATGATTTGTATTTTATTATTTGTGGGCTTACTTTAAAAAAAACAAGATAAGCGACAACTGAAACTTTTTCACTGTGTTTCATGCCAGGCATATTGACTGGTGTCATGTGCATGATGTGATGCAAATCTTCACGCCAATAGGCCCTGTAGCCGATTCTATGACAATTACCATCGGCCAGTTGCCCGTCCGGCAATTACCCCGGGGACAATTACCCCCGGACAACTTTTCCCCGTGCCAACTACTCCACGGACAACTACCCCGTTCCAATCACCCCCGGACAATTACCCCTCCCTCCGTGCCACTGTGAGTTTGCTGGGACGAGTTGAATGAAGAGTTGCTCATAACACTAAGTTGTAGACACTATTGTAGACTTATTGGCACGGAGGGGATAGCTGTCCGGGGGTAATCGTACAGGTGGCAATTATCCAGGGGTAATTGTCCTGTCACCGTCTTAAAGACCTTTAATACGAGGTTATAATAATAATATATAATATTGACCACGTTGTGGATTTGTCTTGTTTACTCATAAATTATTATTTGTATAAAATTGTATTGTTTACTCATAAATAATTATAATAATTAATATTCAATGAACAAATAACCAAACTTAGTTTAAAGTAGAATACATCTGGGGTATGTCATACCCCACCTCACCTCCGAAGGGTTAAAAACTATCTCTTTGAACACCTCACAAACGGTTAAATGAACCACTATTAATAAAGCGTAATCTGCAACTACGTCAATCTGTCTAACAAATAATATTTGTAATTTTATGTCATCTGAAACTTTATATTAGTTTTAAAAGTTTATAGCTGCACACTTCAATCACAAAACTTGCAATAAGCCTAGAATGAGATTCTCTAAATGTTTTTTTTAAAATAGCGTATTATTCCAAATCGGAAGACATAGAACTTTACAAAATATCTTTTAACTGCACAAATCCATTTAGAACTGCACATTTTGTGTAGAACTGCACGTTAAAAAGACCTGTAATCGTGTCCGCCCAATGGGACTCGAACTCGCTACCTCTCGCTCTCAACGCCAGAGTGTTATTCATTGCGCTACAGCCTACCGCTCCCGATAATACCTCCGATTTGATAGACGAGTCATTTTGCGAGAAACAATGTGATTACAATTAAGGCAGACGATATCATACGAGGAGCCTACATTAATTGTGCTAAACTTATATAAGAGTATGCTTACGTTTCTGAGGTGTGTAAAAGAATAATAGAATTTCCTGTGTTTTTCACAATTTTCATTACATCTTACTTACTTACTTAATGCGACCTGGTGGCAAACCGGCAACGCGTCCGCTCACAGAGCGTGAGGTTGCGGGTTCGACTCTGGGTAACGACCTTGGGCAAGTTGTTTACGCACATGTGCCTCTGTCACCAAGCAGTATAATTTGGTACCGGCGTAAGCTGGGAAGTAAACAGCAAGTCCTGCGATACACTGGCCCCGTGTCCAGGACCTTGGGATTCGTCCATTGCTGGCTCAGGGCCATGGAAAAGGAGATGAGCGCCTCCCTATGTTCCTCATGGAACGGGATAGGACTTTACTTTACTTTTTTTACTTACTTAGCACTTAGTCCTTCGTCGCGTTGGCAGCGCATCGGGCAACACAGCCTCTTCACGTTCATTCTAACAGTAAGTGTTTATATACATTTTTATAGCCAGGATATTCAAGTTTTGTAAACATTAATGTTTAATTGCAATGTCTGACTTTTATTGTGTAACACCATCTATAGATAACGCAAATTATGTCAGATCATCAACAATGGAGACAAAAGTAGCAGTAGCAGTAAAAAAAATTAAGTTTAACGACACTGCGTGAAAGCAAAGATAGCAACCACAGCCCTCCTCCTTCATCAAGACTTTGGACTGGCACTGCTAGAGTAAAATTAGAGTACAACTAGTAGCAGTAGCTTGCGGGAAAGAAAGAGTTGTACTTGTACACCTCTTTCAAGTGTTTGGGTCAGCTATATAAATGACGCATAGAATTGGAATATGGTTAATGATAAACTTTTGCATTGAACCAACAATATTCGGGAAAAGACGGCGTTATCATTATTATCATCGTCATCACCATCGTCATCGTGATATAATATTTCGGCCTCTTCCAGTCCAATCGATCTTCAAACATAATATATTAATTGATCCTCTAGTTACTCATGCTAGAACAGCTATGACTCAGTAATGAATTAGTAATAAATAATGTGTGGCTGTTTCTGTTTGCATATAAAAAGATGTTTAGCGCCGAAGATGGTTTCACTCAATGCCGTTTGTTAGATTCTCTTCTTTTCTCTCTCCCAGCTGTTTACTTGCTTATAATCTTTTCTTATTCCCATGCTATGGTTTTTTAACCCTCGAAAGTATAAAGTGGGAAGTACAACGGCAATTTTTTAATTTGAGTGCAAAATTAAATGCAGAATTTGCTACATAATGGATTTATTAAGCGTATGAGAATGTTTCAAAGGTGTCTATTAGATTCGACATTTGTTAGAAGAGATCGGCATACAGCGTCAAACGAATGCGTTGAAGTGAAGCGAGGCTCTTTAGCTGAGTGAGACGATCTATAATAATGCTGATAATGGTTGTTTTGTAGATGCCAGACACCGATTAGAATTATAGTGTGGATGGGTCGGCGATAGCGTGAATGTCAAGCAGCGAATTCCTGAAGACCTCACGAACCTGCTAAGCGATGTATGTTGGCGCTTCATGTAGGAGGGGCATGATGGCGATAATTTTGTCAATGGTGATTTGACTTTTAAAAAACCATGAAATTATATTTAGGATAATTTGCATTTAATTTCATTTACATTTTTCTCATCAGTGAAATGATCGATAATTTGAGGAAATCATGCAATGAAATTCTCACCTAGTTGACTGCAACTAAACTGAAGTTTATATAAAGCAATATACAGCTATTTAAAGGTGTCTTATACACAGTTACCGTCGGGAGGTGGTAAAACAGCTGTTTTCCTCATTCTGTGAGATTTCAGGTCTTTCTGTTTTATAAATTTTCAAAATATACCGCGTGTTTTGCTCTTTTGAAACTTTCAAATAATGCAGTAACCCGTGACGACACAAAATTACCCGCATTATTATGATCTGGCAATGCGTTAAATAAAATAAAGAACAGACAGCAAAGAGGAAAAAAGGATTTAAAAAATCCCGCATTATTTGGCGTATTAAAGGTTTTCCGACATCTATGAACTGTTTTCACCATTATGTAATTAAATTTCTGTGGACGAATAGAACAAAAAATTGCCATTGTGCGAATGAATCGCAAAGAAAATAAACTAAAGACACTTGAAGAATAAATCAGCTAGATAGTTACAGCGGTCCGAACGAATACAAAATGCAGCAAAAATATTTCGTTTCATTTGCGCGAGAGTTAATAGTTAGCAGCGAAGTTTAGAATACCTATTTTTACCAATTTGAATTAAAAGTTTGCAAATGACGAATTTATTTATAGGCTACACCATAAAAACGCATATCCATGGAACTATAAATTTTAAAAATTGCACCCTGAAGTATTGTACCTTTCGTAAGGCTGTATTTGTATTGAGCAAGAAATCGTGAAACCTCAATGAACAGAGTGGTTCAAGATCGTCGTTGGAGTAAGACAAGGATGTGGATCATATGGTATGTCTCCGGACCTCTTTAAATTAACATTAGAAGCAGTGATGAGCAATGAGATCGGAGTTAAACAACCTTTGCTTTGCCGACGATTGCAGGATCTGACGGACACGGTAGACAACAGTAGCAAAAGAATGCTAGATAAAAGGAAAGACAAAATAATGTCATCATTTTTCGACTAACAATCAAAAATCAACACCTACCGTACAGTTGTGGTACACGCTTACAATTTAACACAAGTATATTCCGTCGGCAAATAAGCCCGTTGGGCAGTGTTGATTAGACACCTTTTAAACTTATATTTTTCATTTATATTTATAGATGATGATTAAACGAAGCCAGATTAAATTCATCTCTGGCTCTTAATATCTGTCCAAAAGTGCTGTATTATGCCAAGCAAGTATCTGTTGTCATAGGCCTCGTCAAATCTGGATTCATCCATCCACATCCTTGATAGTAAACGTAATCGTAATCTCAGAATCTACGAAGCAGGCACCGGCTTATTCGCGACCGCTTCGTCAGAAGAGTTTGTCCTAAAGAGTTGTCGGAGGATATCGTAGTAATAATGATGTTATTAAACACCTCAATAACAATATAAATAATGTAATAAATAAAGCTTTATTGCCAGGGTTTCTCGACTGGATTAAGTTCTCTCATGTCATCAGCAAATAATATTAACGTCGCGTAACACAAGAATGATAAACACTTCTCTCCACAATCGAGTGTTGCCAGACAGCAGCGTGAAGAAAGGGAGAGGGCGACGTTAATCATCTTTGATATGATGATGATACGTCGCACACGACCAATTGACAAGTCAAGTAAGTCAACAAATGAAGAGAAAGAAATGGGAGAGGGAGCGGATGTAGATGTATGTTCTGCCACTCGAGGTACTTAGATGTTTGACGACTCTTCAGCCTTTGTGCAGCGTGTGAGGCGACATATAAATTTGTATAAATCGTCTTTGTTTAATTTTAAGTGGCGGATTTGTTCGATCCTTCATGTTCGTTCTTGGATAAAAATCATCAAATCAACATACTTTGATGAATCGCCCTTTGACGAGTACTGTAGTCCTAGCAAGAACCGCGTTTTTCAAGGTCACTACACTGCAACCGTCTTAGAGATTGAACCCGTACAACCCGTAATTATAGTAAACTATCTTTCTGGACATTATTGTCGTAGTGTGAAGTCACGCTATGTAAAGCAAATGTAAAACATAAACGAGGTGTTCAATATTTTCCTGTATTTTCAGGGAGTTTTTGAATATTTGTGGCGCCGCACACCGTAATCAGCATTAAGTCGGAGATTACACAACAGAGATTTTTAGTTGAGTAATTATTGTCAAAAGCTCTCCTAGCTCCGATATAAGATTCTGATCAGACAGTCAAATATACATGTAATATAGACAGGTCAATCAGACAGACATATATATATATATATATATATATATATATACAGAGACAAGCATACAGACAGACAGAAAATAGAAAAGACGGACAGACAGATAGACAGACAGATGTTGTTTGTAGCGCATTGGATAACACACTGACATGTAGAGCTCAGCGGACTCGAGTTCGATACTCTTACATTTACGTTAGACGTGTATTGCTAGCGATTGCTGTCTTTCAACCGGATTCTTAGACAAATGAATATTATTATGATCATCATTGTTAGATTGCTGTGTTGTGAGCACTTATTGTGGCGTCAATAAGCTATTTGTAAACAGTTATAATATCTAAGAATCATGTTATTGGGAAAGCAGATACCGCATGCAGTTCGTTGATCATCGTTGTCGATTATTATTAGAACGCTCAGTTTAAAAACCTTTACATCGATCTTCAACAATTTTATAAATATGACGTACACCTAAAGCATTGCAATATGCAAAACCGGTCATCTATTATTATTATAATAATAATATTCTACAGTATATTAACAGAGTCAACGAATTTTCGTGCCAAAGGCTATTCGTCCATTCGATCGATCCGACAGTGCACTTCCGCACATATGATAGTTGGTGTATATTGAGACAAACGTTGAAACAAGTGCAAAGTCTTCCGAGGCAGTCCAGAGTTGGCGGTCATGCGGCGCCCCTACTCCATGAAGAATTCACGTCCTGCTCGATTGACGGGTACCAGCGATTCGGTGGCGACGGGGACGAAATCATGGGTGGTCGGAAGGGTTGAATATTTAGGGCATTGCTGACGTAATGTTGAAGTAGGAGGTAGCACAAGTATGGATGGATGTTGCAACCCATGCCACATTAGGCCACTCGCTCAAGGAACAAATGTTGCTCCGTCACTTGACGTCTGTGCGGATACGTAACTATGTGTATAGCCTTGGTTGGAGCTTATTACACGCAACGCATTATCATTATAGAGAACGCGATACTGGATTCCGTCGACGTGTTTAGAAACTGGCAAGTTGTCTTTAAGAGTGAAAATAAGATGTTCATAGATGTTACTCTTTCAACGTTCATTATCTGCCCACTATCGCACTTCCCAAGTCCACCGGAATGCAATTGGCATACTTAACAATGATGGAAGGCGACGCTAGTCATCTCTAACTTGACATTGTCATTGCTGATCACTGTAGCAGTTCGAACGAATGACACCGACAATGGCCTCTGCTACCGCAGCATGCTCAAGAAACAGTCTTGATACGATGTAGCGTCTTTTGCAACATCGACGTAACGAGGTCAACGTCATTACAACAGCTGTAACATGCCGCTGGACGATGGAATAAAATAGTGTATTTACACACCTGCAATACGCATTCAACTTTTTCTATAAATTTAACCGAGGACATAAGTAACAGTGCAGCTATTATCAATGTCAAGAATCGCGGTAGGCCTAATGTTTAATTTCAAATATGAATTAGCATTCATCAAACCTTGATTTGTTCTCCACCGTTTGTTTCAATGCGTACATATTATAGCGCCCCTTAAAGCTCATAACTCAGAGGCGCTCCCGACTGCAGCGCGGACACTGCATCGCCGAAGCGCTGAGCAATTCAGAGTGAAAGACTTGCCCAAGGTCCCTACGCGGCAACTTGAGGTGGGTTCAAACCTACAACCCTCCGGCTGCAAGGCAACGAAAATACCCACTACATGTATAACGCAGCGCCCCATTGTACTATGATTAACATATTAAACCAATGCACTAAAACTATTAGTTATTGCATACAGTCATACACGTTGACTTATTTAATTTCGATTAATTGATAAATTCATTAAAACATCTAGCAAACTGTTAAAATGTGTAACTGAGTTTATTTTCTGATTTATTTGTTCAAGGAAACGTTACAGTCCCGTTTATTGAAATGCAAGCAATTAATTTTGTGCCATCTTTGATTTTTCAAACAAAATTTATGTTAATCCATTTGTACCTAGAACCCCCCTCCCAGACTCCCCAAATGAGACACTGCATAAAAACTTACTTAAAATTAAACCTGCATCAAAGATGCAATTAAATGTAAATAAAATTGGTGACGTTTGACAAGACACCTTTAAATCGTTTATTCAAAAAGCTCTAAGAACAATAATTTTCGTCCAATCAATATAATTGAACTTCTACATGTTTCACGAATAATAAACTTGGTTCTCACATCACCACTGTGACAGTATGCAGAGTGATTGCGCTAATTTTCTTTGATGCTTAGTTCAGTGCATGGCGCGACATCTTGCGGTTGATTACAAGCGCCAATGTATAGTGAAGTTTTTAGTCAAAATTGATTTCAATTTGACCGAACTTATAACGCTCCAGACATTCAGTTTAAGGTGTCTAAAATTACTATTTAAAAAAATTCAATAATTCTATAGACTTTGAAGTCGACTTCATCACATACGTGCCACATTTTTTATTGCAACAGTTTAAAGACGATACAGAGCAATAATATTCACGCAGCCAACATGCTCTGAAAACATTCTCGATCGAATCTTTGTCTCGGTGCCAAGTAACTTACTTACTTTATTATGCAGTCATTTCCGTGCAGGTCTGCACATCGGGCAACGCATCTCCTCCACCCGCCTCTGTCCATCCCCAACTCTTCAACTTCTTGAGACATCTCTAATCAAACATCTTCTATGTTAAAATACAGTGGACGTCACCGGCTCGGATATTGCCCAATGATTTTAGATGAAGTCCTTAACTGTATGTTTTCACTTTTGAATGAATAAATGAATGAGTGAATGAGTGAATGGATCAATGAATGAATGAATGAATGAATGAATGAATGAATGAATGAATGAATGAATGAATGAATGAATGAATGAATGAATGAATGAATGAATGAATGAGTGAATGAATGAATGAATGAATGAATGAATGAGTGAATGAATGAATGAATGAATGAATGAATGTTTAAATTGTAAACTGGCATATAAGTGAGTGATTGACGTCATTGACCCAGAGATTCTATGAAACACGATATCTTTACACACCTTAAAAATGGCAGTCATTAGTTTTATACATAAAGCTTTGTTGCCTACTTTCTTTGACTCGTCTAAGAAAGGCAAGCCACTGAAAAGTGCTCCCATTTTGGATTCATGGTTGTAGACTGGATTTCCTCGACGTTTTTTTTCATTATCAGGTTGCGTGTTTACTTTTTACTTCACATTCGATCTTTCCTCTTCAGCGAAGCTGTTATTTGTTGACAGGTCACTCTGTTTTGATGAATCGGTTGAAGCGTTCAGTAATCGTCTTCTTTTGTTCTTTCCCATTTCGTATTTGTTTTCGATGAAATGTTAACCGATGGTTTTCCGTGATTTTTGTAAAAGTTTAAATTTGTTCCCCAAGAAGGCGCGAATATAAGCGTATCTCTTAAAAACTGTCCAAATCTTTCCAAGGTTTATCGAACATACGATTGCGCTCCCGAAGTGATCTCTCGAATTACGATGAAACCACAAAAGTCGTGAAATCGAAACAATTTTCGAAACTCAAAGAACTCAAATAACGATTTAAAACGATGAAATTTAACTCGTAACTCGAATCACGTGCACCACTCGATTCGCCACTTAATGAATCATCATCAAACTGACTCAAGATTGAGAACACAATTGAATTTAAATATAAATGTTTTAACATTTTATAACGGTGTCTTACGGGCGATAAATATTTCTCGTTTTCCGCGTGTTTTCTAGACTTACTATTTCATCGTGCATATTATAGATTAAACGTGCTGTGACTAATGGCAATAATTTAATTGATTGAAGGTTGACTCATTCATTCATTCATATTTATATTTTAGGTTGAAATAGTAAACACAAAAGCTGTTCGTTTGACTTCGGTTTTTGGCGCAGTTGGAATCTTGAAACAGTGACGAGACTCGTTTGAATTTCTAAATATAATACCTTAGGTTTTGGTTAAAAATTTCTACGCTATCATCCTGTTAACAAAATATTGCCAGTTAACAGTTATTGCCACGAACAGCTTTATTACATGCTTAATCAATGTTATTGCCAATGTTAGTATCCTTAAAAATTAATGTGATAAATCGTGACATGCGTTTGACTTTTAATGGTTGGTTTAGAAATTTTGAGTTTAGGATTACAAAACTTGAGCTGTATTTCTGTTAGTTCAAACACAACGTTTTCCCTTGACAGACTTATAAAAATAATGTTCAGCAATATTCGCCCATTAGTAGGCTAACTTTTGTAAAGCCCGCTTTCTTGCTGTTTCATTCAGTCATTCAATCATTCCGAAAATTTATATAGGGTCACTTCAATAAGACGTATTATTGAGACGTCATCAGCCCACACATTCTAAAAACACTGAGAGCAATTATTATAATTACATGTATGATGATGTCCGTATACGCACCTCAGAAACGGTTGCTGATAACGCTATAAATATAGCTTTGTAGGCTACGATACTCAACTCGATTAATCAACACACATAAATATTGTCTTTCACAAGTATCTTGGAAAAGCAAAACTCAGTCTGCTTATCTCTCCATAATCAGCAGCCCGAAGGATGGGATATAACCACGCTAATCATCCTTGCTACGAAGCGTTTCGAGTTTACAAAATGCCAACACGATTGCAAAAAATCAGCATCTTTAAACTAAATTTGGCGTTGATTTTAATAAATGCATTACAAACTGTTCATTTCATGCAATTTTCTTCAATGTTTTTTTTCACAAAGAACTAGATTAAGCTGTAAATGTCTTGATTACACCACTCTTTGATGTCATCTATCCATTCTCTGTTTAGTCGTCCACTTCTTCCATTACCATCCATCGTTACCAGCATCACACGCTTTATCTTCCCGTCATACTCCATTCTAACATGAAGTACCGCGACCTAAAGGCTCTTGCTGCGAGAAGCGCTTTATAAATTGTCAGATAATATAAGATATTGCACATACATATTAATTTATACACTTGAGTCATCCATCTACACATGTGGTAATGTGGTTTCGGGTCAGCAATATGCTGACGACATACAGGCTTACACCATTTATAAGACACCTCCAAATGGTACATGTATGTTACCGATTCAATAAAAAATATTCTCATAATCAATGATCGGTAACACAGTCATGGTATGGAAACAAGACATAAATCACAAATAACAATTACATGCGAAGGAAATAAAATTCATAAGATAGGAGAAAAGCGTCGCAGTCCTCTTTCTGTTGACCTGTGAATAATTGCAAATAGGGTAACGGGGGGGGGGGGGGAGTTCAATCAAGCCAATTCGTTGTCTTGTTGCACTTAATCAACACTTTTGTGATTGCAAAGACGATTATCATCGCCCTCCTCACCACAGTTATCGTTGAGTCGAAGTCAGACACTCCATGTGAGATAAGATGGTCACGAATGTCATTAAGTTGTGATCGTGTTCGTCCATTTAAATCTTCTAAAACGAGACTGCTGATAAATTATACGTGAATGACGCACTGACACCCGTAAAATGTAGTTCGGAGCTTACCATAATATCATGGCTTTCCCATCCTCAGGTTTATATATAGGAAGATTATTATTCGTTTTAAAGGTGTCTAAGACGATCCAGTTGGTTTCTTTCGATCGCATAACTCAGTTCATGTATACGAAATAATTATAGCTGTCCCATTGAAGAATGATAGATCTCTTAGGTTCCATCTAACATGCCGTACACCAGTGGTTCCCAACCTTTTTTGACTGTAGGGCCACTTATTCTAAGTTGGAGGACGTGAGGGCCACTTTTTATTAGTTAAAAGGACATTAGGGCATTTAGGGGCAACAATGCTAAAAATTTTAATTAACTAGAAGCATATAAAAATTGTTATAATTAATTCAAAGTAGAATGTTTGATGTTTAAGTTATAGACTTCAAAGTAAAGTAATTTGTAGCCTAAAAGAAATAATTGTATAGGCCTATCCTGTCCAAATTGTCAATTTTGTCATATATTTTTGCTAATTTTTTGAGAGATGAGTGCCATTGTCGAGGCCTGGCGGGCCATTTTGTGAGGTCTCGCGGGCCACTTTTGGCCCGCGGGCCACGGGTTGGGAACCGCTGCCGTACACTCTGCCAAATATAAACGCAATGATGGTTTCAAGTGGTTCTGATGACGTGAATATTCTTCGCCTGACTTTATGTATGAACGGTTGCATATCTCAAAGAACGAAATTGATAATAATAATTATGCCATGCAATAATTATAATAGCCTAGGACGATAGCCCCACCCCACGGTGTTTTGAATTGATCTATATTTGAATGCAGATTTATTTATTTGTTTCCATTTATATACATGTTTTAAAGGTGTCTTATGACGTCCGTTATTCTCTTAGAGTTTACATATACATATTAATATACAATAGCCTATTTAATTTTGCAAGAGAGCCTTTAAACTTTAACTTTGATGGTCCGCAGTAATCTTATTTAAAATACTTGAAGCGCTGTGGCAAGGACGTTTATCGGCGTCTACATTCACGGTGATAGGCCACTTTTTTCATACGCGATTTCGATTGGAACATGAATCCTTCCGGATTCGGTGTACCAAACACACACCTACAACATCATCATCAATAACATTTTGGTTCAATGCCCGTAGGAGTCCGACGCCAATCTCTGTCTGGGTCTGTCTCGCGCCATGTTGCCCAGCTTCAACGGTCCTGTACCTGCAACATCGCGCCCAACAAAGTTTGGTGAGGTTTAGAACAAAGAAATTAATGGCGAGGAGACGAGGAGGAAACAAAATAAGATTTATGAAAAAGCAATGTTTAAGTGTTGAATAAAATACCTGCGCAATGTTTTGTTGAATGTGCGGTGGCTTTAACGAATTGTTTGTTTGTTTGTATGTTCACTTCTTATAGCGCCCCTTCAAGCTCTCTCTACTCAGAGGCGCTCCCGATGCAGAGCGGACACTGCATCGGAGTTTCACGCCGAAGCACTGAGCAAATGTGAGTGAAGGACTTGCCCAAGGTCCTTACGCCGCGAGGTGGATTCGAACCTCGGACCTTCCGGCTCCAAGGCAACGTCGCCACCACTAGACCACCGTGCCCCATGGTTGCTTTTAAAGCCAAATGAACTGAGTATAGGGTTGCGATTAGCGCTGATTATTGCAGGCTGTCTGTTCTGTTAGCAATTAAGATCTGCATGCATGTCTAACGTGATTTGTTTCAATCGCTTCTTCTGCGTTAACGCTGGTAATGCCATTCGCAGAACCGGATGACGTAGGACGGTGGCGTTATTAGACGAGGTAGTGAAAAAGCAACATGCAAGTTGACCATTGTGAAAATTACTTTCACTATGTCCATTATTATCTCAATAGAAACAACGAGAAAGTTTTAAATGATTTTTATAACTTAATAGACGGGGAGGCAAGAAGAGTCACCCAGGAAAAACTGGCGACAAGCAAATCTCTACCTAAACTTAATCCATAGATTGTCTGGGAAGTCCTGGTGAAGATACACACAGATCGGACGACAATTAATATACAGGGTGGGCCAAAAAAGACGCCTGAGAGGTTTTGCCAATATAGACCAGGCCCGGAATCTGAAAATGACACTGATAGAAGCAAATCATGTAAACAATTTCCTAGCAGGCGTTTTTATACTAATTTTACACCGCTGAAAACGAAAATCGCGGTTAGCAAGCTGCAAGTTTTGTGGTTGCATGTGAAAACAAGATGGCGGACAAATTGGTGATCAGTTGCTTCACATGGCTATAAGTTAAGTATTGTATGTGATAGGAACACGATTTTAGACTCTAAATTACGATTATAGTTTTCAAGGAATGCAATGGAACCAAAGACACACAAGCAGCAATGCAAAGAAAATCAAAATGGCGGACAAAATGGCGGCCAGAAACTTAAACGACTATAAGTGAAGTTATGTAAGCATTGGAAACATGATTTCAGAGCCTAAATCAGCATTTTAGAGGTCAAGGAAAGCAATGGAAACAAGGTCTCATTTGAGGCACTGCAGAAAAACCAAAATAGCGGACAAAATGGCGGCCAGAATATTAAAATGGCTATAAGTGAAGTCATATATCTAATGGAAACATGATTTCAGAGTCTAATTCAACATTTTCAAGGTCAAGGAATGCGATGGAATCAATATAACATAGAAGTCAGTGCCAATAAACCAAAATGGGGGACGAAATGGCGGCAAGAATCTCAAAATGGCTACAAGTGAAGTCATGTATGCAATAGGAACTTGATTTAAATGAATGATAAGCTCAGTTTGGTCCGCCAACTGAACAGTATATCGACGCTGGACATCCGGGGTGGGAAAACAGAGTTCTTGCAGATACATTGGGGCTAATCCCTCAAAGCACCGCCTAACCAACACACAGACCCTGTAGGCAATCCGCTGCGGGAAAGCATATAATATGAGACATGACCAAATTTTGCTATATGCTCATAAGTCACGACGCACTTCAAGTGACCCATTCCAGACAAATTATTGATGGACAAGCAATTGTACAAGAAATAGGAAACCTTCAAAAGAGAAGACATTTTGGTGGCCTGGCAGATACAATGGTCACCTATGTAAATGTGGGCCTACTCCTGTCCTCTGGTTTCGATCTTACTTATTTGAACGCTCTCAGATGATCATAATTATCTGGAAACTTCAGGTCTGTTTAGGTCCATTTTTGTCACAGAGCTAGAGTTCTTTGTCTTAGGGCCACTTCTGTTCATTTTGTATACATGGCAGATAGGCCTAATACTACTCTTATTTCAAGCACTTTTTCTCACTGGTCACATAATTATTACCAACTTTACTCGCTCCTCCTATTTCCAACTGGGCTTGCTCCGAAAGATCTCAGAGATTTCATTCACTCTCCTCATTCTACAGCTTCCCTCCGACCCCTTCGCTCTTGAACTACAATGATCCGTTTGTCCAGTAATCAAAAAACACTTCTTTCGGGTATTCACACTGGACGTAGGCCTACTACTGAATGGACACTGCTAATAGCTTCAAATTAGTTTACATTGTATTAAATAAAAGCCTTTGTATACACTAAGGGCGTGTCTGCATAGGCGGAGACTTGGTCTAGAAATTCGGGGGAGACGAACGAGTGTCCCAAAGACAATCGCCGAGGAGCGACATTTTGGGCGTAAACCGGGTGTGCTTCATGCTTCATCCTTTGCCCGTTTAGGAAGATGTTTAGTTCTCTGCTAGCCTACGCATTGTGGAGATGGAAGGTTGACGATACCGTCTTTGTAGTGCTCGGGATTAGTCGCCAAGTCTTAAGGTATTCCGTCAGGAGTTCCATATCTGCATTTATCACCCGTTCCGTTTCTTCCAGTGATGCTGCCTGGGCCGCTAGAGCGATGTCATCTGCATATGCGAACTTCCGAGACCTCGTGGTAGGGAAGTCATTTATGTACACGTTGAAGAGACACGGCGAAAGTACTAACCCTTGGGGGAAACCATTCTTCTGAGTTCTCCACGAGCTCATACCATTACCCAAGTGAACCCTGAAGCGTCTATTTCCAATGAAAACCGCAACAGTCTTGCTGAACCACCATGGTAGAATCTAGGATATCTTCACCAGTAGCCCAGCGTGCCACACCGTGTCATAGGCCGCTGTCAGGTCTAGA
This sequence comes from Lumbricus rubellus, assembly GCA_945859605.1. NCBI lineage: Eukaryota > Metazoa > Annelida > Clitellata > Crassiclitellata > Lumbricidae > Lumbricus > Lumbricus rubellus. The sequence goes on from OX243821.1 coordinate 7,358,282, forward strand.
AACACCACGCCTGTCTTTAGTTTTTCCTGGTATCCGTTCTCGATGAACGTGGTGAGTGCGAGCACCTGATCCCCCGTGCATCGTCTTTGTCTGAAGCCTGCTTGATGCACCACTATTTCCTCGTCCAGGATCGGCCTGATTCTATTCAGCATCAGCCTCTCCAGTGTCTTGAAACATACCGACAACAGGGAGATGGGGCGATAACTCGCCGTCTCTTCCGGGTTCTTCCCCGGCTTTTGGATGGCGATTATCTTCGCCTGTCTCCACTCCCTCGGAATGTTCCACTCTTGGATGACTCTTGCATAGAAGAATGCAAGCCGTGAAAACGACGGTGTACCCAGGTGTTTTAGAAATTCCGGGAGTATATGTTGTCGTACCCGGCGGCTTTACCCGATTTGATGGTCACCAAGATCTCCCGAAGTTCAGTCTATGTAAACAATGCATGTCCTAACACGTAAGCATTAGGGGGACAAATGCATGGACGGCCCCAACTATAAACATTGAGGGGACCGTTCCCTTGCCCCCCCCCCCCACCCCCATAAGTCTCCGCCCATGCATGCATGCACAACTCAGCAGTCTGAATTGTCCGAAGACAGACTGCGTAGGCCTACTGTGTTTTGTGGAGGGGAACCGAGGACGAGGAAGGCCGAGGATATCTTGGATCGACAACGTCCTGAACTGGACAGGTCTTGTAGGCTCTGACTTAATGAGCGCGACAAGGAATAGAAGACTCTGGGCATTAAAGGTCCATTCATGTAGCCAACCGTCGCGATGCGACGATGGCGACATGACATGACAGACTGCGTACAGCCATTAATATGCCTATAATGATCCTAACCACGTCCTTCCGGTGTTTATTAACGGATATAACCATCGAGCTTGACTACATTATAAACAATCAAGTTGGGACAAGCCTCTCATGCAGAAGATGGTTAGGCCTACCGAACTGAGCAATGCACTTTCCTACCCATACCATCAAGCACGTTTTCAAGGCAGTCGCAGCGCCTCACGCAAATAATTCAATTGAACCACCATAACCTCAAAATAATTACCGAAATAGGCTTAGTATTGATTTTCGGCTAATAACTAATAACTATGCCATATTTGTATTGTTTAGAACTTTTGAAACACATAAATAGAATAATAATTATAGTAAAACCGATGTTTATTTACAACCGAGAGACAGCATGGTTGCTACTGAATATTCATAAAGTGGTGTTTAATTCATGACGAAATTATGACGTTGACTGTTGAATATTCAAAGTTCGGCGATTTACTAATGGTGAAATGGTACGCTTTCTACTGAATATTCATAAAGCGGTGATTGATTAGTACGATAACGCAAAAAATATAGTTCACTACTAAATTGCTTCCTAAAAAGATGCAAATTCATCTTCAACTGTGTATCTATTTTTGCAACATCTACGCACAAATATGTACAAGAAAAAGTCAAATGTAGCTTGTCGCCAGTTTTTCGGAGGTCTTACAGTGAGAATATTTTTAACGCCCTGTCTATAAATGGAACCCCAGGGACATTAAATAATTAACCAAATCTGTATATTTATTAACCAGTAACAACTTATTTGAAGGTATCTAATGAAACCAAGATGAAACTCTATGAAACCTTAGTGGTACCTGTACTGCTGTATGGTTCAGAGTGCTGGTGTCTGTGTAGAGAAGACGAGAGAAGATTGCTGCTGGCTGAAATGGGTTGGCTGAGGAGAATCAAGGGCAGGAGCAGGAGAGAGAATCAGAAACGAGAAGACAAGAGAGGAGCTGGACGCAGAAGAAACGGTTGTGGACAGAATCAGATAAAGAAGGCTCAGATGGTTCGGACACGTGGAGCGAATTATGGATGAGAAAAGACTACCCCTCTCGGCCTTGCACGGGCACGTGGAGGGAGAGAGAAGCAGAGGAAGACAACCAAAAACATGGATGGATAACGTCAAGGAAGACCTGAAAGATATGAGATGTCAAGAGCAAAGGATCTCGTCAGAAAGAGAGGAATTTGGACGTCATGTAGGAGCCTCATCGTCGTCACTCGACTGACGGAAGAGAATAAAGAAGAAGAATAGAAACTTAGAATTTCTGAGTCGCTAGTTGCTTAATGGTAAATTCACCACCAGTGTATATTTTAGAAGAGGAACAATTACAAAATTTTTTCAGGACAAATTTTTTTATAGCATTGCTGCTATTGCTTTTTCAGGTGTGTAAGAAAGCGTCTGTTTGTTTCCAGGCGTAAGGTATAGCGAAATTCATGAGGCCAATAATATTGGTTTCGAACTTATCGTCACTATCTTGATCATAATCTCTTAGCAAAAGAAAGGCTAAGCTATGATTTTGGCCACTATTGTCAGTTGTCTTTTCAACTTGCTTTGCCAAATATTTTATGCCTTTGAATCAGATTTGTGCAAATTTGTTCATCGGGATGCTTTCACTGTACATTGTCACCAATACAAATAGACCATACAAGTATTGATTTTCGAGTGCGATATGTATTTATTATAACGGAAAAATATGCTTTAAAGGTGTCAGTTTTTTCCAATTATTTACGTGCAGACTGCAGAGGAAGACATTACTAAACCTTAAAATGCTATTGGATGAAATTTGGGGTGCATTGCGTTGTCCAGTGGAGATGGAGATGTTGACACTGTGCCTTAAGAAATTCACTTGCAGTGAATGCATGTGTTTCAGAGAAGCGAGATGTCTTGCCAAGAAGCCCCGAGATCGACGACCACAGACGTCTGGGATTCTTGGCATTGCGCGAGACCAGCTTTTCCCAGTGAGCTGACTCTTTGTGGTGGTAGAGACGATGTAGGGCGCGTAGCTGAGCAATCCAAGCCAGTCGATCACTGGACTCCTTGGTCCGACGATAGCGTCGCTCAGCAGCAATCCAAACTGCCAATGGACAAAGAATGTTTGTTTGTTTGTATGTGCACTTCAAGCTTGCTACTCAGAGGCGCTCCCGAATGCAGAGCGGACACTACATCAGAGTTTCACGCCAAAGCGCTGAGCAATTGTGAGTGAAGGACTTTCCCAATGTCCTTACGCGGTGACGTGGATTCGAACCTCGAACCTTCAGGTTCCAAGGCGACGACGCCACCACTACACCACCGCGCCTTACATACTGTCCATACCTTGCGACGAGGTAGCATATTGTCAAGGAGATTCGTCACGGTTGAGGTGTAGAGGTCAAATAGTTGAGCGACCGTGAGCGTATCAAGAGCAGGAGACGGTGTAGAAAGAAGAGTATCACGAAGAGCGTTGCTGAAGGCTTGAGAGTCGAAAGACTTCCATCCTGTCTGCATGCGAATGGAATGAATCGGTTGAAGATGGATGGAAGGAAGGATAAACTGGATGACGGAATGATCAGAGAATGTTGGAGGCATCACCCTGGTGAGATTTATAGCATAATAATAACACACGTTACGAAAAACTGTAATCAAACGGGCAAGTGTTGATAAATTTTTTAATTAAAGACCTTTAATATGAATTCAATTTCTTTACTTATATGTGAGACCCAATCGGACGTCGCATCTATCATGTCAATATTATAATTGTAGTGTCTTTCTTTTGACTTAAGCATTCACAATTTAACACTTTTATGGGACACCTCTATATGGTAGGACTCTAATATTATAAATATTGATCTCCATTGAATGATCAATAATATCTTAATGAACTTTTGGCTCAATAATAATAATATAACACGACATAATATAAGCCCCAAGTGATTGGCACGTAATAATTTCATGCAGTTTAGGGACATAATTTATTATTTAGTTGGTCGAGTATCTGTAAAGTACTCGTGAAATGCAATTTATTTCGGTCGTCCTTGATAGGGAGTTCATAACGATGAGGACGAGGTCGAAGATTGTACAGCCTATGGATTCTCGGTGGGAAATTGTTAATCAGGACGTGTGAGTCGAGTCGGATCACTGTACGAAGTAACTGATTTTCAATGTCATGTCGACTTACAAGAGCTTCTACGCTCTTAATATCAGGCGTCAGAAAACCGTAACTTATGCACCAGCATTCAGATCTATATTTGATTACAGGGCTTACCTCGTGTGTATTGAGCATGACATCCATTCATTATCCATCCATCCATCCTTCCATTCATCCATCCACCCATTGTGTAGCGTTTTCTCTAGTGCAGCTGAAAACGCATGTTTATAGGACACTCAATTGGGCGGAAGTCAGAAAGTGGAACAATGGTCTTGCTTAGTGACTGCTTTTCCATTTCTTGTTCATAGCTTTGTGTGCTGCAGCTGTCGACTTTGCAATCCTGACCATCACTTCTTTGCGACAGTCCAAGTCATAGACATGTCACATCCAAGATATTTGAACTTTTCGATATTTTCTAACTCAATCTCATCTGCAATCAACTATGATTAATTATCATCATCTTCTGCCGATTAATTAGTTTGCTTGTAGGTTAATAATACACGTTGTTGCACTTACAAAGCTGTCTACGACTACTTGTTACCGATTAAATGAGCGGGTTATTTATATGTTTTGTGACAACTTTTAAAATGGTGTCCAATAAATAGGCCTACCGACAAAACCAAAATGTTTAGACGATTAGGATTTATATATGTAAATAAAACCATTGATAAAAATAATTAATGCCGTTTATATTTCAAAGTTTTCCGTAGAGGACGTCTTTGCTACATAACCAATCGACTCGAACTGTTTCTTTGGGTCCCAACTTCTTTCATGTCACCGCATTGCGAATCCCGTCTCGTCTGATCTCCCATGCTATATAAGTATATATTATATATTAGGCCTATGCTTCATTGCTAACTGTCGTCTACACTATACCACTAGAATTCTCCTTTCGTCATTCTTCATTAAAGAAATTTCAGGACAAGACCGGGTACCACAGCTAGGGTAGTAATATAAGTTTAAACACATTGTATGATGTCAAAATTCATCGGCGTCCCCTTTCCGTTTTCTCCTGTCTCGGGACTGGCAATACCAAAGTTCAAGCAGTTGTAGACTTATCATGCAATTATTATGAATTCTATAATGTTAGAATGACATAATTCTAGTAAGGAGTTAATTGCAAAAAGGCGAGGTTTCTCTGTTTATAATAACATACTTTCAGGGATATGTCGGTGTCTAAATTAAACTCTAACCATGTCAATCTGATTTTCCATTCTCTAATAAAAGATACTAAAATAATTATATTTGAACTTTTCTGAAACCACTGGCACCGGGAAAGCAGTGGTATGTATGATCGGCGCCTTGGATGTTTGAGTTTCTGCTCAGAGACACTGCTGACTTTAGCGTATGAGCAATTGCGACCAGTGTAAGAATTGGGGAAATAACTTGGGGGTTGGACCATTATCCACTTGGGATCAAGGTGTGAATAGCAGACTTTAACATGGGGCTCCAAGAAAGTCTGGGGGTTTGCCCCCCCCCCACCTTCCCGGCATTTCTCACCTGATTGCCACTGAAAGACTTTCTCAGGGTCCCAACTTGACGTAAAGTCTAACAATTAGACACCTTTTAAACAAATTAAAACGAATAATAAAGTAATAATTGTATAATTATTTGTATTGTATAGTCACCAATATCTACAACAATCAATGGACAGAAGTAAGCGATAATTAACAAAACGCAATATGTGGCTTGTGATCAAGAGATTCGTCTTTATAGGATCTTTGAAATGTAATTCCCATTTCTATTGGGACATTATCGAATTGGCACCGTATATCCTGTTGTCGCAATGTATGAGAATAGATAATGTAAGTTGATCTTTGTAAGTTGTTAAAGCTTGAACATTGCTGAAAATAATTGTGAAACTTAATTTAGACGCTTTTTTATGGTGTTTCTAGGATATTAGAAATTTTTTTCATTGCATTGTATATTGTATGTTTTGTCGTCAACGACCATTGATGTCATAGAGTGGCGTTAAACTTCTGAATAACGATAAGTTAACTCGCTCTGATGCAAGCTAAACGAGAAATAATTATTTTTATTGCGCGGGTAACGTTGTCATGTCATGTCATGTCAATCACCGACGTCGCTGCGCGACGGTTGGTCGCATGCATGGACTACAGCTCTCCACTGCCTCCTATCGCGTGCAGCGGCGAGAAGATTGGATCCGGAAAGACGGGACCAAGCAAGAATGTTGTCAATCCAGCTAATACGCGGTCTACCCTTGCGTCGACAACCTTCCACGTGACCCAGCATAATGGCTTTTTCCACGCAATCCTGGGGAATCCTGATGGTATGACCGAAATAGGAGAGTTTGCGAGCCTTAACGGAACCCAAGAGCTCTGGTGAAGTTCCGGCAAGCCGATAAACCTGCTCTGTGGTAAGTTTGAGCGTCCAAGAAATGCGCAAAAGCTTACGGGTACATTTGTTCTCGAAACTCTGTATCTGCTTTTCCTCCGCCTTTTTAAGCACCCATGATTCACAACCATAGGTTGCAACTGACCAGACCAAGGATTTCATCAAACGAAGCTTGGTTTGAGTACTAATGGACTTGTTTTTCCAGACCTTCGTAAGCTTCACCATGACCGCCATACCCATGGCCAGCCTGGACTTAATATCGACTGAGCACTTTGCATCGCTTGAGATTTTGCTGCCTAGATATGTAAAGTTATCCACTTGTTTGAGTTCACTGTCCGCGACAAAAATCCTGAGGATCCTATCGGTATTGGTCATAACCTTCGTCTTTGAAACATTTATCTTTAAACGATCGTTTTTTTTATATTAAAAAATTGATCGTCAGCTTCCTTTTTTGGACTTGGACAAACTGCGAGATCCACAGGTAGAACATGACTATGCAGTCGAAGTTAGCAACCGCTTCGCTGCTTTAAGCAGCGGGTAACGTTAGACACCTTTAAATGATGTTTTATATCACTAATAAAATGTACACCAACTGCTCAAGCGCCAATTAACTCTAACCCTCATACAAACTTGGTCGATGTGCAATACACATGAAGAAAAATACGGGAAGTTTTAACATGTAAAAGACAAATATACTTACACAGCTAAACAGAGTTATGTAAACCAACATAATTATTAGAGTCAAATTAAATTAAGATAGATACGGCATTGAAAAATTAGAGGGGGAAGTTGAAAGAAAATCAAACTTCGACGAATTTGATTACTGGTAAAATAATGCATCATAATCGGATACTACAAAAAGATGTATAGCTAATAATTATCAAGGAGTGAGTTTAACTCAAGGCCGATGGAGGTAGGCGTAGTTCATGGTCTTTACTACCACTTGTCTTAGTATGTTGTGGTCGAATGTGGCTGACAGATCTAGCAGTGAATCAAGAGAGAAGTTGCCAGAGTCACTCGTCAGAAGAATATCAAACAGAATATCTACGAGAACCGGTTGCTACGTTGAAAGCCGTTGAAACCTTCTCAGTTGCCACTTGTGTAGCTGACCATGTCTGAATTTCGCCTTCGCAAGACGTTTTTTTCCCCTTTTTTAAAGGTTTTGTAAAGCGAGCAACTTCGAATTAGTCTTTGCTGCTGCGAGAGAAGTTCTGTAATTGCTCTGCGATTTGGAGTGAAATTCCGATGCCGTGTACGCGCTGTAGTCGGGAGCGCCTCTGAGTGGAAAATTTCAAGAGGCGCTATAACAATTTCGCATACAAATGGTAAGGTTAAACAGTTGTGACCCTACTCCATCGGAGATGTTGACCTTAGTATCCTGAGATATCGATAGACGCTCGAAACAAAATGATCTGTTAACACACCTTAAAAACGAATGCAATCAGCGTAATAAAGTATGCATGCGCTTAATTTTACGCTGTGGGTTCACTCACTAAAAACGATGTAACGTTTGCTTATTAGAACCAATTTGGTGATAATTGACCATGACACGTAAAAAAGCGACGATCAGTGACATGCTGACAGCTTAGTAGCGGATTGTTGAGTGGTAGTGACCCGGTGCTTTGATGAGCTCGATTCCCGAAGCCTCTCGTAAGGTTTCGTAGGCTGCTATTAGCGCCGTGCATGGCAGGCCGTCTGTTATGTTAGCAGTAAGATTGATGTTGAGTATGTTAACTGCATGACATCACTGACTGTACATTGTAGCTGGTTGCAGTCTGTCAACCGGATTGATGGAGAAACAGTGTTCGAGAGAATGCATCGTACATGTATCTGCGTGGCGTCATGGAAAACAGAGGAAGGCCGGAAACTTTTATGTACTCCACTTTCGTCACCGTACTAAAGAAGGGGCAATGCACAAACTGCAGATCAATTGCATTGGCATGGGCGGAGTTTGGTCTCGGCTCTTGGGGGGGCTAAAACAATGTTCCGCGGATATCTATAATAGTCAAGTCAACTTCAAAACAGCAGGTCGTTTTTAACACTGGAATCAAAATGATGTCCTTAGACACCCGAAAATCGGTCATAACACTAAAATAGAAATGATGTCTGAAGACACCCGAAAATCGTTGGTATCACTGAAATCAAAATAATGTACTTAGACACCCGAAAATCGTTGATAACACTGAAATCAATATGATGTCCTTAGACACCCGAAAACAGCTGCAAAAGACGCTTGATCATCAATCTATGCTTATTTAGTGGTCTAGTACCTCGTTCATAAGTGCTGTAATACGCCGAGCAAATTTATGTCCAGGGTAACGGCCTCTGTTGTCATAGACCCTGGTCAAATTGGAATCCTCCTCCTCCTTAGTAATCTTTTAGGACGTCGCCTATTTGATAATTAAAATCTAGCGGGCCACCGCAATAGCGTTTACGACAGAGTGTACTGTCATTTATCCCCCACGAAAACTTCCCCTATGTCAAAAGGTATCTTTCCGCATACCTTATGAGCACTAGGCTTTCACTGCTATATTAGTCCTCTTCTAACCGCGGTAAGAGGCCATGCTCTTCTACCGACTACCGCTGTAAAAAGAGTCATGCACTTCTAGTCTGAGTACTAAGTAAGTAGGCTAGTAACCCATAGCCTTTTGACTGGTAAAATGTAGTTCAGGAGCTGCAGTATCTTTAATAGGTTTAAGAATAGGCAACATTATTGCTTGATTCCATTTCCTCTGGAGTATACGTGTAATCCATACTTTATTGTAAGAGTATAACAGCACTTTCGGAATACTTCTATGTAGTTGCTTAATATGATTATTGAATGATCGAGTGATGGATGGATCCGATTAGAACAGGATCTATGACAACAGAGACCGTTCTCCTGGACAGAAATTTGCTTGGCATTTGACCTCACTTTATAAGCACTTTTATCGGGTGTCTAAGGACATCATTTTGAATAACGTGTTACCAACGATTTTCGGGTGTCTACGGAAATCAATTTCGATTCAAGTGTTATCAACGATTTTCGGGTGTATAAGGACATCATAGTGATTCCAATATTATTAACAATTTTCGGTTGTCTACGGACATTATTTTCAATCCAGTGTTGTCAACGATTTTCGGGTGTCTAAGGACATCATTTTGATTCAACGATTTTTGGGTGTCTAAGGACATCGTTTTGATTCTAGAGTTATCAACGATTTTCCGGTAGCTAATTATATCATGTTGATTTAAGGGTTATCAACGATTTTCGGGTGTTTAAAGACATCAATTTGATTCAACGATTTTTGGGTGTCTAAAAACATCTTTTTAATTCCAGTAATATAAACGACTTTTGGGTGTCTAAAAACATCATTTTAATTCCAGTGTTACCAACGATTTTCGGGTGTCTTAGGCCATCATTTTGATTCAACTATTTTCGGGTGTCTAATGCCATCATTTTGATTCAACGATTTTGGGTGTCTGAGGACATTGTTTTGATTCTAGAGTTATCAACAATTTTCCGGTGTTTAAGGATGTCATTTTGATTTAAAAGTTATCAATGATTTTCGGGTGTCTAAAGACATCAATTTGATTCAACGATTTTTGGGTGTCTAAGGATATCATTTTAATTCCAGTATTATCAACGACTTTCGGGTGTCTAAAAACATCATTTTGATGCCAGTGTTACCAACGATTTTCGGTTGTCTTAGGCCAGCATTTTGATTCAACTATTTTTGGGTGTCTAAGAACATCATTATGTCCTGGGCATGACGTTAAACTGCATCCATCCTCCGCCACAGGGAACCAACAATTTCCCTGTGCCTGTCCTAAGCCCGGACAAAAGGAAGAAGGTTTGCCAGATGGGTGGCGATACGCTGGCATTAAAAGACCAAGACGATAGAAATCCGCAAAAAACCACGACTCGAGTGACATAGCAACCCTTATGCTTCAAGGTGTCATGATGTGGAGCAGACCGACATGCACAGGCCGGTCAGGACAGACCTGTGTAGAGAGTCGAAGGAGAGAGTGTGGGACACATACGGGCATTGACCCAGGTTGTCCTTCATAGTTGTCTTCAAAAATTCTCTTCAATAAGACAAGGTGGTCTTGGTAATCCAAGATGTTAATGGTATGGAGCGGACCTGCTGATTGAACCGGTTGAGGCTGGGCAGCATGACGCGAGACAGACTCAGACAGAGAGTGGCGTTGGCACCTACGGGCTGTCAGCCCAAGGATTATGATGATTATGATGAAGAACATCATTGTTATTCAACGATGATTTTCGGGTGTCTAAGGACGTCGTTTTTGATTTCAATATTATCAACGATTTTTGGGTGTCTAAGGACATAATTTTAATTCCAGTGTTACCAAATATTTTCGGGTGTCTAAGGACATCATTTTGATTCTAAAGTTATCAAAAATTTTCGGGTGACTAAGGACATTATTTTGATTTCATTGCTACCAACGAATTTCGGTTGTCTAAAGACATCATTTTGATTTATGAGTTATCATCGATTTTCGGGTGTCTAAAGACATCACTTTGATTCTGGTATTTTCAACTGTTTTCGGGTGGATGGATGGATCCGATTTGACCAGGGTCTATGACAACAGAGGCCGTTACCCTGGACAAAAATTTGCTCGGCATATTACAGCACTTATTAGCAAGGTACTTTTCGGGTGTTTAAGGACATCATATTTAGTCCAGTGTTACCAACGATTTTCGGGTGTCTAAGTCCATCACTTTGAATCCAGCGTTGTCAACGGCCTGATGTTTTGAAGTTGACTTGACTATTATAGAGATCCGCGGAACATTGATTTAGCCCCCCCCTCCCCCCCAAGAGCTGATACCAAACTCCGCCCATGGCTGGTGTCCAGCAACTCACAGTCTAGGTCTTTTGTTGTCCCCACAAGTGCCATTATTGTTAACATTGGGAGTCCTTATTGATACATTGTCAAGTCGGTGGATTCTTGGGGGGGCTTAGCCCCCCCTAGCCCTTGATAAACTCCGCCCATGTGCATTGGTCTCATGCGCCGGAAATTTTTTATGCGAGAGTTTATCTCTGCGGAGGTCTGAAGAAACGAAATCGAGATAAAATGCCTGAGATTTATTCTGCGAATATCATGAACCGCAAAGAAAACAAATGAATGGGCAGCGTACTCGAAACGGTCGACGTAAAAAATCTTCTCAAATCGGTTAATTAAACATTAGGTCGGATTCAATACTTGATATATTTTCAACCAGTCCTGTTCATTATTCAATGACTTGATCGTGTGAGAAGTTACTGTTGTCGACATCGACAATAATTATTGGAAACAAAACAAGACGTTGATCGACGGAATTTATTAATATATAAATTATAATTTTAAGGTATGTTGGCGAATTTTGAAAACATTAAATTTTTTTTTAGTTTCGATGAATATTCAACACTTCGAATACCAGGGTTTTTTAACGTGCAGTTCTACACAAAATGTGCGGTTCTAAATGGATTTGTGCAGTTGTAAAAGCAATTTTGTGCAGTAAAAAAATATTTTTTAAAGTTCGATTTCTTCCGATTTGGAATTGTACGCTATTTTAACCCTTTGGAGGTGAGGTGACGCATTGTTACGTTAAAGGTGAGGTGGGGTGTGACAAACCCCAACACATATTTTTATTTTCAAGTCGCGATATCAAATGGAAAACATTAATTTGAGTTAAACTATTCTTCTATGATCAATTATCAACTAAACAGGCGATTATCACGAACAAATATATGTTTTCAATCCTTATTAGATGACCAGAAGGTGAACCCATCCATTGTGTACTTTGCCCGTGTAAGTTCGGTTTGTATAAAAAAAATCGCTATGTTAATTATGGATTATACGATGTAGAAACTACACTAAGAAAGGGGTGTTAAGTTGCGGGTACAATAAAAATAAAGTTTGAGAACCCCTGATGTAGACGGTGACGTCTTCAATGATCGTCTTACAGAAAAAGCCCAACGTTCGAGTAAATGCTGAAAAGTTTATTATTTTGTAGGCTGGCAATTCAGTTTCACAAAACGTCACATTGCATGCAAGCATGAAGTTATGAACTCATAGATTACAGCAGAACCAATGTTCGCAGTAGCATTAACAAAGGAATATACATAAAAATTACATTATTATGATTTCTGACTAAAGTGTTAGGTCTATTATTAGTTTCTCTTAATAATTATAAGCATCTTAGTTACAGTTAAGGTGGTAAATAAAACCAGAGTTTTTTCTGACTCAAATAAACAAATCGAAACCTGTGCGATTTCTGCTTCGCTTAATATTATAAGAATGAGGAATAAAATAAAGTGAAGTTTATAATAAAGTATGCATGCTTGCATGCAACAATCGATTCGTGCACCTTTGCGTTAGCAAAAGAAGCTGCCAGAATGAAATATTAAATGTAGGCTACATGAGAGCTATTTGCAATGCATCAGTAGGTTTTCTTCATTTGCGCATGATCCTCATCCGCAAGCTTGTAAGATTGAGCGACCGCGGCAAGGTTTGCCATAGTGTAGTTGTAATCTCTAGTCGGCAGGTAAGACAGCCGTACCAGCAGTTGTTGTGCCACCATCCTCCTTTATACTCAGCGGCGCAGCTGGTCGCTCGATTGTCGTTGTGTGCATCCAAAGTTGAGAAGTTCGCTCCATCAAGGTACACCGTGTGACCAATTGCTTTATTCGCCAACGAATCGCCGGCATTTCCACTGTATCCCGAGACGTGAAGTTGGTATTTCTTGTCCTCTGAATCAATGGAAAACGAATCGTAATCGGCATAGAACAAAGTTCCCTGTGTTATAATCTGTAACAAAGTAAAATGCAAGTTACTTTCTGAGGACCTGAAACTATTATCATTGATCCGTCATTTTCTTCACCGCCATTACACATTTCAACTCACTCAGAACTTTGGAAATCGTTGAGCAGATTTGGGTGGTTCGAATCTTGAAACTGACACATTTCCATAACTACGATTCTTTTACTAGTATTCCGTATGGCTATTTAAATTTAATGGTGACGCCACATAAATTATTATATCCCATACATGGATTATCCTACGTGCTTCACCTGGTGGTATTCTTGGTATGTACCATGTTGTAAGAAGGGATGGTGTGCACACTTGGTTGAAATTTGTGGCTGGCGATGGCGTTCTCAATTAACGGACCTCACCCATAAGCCTAATGGAATACTTATACTCCTTCACTGCACGTCCGTTCCTTAGTGCCAGTCTCACGTATGGATGGAAGAGGAGGGTGACGCAAATTATATATGCTATGTTCTGTTCCTTTTGCTCTTTGTTTCCTTTCTCCTGCGTTCCGTCTGCTCTGTCCCATGTGATGTTATGCGTTCCATGTTTTCCCTTGTGTTCTTTGTCCTCTGACCCTGATGTTCCCATCGATGTTCCGTGTTTCCTTGTTTTCTGTGTTGTGCCCTATGTTCCCTGTCAATTGATATTCCGTGTTCCCTGTGTTCTTTCTTCCATGATGTTTCTTGTGATGTTCTAGGTTCCTTATGTTCCATGGTCCTTGTTGTATATTCCTTATGTTCCACGGCCCTTGTTGCTTGTTCCAAGTCTTTTGTTTTCTGATGTTTCTGGTGTTCCATGTGATGTTTCATGTACCTTATGTTCTCTGATGTTATGTCACCTGATTGATGGTCCATGTTCCTTGTGTTCCAATTCCTTGTTGCACTTTCCGTGTTCCATGTTCCTTAATGTTTCTGATGTTTCCTCTGATTGTTCTGTGTTCCTTACGTTCTACTGTCACTGTGGCGTGTTCCGGAATGCATGCATGTTCCGTGTTCCTCGTTATATATTCCATATTCTCTGAACAATGTTCTCTGTGATGCCTCATGCTCTTTACGTTCCACGTTCCTTCTTGTATGTTAGCTTAGGTCTTAGGCCTATTTTCCATGGTGTTCCGTATGATGTTCCATGTTCCCTGCAATGTTACCTGATCCTCATCACAACTTATACATGTATGTTCCAAGTGATGCTCCCTGCTACGTTCCTGCCATCTCCTTGTCCCTGTGTTTCATGTTTCGAATGTTCCCTACTTCTTGCTCTATATTCTCCGTGCTGCCTACGAGCAAATGGGGACAGCAGCGCCACCTGCTGAAATTAAATAAGTCTAGCCAAAAACGTTGTATCGCCAGTATAGGAATGCACGCCATCCCTTCTTACACAATGGTATGTAGGCCTACCACAATCTGAGGTCAAGTCGAGCAACCTCTCTCAATTATGGTAAAAAATAATTGAGATAAAAAGTGGTCAACGGCAAAGTTGTGTGAGCGAGGAGTTCAGTCTTTAGCCCTCGAGTGCCCAACTCCCAAGGGCAGAGGCCCGACCGGACTTCAAACCCATTTTCAACGGATAACTTCGGGAAGGTTACGAACTTATGGATTTGTAAAAATGATTTCAGGACATCCTAAAACAACCATATGGGCATTGTATCATATATTTTGCGTGAATATTCTCCAACCCTGCAAACGATAATCACATCATATTCCAAGAGTACCGCAACATTGTCATACATGCGCAAGGTTACTGGCCTATAACTAAGTGGTCAACGCACGTTATATGAAAGAAAAGTTCTTCGAAATTTTCGAACTTAGTTAAATAACTGACAGTGGTCTGGGTGAGGAGATGGAACGCCAACTGTGAGCAGTGGGAACGCTTATAAAGTTTCGTTGGTTACGCCCATGTTTCAAAGGTTCCATGCAGGGTGAGCAGTGGGAATACAAGCCAAGAAATTCGAGAGCAGTGGGAACGCCATTCCCACGCGTTCCCACCCACTTTAAACCTTGAGTGTAGCACTATGCAATATGCATGCAGCACAGAATTTGGGAGTCTATCACAGCCTATTAAATACAAGCATGTTTCATAATGGAGTGCATGCCAGTTGCAGTTTATGCAATCTGTTGCAACCTTTCCGCAAGGTTAAGCGGACAAAATTAATGTTAGGGCATTTCTTCTTAGCCGGTGGTAGTTTATGTTCAAGGTGGGAAAGGATGGAGGGGGATGAAAGAAGAGAGATAAGAGAGGAAGGGTTGATAGATAAAAGGTATGAAATGAGGACTAGTGTGACGTCACTCTGAACCAAGCAAGCTTTATATGCAAGTCAAGCGCTACTTCGTGACATAGGGGTTGTCCAAAGTTGACCAGTTACCATGTAATCAGCAAATCAAGAAAGAAGAACAACCAATGACCTAGTTCATCTGTTAAAGAAATTACCATGACTAAATAATAATTATTCATTTATTGAAACTTTGTGTTCTAAATTTAAAAGTAGACCTGTACCTCTATGCGAAGTTTATGGGGGACTCCGAAGGTCAGGAAGTGTATCGCTTCATTTCCGAGCCAGAACTCCTTTTGTAGTCCCAACTCTCCAAATCCATACTTGTATTCGGTCCAGTTTCGGTTGAAGTCGACGCTGAAGTCAAAGCGTTGCAATGTTACCTGATCCTCATCACAACTTATACATGTATGTTCCAAGTGATGCTCCCTGCTACGTTCCTGCCATCTCCTTGTCCCTGTGTTTCATGTTTCGAATGTTCCCTACTTCTTGCTCTATATTCTCCGTGCTGCCTACGAGCAAATGGGGACAGCAGCGCCACCTGCTGAAATTAAATAAGTCTAGCCAAAAACGTTGTATCGCCAGTATAGGAATGCACGCCATCCCTTCTTACACAATGGTATGTAGGCCTACCACAATCTGAGGTCAAGTCGAGCAACCTCTCTCAATTATGGTAAAAAATAATTGAGATAAAAAGTAGTCAACGGCAAAGTTGTGTGAGCGAGGAGTTCAGTCTTTAGCCCTCGAGTGCCCAACTCCCAAGGGCAGAGGCCCGACCGGACTTCAAACCCATTTTCAACGGATAACTTCGGGAAGGTTACGAACTTATGGATTTGTAAAAATGATTTCAGGACATCCTAAAACAACCATATGGGCATTGTATCATATATTTTGCGTGAATATTCTCCAACCCTGCAAACGATAATCACATCATATTCCAAGAGTACCGCAACATTGTCATACATGCGCAAGGTTACTGGCCTATAACTAAGTGGTCAACGCACGTTATATGAAAGAAAAGTTCTTCGAAATTTTCGAACTTAGTTAAATAACTGACAGTGGTCTGGGTGAGGAGATGGAACGCCAACTGTGAGCAGTGGGAACGCTTATAAAGTTTCGTTGGTTACGCCCATGTTTCAAAGGTTCCATGCAGGGTGAGCAGTGGGAATACAAGCCAAGAAATTCGAGAGCAGTGGGAACGCCATTCCCACGCGTTCCCACCCACTTTAAACCTTGAGTGTAGCACTATGCAATATGCATGCAGCACAGAATTTGGGAGTCTATCACAGCCTATTAAATACAAGCATGTTTCATAATGGAGTGCATGCCAGTTGCAGTTTATGCAATCTGTTGCAACCTTTCCGCAAGGTTAAGCGGACAAAATTATTGTTAGGGCATTTCTTCTTAGCCGGTGGTAGTTTATGTTCAAGGTGGGAAAGGATGGAGGGGGATGAAAGAAGAGAGATAAGAGAGGAAGGGTTGATAGATAAAAGGTATGAAATGAGGACTAGTGTGACGTCACTCTGAACCAAGCAAGCTTTATATGCAAGTCAAGCGCTACTTCGTGACATAGGGGTTGTCCAAAGTTGACCAGTTACCATGTAATCAGCAAATCAAGAAAGAAGAACAACCAATGACCTAGTTCATCTGTTAAAGAAATTACCATGACTAAATAATAATTATTCATTTATTGAAACTTTGTGTTCTAAATTTAAAAGTAGACCTGTACCTCTATGCGAAGTTTATGGGGGACTCCGAAGGTCAGGAAGTGTATCGCTTCATTTCCGAGCCAGAACTCCTTTTGTAGTCCCAACTCTCCAAATCCATACTTGTATTCGGTCCAGTTTCGGTTGAAGTCGACGCTGAAGTCAAAGCGTTGCATTATGACCAGCCATCCATTCGATGGCGGTGGCAGCGGAAGACGAATTTGTCCAAGGACTTTGGCTGGAACTCATGTACAAGATAAAGAACGATTTAGAAAATATGGTGCAATCTTTCAACTCCACATTCAAAGGGAAAGAAGCAGAACAGAAAGTCTAGAAGCAGATTTCATCTCTCAAAGGTTAGGTATTAGAAAGTTTGTGAGAAGAGCAATTGGGACTGTCACTATGTTTTGGAGATTTACTATTTCCTGGTCTAGCCACTACCATGAAGGCAGTAACGTAGATGAGCCGCCTGTATCAACCGGTTGCAGAGCACGGTAAGAAATGAAAGGAGATAGTCGATGGACGAGGAACGTGAGTAGTTGTATAAACTTATCTTCTACACCAATCACGTGGTCTACGCAGGTTCCCTGCTATACATACAGCCCGTTGACTGGTTCCCCGAAAGTGACGTCCTGCCGGTCCTGACCCAGGTCAAAGGTCAATGGCTCATCGACAACTCAAAGATCAATTCAACATTTTTAAACACGACTATTTCTGGCCCAAATGGCTCATCGTCGGAGCAAACCTCAAGTCAACATTTTAAACACCTAGTCTACCATTGACTCATCACCAACGCAAAAATCAATCAATTGTTATAATTATCAGTCCAAAATTCAAATACAAACGCAGTTTAGAGTTTAGACGGGTTGTGCAATAATATGCATAAGCACACGCATAATTATACACAAATCGATTGGGCGTCTCTCTAAGTCCTACACACGGCTGTCCTCAGTATGGAGACATTTTTCATCATTTTGTTCCAAAACCTTAGGCATTTTACCATAGCCAACCATTATTCGAAACAGTAATTAATGATTAAGTCCCGAGGTATCCTATATATCTCGAATAAAGAAAATAGTAATTACACTAAATGACGACAGCAATTATAGTATAATATACCGAACTTTAGCACACGCTAGTGTTTAATCTAGTCGTCCAAATTCCAGGTTTCTGTGGAGGGGTGAGGCGGACAGCATTCAGTCGAGAGGCCAGCTTTCTCTTGCCGATCAAACCTTTTCTCTCAGCTTTTTTTGCCTTTCCCGAAACGAATAGGCCTACATTGATTTTCGTTTGTTAAATTACTAAAACATCTGACCAACTTTTTTTAGTAGGCCTATGTGTCCAATTATAAAGTGGTAGTATAGAATGTACATCATAATAGTAGGCCTAATTATGCAGTCATTTGTAACCGTTGGCACAATGTAATGACTACACCACCACGTCCCACTTTTGTGGGGCGCGGTGGTGTAGTGGTGGCGTCGTTGCCTTGACGCCGGAAGGTTCGAGGTTCGAATCCACCTCGCCGCGTAAGGACCTTGGACAAGTCCTTCACTCACAATTGCTCAGCGCTTCGGCGTGAAACTCCGATGCAGTGTCCGCTCTGCATTCGGGAGCGCCTCTGAGTAGGGAGAGATTGAAGGGGCGCTATAACAAGTGCACATACAAACAAACAATGATGTAAACTCTAGCTGTAAAATGTTTCGTCTCTTATTTTTCTAGGAAAATGCCATTTCTGGGGGAAGTTCTCCCTACAGGAGATGATTAACACTTGAGTGCCCAAGGTAATTTTTGGTACACGAAGGCCCAAGGGGCGGGGGGTCCGCGCGGACCCCAGCGTTTTCATGCTAATTTCTTGAGAAGGGATTGGAATATCGTAACACAAGTTGGTTCTATGTAATCCCAAGTGAATTTGCAATCGATTGATGTTTCATATGTTACAATTGCACCACCTGGTGTAAAATAATAGTGTAAAACTCTCGTGACACATTTTATGCCTGTTTGCGTTATTTACCGAAGGAAGCCTATACGCGTGTATGAATATCAGCCGAATATCATGCGGTACCCTTAGTATAATGCTCTGGTTTGGGGTAGGACAATACTCACGAAAAATATACCATTATATGCCCAAATGGTTGGTCTAGGAATACCTAAAAGCATTTCTGCAGATTCATAGCCTTTAAAAAGTTATCCAGGGAAAACAGGCCTGGGGTCCGGTCGGACCCCCCCCCCCTTGGGCACTCGAGGGTTAAACACTAAGGACAAGGTAGCCTACTATAATTTGGCACGTACTTTTGCTGCCTTACGCAAGCAGATTGTTGAGCACCAACAATTATTCTTAACCGACGCTTAGATTGGTAGACAAACGCGTCAACTTTCGCATGAAGGGTATGCATAACGAAAGGCCTGTATCGCCCGCGTGCGCGTGATTTGGCACTAACAGTCACAGGTATGGATAAATGAGGAGGGTGACACTAATTATCCCTGAAATGACTAAATTTCGC
The DNA here is from genome assembly GCA_945859605.1 of Lumbricus rubellus. Classification (NCBI taxonomy): domain Eukaryota; kingdom Metazoa; phylum Annelida; class Clitellata; order Crassiclitellata; family Lumbricidae; genus Lumbricus; species Lumbricus rubellus. The sequence goes on from OX243821.1 coordinate 7,377,853, forward strand.
CAAAGAACCGCAGGCAAGCATGCATAGCGACTTAAGTTATGAATGCGTCTCAATAAAGACGCTCGGCCGGTGTTCTCTGTATTATAGGCATGGGCGGAGTTTATCAGGGGCTAGGGGGCTAAGCCCTCCAAGAAGGCCCAGATTCGACTTTTTTACCATGGAAATGGTATCTTTTTTGGGGTTAGCCCCTCCAATAAGGCCCAGACTCTGGGTTAGCCCCTCCAAGAACGGAAACCAAACTCCGCCCATGATAATAGGCTAATATTGGTGCTAAAGTGACTGTGCGCTACACCTTGTCAGTGTGTTAGCGAGAGTGACCGAAAAGAGTGCAAGGAAAAGAACGAAGTGCGAAACATACCTTTGGTAGTTGAAGTCTTTTGTCCTCGATTCTTCGCCAGTTGCCCTGCATCTGTTTTAATACAAGGTCAGAAACACAGAAATTGAAAGAATCTTGTATAAGCTTACACAGGTTATTATGACGCTTAGTAAGTAGGCTACGTGGGAAAATGTAAATAATCGATACTCTTATCTCCAACGGAAATCAATATTTTAAGGAAGAATTTTATGACTGGTTATCCATATACATGTACGTGGACTTAAGCATTTTCTCACTGACAATTATAATAATTATTATAAATTAATTATCATTAATGGAAACACGTTGAGCGCCAAGTACGATATAACTCGTACATTATTTTGCGTCCTCTGGCGCCGAGTAAGGCCTACGAGATAACTCGTACCACACAATATGCCTACGGAGAACCAAGCATAAGTCGGCTTAGCATCAAAACTTGACTCAGACAACACTAGTCACCCCAGGAACTTAGCTCTGGGTAGGTACGGGTCGAAGGCAGGGTGTGGTGGGGGATGGGGACAGGGTCGATAAGGAGTGCGGTATGAGGTGGGGCAGGAGTTGGTTCTCATGGAGTTGGGTAAAAACCAAGTGACACATTATTTTTTCAATGGATTAGAAAATCCATTTCCGGGTTGGGGGTCATGTGTGTGAGATATGGGTTCGTGCAAGTTGTGACCGGTGGGGCAGCTGGTGATGGGTTGAGGATAAGGCCGAGTGGACGCGAAGTGGGAGGGAGGATATGGCGAGAAGCCAAAAATATAATTCCAGGTGAAAATGTGTTGGGGTTGAATGGAGTGGAGCGGGGGGGTATAAGATTGGTTTGGTGGGATAGAGCCTTAATGGGGGTGCAAAGGGACGGGGATGAAAACAAAGTGATTTTTTTTTTCATGAACTTCGAATGTCGAAAATGTTTGGGTTGGGGTGGGTCGCGGTAGAGGATATGGATTTTTGGGGTGGGGTCAGTGTTTGTGTGGGTGAAGGCGAGGCGAGGTGTGTTGGGAAATGAGGTGCCGGAGGACGGAGTTGTGCAAAAAGGTATCCGGTCAAAACCGCGCACACAAAACCGCGCACACAAAACCGCGCGCACAAAACCGCGATTCACAAAACCGCGCACGCTCATTACCGCGCACGATCGGTTTTGTGCGCGCGGTTTTGATAGTAAACCGTGCAAAAAGTGTAAAATATTTCCATGAATTTCATACGTTGAATAATTGCCACGTTGGGCGGTGATGGGGCGGTGTGGGATGGGGTTATATGGGATGTTGCCTGACCGGGGTTGAGGTTGGGTGGGGCGGTTAGTATGTGGTTGGGTGGAGGCGGGGGATGAAGTTCGAAGATGAGATAGAACGATAAACTATGATTTACTCTTTACGAGTGGTGGATGTGGGGCGGGGTGGGGCAGGGTATGGAGAAGAATGTGGTGGTACTTGGTGGGATGGGGCGGAGGATGAGTTCGAGTGAGATGCCGCGGAGGATGGGAGTTTTGGTGGGGCTGGGCCGGAGTTTGTGTGGGTGAAGGCGGGGTGAGGTGTGGTCAGTGCTAAAAGTGTTAAAAAGAAGTGCCTGGACGCCCTTTACCTTTCCCAAAAAAGTGACAGGACGCCCCTTACATTTTCAGGAGTGCTGGCCAAATAAGTGGCAGGACGGCATAGGGATTTGAAAATAAGTGCCAGTACGCCGTCCATGACCGTCCTGACACGCTTTAAGCCCTGGTTGTGGTATGTAGTGCGGTAGGGCCGGGTTGAAAATTAAAGACTACCAGATTTGGCAAAATGAATCCGCAACACGAATTGGTCGCCCTGTTTGATTGGATAGCACGTAAAATACCATTATAACGGACATTTTCAACATACGATGTTCATAGAAAAATAATGTGTCGTTCTGTTTTCACTCCGGCCCCATCGCAGCCACACCCCTGCCCCATCCCACCGAGAGGCCTTGAACCTAATGTCGAAAACGATCATTTTCACTAGTCTGTGAATGAGTGCTTCATAATTTTTATGACATAAATGTGTTTTATAATAATAAAAAATAACAAGGAACGAACTCTCTGGTTGGGATCGTATAGACGACAATTATAGACCTGATGGGCCACACTGATCCCCTGGGCAGCGGGCAAACATTTGGCCTGGGATGTCACTGTGGCTCATCTCTGTGGCTTCCAACATCGTCCACACAGCCAATGCAGAGGGTCCATTTCTCTAGAACCGCGGGAGGTGACCTTACTGTCTCAACGCCCCTCTATCTGCATTCAGCAACGACTACGCCATCGCATTTCGTGGCACTTTTTGCTTGATGTTGCTGAAGCCGAGGCCTGAATTTCTAGTCATCCAGCAACATATTTTTTAGACTGCTGAGAGATTTCATAATTTTATAAGCTTACCATGGGAAAAAATTCCCATGTAGGCCTACGGTATATAATTATTTTGATTTATAAAAAATCCCTGATTACCAGAAAATAATGGACTTACCGATGGCAGCTTGCAGCAGCAACACCAGACCACACATCGCGAAGGTGATTCGTAGCATCTTCTGATTTCACGTCGTCGTCGTCTCTCTCGCAGGAAGGAAGACTCTGAACACAATGGAGCTCGTTCTCTGCTTAGGCTTATATAAGCCTTCGGGAGAACGATTGTTTTTCATTGAAAACAGGTGAAGGATCATTCTGAACTTAAATGCCGCTTCTTGCTTATCGAGAATTTAATAAACAATCATGAATAATATTTACATCGCGTGTTCGCCAATCTGAACTATACACCGTGGTTGAAAAAAAGTAAGCCAAATTGTTTTGCATACATCTTTATTACCTGATGACATATCAAGCTAACATTTTCCAAATATTTAGATAATTGGACCAAAAATATGATTCCAAAATTTCACGAGATAAAGTTGAACGGATAAAAATATGTGAATCTTTCAACTTCATATGCTGAAATTTCAGTTTACAAGCAACCTTCTGTTAGATTCTATAAAATGTAAGTCAAATTGTTTTCTCATAAGATTATCTCTAATGCCTGATAACGAATCATTCTAAAAGTTTCCAGACATGTAGAGAATTGAACTAACAATATGATTCCAACAGTATGCTTTGATTATTTAATTAATTAAGATGATCAAAATGTCCTACTCCTGCTTGCACGCAATTATAGGTTCCATTAATTTTTACTCTGCATGATCAATGAAGACTAAAATGGGAACGACAAAGCGCCGAAACCGCAACAAACACCATAACAGACTTGCTGAAAACTGATATTTCGGAAGGTGAAGTTTAAATATCCACATCTTTCTATTAGTTCAAATTTATGACATGATATTTTGGAATCTTATTCTTGGTTCAATTCGTTAAATATTGGGAACATTTTTAGTATGATTAATCATCAGACATTAGAGACATTGGATGAAAAACAATTTGTCTTGCATTTCATTGAATCTAAACTGAAATTTCAGCATATGAAGTTGAAAGATTCATATCTTTTTTTCGTTCAACTTTATCTCTTAAAATTTTGGAATCATATTCTTGGTCCAATTCTCAAAATAATTGGAAACCTTTAGCGTGATATCTTATCAGGCATTGGACGTACATGTATTTGGAAAACAGGTTGGCTTACTTTTTTTGAACCACGGTGTAGGAATAATCGAGTTGTTTAGACGATGTCGTGACCTTACCATGATTACGGCGTTGTTTTCTTTGAAACCGGTCTTATTCTATTAAGATAACGGAGTTCCGCAGTTTCGTAGGCTTCATAAATTATTGCAAATTCAAAACAGACCGTGGGTTCGATCCGTGGACTGTTTTGTGCATAGTAATCGACTCTTTGAAACTCTCTTACCAATTGACTTTGTTTTCTTTTCAGACGTTCAAACGACAATACATGTAGATCGGGAATTTGAATTAAATCAAACATCGAGTCCACAACCTCGAAATTGTGCTTACATAATAATAATAATTTTGTCGACTTATTGAATCGTTATCAAAAATTAAAGCTTCTGTTTTCTTTGCAAACTGTCTTGTTAGGAATTGGGTACGGAATTGTTACGAGCTCCCGTGAATACAAAATTCAAGACGGGTAAGGAGTCCGCATAATAGCTTAGGCATAAATCGATGTTCGGTTCTTACCAAAATGACTATTGTTTCTTGGTAGGCTATATTTTTGTATTGTATTGTATGCTATAATAGGCCTAGGCCCTATAAGCATTTATAAAGCGCCTCTTACAGGCTAGCCATTCTGAGGCACTCTCAGCGTGATAACCCCGAGGAAATAAAAAGACTTCAAGTAGCGAAGGCCTGAAGGTGACACCCCCAATAAGATATACGGATAGTGGGAGGATGGTCATTCCACATAGAAGGGCCCACACGGGCAAAAACGGTTCCACGGCAACTGGTCTACCGACAACTCGTCTACCGACAACTCGTCTACCAACCATTGGCGGAAACCGAAGGGGGGCAGGGGGACGGTTCCCCCAATGAACCGTTGGGGGGCGGCCCATGCATTCGCCCCCCCCCCCAATGTTCAAGCGTTAGGACATGCACACAATCTTCAGTAGAGAACTAGAGAAAAACAGTTTAGCAGATTAAGTAAATATTCATAATGACATGAATTCCAGGGCAATCCAGGCTCTAACCAAAAGTTATTCAGTCCCACGTTGGATAGTTTTCGAACATTGTACTTTATAGATAAGACACCTGTTTTAACTTCTTCCCAATTATTACAAAAACCTTGCCAACACCCAACGTCACAATCTCACAACGTCATAATTATATCGGGCTTCTGCTACATTTCTTTCATCTTCCCTTCAGGCTCGAATCAGCGTCATGTTCAACATCGAAAATACATGTAACATGGAAAGTAAATAAGTTAGTAAGTAAGTATTTTGTATATTATTCCTCTTGAAAAAGAACAATGGGATATAAAACGTCAGTATAATATATAGAAGTAGTAATAGGCAATAAAAAAGTAGGAATTAATTCGCAAGTTGAATATAACATAATTACTAAACTAAACTATACTCGTCAAACAAATTAACTATATAGAATTCTGGTGATAAATCCATTTCCAATCAACGAATCACATAATTGCTTCTGCAAATTATGCGAGTGGGGCATAAGGGAGTAACCAGTTACACGTTCAGAAGGAAAAGAGAAAATCGAGGAGAACTTGACATAAAGACTGTGGTAAGCAAACTGATTATACTGGAATCAAAATTATGTCTTTACACACCCGAAAATCGTTCATAATACAGGAATCGAATTGATGTCCTTACACACTCGAAATCGTTGATAATACTAAAACCAAATGATGCTTTTACAATTTTACACGCCCGAAAATCGTTGATAATACTGGAACCAAAATGATGTTCTTAGACACCCAAAAATCGTTGATAATTCTGAAATCAAAATGATGTCCTTAACCACCTGAAAATCGTTGATAATACTGGAATTAAATTGATCCTTACACACCCGAAAATTGTTGATAAATTTTTTTAATCAAAAGATGTCCTTAGACACCCAAAAATCGTTGTTAACCCTCGGGCTACCAAGCTTTTTGTAACACTGACTACCAAGGGGAGGTGGTTACCACCCCCCTGGATTTTGGGTTTGGTTTGAGATATCATAACTTTTAATACGCCAATGGCTTCAGCATTCATTTCTGCACAAAATGGTATATTTAGGTTTAAAATATATGAAAGCACCCCGAAGTTATAAATTTTTTACCGTAGGCACCCGTCGATTCCACAAAATGTATACTTTCGCATAAGCAAAATATTAGATTATGTGTTTGTTTAACATAATTTATTATTTAAAATTAGTTTACATATAATAAAGTCCAATATCTAACTATAAAAACTAGTAATAAGATAATTTTTAAATACAATAAAAGGAAAAAAAAACATCTATTAGCTGCTAAAAAACGCTTACGCAGACTTATCGGTTTGCGTTGTAAAAAAACCCAACATTTTCACACATTTAAATTTATTTTGAGCACTTCCGGTCATAAAATATCAAAATAATTAGTATAAAAAATAGCCCTAAATGCCCTCTATAGAATGGCATAATTTATTTCTCTTGAAAAATTAATTATGAATAATGTTTAAAAGGAAAAACATGAAAATTTTATGAAAATAAAACACCTTTTTGTATATTTTAATTTATTTTTTGCACTTCGGGTTGTCAAAAGACAACTCCGTGACCACCAAAATGTAGCCCCACATTCCCTCTACAGAATGGTTTAATTTGTGTTTCTTCATGTCAAAGGACGGATAAAATACAGCCGATAATCTAAGGGGGTGGTGGTATCCACCCTCTGGTGCCTCGGGTATATCGGGTATAACTTTTGAATGGTATGGTATATCATCACACATTTTAGTTCAAAATGTGCGCAAATGAATCCTCTACAGCTACCTAACACGTCAAAATTTTATTCCAAACGCAAAAAGTTTTATTTACCACCCCCCCCCTGGTAGCCGGAGGATTAGGGTCCGGAAGATCAATGCTAACTGCAAACATGAAAATCGAAAGGTCTTTGAACCATTTTTCATGTAGATATTTCCTCTGGCTGCTGCTACTGTAGTCAATATTGTCATCGTCAACATCGTCGCCATCACAAATGCAATATACATCGTTATATGTCAATCAACGATGCAAAGACGAAAGTCATGACATCTACAGTAGATGAGGAGGTGCTCGAGATTTTAGTGAATGCCGAAAGACTGCAACAAGTAAATTCCTTTGTTTATTTAGGGATTAGAGTTGCCATAGATGCAAATTCTACGAGTTACGTGAAAATTAATTATTTTGGGCTCAATATAACGGTTTTGGCCAAACCTGTCCTAACCTTATATATCGACAATTTATATTGTTACAAAGGTATCTTATGACTACACTTTTTGATTGTGTATAATAATTAAAATTCTCTTGTAAAAGGTGTCTAATGAGCGCGCTTAAGCTAGACGGCTAACTTTTCCAATCAGCGATCATAAATCTTCCGAAAGCAATACAACGTAAGGCTTTGACTGAGTTCATGTTTTCCATCTCTTTTTCAACTTCCACGTCACCCTCTGCTCAAAACCTTCATCATCATCTTTCTCAAAGTTGTATGACTTACTGCGTAACGAACGCGCGTTTGAAGGTCGCCGCGCAGATATTAACCTTTATTGCCCCAACGTTCCCAAAGTGGAACATATTATTAAAAAATTTGCAGAGACGGTAAAACCTACTGTAAGTCATCTTATTGATATTCATTTACTTGGCCAGTGATGGGTGCATGTTTATTTACTTTTGTTTCAAGGATGTTGCGGCTAATAAAATAGTTATTTTGATGCAAATTTGGCAAAAAAATTTTGCTAAAAAATATTGAAAATTATTTTTTGGAGCAAATGCATGATAATTAATTGCTTTTATTGTACATTTGGATTGAACTGTGTCTATTCTGTCTAGTTATGGTCAATTTTTTTAATAGTAGTGCTCCACGAGTGAGCAACGCAGCTGATTTTAGATATGTTCCACTTTGGGAACGTTGGGTCACTCTCACTAGTTGAAACAATACTTTTACGTTCTATTGAAATTTGCCCTGCTCGCTACAAAATTTAGGTTGATTGTAGTTTTCATTCTAATATGAACATGATTATTATTATTAATTATAGTATCATTATTATTTGATCCATTATTATTATTTTAGGCCTTTTTAAAATTATTTTATTATATAGTAGCCTACTGTTTTTTTTCGGGATTTGAGGAGCTTGAAAAGTTGCGTTAGGCCTTCTGCAGCGCGATGTTTTCAACGTATGGGCTATATTTAAATTCTGATTAGCCTATATAATTACTCCGTTTTCCCGCAGGGTGGGTTGTGTGGGGACAGGGTATGGCTAGGTGGGGTGAGGATTTTGGGATGGTAGGGTGCGGTGCGGTGAGACCAAAGGTGAAAACCAAGTGAAACATTATTTTTTGCTATGAATTTCATGTGTTGAGCCTTTCGCGGAGTGGAGTCATGGAGGGGTGGGAGATGGGGTGGTTAGGCCTGAATTAGAGTGGATGTGAGTGGGGTCGGACGGTTGTGGTATGGGGTTGTAGTGTGCTGGGTGGGGTCAAAGTGGGAAGGAAGAGCCAAGGTGAAAAACAAAGTAAAAAATTGTTTTTCATGAATTTCCTATGTTGCGCATTTTAAGAGGTGGGTCGGAGTGGAGGGTGGGAATGGGGTGGAGTGGGCCGGAGTAGGGTGGAGGTGGGTTATAGATGGACGGTTGGAGTATGTGGTTGAAGTGGGCCGTGTGCGTTCGAAGTGAAGAGGAGGTTTGACCGAGAAACCTTACTCCAGACATGTGGGACTGTGTGGGGCAAATTTAGGGGGAGGTGGATTAGGGTTAGGTTGGGTGGGTGGGGTGGGAGATTGCTGTGGGACTTTGTGGGATACGGTTAGCGTAGTGGTTCGTTGGGAGTTGGGACCGGTATGAAAACAAATTGAAACATTATTTTTCATAAATTTCATATGTGAGCATTTCATGGGGTTTGGTGGGGTGGAAGGGTGGGGCGGAGTGGAATTTTGAGGATGGGGTGTGTAAAATTTGGGGTAGAGGTGGAGTATTAACCTTTGTGATTCACACCTTTTAAAAAAATGTATTTAGCCCTATGCATCATTTGGAAAAAGTCATACTTTTACTAATGCTTGATGCCTATACTAGTCAAAGTGACCCAACGTTCCACTTTGGGAACATATATATAATTTTTATATGAACAGAAAATAAATTATTTTTTTAACTAATTGCCTCTATCTAGGTGGTAAACTGTATAATAACAAAGTTCAGAAGTGATAGAATGACTATTTCTGTGTCTGGGAAGATAAAGGTTCAGGAAACATCTCTTACACGCGGACCGCTCGCTGGCAGCGTTTTGTGAGAAGCTGTATTTTTTTTCTATTTAAGGAGGGTATTTTGATATTATTTCAGGCAACGCAGTTTAGACTAATGTTGCTTAATATGCATTAGATCCGTTTGTCGCAATATTATATGATCGTAGAATTTGCGAAATTAACACTTTTTTCATGTTATTAAATTGATTTTTGTTGATATTGCGAAGTTTCGATAAAATACCTTTTGATAGTGTTTCTAAATGTTATAAGTTTCATTTTCGTCGAACTCCAGACATGTTTTGCTTTAACGGACATCGATTTTATAGGACGGCGATAAACTTGGAGAAGTAATGTGCGATAGGCCTATAACATTAGATATCCTTAAACTGAACGTGTTAGATGTAATTTATGGCTCTGAAAAGATACCGCTATAAGTTGTTTTCGATCATCTGTAATGCATATGTCACTATTTAGTACATGATTTGTATGCATAAGTATGGATACATTTATATACACATTTTTTTCTGAATTTTCATATATATATATTATGAACTTGGTTTTACACTCCTTTTAAAGAAAATATTAATTGTATCAATGAAGAATGACCGATTCGATACGAATGTGTATTTGCATGTCAGTGACAATGTATCGACAAACACTACTACATGATGAATTATAAATAAATATTATGATCTCTATGAAAGCTCGCTAGGCTTGTTAAAACGGGCTGCGAAGTATCTGCCACATTTCGGTAATGCCAAATCGATTCCAGAATAATGGCTGAGCGGCTGCCGAAACTAATCGTAGTATTTACAAAACGGAGCTACCCTACACCGAACTAAGGTAATTATTTTTGGCATGTTGTAGCTTGCATCATATTTTGACTAAGCAAATTTCCATACTTCAGATGTGCAAAATTTTGACGACTGTCATGTCATGTCATGTCGCCATCGCCGCATCGCGACGGTTGGCTACATGAATGGACCTTTAATGCCCAGAGTCTTCTGTTCCTTGTCGCGCTCATTAAGTCAGAGCCTACAAGTCCTGTCCAGTTCAGGACGTTGTCGATCCAAGATATCCTCGGCCTTCCTCGTCCTCGGTTCCCCTCCAAAAAACCCGTCATGATGCTGCTTTCGATGCTACCGTTTTGTTGTCTCATGATATGACCAAAATATCGAAGTTTCCGAATTTTGGTGTGGGCCAATAGTTCTCTTGTGGCTCCCGCTGACACATACACCTGTTCATTGGTCATCATTTTAGTCCATGGAATTCTCAGCAGCTTTCTGATACACTTGTTCTCAAGTGCTTGAATTCGCTTTTCTTCATCTTTTTTTTGACGACTTGCGTTTAACCCTAATCCGAACAAAGGGGGGTCTGGTCAGACCCCCCTTCATATATTTGGTGCATAACCTTTTTTAAAGTGATAGTTTCTAATATTGCTTTTATGACTTTGTTCCTATATGGATGAGCTACCATTAGCACATCTAAGCGACAAAATCGGTTGAGTGATAAGGAGATACTGAAGATAATACTGACGGATACTGTATAATGTTAACAGTTTCGACAATAAGAGCATTAACAAAGAATGTGAACGTGAAAAGATGCCAATGCCTGAATAACAACCTTCAGGTGTTTCTTATGGTAAAAACAGTGTTGAAATTGAAGATGATGATGAACATGATGATGAGACTGGACTTAATAGTGAAGAAGATGATGACCAAACTGTTGATACTGATGAAGCCGAGACCTGAATACAAGTAAAGATCCGGACATGTTTGGCAGACAAATTCATTGCCAAAAGGATGTGCTCTGTTGCACAATGTAGTATAGCCTAAGCAAAAAATGTGGAATAAAAGAATACGGACACATTATATGAGAATATTCAAGATAGTATTGATAGTTTCCTAACCAATGAGATGAGAGACATAATCATTTGACATACAAACCCGGACTATGATACATGCTTACAATTTACATGTAGATGAAGGCATATTCCATTAATTTTTTGATAGATATTTTATATAAAACAGTCTTTGAATTTAACAGCATTTCATACTAATATTACTAGAATTATGATTTCTTTATTTGATTTCCCAAATTTTATAGATAGACAGTTATTGAGTCCATGAAACAGGTCTGACAATCCGTCGCAATTAATGTTACTAAATCTAGAGGGGTCTAGTCTAAAATTCATCATAAAAACGATTTATGTTGCATAGAGAGACTAATAGGCCTACATTGTTGTTTTTAGTCATTCTGACACCATCCTACAAAATTGGCATATAAAAAACACTACTACCTAGGAAAAACTTACATTTAAACGGGGGGTCTGGCCAGACCCTTCCTTGTTTAAATTAAGTTGGATTTTCGCTTGTTCGGATGAGGATTAATAAAATACGTTGTCATTAATAAAAGAGGTGTTTTAAAATTCGTCAGATTTTGTTGCATACTTTAGACATTAAAAGCAGCCTTTGAGAATTTTACGCTCCGGCACGACACACCGATTGTCTAATAGTTTGCTCTTAATTATTGACTTAACCTACATCAAAACAAGCTTCAATAATTATGTGAAAAGTTATTTCTAATAATTAAATATCACCAAAAATTTGACGAAATTGATGAAATATCAAGATATTGTTTTATAGTGGAAGAATTTTAGAAAAATCGACTCAATAAATTTTCAGGAAGTAGACTCAGTAGAGACTTGGCACAGTTGCTAAGTACATCCCCCTGATGAAAATGCCAAAAGTCCCCATAAATTCGAGCTGTGCTCGAGCAGCCATCTTGGGAAATGGCGGCCTAAATTCAGTTTTTCGACAATAACTCCTGAACCTTCAGAGCTACTAAGAAATATAAAATGGCAAAAATATTCCCCCTTTATACGACACACAAGTTTGATATACAACATTTGTTTCTAGGTTCGAAAATAAAAATGTTACACATCATAAAGTATTCATCATGAGGTATTTCTATGCGATGTACGGTTTAATGGCGCGAAAAATTACGTTTTATGGCGGGAAGAACAAATACTATCCCATGAATGATGATTTTGTTTAATTCATGGTGACAGTAACAAAAGGCTCTATAAAACTAGGCTGTGATCATGCTGCCATCTTGGAAAATGGCGGCTTAGTTGCGTTTGTTACCCTAATCGCCACATGTAGGCATAGCTAATAATACCTACAAAAAGGCAGAAATAGCCTTCATTATCTGCTTTTTGTCGTTTCATTTTTTGGATTAATTATGATTCACCATTAAAGCTGAACATGTGAAGCCATAGGCGTATGAGGCGGGCAGTGGCGCAACAAGGGGGGGTGCTTGAGCACCCCCCAGGCTAAAAAGGTGACCCACGCAATTTTTCCAAATCCGATGAGTTTTTTGGTGCGTGGAGGAAGGGTAGGGGTCGTTCGGTCTTTAAGATTACACAATCAAGCAAGTTCCTTTGGCACTCGCTACTTCGCACCATCGGCGCTTACAATAATAATTCTGAGCACCCCCGAGGAAAATTTTCTGGTTGCGCCCCTGGTGGCGGGGGTCCAGAGGGGGCAAATGGATTATATAGAGATAGTGGATATCATTCTTACTGGTCTAGTACGTTGCTCACAAGTGTTGTAATATGCCGAGCAAATTTCTGTCCAAGGTAACGCCCTCTGTTGTCATAGACCCTGGTCAAATCGGATTCATCCATCCATTGGACACCTCCAAAACAGGTCTCGCTGGTCGATAAATTGATAAATTTGCGTTACGAATTATATTCCTTGAAGCCATAATCTAATACCATCTAAGATACGATAAGATAAGACTATATTTCTTATTAGACCAAGTGCTATTATGACTAGATCCAAGTGCCGAAGTGAGTACCTTCAAGGGATTTTTAACCCTCGGGCTACCAAGGGGGGGGTGGTATCCACCCCCCCCCCTAGGTTTTTCCCAAATAAAACTTTTTTCGTTAGGAATAAAATTTTGACGTTTTAGGTGGCTGTAGAGGATTCATTTGCACACATTTTGAGCTAAAATGTGTGATGATATACCATACCATTCAAAAGTTACACCCGATATACCCGAGGCACCAGGGGGGGGTGGATACCACCCCCCCCTTAGATTATCGGCTGTATCTTATCCGTCCTTTGACATGAAGAGACACTAATTACACCATTCTGTAGAGGGAATGTGGGGCTACATTGTGGTGGTCACGGAGTTGTCATTTGACAACCGGAAGTGCTCAAAATAAATTAAAATATATAAAAAGGTGTTTTATTTTCATAAAATTTTTATGTTGTTTCTATTAAAAATTATCCATAATTTATTTTTTAAGAGAAATAAATTATGTCATTCTATAGAGGGCAATTAGGGCTATTTAGTGATACCAAATAATATTGACATTTGATGACCGGAAGTGCTTAAAATAAATTTAAATGTGTGAAAATGTTGGGTTTTTTTACAACGCAAACCGATAAGTCTGCGTAAACGTTTTTCAGCATGTTTTACGTGTTTTTTCTCTTTTTATTATAACTAAAACTAACTTATTACTAGTTTTTATAGTTGAATATTGGACTTTATTATATGTAACCTATTTTAAATTAAATAAATTATGTTAAAAACACACAGAATCTAATATTTTGCTTATGCGAAAGTATACATTTTGTGGAATCGACGGGTGCCTACGGTAAAAAAATTCATAACTTTGGGGTGCTTTCATATATTTTAAACCTAAATATACCATTTTGTGCAGAAATGAATGCTGAATCCATAGGTGTATTACAAGTTATGATATCTCAAACCAAACCCAAAATCCAGGGGGGGGGGTGGTAACCACCCCCCCCCCTTGGTAGTCAGTGTTACAAAAAAAGCTTGGTAGCCTGAGGGTTAAGAGACTTTCAAAGAAAAAGAACAACAAAAGAACACTAGAAAACAAGGAAGATATCAGGCAAAGATGGAGACAACACTATGAAGAAATGTTTAACAACGAAAACCTAGTAGACAGAACAGTACCAGAAGATCTGCCGATAAAATAACGAACATGAACAGACGATGAACATAATAAAAGCGGTTGAGTGTTACTTTTGGTTTGACTGGTGCATTTTTCTTCAAGAACGTTATATCTGTGTGGTCCATGGTTCTCCTAGGTCCCCTTGGGTACCTGCACAATATGGTCTACCCCAGGGTTCAGTCCTTGGTTCCATACTTTATATTTTGTACACCTCAAGGTTTGCCACATACTATCGCCTCATGCGGTCTCGGGTCAGCCGTATGTTGGTGACGTCCAGGCTTACACCCATTGCTTCCCTTCTAATGCTGTGTAATTATGTGTTAGATTAGGAATGGTGGAGTGGAATGACCCTGCTGCAACGTAAGAGAACTTCGAGGTAGAGTCTCAAAGATGACGTAGGTTATTAAACACCTTTAAAATTGGTTACACTGATTAATGAATAAGAAGAAGTTTGTAAATGAGTCGTGATCATGAACTGTTCATACAACACAACGATTGAAAGAAACATTACAAGGAAATAGAAACATTAGCAAAAACCACAATGTAATGTAGTGTAAATAGAAATAGAAATTTCTATAGCGCCGCTCACAGCCAAGGCCATTATCGCAAAATGAATACGCGATCACAAAACATCTGACAACGATTCAACTCAGTGGAAATGATTCTTATATTTTATTGGCACTGTTAATAGAAATCCTTAGATAAGGGTCAGATTAGGGAATGTAAAGTGCACTAACATGTGGCAGCGTAAAAAAGCTCAACGTTAACGCATTCGTAAGTAAGTCTAAGAAATTACGAATATCGTTAGATGTTTCTAGAGTTCTTTTCAAACATTATTACTAAAGCACAGTCTACAACTGTCGATTCAATTCATTTCCAATAACAGATTACTCCATATAATATTATTAATTCAATGCAATTTTTGTCTGTGTCAATGTACCAGATTGCGGTTTGCCATCTTGTTTTGCTCATTAAACAAATATACATTATTTTTGTAATTAGATACCTTTAAAATTAATGATACGATCATATAAATACTTAAATTCTGCGTTTTAGGCAAGCTAAAGTCTTCAGTTACTGATAAATCGCATCACTGTCCACTTCATTACGACCAATGGTTGAAAGAAACAAATAACTTGTCAAGAATAATAGGTAAAATCTAAAAATTATTTCGCATTGTCACACAATAATCACTTGGCGGAGTGGAAGTTATTGCTAATCATCTTTGACAAAGTGTCGCTGAACCAACCAAGCATCTTCGGGTGGTGCCAGACCTGACGCTAAGAACAAGGGAGGAGCGCGTCGTTTAACATCATCGTTTTGACATTTTAGAGTCGATTCACACACATAAAACTGATACGATTTTGCTAATTAGGTTTCATAGACCTGTTGACGGTCATTCATATTGACGGCATAGAGATTTCTGTGATTAAGAAAAACATGGATCGACGTAAGAAAATCTCAATGCCTTTGCTGAATCAGAGAATATTCCAATAAAATATTTATTGTTTTCAAAGGCCTTCGTGAAAGCATTGAAACACTGTTCAGATCAGTCAACACCCTACCACCACCACCACCATCACCACCACCATCACCACAACCTTTGACCCTCTTTATACACCTTTAAAACATTCTACGTACTGCTTTATAAACCTGGGACGTGTAGGCCTACCTGTGATAATTATATTTGTTCTTGTTTTGATGCTGATGTCTTGTGGATTGTTCATAGAAACTCTTTTCAGTCACAATATCCGCATCGATTCGTCAGTTGTTATTTTATAGCCCGGGACTGATATCGAAGGTATTATATGAAGTTCTTCTTTT
Source organism: Lumbricus rubellus (assembly GCA_945859605.1). Classification (NCBI taxonomy): domain Eukaryota; kingdom Metazoa; phylum Annelida; class Clitellata; order Crassiclitellata; family Lumbricidae; genus Lumbricus; species Lumbricus rubellus. The sequence goes on from OX243821.1 coordinate 7,393,865, forward strand.
CTGCGATTTACGACAGATTTCAAGACTTCGATTTCAAGACCGAATTCACAAGAAATGCTCTTTCTAAGGGCATCAGAGAATTATTGCAACATGTAACCAGGGGGTTTTTTAAGGAATTTTCACTGCTGGGGATATTTTGGGAAAAGGGCATTTTTGAACAGTTATTTTTGGGTAAAGGCACGTTGACACATTATCAGATAAACTTAGAAGACAACGCATATCCGCTTAAAGCCCTAGGTTTTAGGTTTGGGTTTCCCTCGTAGAATGAAGTGACCAACGACTGTAGGCGGTTCAAGTAAGCATCTGTCGGCCAATGGGCGTTGATTTCATTTTGGTTGACACATCTTACAAGCATAGGCTGCTGAATTTAATTGTATGCATAGCCTAGGCAACATCGTCCGCTTTGTGGAATGGAGACGAGGCGCAGGGACGGTCGGTCGATCGGTGGTAGCCCCCACCCTAGGCCCTTCACCCTCCCTCTGGCCCTCTAGCGGTCGGACGGATGGATGGAGATGCATCGCTAGGGCAGACTAGACCCGACAGGGCATACCCCGTACAGGCCCTACCTCGATCAATTGACCACTTGTATATATTATAACCGAGCTGTGGGTCGACTAATTTGTGTATACGAAAGCCAGCTAAGCTGGCTAGAGGTCATACCTGTACTTCTAGAATGTATACAAGTTGTTCCAATTATCCAAATGTACCCCCCCATCCATCTTGGTAGATCCATCAGACAACCGTTTTTTAAATGTTCGCATGTTGCCAACTGCAACACCTGAAGTCGGTGTCGTTGGTACAGCGTAGTCTCCATCCATCTTTGGAAATAGTTCGATATAATGATACTAATATATGTCCACTAACGAAATACAATGTTATACTACTATAAGGTCCACTACTGAAATAAGATAATAATATAATATACAGACACGAGGTATAAGCTGTATCGACTATGCGATTTAAAATGGCTATGAAGTGAAGAAATTACGAAGCTCAACTCTGCTGCAGCGAAATTCAAACTAGAATGAGTACTGCAAACCAAGACTCAATTGTGAAAGGACATTTCCTAAGTTCATTTCCTAAGTTCATTAGCATAATTTGGCATGTGACCTAGTCTCTCTTCCTTAGGCTGTATTTTAGCATCTGATATATTACTGGTGCAAATTCTTAGAATATGAAATACAGCATACACTTGGCAGCTGAGTGACCAAATATAAACAATCCTACAGACTACAAGGTGACTGAATAGGGAGACGAACGTCTGTTACAGCATGAAGTGTCAGCTGAGAGCCGATTTAGTGCCCTGGGGAGCCTTCATCGCAGTCTAGTGTCTTTAGTGTTCCGGGTATAATAAGGGAACGGTGACAGCATCAACAGCTGGCATTTAAATACAGGTTTACGACCCAAAGCTCGGTTATATATACAAGTGGTCAATTGATCGGGGTAGGCCAGAGGGAGGGTGAAGGGCCTAGGGTGGGGGCTACCACCGATCGACCGACCGTCCCTGCGCCTCGTCTCCATTCCACAAAGCGGACGATGTTGCCTAGGCTATGCATACAATTAAATTCAGCAGCCTATGCTTGTAAGATGTGTCAACCAAAATGAAATCAACGCCCATTGGCCGACAGATGCTTACTTGAACCGCCTACAGTCGTTGGTCACTTCATTCTACGAGGGAAACCCAAACCTAAAACCTATAGGGCTTTAAAAGAACAATAAAAAATACACGTATAAGAGCATTAATTATACGACTTAAGTTCACTTAACTGAATTTAGATGATGTACCACTACCAATGTAACAGTCTACCAACTAGAAAAAATGGCCTTCTTTTCTGAAAAATTTCTGGACAAAATCTCGCTTTGAATAACTGTCAACATTTGGTTCACGTTCTCTACGATTCCTACTTGAAAGGAAATGAACAATGGCCATTCTGGGATCATAGTGTGCAGTTCCCACTCCATTTAATGCGATTGGAAGTCGTGCATTGATTGTGTTGGATTTCATACCAGTTCTATGGTCGTCGACAACCAAGTTGTGATGCGATATTATTCTCTCAGTTTGCATGGAATGGGGTGACAATGTTGCAATTGCTGATAACACCTTTTGCACTAACCCTGTGGTTACTGGTAGCAACTGGCGGAGACGAACTGACAATGAACATCCAAGATCGGATCCGGTAGGAAGGTGTGGTATAGCTGAAATTGTGTTCCATTGTTCACAGGCTTCATCAGCAAAGACTCCGTCTTGCAGTGGGAATAACCTAGCTGAGAGAGTAATGCCTGCGTTCACAAAATCACCAACGACCTGGGCTGAAAGCAGATCTTTCATATTCCCAAGGAGAGAATCTTGCTCTGGGTCCAGTCTTTCAGCTAAGAAGTTGTATGCTGCCTCTATGATTTCAACACGAATTGATTCTGTTCTTCTGCTACCAGTAGTGACGTTCTGATTAGATACACCCCTTCCAGTTCCAGTTGACAATTCACTCACATCAAAGGGCAACATAGATTCACGTTTCCCTGCAAAACGATTTTTAACAAAATATACTTAAAGTTCTACATCGCCAGGCAAATCTGAACCTTTTTAAACTGCAGGCCACATCAGTATTAAGTAATAGTAATAAATTCGACACGACTCATTGATGACCATTGAAGGGCATTGAAATGTAAATTATTCAGATATCTTCTGTGGTTTATATCAAACATTAACATTGAGTATTATCGATGACGTCACTGGCGTGTTTGTAAGGGTTCCCAAGTTATCAGACTATAACAGTTTATTAAACTTTATTCAGTTAACTTAACTGTTAACTGTTCACTACAACTTCAACTTGTGTGATTAAAGATAAAAAGGGCAAAATTCACTGGTGGGGAAAAGGGCAAGGACTGGTGGGGAATGAGAGAGGGCTGGTGGGGATTTTCCCCACCAGTTAACATGCTAAAAAATGCCCTGCATGTAACCACTCATAAAGGTGTATAAAAGCAGCTTCAAGCGTCCCCGGCATCACATCCAAACAATCATGTAGTTGATATGTTTTAATCCCAATACGTCGACCCGCGCATCTCGTAGCCGAGCAAAAACTCAACTGACGTCGTCTTCCTACAATTATAAGCGTCTACATCCACGTCGTCATCGTTAGAAGTCAAGTTACCCTGATACCGCAGCCATGGATTCTGCAATTCAAAAGTGAACACGATGTCATACTAGATGAACCCATGCAAGTTGCAACGTACCATCGCTGACGTAAACCGTGAATAATGTATATCCGAATTTTACCTTCTGCAGTAATTTAGCTATCCGGACAACGGGTGAATACCCGCTTCATCGTGTGGACGTTGCGAACCTTAATCGTGTAGATTACGGTAGCGTGTTTAACGAATCCGTTTTTATGACTTTCACAGTGACGTCATAAACTCCATCCTCCTCTCACTCATCCTCCGTCGTCTCCATCGCATCCTCATCTTCCTCTTCCACTTCCTCATCAGTTCGGATTTTACACGTAACTGAATGGTTCAGATAAAAGTTCCAATAATTTGGGTCTTGGCATTTTCGCATAACCCATGATGGCTTATTCTAACGAATCAAGATACGTCACAAAATCCAACGGGTATTTAACACTAAACACGATGGATCCGATTTGACCAGGGTCTATGACAACAGAAGCCGTTACCCCGGAGAGAATTTTGCTCGGCATATTACAGCACTTATGAGCAAGGTACTAGACCAGTTTTTGTGTGTTTTTTTTAAATAAAAAACACTAAACACCTTTTCCTAACAGATGTATATAATGCTATATAAACTCAAGTTTCGTCCAGTTGTCATGTGTACCGTGCCAGACACTGTTGGTAATCACGATGATACGTGTCCGTCAATGAAAAAACTACAATTGACTCTAATAATAATACTTAAGTTGGTCGAATTTGCAATGGGTTACGGCGGTCGCTTTAAAGTATAACTGCAAAGATAGCATATTATAAACGCGAACAGGATAAAAATTATGAAAAATGAAAATATACGGTTAGTCAAGGTCTTTAGGCGAACAGGATAAAAATTAAGAAAAATGAAAATATACGGTTAGTTAAGGTCTTTAGGCTACCTTAGTCGCCTTGTCATGTCATGTCATGTCAAGACGCCGTCGTCGCATCGTGACGGTTGGTTACAAGAATAGAGTTCAATTGTCCAAAGTCTCCTGTCACGAGCCGCGTTCAACAGGTGTGTGCCCACGAGGCCAGTCCCTTTCGAGATGTTGTCCAGCCATGAAATCCTGGGTCTGCCTCGTCCTCGGACTCCCTCCACGAGACCCGTCATCAGACAACTCTCGATGCTGTCGTGCGGCTGTCTTATGATGTGGCCAAAGTACCGTAGTTTTCTAGTTTTGGTCTGAGCTAATAGTATCTCTCTGGCCCTGCTAATTATTTTGTACACCTGTTCATTTGTTATCATTTTTGATAGACCTCCACTTGTTGGAGATTTATCGAAGGCAAGACTATTATAAAAAGATGCTGAATTAATTGCATTTATTTTGCGACCAAAGTACAAGTCTTACATAGCAACGGTTAACTACGTTAAAATGGCGCTTAGAGTACTTACATATCTGCACTCCTCCGTCATATCCCTCCAATGTTTCTCTCATCACTCTCTCGGCCAATATGTTAATCAAACTTGAAGGCAAGACGCTTCCCTGTCTCACTCCACGCCTGACTCTAAGCTCCTTCGATAAAATGTCTGCCATATTAATTAACTTTTGCTTTTTGCTTTTGTTACGCAAGTCTTAAACACCTTTAAAATGTTTTTATTAGATGTTATATAACTTTACGAAACTAAAATTCTATTAATTAAGTAGCTGACTCGATTTGAATCCGACAAGTCTCTTCTTCTTTTAATTGCAGATGATAAAGTAAACGTTTCCATCATGTTCGAAAATAATTTTAAATAATTAGCAAAATATTATAAGTATCCATGGCTACATTTCGGGATGCCACCTAGTGACTGAAAGTAAAGTTCAACGACAATTAAAACGCAACGTAAAGACAGCGCAGACTTACTAAACGCACAAGGCTACGTGTCTGGTGGCGGTTCTCGTGGTGGGAACCGAGGACGAGGCAGACCCAAGATTTCGCAATGGTCTGGCATAATGAACGCGAATACTAAGTGACGGGAAGTGACGATGCATTTGTGTAGCCAACCGTTCGTTCATGGAAATTCTCAAATGTCTCTCGATCCTTTGCTTTGTGTGTAACCTCCTGCACAGACCAACACATCAGATGACATGATGAGTGTAGAATGATCAACAACAACAACAACAACAACAACAACAACAACAACAGCAACAACAACAACAACAACAACAACAACAACAACAACTGGTGTTGCAAAGAAAGCAACCTATTATAATAAGAGTCTCTATCGATTGTGAACAAGAGTCTCATTTTGCACACCTTTAAATCAATTTACAAATGCATTCTATAAGCATTGTTTTCTACTCGATCGTTAATGATCCTTTTGGGCGTTTGCAGGCGGTTCAATAAAGCATATACTTACTTACTTACTTATTCTCTCGTTGCCGTGTCTCCGTCTACAACCTATTTCGCCGCCTCTGGATGACGCTGAACCGATTCAGAACCGATGATGAAGTCTGCAGCGCTGCAAATCAAGTTCGGTGGAAGCAGGCTTCGAACCCTCTCTGCGACTACGGATATATGCAAACAATGTCTCACATCGTCAATGACTGCTGTGTAACTGGTTTTCCTGGCGGACTGTCCGCTCTGCATATTGCTGATGACAAAATATAACAAGAAAGCGACCCATTATAATAAGAGTATCCATCGAAAGTGAACAAAAGCGTTTCGTTTAGCACACCTTTAAATCCATTTTATATTGCATTATATAAATATTATTTTTAACTCGAAGCTTATGGTCGTTCTTTTTTATACCCTGGGGTTGTCACGCTGATAACACGCATGGTCATACAATAAATAATAATATGATATTTACGTTATTACCACAAACAACCGCAACTAACCAACCTGTCGTAGTGCCAGACCAAATCATTGAGATAAAAGGAAATCGACGCAAATCGTCTTTTCATCACACAACTAGTAAACTACAACAATTCTTTTCTTACAGTCATGGTAATAAAAAGGTGACATGGACGACTCTAAGATGTTGCTACACAATGGAAATCAGACGACAGACGTACGATCATGTAAACGACTGCAATCGATGCAAACGACCAGAGATTAGGTGATAATATGAAGAAACTGATTAGGAAGACTACCAAAAACTTAAATTAATATTGTAAAGCTCAAATGTTGAACGAATAAGGAAAGCTATAATTTAGAAGAATCAAAAACAATGGTGTTAGGTGTAAATAATTTAAGAAATCTGTAGTTGGGATTCAGTTGTAAATTGTCGAAAAGTTTGCGTATACCTTAGATATAACATAATAATGACTTGGACTGAAGTAAGAAGTGATGGTCAAGATTGCAAAGGCGACAGCAGCGCTCAAAACTATGGACAAGATCATTTATGTAATATAAGCAAAGACCAAAATACGTTAAATATTTATATCAGAGTCAGGAAAAGCCGATTGATCAGGATGAGGAACCATACATTATGGGGGATCGTCTTTATTCCCATTAAATGACGTTCATATAAACTGCTCAAAAATACCTCAATTACAATTGGTGACAATTATTCGTTAATAATTTTGTCATCCGATGTTATGATGTAACGATGAAAACCACTTCGCAGAGAAGACTGTTAGTTCATCGTAAGACATCCTTATAATATTATAGTTAATTCAGACTTTAGAAATAGTCATGATTTCCATTCATAAAGCTTATTAAGTGCTGTAATATGACAAGCAAATTTCTGCCCAGGGTAACGGCCTATGTTGTCATAGATCCATCCATCCATCAATCATCAGTTACTGTCGTGTCATCCACATTATGATAAATATTGTACTTTTTTTCTTGTGCTCTCGCCTCTGATTATAATTGTGCAATGCAAGAAGCGCTATAAAAATTTATAAATGCAATTCAATACAAATTGCAAAGTTCTAAGGAAATACACTGTGCGTTCCATCAATACTTAACTTGGTCAAGAATCTTCGAACGTAATGGTCGACTGGAATCCGATGAATTGCTGAGCGAAATCGTGACATAAAACACCTTTAAAATGAGTTTTAACTTTATTATATATATATGAGTAATTCAGCCGAATCCGCAAATGCACCTCTGTGTTGCTTCTGTCCATGACTTTTATTGTAACAAACTGTCGTTAAACTGTTGATTATGAAACACATAAAAATGATAGTCGAAGAAAACTACATGAATAATTATATCAGCGTTTCAAAAATTATTTCAGGCATGATGCCCTTCGCATCTTCATGTTCTCTGACGGAACCATAAATCTCAACTGAAAGCATCGAATAATCTCTGGACCATTATGCACCTTCCGTTATCAGCGATCAAAGTTAATCACATGTGATGACCTGTTCCAATTTATAAATACAATTCAATGTAAATTGCAAAATTCTGAGGAATTCCTCCAATCCATATCTTGCATATGTCAACACCTTTTAGTGTCATAACTTTGGTTTCATCAAATTGTAATCAAATATTTTTTGTGGTGCCCCGGCACATCCCACCAAACTCGACCACATTCCCCACTACCCCATCATATAGCCCAACCAACCCCAACTCACCTCTATTATACAGAATCACCCTCTGGAGTAAATTATGGTTTTAAGCCCGACCCATCCCTCCCATTTCGCCCCAACCCGTGTAACCACACCACACTCAATCCATGTCCATCCTTCGGCCCCAACTCTCTTCCTCTTCTCCTTCTCCTTCTCCTTCTCCTTCTCCTTCTCCTTCTCCTTCTCCTCCTCCTCCTCCTCCTCATCCTCCTCCTCCTCCTCCTCATTATTACTGTTATTATTTACATTAAAAACTGTTAGACCTGTCCTGCTGACATATTTAGCGCAGCTAGTTTCAATGAATGTTCTTACATAAAATTACAAGCAGGTCCAGAGAATGAACGAGAGGATGGTGACGATGGAGATAATTTCTTAACGCGGATTCTCAATTATAACGTTGCAGGATGCCGTTTAAAAGGGTTTTTAGGAAGAATTCTTTTCATCAATCCAATTTGGGTACTTAGGGCGCCGTTTTATAGTGCAACAACTTATACGCAATTATGTTCTACCAGGTTTTTGTCCTACCCATGGGGAATTGTCCGGGGGGTTGTCCAGGGTGGGAAAATGTCCGTGCCCCTTTGGATCAGACGAATTGTTTTTGGTGTATGTTAAAATCACCCAGAATGACGAGTTGAGTATTTCGTGTGATGAGACTTTCCAGAACGGATGAGAATTCATCAGAGAAGAACTTTCCTTTGAAGAGAACGGAGAGAAGAGTAGAAGAGATGTAGCGAGAGAGCGCATCGAATGTAGTAATCTTCATGTTCAGTTGAACAGGCGAGGAACGAAGCGTTGAACGAAGCGTTGGAAGACAGCGTCATGAGCTGAATTACCATCAGCTTTCTGTAGTTGCCAAAAACATTTTCTGTGTACAGACGTAGAACAAATAATTCACACTAGACAGTTTTAAAACCGGATGCAATTGTAAGCACGGTTCGCAGAAGTTGTCGTTTCATCGTATTTTGAAACACCTTTTAAACGGATTCCAAACAAGCTATAGAAACATGAAACACCGAATTTTTTCATCTTTCTTAGGGTTGTTAAACTTTGCAAATCGTGATCACACGCAGAACAACTGATGTGATTAGTCTATTTTAGACAGCGATATCCGCCACGGATTGACTGGCGATCAGGATGAGGTCCTTCGGCTGCTCACTTACTAATTACAATTCGTTACATTTCCACTCTAGGTACGAGAGAACGTAGTGATCTCTGCTATCATTCAGCGCCGTTACACAAGCTGAAACAATAACCACTTCTCGTGAAAATTAATCTACCATTGTAGGCTAATCATTGATGTCACTAATAAATAAAAATAAACAAGTGATGTTAAACACCTTTTTAAACTTATACACTGATGCTATGTAATTATGCAATTCAACTTGTGTTGTAAATCATTGTTGGGGAACATTATAATTATCTGCCGTAAATGAACAAAGAAAAGGAGAATTTCAATGGGCAAAGCTGCAATGCAGGGGATGAATAAGATATGGGGGGGCAGGCATGTGAGCTTACAGACAAAGACGAGATTGATCAAAGCAATGATTTTCCCCACAGTGTTATAAGGAAGCGAGACGTGGACGAAGACGAAGGCGTTGGATAACAACATTCATTGCTGCGTGTGAAATGTGGATATGGAGGAGGCTGCTGGGGATATCGTGGAGGGAGAGGAGGACAAATGAATCTGTGATCCAGGAGATAGGGCAACTAAGAGGAGATATGTACATGTAAGTGCTGAAGAGGATCATCAAACAGAAGCTGATGTATTACGGTCACGTGATGCGCACGGATGGACTGGAGAAGGCGATGATGCTGGCGTGTGGAGAGGGTACGAGGAGAAGAGGACGACCGAGGACCAGATGGATGGAGGATGTACACAGGACGACAGGAATGAATCTGGAACAACTGAGGGATGCAACGCAGAACAGAACGGAGTGGAAAAGGCTGGTCATGACAGTCGCTAGAGTTCCTCGAACTGACGGCACAAGGTGACAAGATAATCGTTCACAAGCAACTCTGATTAATTGATCTACAATCATAACCTGTCTTATTCAAACTAGCATTAATTTTAATGGCTACGTTCCTTCTTATCCGACCGTTCAAACTGTGTGGTTATTGGTTCCTGTAGGTCCCTCTGGGTTCCTGCTCCCCTTGGTGTACCTCAGGGATCCGTACTTGGCCCTCTGTTATATCTTCTCTACACGGCTGATCTCTGTCCTGAGTCCTCTACTTGAGTCCCAGGGGCTCCTTCACCAAATCTTTGCTGATGACACTCAAGCTTACATACATTCTAGCCCATTTGACTCAGTTAACACTGTGCGCCTGATGTGCCTGACTGTTGACGTCCTTTCCTCTTGGATGGCGTCAAACCGGCTTCTCTTAAATCCCAGTAAAACGCAATTCATTTACTTATTAAGCTGGATGTGAAGATCAATGTCCTGCGGGATTCCCTTTGCACTCAAACATTACTTTTTTATTAACGTATTTACGCCACCTTTAAATCATAGAATTTCATTGTATTAAAATCAATCTTTGACACATAGCCGATCTCTTTTCATCAACGGCATGTTTCTTAACTCTCAGTAATTTATTTATTTTGTCTCTGCAGCCACTGTTTGTCAGAGTAAGCGGTGATTGCGGCATTAGCTCCAGGACCCCTTGCTCATTGAGTGTGCCTGATTACGCATTTTGTCTGTCATTGACATCTTGGCCATTTTCAGTTATAGAAATTTGAATTCCACTGCTTTAATAGCAAAATCATTTTTCTGACAGATTCTTTGTTTACCAACTTCATCTTGCTTAGTGACTTCACAGCGAAGTGCAGCTACGTTGGTAGAACTGTTTCTTCTATGAATAATAATAATAGCGTTATTCTGGATATATTAAACATGTATCAAGGCTATAATAATTATGATAACAATTATTTTTGGAGACATAATAAAATCGGATTTTTAAAATTTTTAATGTGTTACGTTTTTGAATCGTCAAAAAACATTAAGTGGTCTCACTAAAAGTGATACAACTTTTGTTTAGATTGAAATATTTTTTATGAGATCTGGCCGTCATGTGTAGATATGAATTGTCTTTAAGCCTGCAAAAATTAATTTGTAAATTCTAACTTTTGGCCAATATATTAAAAAAAAGACACAGGTTTTTTATGGCTCATCTTGTACAAAAATAATATTTAGAAACGTAAACGCGAAACAACGTTAACGTTATTTTAAGCACCTCTTTTCTATAAAATTATTTCCACTTTAATATGGTTGACGTAAAAAATTGCTGAATGCAAGTTTGTCTTATATTCTTTTAAAAGTATATTTCGTTGCATATAAGTAAGAAAGAAATAAACTTTCATACTGATTGCTTGTGCCATGATTGTGGGTTCAGTGTTACCACAACTGAGAATTTGGTTTACTGTAACTAGATGTGGGTTGGTTTGTTACCCTCACGTGGTGATCAATAGGTATGGTTTGGTAAATCTGGGTGCATTGGACAGCTTGCATTTACATCGCATGCATGTAATTGTGTGAACTGAGCCACTACTCATTTATTGATAAATTCAAGGATAGTCGGATTCCTACATAGTACCGTTAACACTTACCTAGCGCTTTCTTGTGTTTTCTCACTTACTTAGTTTAGGTTTGATGCCTCATAGCTAATGTTTGATGCATTACATTGCTATGTGTAGAATTTAATGTCATGCATTATCATGACGCATATATACTTACGTTCATCGTAGTTAACTTATCAGCACCAGAAAAATGTACATAGGTGTAAGGTGTTTCTAACCTTCTGAGGTCCATACATTCTGGGTTCTCTTTCACGTCATGTATGTAAGTATGTAAGCATAATATTTTATTCAAATACATAATAGTATGTATGTGTGTTTGGGGTTCGTTCGGACCCCAGATGGTAAACAACGTATGTAAAATGTGTTGTCAGGATGAAGGTCAATATATAATATTATAATTATACCGTATACGTAGTCTACTCTACATTCCTTTGAGTACCACGCAAATCATAACACAGTAGAAAATTCATTAATGATTTTTTCATTGGAGAATGTCTAATATCGCAGCGGAACAAGACAGCGTTGCTAGTAAAATATTAACCCTCTTAAACTTTGCAGAAGCAGTTGTCTGTGCTCCAGTAGGATTTGCAAAGACACTGGAGTCCGGCGCAGCAATTTGTCAAGCCTTTGAGTTTTAAAGACCTCATGCACTTTTTCCCAACTGGACCGCAGGCTCTATTTCGTCTTCGAAATTCATGCAAGGATCTGAAACAATACAATATTAGAACATGGGTCCTCAAATGAGTATGAAACAATACAGTATTAGAACATGGGTCCTCAAACGAGTATGAAACAATACAGTATTAGAACATAGGTCCTCAAATGAGTATGAAACAATACAGTATTAGAACATGGGTCCTCAAACGAGTATGAAACAATACAGTATTACATGTAGAACATGGGTCTTCAAACGAGTATGAAACAATACAGTATTAGAACATAGGTCCTCAAATGAGTATGAAACAATACAGTATTAGAACATGGGTCCTCAAATGAGTATGAAACAATACAGTATTAGAACATGGGTCCTCAAATGAGTATGAAACAATACAGTATTAGAACATGGGTCCTCAAATGAGTATGAAACAATACAGTATTAGAACATGGGTCCTCAAATGAGTATGAAACAATACAGTATTAGAACATGGGTCCTCAAATGAGTATGAAACAATACAGTATTAGAACATGGGTCCTCAAATGAGTATGAAACAATACAGTATTACATGTAGAACATGGGTCTTCAAATGAGTATGAAACAATAAAGTATTAGAACATGGGTCCTCAAATGAGTATGAAACAATACAGTATTAGAACATAGGTCCTCAAATGAGTATGAAACAATACAGTATTAGAACATAGGTCCTCAAACGAGTATGAAACAATACAGTATTACATGTAGAACATGGGTCCTCAAATGAGTATGAAACAATACAGTATTAGAACATGGGTCCTCAAATGAGTATGAAACAATACAGTATTAGAACATGGGTCCTCAAACGAGTATGAAACAATACAGTATTACATGTAGAACATGGGTCTTCAAACGAGTATGAAACAATACAGTATTAGAACATGGGTCCTCAAATGAGTATGAAACAATACAGTATTACATGTAGAACATGGGTCTTCAAATGAGTATGAAACAATACAGTATTAGAACATGGGTCTTCAAACGAGTATGAAACAATACAGTATTAGAACATAGGTCCTCAAACGAGTATGAAACAATACAGTATTAGAACATAGGTCCTCAAAAGAGTATGAAACAATACAGTATTAGAACATGGGTCCTCAAACGAGTATGAAACAATACAGTATTAGAACATAGGTCCTCAAATGAGTATGAAACAATACAGTATTAGAACATAGGTCCTCAAATGAGTATGAAACAATACAGTATTAGAACATGGGTCTTCAAATGAGTATGAAACAATACAGTATTAGAACATGGGTCCTCAAACGAGTATGAAACAATACAGTATTAGAACATGGGTCCTCAAATGAGTATGAAACAATACAGTATTAGAACATAGGTCCTCAAATGAGTATGAAACAATACAGTATTAGAACATGGGTCCTCAAATGAGTATGAAACAATACAGTATTAGAACATGGGTCCTCAAACGAGTATGAAACAATACAGTATTACATGTAGAACATGGGTCTTCAAACGAGTATGAAACAATACAGTATTAGAACATAGGTCCTCAAATGAGTATGAAACAATACAGTATTAGAACATAGGTCCTCAAACGAGTATGAAACAATACAGTATTAGAACATGGGTCCTCAAATGAGTATGAAACAATACAGTATTACATGTAGAACATGGGTCTTCAAACGAGTATGAAACAATACAGTATTAGAACATAGGTCCTCAAATGAGTATGAAACAATACAGTATTAGAACATGGGTCCTCAAATGAGTATGAAACAATACAGTATTAGAACATGGGTCCTCAAATGAGTATGAAACAATACAGTATTAGAACATGGGTCCTCAAATGAGTATGAAACAATACAGTATTACATGTAGAACATGGGTCTTCAAATGAGTATGAAACAATACAGTATTAGAACATGGGTCCTCAAATGAGTATGAAACAATACAGTATTAGAACATAGGTCCTCATATGAGTATGAAACAATACAGTATTAGAACATAGGTCCTCAAACGAGTATGAAACAATACAGTATTACATGTAGAACATGGGTCCTCAAATGAGTATGAAACAATACAGTATTAGAACATGGGTCCTCAAACGAGTATGAAACAATACAGTATTAGAACATAGGTCCTCAAACGAGTATGAAACAATACAGTATTAGAACATGGGTCCTCAAATGAGTATGAAACAATACAGTATTAGAACATGGGTCCTCAAACGAGTATGAAACAATACAGTATTAGAACATGGGTCCTCAAACGAGTATGAAACAATACAGTATTACATGTAGAACATGGGTCTTCAAACGAGTATGAAACAATACAGTATTAGAACATGGGTCCTCAAATGAGTATGAAACAATACAGTATTACATGTAGAACATGGGTCTTCAAACGAGTATGAAACAATACAGTATTAGAACATGGGTCCTCAAACGAGTATGAAACAATACAGTATTAGAACATAGGTCCTCAAATGAGTATGAAACAATACAGTATTAGAACATGGGTCTTCAAACGAGTATGAAACAATACAGTATTAGAACATGGGTCCTCAAACGAGTATGAAACAATACAGTATTAGAACATAGGTCCTCAAATGAGTATGAAACAATACAGTATTAGAACATGGGTCCTCAAACGAGTATGAAACAATACAGTATTGGAACATAGGTCCTCAAATGAGTATGAAACAATACAGTATTAGAACATGGGTCCTCAAATGAGTATGAAACAATACAGTATTAGAACATAGGTCCTCAAATGAGTATGAAACAATACAGTATTAGAACATGGGTCCTCAAATGAGTATGAAACAATACAGTATTAGAACAATGGTCCTCAAACGAGTATGAAACAATACAGTATTAGAACATGGGTCCTCAAACGAGTATGAAACAATACAGTATTAGAACATGGGTCCTCAAATGAGTATGAAACAATACAGTATTAGAACATAGGTCCTCAAATGAGTATGAAACAATACAGTATTAGAACATGGGTCCTCAAATGAGTATGAAACAATACAGTATTAGAACATAGGTCCTCAAATGAGTATGAAACAATACAGTATTAGAACATGGGTCCTCAAACGAGTATGAAACAATACAGTATTAGAACATGGGTCCTCAAACTGTGGTACGCGTACCCCTGGGGGTACACCAGGCGCCGGTAAAGGGTAGGCCTACGCGAAAATTTTTATAAATATAAATTTTCATGGACTCTGTGTCCACCTTTCTTTGAAAAGCAATGATTTTTAACGTTGCAGCATAATAATTATTATGATGGCAGAGTCATTTGTTTATTTCACAACATATAATTAGAATTATTAGACTCACATAAATTATTATACACTGTGCCCCATAAAAAAACACACCAAAAAACTTTTCAAAAATCATCTATAAAACTAAGCCAATTGTAATAAAAGTTTGTACGTTGTTTCTCACATAATTTTGCCGCAAAGTATTTTACATTTTACTTACTCACAGAAGTGGTTGCTGTTGGAGGCAGTGACGCAGACTAGGCGTGTTTGGAAACATTTAAACAGAGATTAGTAACTTATAGTTAAAATGGACAGCGCCCCAGCACATCGCGCAAAGGACACCATTGCGTTGCTGCGACGTGAAACACCAAGCTTCATTGGACCGGAACTCTGGCCAGCAAACTCACCAGACCTCAATCACGTTGACTACAGAATTTGGTGTCTAATTCAGGAACGCGCGTCTACCAGACAGCAATACGGGACATCAACGAGTTGAAGGAGCGCCTCATCGTTGTGTGGGATCAGTTGAAGCAGAGTGTCATTGACAAAGCTATTGAACAGTGGCGGCCAAGGCTGAGAGCCTGCGTTCAAGCGAAGGGACATCACTTCGAACAGCTTCTTAAATGAAACATTACTTTTTCTTATTTAACATTAGACTTACACGCGTTTCATGACAAAGTTTTTGGGTGTGTTTTTTATGGGGCACAGTGTACAATATTATTATTACTATTACTATTGCTATTATTATTACTATTGTTATTGTTATTGTTATCGTTATCGTTATCGTTATCGTCACTGTCACCGTCACCGTCACCGTCATCGACATCGTCATCGTCATCGTCATCGTCATCATCATCATCATCATCATCATCATCATCATCATCATCATCATCATCATCATCATCATCATCATCATCATCATCATCATCATCATCATCATCATCATCATCATCATAATACATGTAGGGCCTATTCTTCCAACGAGTGAACATTGCCAAAATGTAGCCTTAGCATACCTCTGATCGTCCATTCGTCTGTTGACTTGTTCTTCGCCATTTAATGCTGGATCCAAATCAGATTCTGCGAACATCATAAATGCAATTATGTTTTAACTTGATTCATCGGGAAAATACTTTGATATGACATTGCTTACAGCTTTTTCTTAATTCTACTGATTTTCTCCTCTTCTTACACTGAGTCTGAAAATTTGTCCTTCTAATAATTGATTGTATGTTCGCTTGTATGTCTGTCAGACAAAACGTAATAGTTTACTCATCCAATTCATCCAAATCTTTTTGGTCAACGCAACTATTTTATTAACTTCTGGTTTATCCCACCCATTTTCTGTTAACTGAAAGAGGAAACCACGAAAGAGCGACCATCAAAGGTGACGGAAAGGACTAGGTTATAAGTCAAATAAGCTCCTACCTGCGGATTATACCTGGTATTAATCAATTACTTTGGATTTAATGCGAGAAAATGTTTCCTAACTTTCCAATTGTTCCTCCAGTGGCCATTGGCCAAATGCGACCGGCAGAACGTTGATCAATAGCAGGAAGCAAACGAACTTCATCTTTAAAAATATTCTGTATAACATTCAAGCAAATAATTTACTTTAATAAAAACTGTCCTCGAAGCTTCTGTATGGAATATTACACTCATATTGTAAAACTATGTCTCTTTGGAAAGATCTTATTGACTCACATGAATAGGAAAGGGACTTAGCCCTCTGACTACCAATGAGGGTGGCATTCCAAAATAATACTTGTTTTGCTTGGACTAATATTTTCAAATTTTAGGTTGCTGAAGAGCATGGACGGAGTTTATCAGCGGCTAGGGGCTAAGCCACCCCAAGAAGGCCCATAGTAATTATTTGACCAGGAAAATGGTATCTTTTCCGGAGGTTTACCACCCCCTCCCACAAAAAAGGGCCAAACTCGAAAATATATTAAGGGAAAATGGTTCTTTTTTCACAATGAAACATTAAAGACTAAAAAATGAATCATCTTTTTTGGCCGGAAAAAAGTAGGGCCTATGGTTTTATGAGATTTCGACCAAATGACCAAAAAAGTCCTCAAAATTTTTGGACTGGAAATTCGTGACATTTTCCTCAACATTTTGGCCGGGTGACAAAAACGGATCATCAACTTTTTGGTCGAGAAACATTTTTCGGCGCCGCTCGATCTTGACTCAACCAAAGTCCAAGTTTTAAGTCCCCTCCCCTACACAAAAAACGAAACCAAACTCCGCCCATGCTATAGAGGGTTCATTTGCACACATATTAGGGTAAAATCTTTGATGATACCCCATACAGTTTAAATGATGTACCCGATATCCCGAATATAGCAGGATGTGGATACCAGCAGTCCAGCACTCCTTAGAATAGATTATCGACTAAGCTTTTATCTTGTCCGTCATCTAATTATGAAGAAACACAAATTACACCATTTTATAGATGTAATGCGGGGCTACATTTCCATGCTCATTCAGTTGTCTTTTGACAACCGGATGTGCTCTAAATTAAATTAAAATATAAAAATAGGTTTATTTTCGTAACATTTTTATTTTTTTTCTATTATGACGTATCCACAATTTATTTTCAAAGAGAAATAAATTATGTCATTCTATAGAGGGAATGCAAGGCTATTTCTTCATACCAATTAATTTTGTAAAAATCTTATAATTTCGTGGTAAATGTAGATTCATATAATATTTTGTTTGTTTATTATTATACCTAAAAATACCATATTGTGCAGAAATGAATGCTCTATCCATTGGTGTTTTGCATGTTATGATAAATCAAACCAAACCCAAAATCCAAGGGTAGTAACAACCCCTTGATGTCCATGTTACAAAATAGCTCGGTAGCCTAAGGGTTAACTGTAAATAGTGTCCTTTGAAGCTATGATAAGAATGACATCATGGACATGCATACTGTAATGATTTGGGACAAGATTATCAATCAACTAAGCTATTCTCGTAACGTAGCCATTCATATGCTGCATTTACCTTAGTCATAGATTAAAACCAAGAAATATCATGGTGCCATATAGCGATCCATGCAGCTCTAAACACTGTAGGCTATTAGCATCCATATGGTCATATTGCTGT
Organism: Lumbricus rubellus; assembly: GCA_945859605.1. NCBI lineage: Eukaryota > Metazoa > Annelida > Clitellata > Crassiclitellata > Lumbricidae > Lumbricus > Lumbricus rubellus. The sequence goes on from OX243821.1 coordinate 7,412,176, forward strand.
AAATCGCCTTTCAGTGTAATCGTAATAGCATTACATGGTGATTATGCTGCACGAATCTACGCATCAGGGGATGGGATCACTGAATTAGGAAATGATTATTATTTATTAAGTTGAATATTGGATGAAGATTTGTCAGCATAAAAGCAATTAGAAGGCAACAGAATGATTCACTTTTGAATCTGTTCGTGAGTTACCTCTTTGAAGAGTCAATATTCTGTCCTAAGATGTTGTTCAGCCTAAAGAAGTTGGTGCTGAACGTGAACGCTGACTACAGTACTGCAGCAGGCCCATGGCTGAAATAGCGACGAAGTATAATATGCTTATGCATCTGTGTCTTGGTCTACGCAGTACGCATTCTTACGGTAAGAATATTGAATTGAACACCTGCATGATCGCAGAAGATATACGTATTTGTACTTACTCACGTGTGGCATGTTTTCATAACAAGCAATATAGCTTAATAATAATCTCATTCAAATCAGAGTAAGCACTAAGCAGTCTTACAAGCTCGATGTGAATAACTGGTTGTATTCTTTGCTCCATATTTTACCAGTCTTGCCTTAAAATTTCAAGTAGGGAAGACTGGGGCTGGTTGCAACATTTTTCAATGCTTTAATTAATGAAACGCCTGCAAGACGCACTGCGCTTTGCAATTACAAGCTATGCAGTAATCTTCATCATCATCAATATCATTGGGCTTCCGACGCCACTCTCTTTGAGTCTGTCTCGCGTCATGCTGCCCAGCCTCAACAGGTCCTTACCATGAACATCTTGGAGCAGCTAGACTTGTCTAATTGAAGAGAATATTGGGAGAGAAGCATGAAGGACAACCTGGGCCAATGCCCGTATGTGTCCCACGCTCTCTCCTCTGACTCTCTCCACTGGTCTGCTCTGACCGGCCTGTGCATGTCTGCTCCACATCATGACACCTTGAAGCATCTGGGTCGAGCTCTGTCACTTGTGTCGTGGTTTTTGCGGATTTCAATCGTCTTGGTCTTTTCCTGCCAGTGTACCGCCACCCATCTGGCAAACCTTCCTCCTTTGTCCGGGCATAGGACCGGCACAGGGACGTTGTTGGTTCCCTGTGGCGGAGGATGGATGCAGTTTAACCATTATAGGGTCACCGGGAGGTAAAAAATACCCCCAGCTCGGTTTTTCACGGGAATATTTTTCCCTGAAAGTAGTTGAAGAATTCGCTTTTGTGACTTTTCCTAAATATGTTTTATGCACAGAATGCATCCAGTTTTATTATCTATCCATGCACCCAAATCAGCTATAAAATAGGAAAATGCACCACTTTGTAGCTATTTTAGTCAGGAATTAATAAACATAGCATTATGCATGCGTTACACGTGAGTGTCTTGCTGTCACAATATCTCCTTATCAGTATCTGAACATTATGTAGTATCATTCATTCATTCATTCATTCATTCATTCATTCAAGTATTTATATAGCGCCTCTTCAAGAAAACTACTCAGAGGCGCTCCCAACTCCAGCATGGACAAATAGAAACGTATGTCATGATTAGTATCGTTTTATACATAGAAATCGTTTTGGTTTCATAAAATTAGGATGAGTAAATGAAATTGTCTACAGCAAATCAAGTGAAGTTAACAAGTGTAGCATCAATTTAGACCCTGAGCTCATGTTTCTAATGCACATATGACTTCACTGATAGCCATTTTAATATTCTGGCCGCCATTTTGTCCGCCATTTTGATTTTCGTGCAGTGCCACATATGTGAATTTGGTTCCATTGCATTCCTTGACCTCGAAAATGTTGACTTAGACTCTGAAATCATGTTTCCATTGCATACGCAACTTCACTTATAACCATTTAAGATTATGGCGGCCATTTTGTCCGCCATTTTGATTTTCCTGAAGTGCTGCATATGTTTCTTTGTTCCAGTGCATTCCGCGAACCTTCTATAAATAACTTCTTTTAGTTTTATACTTGAAAATTGGAGTTTATCATAGGAAGCATGCGAATCACAGTAGGGGTATTTTTTTACCCCCAGGTGACCAAAATCGGTTGAGAAATTTCGTGACCCTAAAAGGGTTAAGGAGGATGGTGACGCTTATGTTTCTGTAATCACGCAGTTTCGTTGAATTGATACTACAACCACTAGTGCGTGCAGTAAAACCATAAGTCTTAGTTGTCATAGGAACGAGCGAGACCCTAATAACAACAATTTTTCATGAAAGTTTTCCCTCTTACATGGAATTTGCAATTTCTTACAGATTTTAGGGTGCTGAACACGAATATGACAATTGAATTTCATAATTGGTTCCAGTTTCTCTGAAATTATCAAGAATTTCTATTGATAGAACAATGCGTGCATTTGGCATTTGTACCAGTAAATTTTCGCTTTCTACTTCCCATTGTCTCTTGTATGACTGTTCAATATTAGATCTTGTGAGCATGCAAGTAGGCCTATTATGTATGAGCACTTGCTATACCGCCCTTTCAAGAAACTAGTCAGAAGCACTTCCGACTACATCGCGAACACTGAATCGCAGTTTCATTTTAAGCGTATGAGCAATTGCGAGTGAAGGATTTGCTCAGTGTCCATACGCGATGGCTTGAGGTGGATTTAAACCCAAAACCTCCCAACGTCAATACATTGAATATACCAATACACCACGATCCACGGCGCCCCACTTAGTAGACCTGTAGTCAGCCAACATGGAAGTTTCCCTGATATCGTTTTTCCATGACTGCAATGTCTTCTTGAAATCGTTCACCGTCCTCAACAGTAATTATGTCAATTGTCCATGCTGCAGTTGTCAGGAAGAAACTCCATGTGGGAATGGAGAAGTGGATCTTTAAGACACATCGCAGCCAAATTTGTAATACACAGAATCATAGACAACATGTCCAGGATTCTGGTGAGTTCGTTGTAAACGGCCATTGAATATTTAATACGCCGCTAAAAAATTATCTTCTTACACACCTCAAAGACGGAGCGTAATATAAATGTCTTAGGGCCATTGGATACCAGGTTACAGATAACAAGTTTAGTTGGAGATTCAATGCTCGAAACGAAAATTCAAGAAGGTATTCTTCCACTGTGCGTGCATTTCCCTATTCAAATCTGTGAATCCATCCGTCCATCATCATTGCTGTTCTGCAGAGGCCGATGCGGTCGACAAAAATTTGTTTGGCATAATAATTACAATAAGACAAAGAATAAAAATGGATCCTTAGACACCTTTAAAATAAAAAATAATTTCGCAATATAAACGCAAAAATTAATTGTAATAATTTGTAATATGTCGGAGTTGAACTAAATTGTTCATTCGCACAACGCCATCGATATAAATAATTACTCTTCGTTGTTAGAGAGAGTTGCACTTTATTGACACTTTATAAACTCACAAACTGTAAGTTTCACTATTATAGGCCTACGAAAATTTAATAAATAAATTAATATGCCCAAAAAATTCCGTCTAGGGCAGCGGCATCTGTTTTCATAGGCCCTCGTCAAATCTGGATCCATGGATCCAAGTCATTAATTGCAGAGCGAAGGGTTTTAACGACCGATACGTAAAACGTTTTAAACAAAGAATGCACTTGGATCCTAAAACACCTTTACAATTATGTCAACTATTAGTTTATACACTAAATTAAATTTATATAAGATGGTTAGTGCACGTGTTTGGTCAGACACTAATGTTTCAAGATGAGGAATACGCATTGATCATTTCAATTTAGCATTGCATATATTGTTTAAAAGAGTTTCGGCGTCTGATAAAATATGATGCATTATGGTTACTCAGACTTGGGTATTCTTATAAAATTTACATTGATTAATTTATCTGATTCGTCCTTTTAATCCGTGATGGGCTTTCCACTTGGAATGTCATCCCCTCAACGCTTCGATCCCTTTCTACGAATCCGTCACAGGCATTCCCTCTCATCTTAAGAGGCCAGTTACTCTGCCACCGTCGGTGCAAAATCTCTATTTTGTTCTTAGGTAAGACAATGCGTATATAATTGATCTTCTTGCAAAGTTGATCACGATTGAAACTCATGCGTTGTATTTAAATTCACGCAACTGACGCATTTCATTGGACACCTTAAAAACCTAGTCATATGCGGTATTAAGTAAATAATTTTTGCACTATTTTCAATTTGGCTTGTTGCGCACTAGTCTAGTGAATGGAACTGATGCTTTTTCATAATCGAATAATTAATTTTGTTTGCGCATTGACAGTGCCAGTCCCAATAAAAATGGTAGGGGTAGGCGACGTCGATTATCATCGATATCACACGTCAATCCATTAAAATGGAAATGTAATAACACGTAATAATAGGCCTACATAGCTTTCAACTTGGAATATTCCTTCTCTCCGTAAAAGATACCTGGCCGTAGCAGATACTTTGCTCGAAAGTGATATTCATAGATCTTCTCGTCATTACTGAATCTTGGCAGGAAATAGGCCGATAGTTTTGACAGTCTGTGGCTAGGGTTAAGATTAGTTTTCTTGAGTGAAGGAAAAAAAAACAAAGCACGTTTTTGAGAAGCTGGAATGGAGCCCTCAGCAAGTGATGTATTGAAGAGATAGAGAAAGAAAGGAGCAAGATCATAAAGTCTGTAAATAATAATAAATTGGGGAAAGAGGGTCAAGTTCACGTAATCTAAGATTAACACCTGAAAAACCGTGAAATAATTTCTTTATTTATAGCAACATTTGGATGCCTTTCAAAGGTGTCGAAAGACATTTATGCTAAATGCCACGAAAGGCAAAATATTTTGCTATTTATTACGAAATGCGATTTTGATTTGAAGATTATAATGACATACTTCGAATGTTAGAGCCTTACTACATACATGGTAGCTCTGAGTTGGCGCAGTAAATGGACACCCGGATAACACATTTTGTCATTGCCTTAAATAAGGACGTTTTTCGGGTTATTCACTTGATTGTATTATTCTGGGTTACACCGTAGTAGAGGGATATCGTTACCATTCGATACCTATGACAGCGGAGGAAATAAATCGTATTCCATATGACGCCGGATAAATCCGGCGGTTCCGCGCTGCCTGTATAATAACCTCGGTATACGGAATTTATAACCTCCTGGAGCGAAAAGGTTACATTCAAACTGAGGTAAACACAGAATGATCACAATTCATTGTATGAACGAATGATCAAAAGATATAACTTGATTGAAATTTAAATGTGTGGCAGCGAAGCAAGGCATCAACGGCGTCCATTTGATGCACGCACCATCTTGCAACTGCAAGGCTGATTCGACCTATGGGTTGGTGACTGGAGGCTATCATCGTGACAGAGTGTTAACCATAAATCTCATGTCCATAAAACACGTTAATCAAAGCGTAGTAATCAATTATTTCAGGGACGTTGACTGGTGTGTGTGTGTGTGTGTGTGTGTGTGTGTGTGTGTGTGTGTGTGTGTGTGTGTGTGTGTGTGTGTGTGTGTGTGCGTGTTCTCTCTTGTATCGATTGAGACGAACCTGGAACCTTCCGGCTTCCAGACACCGAACCTTCCACTACACCGCCGCGCCTCGCAAATCGTCTTATAGTTTCTACATATATATTCAGTATTAATTTCTATGCAGTCCCTAAACAAATTCATAGCCTATGCTGTAGCCAAAAGATGTACGAATTTACTACATACGTTCCTTGCATCTTTCTATTTGACCTACTATTTTACCCACTTCACAATAACACAGGGTAAAGACAATTTATTTAATTTTAATCGGAGGAATTATTTATATCATCTGCTTTCTACGTTAATTGTAAAGGTGTCTAAGAATGGATTTGTTTATTGTTGTTGTGCAATGTTTACTGCCATCGTGTGATTCTCAGTAACATAATATTATTTTACTAAAACCTAAATGTCACTGTCTTCAGATCAAGAAAAAGCCCATAACGACTAATTACCCAATGATGCAAAGTCTACGCTACCATCACCCTCTTTCGAAGTCTAATGCCCAGTAAGACTTCATTCTACATGCAAATATCTTGACAACACAATGTTCTGTTAAAGGAATATATTTAGTTTTATGGCTCACTGCAGAATAATCATAAATTCCGGAAAATTCTTTTTTTGTTTCTTCCAACCACAAGGCGATGCCTTCAAATGTTCAAGTGTCAAAAAATCAACAGAGTAGAAATTCCCAAACGACGGGAAGAGGGAAATTTTACGTATGACGAAAATAATAGAATTCGACAACTGTCAATTCAATAAAACCCGCTGAATTTATTAGTCTAAATTCATACTCAATCTGGAACCCATAATATACCATCCGCGTGTACAATTCCATCTGAATTTGGTTCCCTCCTTGCAGGTCGCAGACATTAACGAACTATTGGATTAAATTTTTAAAGCGCATAGGCCTACATGAATACATTATTGTACTATACATACATTATTTATGATGACAATACTGAAAATTCGACATCGAAGGCGCAGACAGTCACAATAATTATAATCGTGATACACTGCGAAATGTAATCGCTCATTAGACACCTCTTTTAGTTTATTTACACTGGCTATATATAAGATCAAACTATTAGCATTCGAGATGAGATGCTTCAGAAGGACACTCCGCATCAGATGGCAGCAGAAGATAACGAACAAGGAAGTACGTATAAGATTGAAAAAAACCCAGAAACATTATACAGCAAATAATGGAAAGGAAGCTTAATTTCTTCGGACATGTATGCAGGATGAACAACAACCGACTAGTAAAGCAGACCATAATATTATTATATTATTCGGAATGATCGGGAATCAGAGGAAGACCAATCCCTTACATTGCCCATCAATTCTCTAAATTAGAGAATGGTTGGACGATGTAAGGGATTGGTGTGGTATGAACATACATGGACTCAGCCAAATAGCACATGAGAAAAGGAAATGGAGAAAAACAGTGAAACTTGCGATTGACACCAACGGGTGTTGAACCCACGGCCGATGATGATGATGATGATGATGATGATGACGAAGATGATGATGATGATGATGATGACGAAGATGATGATGATGATGATGATGATGATGATGATGATGATGATGATGATGATGATGATGATGATGATGATGATGATGATGATGATGATGATGATGATGATGATGATGATGATGATGATGATGATGATGATGATGATGATGATGATGATGATGATGATGATGATGATGATGATGATGATGATGATGATGATGATGATGATGATGATGATGATGATGATGATGATGATGATGATGATGATGATGATGATGATGATGATGATGATGATGATGATGATGATGATGATGATGATGATGATGATGATGATGATGATGATGATGATGATGATGATGATGATGATGATGATGATGATGATGATGATGATGATGATGATGATGATGATGATGATGATGATGATGATGATGATGATGATGACGATGACGATGACGATGATGATGATGATGATGATGACGATGACGATGATGATGATGATGACCATGATGATGAATTATGGTACGAAAGACATCAATGTTTTGGCAGACCTTATTAATAAATAGCGTTGTAATCTTAGTTGCAAGAGGTGTCGTAAAATATCCAATTTGTAACTGGTTGTATCATATATCAGCGGAGTCATTGAAACTCTCCATCTCGTAGTTTTTCTTTCAATCCTATGCATTACATCACATGCATATCAAGCTAGAAATAATAATTACTACATCGAAGCTTACAATTAATTTTAACAATGACTTAGTTGTAGCGGTTTTTAGAATCCCCGAGAACACTGACAACGAGTTTAAGACACTTTCGGCCAACCAATTTGTTGGACACCCATTTTTGTTTACAAAGTCATGCTATATTTGTAAGAACATTAAGTTCTGCAATAGTGACTGTCTTGTTAGTTTTAACATCATCTAGAATTCTAGATTTTAATTATCCTTTCAAAATTCGCGAAAGTGTAGAAGTAACATGATTTGAAATCTACAATGAAAGAGAAAATCATTTTATCAAAACCCTGCTCTAAACGACCACTTCAATTTAGAACTATTAGTCTAGCTGCTAACGACCTACTCCGACACTGACTAGCATGGGCGGAGTTTGGTCTCGGCTCTTGGGGGGGGGGCTAAAACAATGTTCCGCGGATCTCTATAATAGTCAAGTCAACTTCAAAACAGCAGGTCTTTTTTTACACTATAATAAAAATGATGTCCTTAGACACCCGAAAATCGTAATAACGCTAAAATCAAAAATATGTATTTAGACACCCGAAAAACGTAGGTGTCACAGGAATAAAAAAATGTACTTAGACACCCGAAAATCGTTGATAACACTGAAATAAAAATGATGTTCTTAGACACCTGGAAAGAGCTACAACAGACGCTTGATCATCAAACTATGCTTATTTAGTAATCTAAATTTCAATTTTAAGCCGTCGCTTATTTGATAATTAAAATGTCTAGCGGGCCACCGCAAAAACGTTTACGATAGAGTGTACTGTCATTAATCCCCAAGAAAATTCCACTATGTCAAAAGATGTCTTTCCGCATACCTTATGAGCACTAGGCTTTCACTGTTATTATTAGCCCTCTTCTAACAGCTGTAAGCGGCCATGCTCTGTAACAGACTAACGCTGTAAAAAGAGTCATGCAGCTCTATTCTAAGTAGGCTAGTAACCCATAGCCTTTTGACTGGTAAAATGTAGTTCAGGAGCTGCAGTATCTTTAATAGGTTTAAGAATATTATTATTATATTAATAACATTATTGTTTAATTCCATTTCCTCTGGACTATACATGTTATAAATACTTTATTTTAAAAATATAAAAACACTTTCGGAAAACTTCTATGTTCTATCTTCTATCTTGGGTGATCGAGTGATGGATGGATCCGATTAGACCAGGGTCAACGACGTCACCCTGGACAGAAAATTGCTTTGCTTGGCATTGTACATCACATAATAAGCACTTTTATCTGGTGTCTAAGGACATCATTATGATTCTAGTGTTACCAACGATTTTCGGGTGTTTAAGGACATCATTTTGAATCAACTATTTTCGGGTGTCTAAGATCATCATTTTAATTCTAGTAATATCAGCGACTTTCGGGTGTCTAAGAACATCATTTTTGATTCCAGTGTTACTAACGATTTTCGGGTGTCTAGGCCCATCATTTTGATTCAACTATTTTCAGGTGTCTAAAGACATCATTTTGATTCAACGATTTTCGGGTGTATAAGGACATCATTTCGATTCCAGTTCGATCAACGATTTTTGGGTGACTACGAACCTTATTTTAATTCCAGTGTTACCAACGATTTTCGGGTGTCTAAGGACATCGTTTTGAATCTAGAGTTATCAACAATCTTCGGGTGTCTAAGGACGTCATTTTGATTTAAGGGTTATCAACGATTTTCGGTGTTTAAGGACATCATTTTGATTAAACGATGTTAGGTGTCTAAAAACATTATTTTGTTTCAATTTGATTCTAGCGTTTACATTGACCCGCTGTTTTGAAGTTGACTTGACTATTTTCGAGATCCGCGGAATATGATTTAGCCCCCCCACCCCCTACAAGAGCTGAGACCTTACTCCGCCCATGACTGGTGGCCAGCAACTCGCAGTCTAGGTCTTTTGTTGTCCCCACAAGTGCCATTATTTTTACCCTTGGGAGTCTTTATTTATACATTGTCATGTTGGCGGATTCTTGGGGGGCTTAGCCCCCCCTAGCCCCTGATAAACTCCGCCCATGGTGGCACCCCTTTTTGAAAAACACGTTTCAGTACCCATGGGGGTCAAAAGGACCCCACTATTTTAAGCATGTTTTGAGTATATTATTTGAAACAACTAATGCACAATATCAACATTGTAGATCTAATATATACATGTATATATGTTTGTATGTATGTATGTATGTATGTATGTATGTATGTATGTATGTATGTATGTATGTATGTATGTATGTATGTATGTATGTATGTATGTATGTATGTATGTATGTATGTATGTATGTATGTATGTATGTATGTATGTATGTATGTATGTATGTATGTATGTATGTATGTATGTATGTATGTATGTATGTATGTATGTATGTATGTATGTATGTATGTATGTATGTATGTATGTATGTATGTATGTATGTATGTATGTATGTATGTATGTATGTATGTATGTATGTATGTATGTATGTATGTATGTATGTATGTATGTATGTATGTATGTATGTATGTATGTATGTATGTATGTATGTATGTATGTATGTATGTATGTATGTATGTATGTATGTATGTATGTATGTATGTATGTATGTATGTATGTATGTATGTATGTATGTATGTATGTATGTATGTATGTATGTATGTATGTATGTATGTATGTATGTATGTATGTATGTATGTATGTATGTATGTATGTATGTATGTATGTATGTATGTATGTATGTATGTATGTATGTATGTATGTATGTATGTATGTATGTATGTATGTATGTATGTATGTATGTATGTATGTATGTATGTATGTATGTATGTATGTATGTATGTATGTATGTATGTATGTATGTATGTATGTATGTATGTATGTATGTATGTATGTATGTATGTATGTATGTATGTATGTATGTATGTATGTATGTATGTATGTATGTATGTATGTATGTATGTATGTATGTATGTATGTATGTATGTATGTATGTATGTATGTATGTATGTATGTATGTGTGTTTATGTTTTTGTATGTATGTATGTATGTATGTATGTATGTATGTATGTATGTATGTATGTATGTATGTATGTATGTATGTATGTATGTATGTATGTATGTATGTATGTATGTATGTGCGTATGTATGTATGTATGTATGTATGTATGTATGTATGTATGTATGTATGTATGTATGTATGTATGTATGTATGTATGTATGTATGTATGTATGTATGTATGTATGTATGTATGTATGTATGTATGTATGTATGTATGTATGTATGTATGTATGTATGTATGTATGTCGCCATATTTGCACAACTATTTGTTTACTTTCTCTGTCAAACACCAACACTGGTTCCCTGCTTCAAGAATGACGTACTAGATCGAATTAATCTGTTGAGCAGAAACATAGAATCAAAGTCTTAGAAGTTAATACGCATGCATTGCATAGTTGAGAAAATATATACAACAAATGTTTATGTTTGGGTCAAAAATACCCTCAGAGGTACTTCCAAGGGTTAATCAACTTTGGCATACGATCAGTCCCGAAATTATAATCAATGTGATAGTTATTGTGTGCGTGAATTGTTTCTAGACTGGCAAGATGCGGATGAAACATAATTAATCGATATAGAAAATTGCACTTTTACGGTGTCTAACGACCGGTATTTATCTGCGAAACGAGTCGACTTTCTTCTTCTTCTTCTTCTTTCTGTTCTCTGCCCCTAGGCACGTTCGAATGTCTGACGTCTCCATTCTTCCCTGTTCTGTGCATTCCTTTTCAGCTTCTGATAACCGTCTTTCATCATCCAGTCCAACAGTCTTTGTCTTGGTCTTCCTCTCGTTCTTTTCCCCTCCAATTTCCCCTCTATGATTGTTCTTAGCATCGAGTCTCCTCTGAGTGTGTGTCCTATCCATCTTCTTTGTCTTTCTCTAATTGTGTGTATCATCGATCTCTTTTCTATATTTGAATTCGTCATTCGCGGCCAATAAAACTGTCTAATTGATATGAAAGACGCATTTTACTTAACGTTATTTTGTACATTGCAATGGAGATATTGCATATTTTCGAGGCGCGGTGGTGTTGCTACTAGTTGATTCGGTGATTTGAAGAAAGAAGGCTGCGGGTTCGAATCCAAATCAACTTGCCACGTAGGAACTTGTGTGCTTCATCGTAAAACTCCGCAGTAGGGGGCGCCACTGAGTATTGCGCTTGAAGCGCGCTAGAGCAGATGCAATAAAGTGTGTGTGTGTGTGTGTGTGTGTGTGTGTGTGTGTGTGTGTGTGTGTGTGTGTGTGTGTGTGTGTGTGTGTGTGTGTGTGTGTGTGTGTGTGTGTGTGTGTGTGTGTGTGTGTGTGCAATCTAGATATCGTATATTTTCTTATATCCATCGCATACGTGTAATTAGATATTTATTATACGAGTAGCGGGGTATTGCTAATAAAAAAATTGGTTTGAGCGGCCGTCGTATAACGCAGAGTTTAGATTCGATCTTCATTCAGCTAGACACCTTTAAATCATTATTCAGTAAGCTAGTTATAATCGCCGATTTTGTTGGATAATTGTCTCTTGCTTTAGCCATCCATATTAGAAAGCAGAACTTGATAAACACCCAGAGCAACGCATGCGCATGTCGATCTTAAAAGCTATAAACAAAAATTCAAGTTCATGAATCGTCAGAATGGAGACAATGGCGGTAATAAATCGATTATAATTTATCATTTTTACATTCTTTGAATTGTCAAGTATATCGCCAAAACAAGTAAAGTAAAGTAAAGTAAAGTCCCATCCCGTTCCATGAGGAACACAGGGAGGCGCTCATCTCCTTTTCCATAGCCCTGGGCCAGCAATGGACGAATCCCAAGGTCCTGGACACGGGGCCAGTGTATCGCAGGACTTGCTGTTTACTTCCCAGCTTACGCCGGTACCAAATTATACTGCTTGGTGACAGAGGCACGTGTGCGTGAACAACTTGCCCAAGGTCGTTACCCGGATTTGAACCCGCAACCTTCCGCTCTGTGAGCGGACGCGGGTTTCTATTGAGACAGCGTCTATTAGGCCTTTGGCTCGGTGAACTATAATAATTTGATTGCGCAAATAATTTTATTTATAATAGCTTGAAAAGATGTAAATAGGTGTTTAAGCTTTAGCCTCGTTCTGAAGTTGGTGAATTAGTGTTAATTGTTTGTTTGTTTGTACGTGCACTTGTTATAGCGCCCCTTCAAGCTACTCAGAGGCGCTCCCGAGTGCAGAGCGGACATTGCATTGGGGTTTCACGCCAAACGCTGTGCAATTGTGAGAGAAGGACTTGTCCTTAAGCGACGACTTGAGGTGGATTCAAACCTGCAACCCTTCGGCTGCAAGGCCACGAACATACCCACCACACCACCGCGCAGCATATGTTATCACATTGTGTTGTTAAGCTGAAACTACTACACCCACTATTCTTAGCCGCTGTGACATCTCTAACGATATTGCCAACGTTGGATATCCAAACTTCTAATCATCATTCTAATCATCCTAATCATTCTAATCCCAATCCTAATCATCATCATCATCATCATCACCATCATCATCATCATCATCATCATCATCATCATTCATCATCATCATCATCATTCATCATCATCATCTTCATCATTATCATCATTTTGTCATCAACATGATCATCATTATTATGAATCTATGTTGGAAACGCTTCGAAGCAGAAATAAAATAATGTTCTTACGCATTTCAAAATGGCTAAGCACATTGATAATTCAGATTTTAAAATGTACATGATTATACATTTTAAAATCTGTTTCTGTCGACTTAAACAGTACTGCCTGTCATAGCACCTTTCGTCGAATGTTGCACCTACCGAAAAATGGATATTTTATAGCTCGAGTGACAATCGATTTAAAGGAGTGTGAGAAGTGTTTGACAATAATTGTTGAGCTTTGTATTGCATTGTATTAAAACATTTATAATGCGCCTCTACTAGGGTGAACCGTTCAGATGCGCTCCCAGAACGCAAGGCCAAAAGAAAGCAACTAAGTTTTGAGGAAAGAAAAAGAGGTGAAGAACACTACTTGGTAGGAATGCAGGAGTAGCTAGGTAGACGAGGCTGCTGAGTTCATAACTGACTGAAGGGTTGTATATCTTCTGGAAACCGAAACGATGTTTCTTGCAAACCTCAGAAATAGTAATAAGTGTTGTTATAAATTCGGCTTTGTCGTCAAGTTTAGTCGATTCGAATCTTACCGAAAAAACATTATTGTCAGCAAATAGTTTTTGTCACTTGATACACGCAGAAAAAGCAAAAGAAATCTAGTAATGCCAGTCCGCAGCCTGAAGAAAAAGAGAGGGTAACGTAAATAATCTTCATTAAGTTTATAACGCCTCTTCGCAAGCGGACTATGCTGCCTATAAGAGAATATCAAGAAGAGAAGGAGAGAGGCATTGTGGGAGATAGGATGAGCGAAGTACATTAGAAGCATAAAATCTTTCAACTCATCGATTTATAAAAAACTCGGTAAACGTGTATTTTAGTATGTAAAAATACATGTGAAATATATAACTGGCTAGTGAGGGAGAACTATAATTATTGTGAGCTTGTCGACGAAAAGTTGGAATGTTCAAAACCGCACTTGGTACTGATGGCATATAAAACAACTATTTATATATTTATTTTATTTTATTTTATAGGTGTTAAAGACGACCGTGCTGAACACGACATCAAAAGCGTATGAATTGAAAATCAACAAAAAGAAAAAAAGGTTTTGAGAATAAGCAAAGGAGAGCAAAAAATATACATCGAAACAGAGACTGTTGGAAAAGGTGCAAAACAGAAAACTGCGATACTTTGGACACCTGATTAGGGCGGATAAATTATCGACAAGTCGTAGAGTTACATAATTAGGGAAAAAAAACATTTTAAAGGTATCTTTCTTGTCATGAAAATCTTAACCCTCAGGCTACCACGCTATTTTTGTAACACTGACTACCAAGGGGGGGGGGGGGTGGTTACACATTTTAGCTCAGAATGTGTGCAAATGAATCCTCTACAGCTACCTAAAACGTCAAAATTTTATTCCTAACGAAAAAAAATTGATTTGGGAAAAACCTAGGGGGGGGGTGGATACCACCCCCCCCTGGTAGCCCGAGGGTTAAACCTGGTGCATTTCAAGCTCTTTCGGCATCATGACCGCAGTGATGCAACTTTTGATGATAGAGATGATGATGATCATGATCATGATCATGATCATGATCATGATCATGATCATGATCATGATCATGATGATGATGATGATGATCATGATCATGATCATGGTGATGATGATGATGATGATGATGATGATGATGATGATCATGATCATGATCATGATCATGGTGATGATCATGGTGATGATGATCATGATTCGAACCCGCAACATTCCGTCTCCAAGGCAGTCTTAGGCACCAAATAATTATATCATTCATTCTTTTCGGAGACAGAGATCAGACAAGTAGGACGGAGCACTACTGTAACAGTACCAGTGAGGCACCGCTAGACAAGCGCTGCAACTCTGTAAGAGATGCGTTGTGAGACTGGAAGCAAGTGCAAACATCAGGTAAGCAAAAATGTCAAGTTCGAATTCAATGAAGTGTGATCAACATATTTATCAATTAATTAATGTGACAACGATAAAAGTCCGTCTTTTAGTTGATAATTATGCTTTTATGAGAATTGATTGACCTCTGTGAATTTTTATCGACAGAATTTTGAGACAGATATTCGAAAAACGATGATATATTTAATATATGATCGTTTTTATGGTGTGTAAAATGTTTATCTTGTTTTCGTTGTATCAAACGTATAATCCCAGTCCTTGAAGTGGGCTTAACCGTGTAACGCATACATGGGGTCCATTGGACCCCACAGGTCCAAAAACTTGGATATCTCTATTGATATGAATCCTAAAAATCTGAAATAATTAATGTCCGAATGAATGAATGAATGAATGAATTATTTAATCATTCTGCGGTCTGTCAGATTGAATGCTATTTAAGCGATTATTATTATTAGCTGTTTTCAACACCTCTTTCAACAGCCTTCCGTTCTAATAATATTTGTAGCGAATAGGCATCGCTATAGACCTGATCCCCCAAAACCGATGATCCCTTGTCGTTTTCTCTGGAATTACTAAGTCTTTTTTCGTTGAATCTATGTAGCAAGGCATCATGCTATAATAAGAAATCGTGGTCATTTGCACGTGGCTACGTTTTTTTCTCTTTACGTTCTGTAGCCAAAAAAGTTATTTCTGGGGATCATCCGCAGGCTGCTAACCTGGACGAACGGGATCGGGCTGAATGATGAAGAACAACAAAGCGCCGAGCTGTTGCAAAATTTCTGCAATATTTCTGCAGAAATGTCACTTCCTCTGACCATCCGCTCTCTTTGTAAGAATCCTTCTCAGGCTTTTCTCTCTCATCTTAAGACAGTTTTATTTGGATGCGCTGAGGTTGGGCGCGCCTCTGAGTATCCCCTTGAAGAGGCGCTATATAAATGCATCTAATGAATGAACTTATAATAATAATAATTATGCACTTAGTCGTTTGCGGATGATGGATTTGACTTAAACACCCTGAGATCTGGACACTATAAAACTATAAATAGGGAAACTGCATGCTCGAAATTTAATCTACTCTTAAAAAGCATAATAATTGGAAAGTTTTGACTCTGTTTAGTTTGTTACACAGCATAAAAAATGCAGATTGTAGCGCCAGCAGAGCATTGTTTAGTTTCAATATTATCACGATGATGATTTTTAAATAGGTGACTGAAATAAAGAATAAGGTTTCGTTACCATTTTTGAACAGTAAACAAAATTAATGGTGGGATTGGATGGATGGATCCAGAGTTTACAACTGCAGTTTATGACAATTATAACTTCAGAACTGTGGCGGGCCATTCGACCTGAATGAACTCACACTTCGCTCCCTATAAAAATCTATAAATCCTTCTCAAGCATTTCTCTCTTGGATTTATCCAGATTTGACGAGGGCGTATGACAACAGAGGCCGTTGCCCTCGAAGAAAATTGGTTTGGCGAAATACAGCACTCTAATTATCTTAAGCGGTCACTTAAATATAGCTAACAGAACTGTCTCAGTGGAAATATTCTAATTGCATTCATGATCTGCAAATTTGCGCGAATTTGATCATTACGTAGCAACGGTTGACTTCGTTTAAAAGGTGTTTAATTCACCGTTGTAAGCCATTGTAAATATCCATTCAATCAAGATCTCAATCACCAAAACGAGCTTTAATAGAGTCAATTCTATTCCAAAAAATGGTACTTATGGGTTATCTACCCCGATTTATTTTGACACACTGTCTTTTGCCATGAATCGACCAGTTTCTAATGGCTAAACTAACCCTAACACTAATCCTAACCGACCCTCACGATGCCTAACCTGAGCCCTAACCGACCCTCACGGAAAAGACGTGGAATGACAATGCTGAATAAATAAATAAATAAATCGGGGTAGATAACCCATAAGTACCCAAAAAAATTATCTAGCGCCAAGTTAAAATGCCGTTAACGGCTCACACGACTTCGGAGCAGATGACATGATGATGGAACGTAGTTCGACGGATGAGATTCTTCCTCAGTGTGGTTATGCAATGGTTTGTCAGCGGGACCCCGGAGGTAGGAACCGACGGTGTCTGCATGCACGGAGTTGAGCTTTCGATCACAGTGTGCTGCAAAGTCAGAGGCAGAGAATGCTGTAGTGGTCGATCGGAAGCGGGATCCAGTTTCGACCTAGAGATCATCGATTCAATTGCTTATCAGTGCAGGAAGTTATTTTCAGACGACGATGGTGAAAATGATCTTGACGCGTCATCTGTGACATCGGTTGGTTGTTTCAGTTTAACGACACTGTGTTATACGAAAGAACATCAGCTTCGACCTCGTCCTTTATTGATGCGTGTGGCGGGTTCTGTCAAAATGCGAACAGTTGCTGAATTGAACGCGCGGCGTGTGGGGAACTGACTCGTGACCTTCGAAATGATTCAGACTGTCGTGACTGACTGGTGATTTTCAGTTTATTTATTTATATAGATCCGGATAATACTTAAGAGTGGTGTCTAAGATAACCACTTCATGAAAGGTAGCAGCTACTATGACCGTACGACTGCCTAATCCACACAGTAGGTGAAAATAGAAATAGATTACTCAAGGTAGTTAGTGAGTCAGAAAGCGAGTTTCTGATATCTACAACTTCTAGGTCACTTCTGTGGGGCGCGGTGGTGTAGTGGTGGCGTCGTTGCCTTGGAGCCGGAAGGTTCGAATTCCCCTCGCCGCGTAAGGACCTTGGGTATGTCCTTCACTCACAATTGCTCAGCGCTTCGGCGTGAAACTCCGATTCAGTGTCCGCTCTGCATTCGGGAGCGCCTCTGAGCAGAGGGAGCATGAAGGGGCGCTATAACAAGTGCACATACAAACATTTCAATTCAGCATTGAGGATAATTGAACACCTATTTTACTTGTTTAATTAGTTATGCAAATGTGATTTCCTTTACTATAATTCCACATACAAACAAACTTTATAGACGATAATTCTTTTATGTTAATTATAATATTACTCATCTCAACCGGTTTGTCCGATTTGTCGTTAAGTTATATTATGTGGGATCGTGGGTGATGGTTTGAGCTGAAGGTTACTGGGATGTTGAGGGGATGCAGTTAAGACTTCAATTGCGGTGTGGGAGTGTGGACATAATTATTTCCTCCCAGCATCACTCTCTTTAGCTGGGAAGAGATATTGAATGGCGCAGTATAAACTACATGTGTTGATTGAGTGACAGATTGCTGCTATGTGGCTGAATAACGAAACCGCTTCATAGCAAAGACGACCAAGTGTCCTCCTTCCACTTTTTTCCAGTTCAATCTTGAGATTATAATTATAAGAGCAGCGCGGAGTTTTATACTTTTCTGAAAGCCGCTGGATCAAGCTAAAAAATTAGGAAATTATTATTCAAGCAACTTTTCTAGCCTTGAAAGAAAATTAGTTATAGGTGTCCAAAAGGCGGATTGATAGAACAGCTCAGATCGCACTTATTGAGAGATGGTTACAGTAACTGTTTAGCAATAAATCTGTCACAGCACAGAAGCTAAAATTCTCCATTCAAGAAATTTTGTGATTTTCAAAAGAATTAGATGGAATAGATACCGCAACGCGCATATAAAAAGTCACTTTTCTAGTTTGATAATTGAACACCTATTTTATATTTTCAATTGTCCTATAAGATGATGAAATGACGATAAATATTGGTACATTTTGCTTTCTGGTAATATTCGTTTCTGGATAGAACTTCCTTTTATTCGGCATAATCTCAATTTTCGCCGATTACACGGACTATCAACAACAGTATGTTCTGCGATGGAAATGGTTGCCAGGTTTTTGCGAAAAGCTTTAAATTTTAATCGACTTCCTTTCATATCGCTCACAACCGAAAACTCAATCTTCCTCGCTCCTCGCGATAAGTTGGGCTACTTTTGAAGAATGTGACGAATTCCATGTTCGCGCACGTGCTGACAAACGTTTTCAATTATAATGGAAGGAAGTATATAGGTTTCCCAGATGAAGAAAATTGGCATCACGCTGCATTGCAGGATCGCTGCATTTATCTTCAACTGCAAGATAACAAGATAACAAGATGGAACAAAGAAAATCTATCGCACATCTTCGCATTTCGTCTTTATATTAATATTTTGTATAGCCTACTTTCATACTGAACCACTTCAATTCGTACAACTCCTCCACGTTGTATGTGTGGCTTTATAGCTGTACTTGTCGTGGCGCACACACGAATGAATTGCAGAACTGGAGCATGTTATACATAATAACCATAATATTTTATTGAACCTTCTAATCTGTTCAACGTTGAATGTCTACTGCTGTCAAATGTAATTATCAACCGTTAACTGTTAGAATGATTCACCTATCATTTGTTTCAGTTGACGATTCGGTGGCTTTTAATATCAATACACTTTCGTGTAATACTTGTTATATGGCTCCAACGCCAAGGTTTCCTTCGTTACCAGGTTGAGCTTCTTTTTCTGTCGCTGGCCCGGCCACCTGAAACGATTTCTACTCCCCAGGGTCAATCGACCAAAATATCTTAACTCTTGTTTACATGTAGTTTATTTTTAACGACACTTTGTAACAAAAAAGATGATTTGCGACGACCTTTATAATAGTTGTCTTACTTCGGGGATGGCATAGCAACACTGTGTGTTCGGAGTGTATGATTATGTCGAAAAGGCTATATTTATTTAATTTATAACGAACCGGAACGTGTTCTAAAGGTGTCTTATGACATAGGTGACGCCATTTGCAAGACTGCGCTATACTTTTTACGTTAGTGTTGAATTTTTTACGTTTTAAATTGATTAGACGATCTTGCCTAAAATTAGAACTCGACTGATGAAAAGGATTCACGCTTAGGTAGAAGCCGAATTTACTGTTGCGCGGGACGAAAAATTTCGAACGCTAAATCGAAATGTCTCTAGGGTGCAGCTATGTAACAGTTGACTTCAATCATGGCCCTTA
This sequence comes from Lumbricus rubellus, assembly GCA_945859605.1. Classification (NCBI taxonomy): domain Eukaryota; kingdom Metazoa; phylum Annelida; class Clitellata; order Crassiclitellata; family Lumbricidae; genus Lumbricus; species Lumbricus rubellus. The sequence goes on from OX243821.1 coordinate 7,432,440, forward strand.
AGATGTTGAATAACACTGGCAGCGACTTGGTCATTTTGCATACCTCTAAAACGAAGAATTACAGTAACTCAAGCCATGCTCATAAGTGCTGTAACATTATGCCGAGCAAATTTCTGTCCAGGGTAACGGCCTCTGTTGTCATAGACCCTGGTCAAATCGGATCCATCCATCCAGTAACTCATCTACATGTGTCAACAGGAGTGGAACTGTCTATCAATCAGTCAATTAATCAAAATTGATATAGCGCACATCCGATGTATCTTCTCAGAGGCGCTCCCGGCAGAGGTTTAGCGAAAAAAACGGTCTTCAACAGTTTGTGAAATTGAGAACAGCTTGGGAGATGTCGCATAGTCAATGAAAGTCCATTCCAGGACTTTTGTTGGACCAACCGCAGAGAACGAACGCCTCTCCATTGTTACAGAGCGAGCGAAAGGAACCATTAAGTCACCATGAACAGTAGAGCGCAGTGCTCAGCGGCCTATGCGAGCGGAAATGGGGAGGCAAAGCTCAAACAGATAAGAGGGTGCCCAGCCTGATAAGCATCGCCACACCAAAGATACAATCCTAAATGAGATGCGCTGCGGGAAAGGAAGCCAAAGCAAGATCTCGCGCATATATTGGGATACACGGTCGGACTTGGTGAAGCCCTCAATAAGACGCGCAGCAGCCCTATGGACCCTTTCCAATCTCTCAATGCGAACCTGCGGGAGACCAGCAAAGATGGAGGCGCAGTAGTCGAGGTCACCCTTCTTAACAGAGGTTTCGAGACTGGCATTACGGCGGATGAGTTGAATATCTTGAGGCGTTGTTTCTGAGTTAGACGCGGAGTTTGCCGAATTTGGACGGCAAGTTGGTATTCAACAGGTTAGTTAGTTTTTTCTCCATCACAATGCATTCTGTGATAATGGTATGCTGAGCGTACACAGACGCAAGTTTTATAACTCCACACCTATACATAAAAGTTATAACTTTTTAAAAGTGGTGTCTGATATGTAAAACTGGAAGGATTAATTTTATTCGTATTGGAGCGACATCTGGCTAGATGATGCTTTGACGATCGTTATCAGCATAGCCCTCCTATTTTTCCACGCTTGAGTCTTACGATACCGGAAAAACGTGGTTTCCGATTCCAGTCATTCATCGTTCCTATTGTGTCAATTTGGCCAGTCTATAGTAGTCAAATAAGGCCGGCCCTGACTCGGTTAAGTATTTTTACTAACTAGTAATTAATTAGTAATTAGTTAATTATTATTAATAATTAGTTGAGGTAACTAGTTAAGGTAATTAGGTCAACTTAATTAGGGTAATTAGCATATTATAATAATTAGGTCATAATAATTAGTAATTATATTAATTAGGCATTATATTAATTAGTAATTATAATAATTAGTATATTAATTAGTTTATTAATTAGGTAATATTAATTAGGTAATTATGTTAATTAGTGTACTTAATCATAATTAGCAGCGCTACAGGGCCGCCCCTCCCCGCCCCTCCCCGCCGCGGGGTCCGCAAGCGCGGGGTCCGGAAGCGCGGGAACCGGAAGTGCGGGACCCGGAAGCGCGGGAACCGGAAGTGCGGGACCCGGAAGCGCGGGAACCGGAAGTGCGGGAACCGGAATTGCGGAACCGGAAGTGCGGGAACCGGAAGTGCGGGAACCGGAATTGCGGAACCGGATGTCCGGAACCGGAAGCGGCGCTGGGAATGCGGTACCGGAAGCGGGACTGGGAAAGTGGGTCCGGAAGCGGTGCTGGGAATGCGGTACCGGAAGCGGGACTAGGACTGTGGGTCCGGAAGTGGGACTGGGAATGTTGCATCTTAACTTCACCAGCAACCACGTCGTCCAGCATCCGCTGACTGCTAAGAATCTAACAGCAGCGACCCCACCATCCAGCACCTGCGCATGCTAAGAATCTGACATCAGCAACAACGCCAGCCAGCATCTGTCCTTTACTAAGAATCTGACATCAGCAAAGACGCCAGCCAGCACCTGTCCTTTACTAAGAATCTTACATCAGCATCCACGACGTCCAGCACCTGGTGCGCATGACATCAGCACGGCACCCACGACGTCCAGCCCCTGACGACTTCTAAGAATCTGACATCAGCGTATGCCGTCCAGCACCTGCCGTCAGCTAAGGACATGATATCAGCAAACACTCCGGCATGTCCAGACATGCATCGCTTCACCCAACCAACTGTCATCATCCACACCTTGATACAGTGGATGGGACTTACTAATCGTATGCCATCAGCATTCCACACCCACCACCACCCCCACCGCATGCAGCACCTGGCGTTGCTAAACGTCTGTCATCAGCATCCACCCAGTCTTGCAGCCGGCGCAGCTGATATCATCAACAACCCCAGCTTGCACATGATGCTTACTAAGCAGCTGATATCATCCAACCCTTCCAGCACCTGCCCCTACAAACAATACTCCAAGGGCCTATAAAATGGGTAATAAGCTAATGCCTAGATATATGAACGCATCCGATACCAGCATCCGTGGACGATCTACAGACATCGGAGAACTTCTACAAATCTTTCGTTCATCAACGAACTTCTACGAGTGGTGGCATTCTGCAGAGACAGCATCTACGAGCGGCGAACACAACGATGAATTCAGGTAGAAATATCATCAAACTATTTTAATGCTGTGTCTATTTTCTAAATTTCTGATTTTGGGCTGCAATGCTGCAAACCACATCTTAATTTTGTACTATTAATTCTTAAAGCCTTGGGACTTGCGCTGGAAAAAGTAATGCTAGCAAGCTCTGAGCAACTAATGTACAGAAGCTGCGAACAAAATAAATTTCTGCAAATTATATTCTTAGCATTGCTGTAACAAGTCTTTTTAGTGTCGCCCTTCTTCTTTATCCAAGCTTGGGTCTGGCACTTAGAGAAACTTTCGTGAGGGCTCAGACTGTGCATTCTCAAAATATTATTATTAGGCCTACATGAGTGTCACAGCGAAATTATGCTTAAGCGAACGAATTTCCTTAGAATTCAAATTTATATCTCTACATAGAAACTATTTTTACATTGTAAATACATTGTGAATACATTGTAAATGCATTTATCTCTTGCAGATCATGACAATGACGAACAGCGAGAGGTGCCAGTGATGGAAGCAGCGACGGATTCAGATCCAACACAGGCTACGTCATCACGTAAGTTATTTTTACACTAGGCTTTTAGACTTATTTGTGTTACACACACACACACACACACACACACGCGCGCGCGCGCGCGCACACACACACACACACACAAACATGCAAAGGCGAGTAACAATATTTTAGTCTCACTGTGTAGTACCAAGAATTATTAGCCGCGCCCTCTCTTTTTATCCAGGCTTGGGCCTGGCACTGGCACAGAGCCCATCGGCGGAGGAATACACACTTTCTCTGTATTACATGAACCGCATCACTTCCACAGCAATATCCTTCCGCCGTCATACACACAAACACGTGGAACTACTTTCGCGTAGGAAACTACAAAAAGTAGTTCCATGCCTATAACTACCAGTGTGTCACAACGATCGAAACACATCAGCACTTGACTCCAAGAGATCTACAGAACAGTTGAATTTGACTTTAACAATTTTTGGGAAAAAGTAGTATACATTGGCCGCTGCAAGAACTTTTAATTAATTAGTACAAAAATTAATTGGTACAAAAATTAAGTAGATATAGAAAGGCAATTCTGGCGCATGGTACAAAATTTCGATTGAACGACCTAAGGCGCTCTTTCCAACACGACTAAGGCAAAATGGGTAAATAAAGTTCTTATTCTTTGAATACTGTCTTAGGCGCCATGTATTTTCCTAACTCTCAAACCCCACGCATTTCTGTTTTCTAGCAAACAAGTTCGATGCAGACCTCGAACAATTGCTCAAGGAGGAAGCTCAACTGAAGGCGAGAATTCGAGAAATGAGTAAGTTTTTACTTTGACAGATTTCAATTGCAAACTTTTAGAAATCTTTAAAAATTATTTGTGCATTGTTCAAATACTTGGTTTATTTAAAATTATTTTGCAACATTTTATTCATGTCAAATAATTTTGGAGAATAATATATGTTGTAGGACTGAAACGAAAGGCAGAGACAGACACTGGCCCTGCAGCAAAGCGCACCAATGTGGAAGCTGGTGGCTCGGGAGAAGGGCGCCCTGGCCCGGGGGCGGCGGCGGCGGCGGCCGGCTCCAGCGGAGCCGGCGCAACATCGGCAGAGCCCGGCCCGTCAAGTAAGTTCCTACAAACTTGGTACCTTTACAAATTTTTACATGACGCATGCAGCGCATGCGCGCTTGCGCATCATGTCAACTTTCAACACTGTGCTTTCTGTATTCAGTATGTGAACTTTAACGGCCTTTGACTTTATTATTGAGAATATGCAGCATGCAAGTCTTTAGCAGTCTTTGACTTTATTATATTGAATATACAGCATGCAAACTTTAGTAGGCTTTGACTTTATTATATTGAATATACAGCATGCAAGACTTTAATGAGCTTTTTTTTTTTTGGTGTGTGTGTGTGTCCTTTAGATCGATGCGACTCCTGTCGATCGTACAAAGCAACCAACTTGACAAACGGTCTGTGCGAAGTCTGCTTGCTGAGGCGAGAGTGTCCTCAATGCAAGAACCGCCGGCCTTCGCGCTTCTTCAGGACCGGACAAGCCCTCTGTGTCACGTGCTTCAAGAAGCAAACCAACCCGGCCGTTCGCACTTCAACTCAAAATACGTTCATAGACGTCTCGTTTTCAGCGCCGCAGACAACAGACGTCCATAACATGCTGCTGACGGAATCGTCGCGCCTCGTCGCCACACTGGAAGACACATTCAGAGATGAAGGGTAAGCACAAATTCTGCTCTTGTATTTTGTACTTAGAAAATTCTGCCATAAAATCTTGTTGGACTTAGAAAATTCTGATCTAAAATCCTACAGTACTAAGAAAATACTGCTGTTGCATTTTGTTTGGACAAATATTTGATTTTGTACAGTGTTTGAGCAATTCTGTGTTTGTACTTAGGCAAATTTTCACAGCAACATTCGGACATTTTGCGGCGTGCGTGGTATATGCGAGTGCGTGTTATTTTTATGCTTTTCTTTAGGCCGGTGAAATGGTACGTGGCTGTTGGTGTGGACTTCAAGCGAACCACACCAGACGGGGAAGCACAGACGGTCGGCTACTTCAAGTCGATACCGGCAACACTCACACATCCATCACAGATTGCAGACCAACTACAAGATGCCGTACATCGAATCGACGAACTTGTCGACACGTTTACGAGTCAAAGCTCCGGCTGGACGGTAAATGGTGTGGTTGACTTTAAAATTTGTAACGCCGTCTTCGACCCTGTAGGTGCATCTAGCTATATTCCTACACCACAATACATTGCCAACAAACATGCTACGCTGAACATTCAAAACGATGATGAATTCTGCTTTCTGTACAGCGCGCTAGCAGTTTCCCACTACCAAGGTAAAAATGCAGAGCGAGTCAGCAAATATAGGCAATACGTGGGAGAGCTTGAAACCAAGGGATTGAAATTTCCAATGACAATCGAGCAAATTCCACTTTTGAAGTCTTGAATCCTAACTATAGCATAAACGTAATGTATTCAAATCCAGACGACAAGACCTTTACCCCTCTCTATGCCAGTGCTCACAGGGGTAGGAAACACATTGTCAATCTGTTGCTTCTTGATGCGGGGGACAAGCGGCACTACATCACAGTGCGCAACCTTTCTGCACTCTTAAACACACGAAATTCGAAAGATCATAGAAGTTTCCCATGTCCGTACTGCCTATGCTGCTTTACAACTGCCGCTGTCAAACATGCGCACATGGAGGTATGCGGTAAACACGGACTTCAATCTGTGCGTTACCCAACTCCCGAAAATTCTAAGTTACAATTTTCAAATACACAGCACGAAATGCCGCTGCCATACGTCCTGTATTCTGACTTTGAGTCGTTTTTGGCTCCAAACGACTCTACTTCCAACGACAATGCAACCAAAATTCTTGATACACACACGCCTAGCGGGTTCTGCTGCTTCACCGTTTCTTCTTTTCCGCACTTGAACAACAACAAGCCTTACGTCTATTCGGGCCCTGACGTTATGCAGCACTTCTTTTCACACGTAAAATCTGAGCAGACTCGCATTAACAAAATACTTTCCACCAACATGCCCATGAAGCCTCTTACGCAGCAACAAAGATTAGACTTTGATTCTTGTAATGCATGCCCGTCTTGCTCTACACCTTTGACATCTCAAAACAAAGTTCGACACCACTGTCACATGACTGGTAACTTTGTTTCTGCACTCTGTTCTCCTTGCAACCTAAAGATGAAGTTTCGCAAGCCTACAAAATCTAAGAAAGGCAAAACTGCAAATTACCTTCTTCCAGTCGTGTTCCACAATCTTAAGGGTTACGACTCCCATCTCATACTCAAGCATATGACGAAGGAGTTTGCAAGCCAGGAAATTAGCGTCATTGCCACTAATATGGAGAAATACTTGTCTTTTGAAGTTAATAATATTCGCTTTTTGGATTCCCTTCAATTTCTAAACTGCGGTTTGGACGTGTTGGTGAAGAATTTGGCAAAAGAGGACGACTCTAAATTCAACCATTTGCGTCGGCTTTTTCCGAACGAATACAAATTGCTTTTGCGTAAGGGAGTATTTCCCTACGAATATATGACATCGGCCGGCAGAATGACCGAAAGGACTCTGCCACCCAAAGGCTGCTTCTACAGCAAACTGACCGACGAGGACATTTCCCAAGACGACTACGACTATGCACAAAAAATTTGGCAGACTTTTAACATGCAGACGCTCCAAGACTATCATGACTTGTATCTGCAGACAGACGTCATGTTACTTGCCGACGTGTTTGAATCTTTTCGTGCTATGTCGCTGGACTTTTACAAATTAGATCCTCTCCACTATTACAGCAGCCCCGGGCTTAGCTTCGACGCATGTTTACGAATGACTAATGTGGAGTTGGAACTCATCACAGACCCAGACATTTATCTTTTTGTGGAGCGGGGGATGAGAGGCGGCGTATCGATGATTTCAAATCGATACGCAAAGTCCAATAACCCGTATCTCGCCCAAGGATACAATCCTGACATTCCAAATAGCTACATAATGTATTTGGACTGTAACAACTTGTACGGGTATGCAATGTCCGAACCGCTCCCAACCGGCAAATTTAGATTCTTAGAGACGGACGAAATTGACAATTTCGACTTGGACTCCAAACAGACAGACGACGACTTGGGATATTTGTTGGACGTGGACTTGGAGTACCCTTCACATCTCCACGGCGCACACAACGACTACCCTCTTGCTCCCGAGACACTGCACATACGACCGGAGATGATATCTCCTTACGCCAAGTCCGTTTCACAGAAAATTTCGGGAAAAATTGGTGCCGGCGTCGAAAAGTTGGTTCCCAACCTCATGCCCAAGACCCAATACGTTGTACATTACCGAAATTTACAATTTTATCTGAAAATGGGCATGAAATTGACCAAAATTAACAAAATTCTCGAGTTTCGGCAAAGTCGATGGTTGAAAACATACATCGACTTCAACACGTCCAAACGGCAGGTGGCCAAATCTTCATTCGAAAAAGACCTCTTCAAATTGATGAATAATTCTATATACGGCAAAACAATGCAAAATAACAGAAAGCACATAAACGTTAAGCTTGTAATGAGTGGAAAGCGCGCGAAAAGATTTGTGGCCCGACCAAATTTCGAGTCGTACACTATAATAAACGAAGATTTGACTGTAATAAAATTAACAAATTCAAACGTCTACCTCAACAAACCACTCTATGCAGGCATGTGCATTTTGGACATATCAAAATTAAAAATGTATGAATTCCACTACGAGCATATAATTCCCCTTTACGGAATGGCTTGCAAGCTCCTCTTTACGGACACGGACAGCCTATGCTATCACATACAAACAGACGATGTGTACAAAGACATGCAGCAACATTTGCACGAGTACGATACTTCCGATTACCCCTGTGGGCACTTCCTTCACAGCCGCACCAACGCAAAGGTAATTGGAAAATTTAAGGACGAATGCAATGGCGAGGCGGTCTTGGAATTTTGTGGGTTGCGGGCTAAAATGTATAGTTTGCTGTTGCCTAATAACAAGGAAAAGAAAACGGCTAAGGGTATTGAGCGTGGGTTTGTAAAAAAGAACATACGGCACGCCGAATATCGCACTTGCATAATGAATGAGAAACCAACAAGTTCCAAATTCTGTGCTATACGAAGCACAAAGCACGAGCTGCACACTGTAGAGCTAAGGAAGGCGGCGCTTTCGCCATATGATGATAAGCGATACTTGCTAAATTCCTCTGAATCTTTGTCGTATGGTCATGTAAATATTCCTGTAAATACTTTGTAAGAAATATTCTGTATTCTCGAAAAGACATTGAACATTCTGAATTCTCGAAAAGACACTGAACATTGTAAAAGTTATTGTATAATTTTGTGAAATGTTGTGAAATTATTGAAGAAAAAAAAAGTGTTTGAAGAAAAAATTTGTCAACCTACTGTGTTTGTTCTTTCATACTTATTTAAATTTTCTGCTAGCATTGTCGCTCGCCTATTTGACATAGGTTCATGGCCTAGCAAGTTTCTCGCTCTCTGATTGGTCGCAGCTTCCTGGGCTAGCAAGGTTCTCGCTCTCTGATTGGTCGCCGCTTCCTGGGCTAGCAAGGTTTTCGCTCTCTGATTGGTCGCCGCACTTCCGGTTCCGCACTTCCGGTTCCGCACTTCCCAGCGCCGCTTCCGAACCCGCATTCCCAAGTCCGCTTCCGGCTCCGGATTCCCGGATTCCCGGTTCCGGCACTTCCGGACCCCGCGCTTGCTGACCCCGCGACGGGGAGGGGCGGGGAGGGGCGGCCCTGTAGCGCTGATAATTAGGGTTAAGTAATTACCCTAATTAATATAATTACCTAATTAATATTACCTAATTATTAAACTAATTAATATACTAATTATTATAATTACTAATTAATATAATGCCTAATTAATATAATTACTAATTATTATGACCTAATTATTATAATATGCTAATTACCCTAATTAAGTTGACCTAATTACCTTAACTAGTTACCTTAACTAATTATTAATAATAATTAACTAATTACTAATTAATTACTAGTTAGTAAAAATACTTAACCGAGTCAGGGCCGGCCTTATTTGACTACTGTCTATTTTCTCCATATGGAAATTCTCTTGGTATCTTCCAAGCATCTTCCGTTTATGGCAACCTTATATGCGAATGGCAGTTTTTGTGAATCGTCGATAAAATAATCATGTCACTGCCTTGGATGATAAACGACGCGCTCCTCCTTTGTCCATTGACTCGTGTGTGAAATTACTGCACAAATTCTGCATAAAGTCGAAATAATCCGTTGAAATGACGGAGTGATCTGATAAGCAAACAAAATGGCTGCTGACCTGCACAGTTTTGTGATGATAACAAATTTAAACATTATTTTCATAAATATTATATGTTGAACTAAAACTACCATATTTGACCGATTGTTCGATAATTTTGACTTGCTTTTAATGGTTTTGGACGACTGAATGAGATTGTCAATCCACCGAAGTAGCGTGGTGTCTCTATTAATTTTGTTCTTCAAGTCTTCGCTCATTAATTCGTTCGACTGTTCCATGTTATTAATTAAACACCTTCACAACTATTTTATACTTGTATATTATAATTGGCCTGATCAAACCGATGGCTGTTTGTATAGACTGTGCATGGTCGTAAACGGGGTGGAAAAAAACCAAACGTATTCGAGTGGTGCCATACATAAGCCAATAGAAAAAAATAAGGAGGGCATCGTTGATCATCTAGGTTATAATTGCATAGATGACTTAGACAGAAGTCGTGGGATTTAAAAGATGTCTAAATTATATTCATGTCAGTGGCAGCAGTTTAACATCAACGGCGGAGGAACATATTATTCTGAAATTTTAATTTGCCATTTTATATATAAGTATAATTTTTGAAAAAGGTGTCTTATTTTTAGATGATCACTCGTCGATCTGCCTTTTCTTTTCAGAGCGGATGTCAATACAATGCAATGCAATGCACTTCGCTGCTATTCTGGTGTAAGACATGGTCAATGAGCTTGGTAGTCCCAAGATTTCTTAATTACTTTCCTTTAGACACCATTAAAAAGTTGAAAATTAACCTTATATAATTGTCGAATATCTACAAACGCTAATCATATTAAGTCTTCGCTTGCTCGTTGGATCATTGGAAAAGCTCATCAGGGATTAGTTCAAATTAAAAAGTTCTTCATAGAGTTATTGATGCAATATCATATTGTGTTTAACAACAAAGATGAGTAGCAACGCCCACCTCGTCTCTACACACTTGGGACTGGCAGTCAACGATTGTGTAAATTACAATAAAACAACCAAGATTTTAGCGTATCTATAGGCTAAAATGAGGAAATAACTATAAGAACATTTTTCTAGATTCTTATGATAAATGGCGATCCTAAATTTAATTTCGACGCAAATTTATTTGTTTTAGGGGGAGTAAGTGATTAAATGATTGAAGCAGTGACACCGAGATGTGTATATAATTATGTATGCATACTCGATGGTCGTCGGTAAATGCTTTTTACTGAGCTTCGACAAAGTATTTTGTCTTAATATGTGATAGATTTATTAATTTGTTTCTGATCGTCAAGCGTTTCTTCTGATAATAAAATATGATGTTTGTGTTGATTCGTACGCTAATTAGCGATAATGTTATTTATGAATTGGTCAATATATGATATAGAGGTTTTCAAGAAATTTCTTCAAACGGAACATGTTTGAAACCTTTTTTCAATTTCATAAAAATTCGAAGTTCAGAAAGACCAAGGAAGCAAACGTTTCAACTATGTCGCTTTTAGGGGTACTTTTTCCAAATGGGACCTTGACGATTAGGGTTCATTCCAGACAAATCTGATTTTATCGAGAGTGTTGAAGTCCCCGAGGGATCAGGTTTACCTCAAGGCAAAAAAATAAAATAAAATAAAATAAAAATAATAATGTGTGTATGTTTGTCGGCTTGGTATATTTGTTCAAAACAACACAGATTCTATAATAATATAAGAAATAATAATAATAAATATAATACGGGGTGAATGCGAAACTCATCATTACCAAAATACCGTCGTTCAGGAAAAAATGCCCCAATTTATGCTTTATTCGACAATTATATAGGCGCTATGGTAATTTCTTAATTAAAATTTAAGGATAAAGAAAGGGAAATGGATAACCTCTTGTGCAGCATTAAAGAAATTAAACGGTGAATTATTTTTGGTAAATCTTGCAAATGGCGTACATGTATGTCGCTAGACACCTTTATAACAATTTGAGATATTGTTATAAATAAATTAATGTAGAAACGAAAGAAAACAGATAGACAATAAAGACAGAAACTGCGGAACATTTAAACAACAGTGAACTGAAATATATTGATACCGTAACTTTAAAGACGTCAACAGCCTTTGTAGCTATAAGATGTCGTTAAACTGTTGAATAATAAATGACAATTGTTTTCTCCGAGGTCATCACTCACGCTCTCTCATCGATATCACATTCAAACTGTGTCGTCATTCCGATACAATGGTAACACTGAAACGTTTTAATACTTAAAGGTGAACAATATGAAAAACAACTCCTGTCGTTGTTTGTACTTATGTAGCGTCGGTTCAAAACTTGTTAGAGGTGTTTTCATTCATTCGGCAATTTATAATATTATAGGTAAAAACCACAGATTGTCTACTGCTTATCCAACTGAGAAGTTTTTGCTCGTTTCAAAATAATACTATATTATATTATGTAGCATAGTGTTAGAAAGTTTAAAAGATGCATAGTGCATTGTCGGAGCAGGTGTAAATATATGCCCGGCAATTTACCTTTCCTATTAGCATTTCTGAAACAGGCTTCGGTGGGAGCTGTTCGATAACGTCGTTTCAATGGATCATTCTTTACCCGTCTACGGTGTAGTCGCCATGGAAACCAGAGTTTTACGTTTTTGACATCTTATTCGTGTTTTCAGTATAATTATCGGTGTGATCCTCTCCAAGTCAGAGCATATGGTTTTAACGTCCGATATGTAAAACGTTTTCAAACGAATAATGCACTTGGATCCTAAAACACCTTTACAATTATTTTAACCATTATTATATAAACTTAATGGATTTAATGTACGATGACTGGTGCAAGTATTAGGTTAGGCACTGAATTTGGATGATGAAGAATACGCATTGATCATTTCAACATACTTAATATGGCATTGCAGTACCTGATAAAATATGAAGCATTACAGTTAGGCTACTCCGATTTGGATATTCTTATAAAGTCTACATTAATTATTTCGTTGATTCATCCTTTTAATTCGTTATGGGCTTTCCACGTCGACTGGCCTCCCCTCAACGCTTTCTAGGACTCCGTCACATGCATTCCTCTCTCATCTTAAGAGGCCAGTTACCCTGCCACCTTCTTCTTTCTGTTCTCTGCTCTGAATGTTTGACGTCTCCATTATATTTGAGTTCGTCATACATTTTGTCTTGGGAACTTTAGGGAGATGGTTTCCCATTGCCTTTCTCCCGGTGTTTTTACCGAGACACCATCTCCTAGCGTCGACATCCTCTGTCGTCCGTCCTTCGGTTTCTTCGCCCCTGGGGGCATCGCATATACCGGCGATTGCTCGGTCGCCCACCACGCTCTTTGTTTCCGAACAGGGGGGACCTCGAGAAGGTGGCGTGGTTGGACATTTGGGTAGCAGAGGCTATTAGAGACACTTGCTTGCCCCGTCCGCCCCCCCCCTCCCCACTCTGCCACCGTCGGTCCAAAATCTCTATTTTGTTCTTAGGTAAGACAATGCGTATATAATTGATCTTCCTTGCAAAGTTGCACACGATTGAAACTCATGCGTTGTATTTAAATTCACGCAACTGACGTTTGTCATTGGACACCTTCAAAACTTATTTATATGCGCCTATAAATAAATAAACTTAGCAATATTTTTAATTTGTCAACCTCTCTTTTATTGAATCAAGATGCTGTCTTTATAATAAAATATTGAATAATTACTTATTTGCTTGCGCATTGACAGTGTCAGTCCCAAGGAATGGGTTGGGGAAGGCAACGTCGATTATCATCGATATCACACGTCAAAGCATTAGAATGGATGTCGTAATAACACATAATAATACATTATCCATAGCTTGCAACTTGGAATATTCCTTCTGCCCGTAACAGATACCTGACCGTGGCAGATACTTTGCAAGAAAGTGGTATTCATAGATCTTCTCGTCATTACTGGATCCTGGCAGAGAAAAGACAGGTTGGAAATAGGCCGATAGTTTTGACAGTGGCCAGGGTTAAGATTAGTTTTCTTGAGTGAAGGAAAAAACAAAGCAGGTTTTTGAGACGCAGGAATAGAACTCTCAGCAAGTGATCTATTGAAGAGATAGAGAAGGAAAGGAGCAAGATAGTCAAGTATATCAATAATAATAAATGGAGGAAGTGAGTCAGGTTCACATGATCTAAGATTGACAACTGAAAAACTGGCGAATGTGATTACAATAAAATTCAGATTTCTCTATTTATTGCAACATGACAATACCTTTCAAAGGTGTCGAAATACATTAAGCTAGAATACCGCGAAATGTAAAGTATTTTGCTATTTATAACAAAATGCGATTTTGATTTGAAGATTCTAATGACATACCTCGAATGCTAGAGTCTAACTACATACAAGGTATACGGCTGTCCGTTCTCATCCTCGTGACTCTGCTGGCTCTTTCTACCGTCTTCTCAAGACCTTTCTTTTTGCCTGGGTTGGGAGCGCCTCTGAGTAGAGACCATGAAGATGCGATATATAAATTTATGTGATTGATTGATTGATTGATTGATTGATTGATTGATTGATTGATTGATTGACTGACTGATTGATTGATTGATTGATTGATTGATTGATTGTGTGCAAAATTAATTATCCTAATTTAGTCTTTTAATTTTTTAAATGACTACGATCGAAATTTACAATTTTTGTATATAGAGATTGCATTAAATGCATGCAGTTAAAGGTGTGCAATGGTATCCTCAGTTATTCCTACTATTACACTTCATGTATAATATTTCCATTCGATTTATCTTGACAGACTGAAGCCTGGACCGAGTAATAACCATTATTTTTTCACAATTGCTCTTTGAAGTAATCGCTGCAGTAAATCCGATTTCTAAATCACCAATTAGCTTGAGTGTTTCAATGGTCGATTCTACATTCATTCAGACGACCTGATAAAATCACTTTCTGCAATCGGAAATACAACACACTCTCACTTCGCCTTCCTCTCTTCCTTCCTCCCTCCCTCCCTTCCTCCCTCCCTCCCTCCCTTTCTCCCTCCCTTTCTCCCTCCCTCTCGTTTCGTCTCGTTCCATCTCCCTCCCTCCCTCCTTCCCTTTCTTCTTCCGTTCCTCCCATGGCCACACCGCCAGCCACACCGACACAGTTGTGAGTGTTTCGAGTTAAAAGCTCAATAAGTGGAGGAATAGCGCAAAAGTGTGGAAATGCCAGTGAAACAACACAAAAAATGTGTACAAAAATTGATTTCTCGCCTTCATCATGGCCCCACGGTGGCACAGATTCGCAAAGCCCTCCATTGGTTGTTCCAAGAACAGGCGGACACAGAAGTGAAGGTTTGGAGTGAAAAGCAACTAAACTGTGGAAATGCATTCCCGTCAAACAGACACAGTTTCTTTTTTATTTATATATATTTTTAAAAGTTTCACGGATAAAAATATATTCTTGTAAACGTTTTCATTTGGGCTCGGCTTAGATACCCTTAGATCCGTTTGAGATGACGCTATAAATTATGAAACCCTCTAATCTACTCTCAATCAATTTCAATGGTTTTTTAAAAGCGTAGAAGATGTTGTAGCCTAAATGACAGTGAAAAACCAACTACTTCGTACAGGGATCCGACTCGACTCACACGTCCTGATTAACATTTTCCCACCGAGAGCCCATAGGCTGTACAATCTTCGACCTCGTCCTCATCGTTTTAAACTCCTTATCAAGGACGACTGAAATAAATTGCATTTCACTAGTACTTTACAGATACTCGACCAACTAAACAATTATGTCCTGCATGAAATTATTACGTGCCAATCACTTGGGGCTTATATTATGTCGTGTTATATTATTATTGAGCCAAAAGTTTATTAAGATATTATTGATCATTCAATGGAGATCAATATTTATAATATTAGAGTCCTACCATATAGAGGTGTCCCAAAAATGTGTTAAAATGTGAATGCTTAAGCCAAAGGAAAAACACTGCAGTATATTGACATGATACATGCGACGAAAAGGAAATAAGCAGAGACACAAAAATCAAGTTGTACGAAACGATGGTGTTAACCCTCAGGCTACCAAGCTTTTTTTGTAACACTGACTACCAAGGGGGGGGGTGGTTACCACCACCCTGAATTTTGGTTTTGGTTTGAGATATCATAACTGGTAATACACCTATGGATTCAGCATTCATTTCTGCACAAAATGGTATATTTAGGTTTAAAATATATGAAAGCACCCCGAAGTTATGAATTTTTTACCGTAGGCACCCGTCGATTCCACAAAATGTATACTTTCGCATAAGCAAAATATTAGATTCTGTGTGTTTTTAACATAATTTATTTAATTAAAAATAGTTTACATATAATAAACTCCAATATTCAACTATAAAAACTAGTAATAAGTTAGTTTTAGTTACAATAAAAAGAGAAAAAACATGTAAAACATGCTGAAAAACGTTTACGCAGACTTATCGGTTTGCGTTGTAAAAAAAACCCCAACATTTTCACACATTTAAATTTATTTTGAGCACTTCCGGTCATCAAATGTCAAATTAATTCGTATAAAAAAGCCCTAATCGCCCTCTATAGAATTACATAATTTATTTTTCTTAAAAAATAAATTATGAATAATTTTTAATAGGAAAAACATGAAAATTTTATGAAAATAAAACACCTTTATTTATATTTCAATTTATTTTGAGCACTTCCGGTTGTCCAAAGACAACTCACTGAGCATGGAAATGTAGCCCCACATTCCCTCTACAGAATGGTGTAATTGGTGTCTCTTCATGTCAAAGGACGGATAAGATACAGCCGATAATCTAAGGGGGAGTGGTATCCGCCCCTCTGGTGCCTCGGGTATATCGGGTATAAGTTTTGAATGGTATGGTATATCATCACACATTTTAGCTCAAAATGTGTGCAAATGAATCCTCTACAGCTACCTAAAACGTCAAAATTTTATTCCAAACGAAAAAAGTTTGATTTGGGAAAAACCTAGAGGGGGGGTGGATACCACCCCCCCCTGGTAGCCCGAGGGTTAAGTGCATTACTCCACAATTCCTGAATGTGTTTTAAAGTTTTTCGTATCGCGTGTCATATTATGCTATAATGTCATCACGGTGATGCCTCCAACACTCTCGGGTCATTCCGTCATCCAGTTCATTCTTCCTTCCATCCATCTTCAACCGATTCATTCCATTCGCATGCAGAGAGGTTAGAAGTCATTCGACTCTCAAGTTTTCAGCAACACTCTTCGTGATACTCTTCTCTCTACACCGTCTCCTGCTCTTGATACGCTCACGGTCGCTCAGCTATTTGACCTCTACACCTCAACCGTGACGAATCTTTTTGACAGTATGCTACCTCGTCGCAAGGTATGGACACGTATGCGTCCATTGGCAGTCTGGTTTGATGCCGACTGCCACAGGCTTCGTCGTCAAACACGATGCCTAGAGCGACGGTATCGTCGGACCAAGGAGTCCAGTGATCGACTGGCTTGTCCTCTTCCTTTCGTCTATTGAATGTCATGTCTCAGTTGATATCAAAGCCTCTTTCATTGATTCCCATTTTAAATTCGAACACTTTTTCCTCTGTCTCCATTACCATATTCTTTCAATTTTCCCATCTCACATCCACCTCTTCATCTCTACAATTTACATCAACCACCCCACCCCTCTTCTTTCGCGCAACTCTCCAGGATAGCTGCAGATCTGCTCCGTAATTTCGTTAAAACTGGAACACCCCTAAACAGATTATACAAATTGTATATAAAAAGATAGTCTACAACTCTGTGTTAATTGGAAAATAATATGGTCCATTATACAACCTTCAGCAAAAAGCTCACACTTTGAATCTTCCAAAAAAGAATCGATGATGACAGTCTGCGACAATAGTAGAACAAGTAGTAGTAATTGTAGTAGTTGCAGTTGTAATTGTAGTTGTTGTAGGGTATGATGATGCATGAGCATTGGTCTTCATGCAAATTAAAGAAGATTGAAGCTCAGGCGTTGTATTTAAATTCACGCATCTGACGTATTTCATTAGACACCTTCAAAACTTATTCACATGAAACAATAAATAAAAAAATGTTGACATCTTTTCAATGTTTTCTTTCCAGTGAGTGGAACTGTTGATAATTTTGAATAACTACGCATTTGCTTTCAACTTTGTTAACGTCGCCGTTCTCCACCCTCCGGGCTTAGAACTGGCAACACGATATCATAGGCAGTGATAGAAAGCTTTCTTGCATGAGTATGAGCTTGGTGCAGAAAAACCGCTAGCGTCGATTTCATCTTCCAGAAAAATGACCTCCTATTTATTAGACACCCTTAAATCGCGCAATGATAAAGTTATAAATATTTATACTGTAGTAAATTTTTAATAATGAGATGACCACGTGCGTGCAAAGACATCATTTTAATTCAAGCAATTTCATCATCATAAATGATCAAACACGCGCTCTCTCACGCTTTCATCATCCATTAATTCAGACTGTAATGAACTGTATTTGACCATATTTTATAAAGCGCTTCTCTTGATAGAATCTCTCCAAGTGTCAGATGGAGAACAATCCATCCTTGAGACGTGAGAAATGCAAGGAAATACAAAGACCTTAAAGTACATGCCCACATACAAATAATACAGTGAACGCACATACATGCAATGCATACATACTGACTTGCATAACTGTAAGTATGTTTGATCAGTTTAATTTAAGTCTTGTTATTATAGCTTGTGATCGTCCGATCTTTCTGCATTTATGTCGTTTAGAACTTTGAACGAGCAACAATAAATTACACTTACCCGAAAAAGTAGGCTATTAATTCTATTGTATTATCGTTTTAACCTCATTGTCTCATTTTAATTTTGCTAAGCGTCGTCAAGTATCCTTTCCGCAAGCTTTGTATTGGCACCGCCACATATCAGAGTAGTTGCAGAGTGTTGCAATATAATGTGGTTGACTATGCAATGTATGCATTTATGTAATTGTTGCGTAGTGTTGTCCGCTTAGTGTTTGGCACAAAGATCATCAACGTCGTCTTCCTACTTTCACAGCATTTGGACTAACTCTGCCATCGTACGATCAGTTGTGGAATTAATAATTTATGATAATTACATGGAATTATTAATTCCATGTGTTATAACGACAGCTGCAGTTCCAATCATGCAAATTATGCGTCAGAAGACGATGTCATTAAAATGGCAAGTATCTCTCAATATAAGTAATTATGTGAATTTATTTTTAAAGGTGTCTAATGAAATAATTATTTCAGTGGCAACGGTTTATCTAAAATGCTGGAAGTAAAGCTTCTTTTGCCTTGTAAGAAAACTAGTGAGTTCTGCCTTTTGCCCTTTTCATGCTCTAACATTTTCTGGTAATCTATCGCTTCAGCCTTATAAATCATACTATTTTTGGGACTGACGTAACATATTTATTTGTTCGTCAATCCGGCTTCTACTTTGGCACGAAGCATTCTCATCCTGCAGGCTTTCATAATAGGCAAGAATTTAAATAATCATGTCAACTTCTATTTGAAAACTACTGTGTTTTATCTGCTTTGTAATCGGGAGAGACTCTGAGTAAGCAGATTGAGGGGTCGCTATGACAAGTGCACATACAAGCATACAAACATTGATTGATGCAGTCAGCTTTTCAATCCTGATCACCATTTAATTGCGGCAGTCCAAGTCATACGTCGTGTTACATACAAGATAGGCAATTTTTTCGACATTTTCTTATTGAATCCCATCTGCAATCAAATAATCATCATGAGCATCTTCTGCCGATTCCAAATATTTAATTTATTTGCTTATTATGTGAATAACACACAGTGTTACAATAACAAAACCGATCACATCCACAACCAGATAATGTTAACGATAAAATGAGCAAGTTATTTATATTCTTTGTGATATCAGATATAGAGGTGTTTAATAAATGCCATAAAAGACAACTCAGTGAGCATGGAAATGTAGCCCTACATTCCCTCTACAGAATGGTGTAATTTGTGTCTCTTCATGTCAAATGACGGATAAGATACAGCCGATAATCTAAGGGGGTGTGGTATCCACTCCCCCTCTGGTGCCTCGGGTATATCAGGTATAACTTTTGAATGGTATGGTATATCATCACACATTTTAGCTCAAAATGTGTGCAAATGAATCCTCTACAGCTACCTAAAACGTCACAATTTTATTCCAAACGAAATAAGTTTGATTTGGGAAAAACCTAGGGGGAGTGGATACCACCACCCCTGGTAGCCCGAGGGTTAATGTAGCTTTTGTTATGAAAAGCGGAAATAAAAACGCGCCAATCAACGTCGAAAATACGGTGCAGTTAAATAAAATGTTATAAACCCCATTTCCACTAAGCGCCATGTCATGTCACACCGCCAACGTCGCTTCGCGATGATTAGCAAAACGAATGGATCACAACAGTACTGTCCAATGTATCCTGTCCCACCCATCGTTTGGATCAACTAGGCGCAGTACACAGCACACACGAGAGATTAACGATTGCACGTTCACTCACAGCAACCACGAAATCAAAATTGAAAAGGGAGATTTAGACACCTTTTTAACGTATTGCAAATTTTTTTGATAAGCACACAAATTGGCAATTCATTTAATTTGACTTCCAATCATTTGCGTTCTATCGCAGCCTTAAAACTGACATTTACTTCCGAGGTTAGGTCGGTAACGCTCCTGCAAAGTAACAATACGAATCTCCATCAAAATTAATAATAATGAGATCTGTTGAAAATTGCTTGTACGTCAATCATCTTAGCCACGGGCAGTTGCCGACTGAACCATTAGAATCAGATCTATCGACAGACCAACCATACTTTTGCCAACTGCAGAGTATAAGACATTTTTCAATAATTATAAACTGAAGTAAATTATTACGTCCAACTTCTCTCAACAACTGTTTTTTCTGATCTCCGCTGGGCATCACGACAACTGTACCTCTGACCATACGCTGCACTCGGCAGCTTGTCATCCTCATTCAGCATCATATTGGCGCTCTATAAATTGAAGTTTGCTATCATATTAATTTCCTTCATGAGAAGTTCTTAAAGGTCTTAACTTACCGCATACATACGACTGTTGGTTCATTCAATTATAGCGAACAACTATAATTATAACCATCGAAATTTACACACCTTTATATCAATTTCTAAATACGTTATGTAAGCTCAAATTTCGATCAATCAATACGATATTTTCAATCTACGTACATACAATCATATGAGTCATCTCGAAATCAGTTTCACTAGGATTTACTTTTAAAACTTAATTTTACCGCCATCTTTCCTCAACAATCTGTATCTTTAATGTCTGACTATGACAACATGATTGCCTGTGTCATTCGACACCTTTTTAAAGACAGTATTACGAAAATTGGTCAAAGCAATGATTTCCCATACTGCTATAATTATGGAAGCGAGACGTGGACAAAGACAAAGGCGTTGGATAACAATATTGCTGCGTGTGAAATGTGGATATGGAGGAGGCTGCCGGGGATATCGTGGATGGAGAGAAGGACAAATGAATCTGTGATCCAGGAGATAGGGCAACTAAGAGGGGATATGTCAGTGCTGCAGAGGATCATCAAACAGAAGCTGGTGTATTTCGGTCACGTGATGCGCACCGATGGACTGGAGAAGGCGATGATGCTGGCGTGTGGAGAGGGTGCAAGGAGAAGAGGACGACCGAGGACCAGACGGATGGAGGATATACACAGGACGACAGGAATGAATCTTGAAGAACTGAGGGATGCAACGCAGAACAGAATGGAGTGGAGAAGGCTCGCCATGACAGTCACTAGAGTTCCTCTAAATGATGGCACAAGGTGACAAGGGGACATCATATTCCATAAAAGCCGTTAAACTATTTACGGTAATACGAGTGCTAAGCTCTGTGTAATGATGTGGGACACGCAGAACATCTTTTCGAAACGTTTCTGTACCAAAGACATTTGGCTAAACAGCAGCAAAATAGACACCTTTTTAACATTATTACATATATCTATATATATTAGTGACGCAAAACGTTACAATCAACTTTAGTTTACATCGAACCTACAATAATATTGGTCGTATACGCGTCTTGACCTTCCTTAGAGGAAGAAGATTGTCCACCAGTTCTGCAGTTGAGGTTGAAGAGTTCCGATAGGGAATCAATTAGAGAAAATGGTTTCGGAATTTTGAGTTTGATAGTTGAGTGATTTCCATCCTCGCATCATACGAATGTTGTGTGTGGGTTGGGAGTAGATGGGATGAAGAGTAAATTCTACGATGAGCGAGTGATCCGATGTGGCTGGCGGGTGAAGATATAAGTGCTGAATAGCAACTTCATCGGAGTTGATGACCAGGTCGACAGTTCCACCGTGCGAATGTGTTGTCTCACCGACATAATGTTGACGAAGGCCAAATGGCGAAAGGAGATCAAGGAACCGTAGAGTGTGAAACTGGATTGAACACTGGACTGGTGCTTTTACATTAGATAGTAAGAGAATTTCTTCTTTGTCACATACAAGCGCTTATTACAATGGTGCAAAAAATGTATCAACGCTGACGAAAATTTGGTCGTAATAATTATGGAGAATGAAATAATGTTAGTGAGAACAGTACAGCATCCCATAGTCATGAAAACGCGCCCGGTTAGGTAATAAAATCCAAAGAAAACACAGTTTTTGGCAAAATACACGGATTTCTTGATCAATAGCGATAATCAAGGAATTCCGTGACCTCGTGAATTTACCATAGAAGCCGCTTCATTTACTACACCTTTATTTTTTTGTTTACAATGCTATATAAAATACGGACACGGTAAAAGATTAAATTTTTCGAAAAGAAGTTGAAACATCTAAATTGAGGAAAGGTCTCAGATAGAAGCAAAAAGTCGTTTTTTATTAGCTGGGGATTGCCAAGCCAGACGAGTTGAGTTTTGTTAGAATTAAGTGAAAGGTGCTTGGAGGACATCCACAAGTGCAAATCATGGGAAAGTGCCTCAATACGGCGAACTAATAATTATGAATTGAGCAGAGGGAGAAGCCGTCGGAGAACCATGAACATAGACCTGAACGTCATAAGCTAGGTGACCAGGACGGTAGCAGAGTGACTTGGAAACAGAGAGGTAATATGAGCCTTGTGCATAATGAAAAAAGGGGTCCATGGACTGATCCCTGTGGAACTCCTAAAATACCGGCACCTGGTTAGATCTGGAATTACCAGCTATATATGACCATTTCGGTACGAACAGACAAGTAAGATTTAATCCGTAGAAGAGGGACATCTTTAATACCATAATTTAGGATTCAAGGCGCTGGAGCAAAATTTTGTCATCGACCATGTCGAAGGCTGCCGACAAATCGAAGAGTGCAAGAAGGAAAACCTGAACCTAACCAATAGCTGCAAAGATGTCATCTACCAATACCATGGCGAGCAGGGCGTTTCAGTTGAATGGAAAACAAATGCATTTTCCTCTAGCGACCACGTTTCAGTAATATTCTCTTAAACACGCTGTGCAATTACATCAGCTCAATGTTTCATAGGTTCAAGCCAAAGTCTTGCAGTGTTACTGGATTTTATAGATTTTATATGGTATGGGTTTTCATCAGACGAAAGTCTAGGTTGATTTCTATTCTGACGATAAAACCAGTAATTTTTGCAAGAAACCTGACAAAAACTAATAAATTATAACGTCGATTAGAACTTCAGTGCAATGGCTTTAAATCTGACAAAATATATAAAATGAGTTGATTTTAACTTTATACCAAAGAAAGAAAACTTAAAAGAGGTGTTTAATGGTTCTGGTTGTACTTAATTAAGGACGCGACTGAAACAACGACACCCTGCTAAAAAGAACGGAGCTAATAACACTGTCGAATAAGACGAAGCCCAAAGCCATCGTCAATTGATAAAAGTGTCTCGTGCAAGAAAAGTGACTAGAAAATAAACACTTCGTGTTTCAATTGTGCTGTTATAACAAGTAAAATTTTATTGACATAAAAAGGTGCGTAAGTATGTAAGAATAAAAATTTCGTTTATTCAATAACCGTTTGACAGATCGCGACCTGTTGCCGCATACAATTATGTACTTGAATCAGTTTACAGCAACTCAGATGACAGAATACATAGTTCCCAACAATTAACAGCCAGCAATAATATATTCGGAGCTAATAGCAGCTTACAAAGGTTGTCAGCGTAATACGGGGCGCGGACTCTTCACTCTTGCTCTCTACGCCAGCGTGTTTCGGGTGGCTGTAGAACAAATTTACCACTCACGATTTCATATACCGAAGAATTTTTGAATCGTTCTGATTGTAAGAGCTCGACTGAAGCAACGACTTACCAACCACCAAAATGTAACGAGAACATTATTTCGAAAAAGATCTTTAGACGAAACCTAAATCCTCTAACTTATGATAGTAGTGTCCTGCTGACAAAAATCGACAATATCATCGATTTCAATTTCGAATGACATATCGAATATAGAATATACCGCATATGGGCTGTAAATCGTAATATTATAATATTGTGCTTTCTTCCAGAATTTTCGACAAAATATTCTTTCGTACGACATATGCAACTTATTAGGAAAGTTGTTCAATAATGTCTAAAGAAAAACTAGTGAATTCTTACGTTAGAAGATTGTATTCATTCTAGACAAGCATTTGAGATGGTGAGGTCAAGGCGGACCACATGCATGCAAATGCATGACCAGTGTGAATGAAGATTAATAACATTTTTTATTTGTGCCTTATCATAATTTCATGAAAGCGAATTAAATACAAAGTCGCACGAACATTATATTTGTAGCAGTCTTGAAGAACATTATAATGGTGTGGTAAAATGATCATATTTGATTATCTCGTGGGTCCATTTATTTATTTACCCGATGTTTTTTTTTTTCTCTCTCTCTCTCTCTCTCTCTCTCTCTCTCTCTCTCTCTCTCTCTCTCTCTCTCTCTCTCTCTCTCTCTCTCTCTCTCTCTCTCTCTCTTATCTATTATTTTTGGGCGCGCTGGAATCGGGAGCGCCTCTGATTAGTTTCTTACTTGAAGGAGAGCTATATAAATGTCCGAATGAATGAATGAATGAACAACCTTGTGTTTCGGAACACCCTGTAGACTATAGCACAAACATAAAACATCGTGTTCATTCTCGTTGCACCCACAAAGTGGCGCTTCTGCTGTCTTATCTTTACTTATTTACGTGTTGCATTCGTTCAACAACAAAATTAGTATAAAAACAAAATAAACCTCGTCGCAAGAAACTACAAACAATTTAGACACCTCTTTTAATTATAATACATGACTTATAAGTAATAAACTCGAAAACATAAAATGTTTTCATCATTTACACATCCGACGAGTTTTAAGATGATTAAATGACGAAAATAAATAATTTTTCCAACTTGACAAAGCAGTAAGTATTGACAGACCAGATTGATCATTATTATTATACACGTCCAACTGTTGTAGGTTACAGAACAGATCATCATGCAAACAATTCGTGAATAATCTGCTTCAATGATCTTGGATTTCGAGTGGCGCTATTCTAATTTTTTACAATTTTTGAATATTGCCGATGTATAATTATTGTCACTCATGCGTTTCCAGTGTTTTTGATATTTGGTGGTTTTACGTTATTTTTTGTGTGTTCGTTGATACGATAAAATACGTTTAAAATATGGTTTCCAACGTAAAAATATTTTCAGCGATATTCAATCACTAATGCATTAATTCATTCAAGAATTAATATAGCTATTTTTATGGAAACCGTTCAGAGGTGCTCCCGAATCAATGTTCCAGCAAAACGGAAACAAAAACGCGCCAATCAACGTCGAAAAGACGACGTAGTTAAATAAATGTTATAAACCCCGTTTCCACTAAGCGCAATAACATGTCACACCGCCAACGTCGCTTCGCGATGATTAGCAAAACGAATATTGATCACAATTGTCCAATGTATCTTGTCCCACCCATCGTTGGGATCCACTATAATAGTCGAAGCACACAACACACACGAAAGGTTAACGATTGCACGCTTACTCACAGCAACCACGAAATCGAAATTGAAAAGTGAAATTAGACACCTTTTAAAGGGATAGAATATTTCCTTCATATGCACGCAAATTGGCAATACATTTCATTAGACGCTCAATTCTTTATCATACAAATCATTTGCGTTCTATCGTTGCCTTAAAACCGACGTTTACTTCCGAGGTTAGGTCGGTAACGCTCCTGCATAGCAACCATACTGGGCGCTATAATACGAATCTCCATGACAAATAATAACGATATAAATAACAATGAAATCTGTTGAAAATTGCTTTAACGTTAACCATCTTAGCCACGGTCAGTTGCCGACTAATCCATTGGAATCAGATCTGTTGACAGACCAACCATACTAATCTTTAGCTAACTGCAGAGAATAAAGTGAGAGACATTTGCCAAGAATTATAAACTGAATGAATTTATTACGTCCAACTACTTTAAACAGCTTTTTCAACAACCCTTTTCTGATCTCCACTGTGCATCGCATCACGACAACCCCTCTGACCCGACGAAGCACAACGCAGCCTGTCATCCTCGTTCGGCATTATATTGGCGCTCTATAAATTTGAAGTTTACTATCATATTAAATTCATTCATGAGAAGTTCTTAAAGGTCTTAACTTACCGCAGAAATCCGACCGTTGGTTCCTTCAATTAGAGCGAACACCTATTATCACTATAATAAATATCAAAATTTACACACCTTTATATCAATTTATAAATACGTTACATAAGCTCAAATTTCGAACAATCAATACACTGCATGCACCAATGCACCATGCAAGGCATTTATTATAGACAATACTTTTAATAGGTAATAGAAACCTTTTCACATCCTTGTCGCTAGAATCTCAAAGTTGCGGTGACGAGGTATGATCGACGATAAAACGATTGAAGTGCGGAAAATACCAAAAGCAAACGATGTCTTAAAACACCTGAAAAACCAAATTAAATTATGCTACGAGTTACGCATAAGCTTGAAAAACGATCGATGAACCTGTCTGTATCCCATCAAATGATTTCGTTTAATTAACACAGTAAAAAATATGTCTAAGGGAAAATCACTACGCCACTGGCCGTAATCTACCATTAATATAACAGGCCTTGTTTTATGCTAAATTTTGCAATATAATAGATGATGTCTGGGGTAAGTTATACATGACTGACATTCTCCAGAGTAATCTTACAGAATAATTTTACAAATGATGTTTCACCTGTTAACATGTACATTGCATTTGATGAAATTTTATGAAACATGTCTAAAACAGATAAACGACTAAAGAAGGTCATCATGTCATAATTGACCTAACTTACTACCGCAATATTTGTACAGAAACTAAAAGAACGTTACGATAAGAAGAAAGAATGATCGATCTCAAACCAAAACAGAAACAGGCAGGGAGACTATAGATTAAACACTGGATCACAACAATGCTATCATCACGATGATGATGTGGAGGCTGATGAAGTTCTGAATAATTAATTCAGCTGAGTTAACAGCTCTCCCTTCCCAACAAAAATCCTGCCTTCAGCCTTATATCAAAATAATAACATGCAAACCATAACAACTGATATTGGACACCTTTTTAATATTAATATTTGTGTTATATAAAATGGGCTGTTGCGAATATTTTTATATCAGTCCAAGGGATCCCGATTGACGAATGTTACTTCTGTAAAAAATGAACTATGACTATCAATTTATGTAACCGATGTTATGTAGATACACATTCTTAGTGACTGTCATGACACTGCCATCGAACGATTGGCTACACAATCAATCAATGTTAATATTTTACACGAATGGACGATAACTGTCCAATGTCACCAGTTGCGAGCAGCGTTCATTAGGTGCGTGTCCACGAGGCATGCTAATATATAGTGCGATTTTAGAGATAATTGCTGATTACCCTTCATCTGAACCGGGCTTGATATTGGAAGTGACTTTTTTTATATGGTGAAGCCAAGGATCGAATAAATTTATAAGGATTCAATATTGCCATCGGATAAAAAAATTTCAACTTATTACTTATAACTTCTGGCAGACTGGATTTAAAGGTGTAGCCAAGCAACCGATTTTTGAGATGCAGTGAGCACTGAGCAATGCTTAGTTTTTAAGAACTTATGACGTCAATTTTAAAAGCAAGATGTTTATGTTATGGGGATGACAATGCAATTTTTA
Source organism: Lumbricus rubellus (assembly GCA_945859605.1). NCBI lineage: Eukaryota > Metazoa > Annelida > Clitellata > Crassiclitellata > Lumbricidae > Lumbricus > Lumbricus rubellus. Next base: position 7,460,104 of record OX243821.1, read on the forward strand.
ACCATTTTTGCGGCAACATCTTTCAGTTGTCTCCTGTCTTCTGGTTATAATTCTTCAAAATGATTCATAAAGTCAAGTAACATGCATCGACAACAAAGGCTAATTATTATGTTATATTTTTAACTCTTCTCCTATTTATATAACTATTTGCATTTATTTTGAGGTGTACTAAAGGGACTAAATCGTTTGCAGTATTTTCAACATCTTGTGACCATTGAATTCAACATCACTACATCCTCAAAAAGCTGCTATTTCAACCGTTTAATAGCATTCTATGAAAACATAGGCACAACTTTAAAAGCTTTGAATAATTTTTTTTAAAATCATTTTTATTGAACATCGCCATATTTCAATCTGGCTCTAACGCAGTTTCTATTGCTCCACACCATCGATGATGTAAACTGCAGATTCAGTGGTTGTCAGAATTTGACGATACTATGTGATGTCTTTTCTCGTTCTGTGAGATTTCAGGTCTGTCCGGTTTTATTAGTTATTAGAACCCTATTTTTTTCCATCCTTGTTTCTGGAATCTAAATTTTGCGATGACGCGGTAAGATCGACGATAGAACGATTAATGCGCGTCAAATACTAAGAGCAAAATTATGATGTTTTAAAACACCTGAAAAACCCTATAAAATGGTACTATAAGATGCGCATAGGCTTGAAAAGTGATCGATGGGTCGATCAGTCTGTATCACAACAAATTATGTCATTTAATTAACACAGCAAAAACAAGGCTAAGGGGAAATCACTTCGCCACTGGCCGCAGTCTAGCATTAATCTTTGGTTTTATGCTAAATTTTACAATAATAGTAGATGATCTAAGTTACACAGGAATGACATCCTCCAATGTAATCTTACAGAGCAATGTTACAAGTGATATTTTACCTGTTCACATGTATACATAAAAATTACATATTGCATTTGATGAAACACGGCAAGAACACATGAAAGACTAATAAAGGTCATCAGGTCGTAATTGACCGAACTTTCTACCGCAACATTTGTAGAGAAACAAAACGAACGTTACTATGATAAGGAGAAACAATTATCTATCTTAAACCAAAACAAGCAGAGAGACTATAGATTAAACACTAGTTCACACAATTCTATAATCACGATGATGATGATGTGGAGGCTGATGAAGTTCTGAATAATTAATTCAGCTGAGTTAACAGCTCTCCCTTCACCACAAAAATCCTGCCCTCAAAATAATAACATGTAAACCATAACAACTGATATTGGACACCTTTTTAATATGAACATTTGTGTTATATAAAATCGGCTGTTGCAAATATTTTTATATCAGTCCACGGAATCCCAATTGACGAATGTTACTTCTGTAAAAATGAACAGACTGTGACTATCAATATTTATGACTATCGATGTTATGTAGATACACATTTTTAGTGACTGTCATGACACATCGCCATCGAACGATTGGCTACACGAATGGACCATAATAACTGTCGTATGTCACCAGTCGCGAGCAGCGTTCCTTCGGTACGTCGTGTCCACGAGTCCAGTTCATTTCAAGATGTTATGAAAACAGGAAATTCTTGGCCTTCCTCATCCTCGAACCCATTAAACCCGTCTTCAGATGATGTGCCCAAGAATTTTTTGATTTAGCAAATAGCAGAATAGACAGCCTGTAATTTCAACAGTCATAAAACACTATGGAGGTGTATCGTCACGAGTTTTGAGCCAATTTTACACACCTTTTAAGAGATGCTAGATAAACAATATAGACGGAAATTGGACAATTTATAATAAGTGCACAGGCACGACCTGGTTCTAATTGTGAAGGTACACGCTGTTGGAAGGTGTCAATGACTGGAAAATGAAATCGAGGACACTACATTCATTCATAACGGAAATTTATATAGCGCCTAAATAGTTTATTCAGGGGCGCTCCCAACAACTCCAGCACGGCCAAAGATTAGAGTTTTCAGATGCGTACAGATAGAGTTATTGTACACCCTGAGAGACAAGCGCATTGACAAAACGAACCCATCCATGGCAACGTGTCAACCACCGAAAAGGCGGAATTCGGCTTTTATGACAGGCGATACGAACGATGAGTGCATTTTGTGACTGTCTTGGATGTAAAATGCGTTTTATTTCGTGGTCTTAAAATTATTGAAAAACGTGGCAGATAAAATCGACGATTCACCTTGTAAACATATTTCCATAGAACTCCGTGATTATATGTCTGCAATGATTGCCAATCGAATCAACACTGATTAAGTTGCAATTGAAATTCAATTCAATTTCTGAACGAAGATAGAATGATTGGCTTGATCGAAGATTTGAACAAGTTCAAAATATATAACGTCTGGAATAAACAATTTTAAGGTGTCCAAATATAGCGTTTTCAGCAATAAGGAAAGTGAATCCCTGTCCTATTACAGCATCGTGTTTAACCCTTTGGAGGTGAAGTGACGTATTGTTACGCCAGAGGGGTCTGACATACTCCAACACATATTGTTTTTCAAGTCACGATATTCAGTGGAAAATATTAATATGAATTAAACAATTCTTCTATGATCAATTATCAACTAAACAGGCGATTATCACGATCAAATAGGCCTATCTGTTTTCAATCCTTATTAGATCGCCAGAAGGTGAACCCATCCATTGTGTACTTTGCCCGTGTAAGTTCCGTTTGTATACGAAAAATCGCAATTTCCTTCAAGTATACATTAAAATTTAAAAAAAATGTTGGTTCAAAATTCCTGAAATGTTGGTAAAGTGTCCGCATTTCATATTGAGAAAGGTTGAAAAATATTCCAAGCTGGTTTGACGTTTTCCACAAAAAATAAAGTAGAATACCTCTGGAGTACGTCATACCCCACCTCACCTCCTAAGGGATAAGAATGTTGACCACATGTACACTGAAGAAAGCGATTTAGCTAAGCTAACGAACTTATTTACAGCGCGTTTGAAATTATCAAAAAGGTGTCGTAGCTGTTAATTTTACGTCATGTATTATATGGTTGAGGCTTTCCGTTATCTGGGAGCATTGATAGATGCCACTGGAGACGGTAGCCGTGAAATCAGGGCTAGATTGGGGATGGCTCGGACGGCGATGGGGTCACTGGACTGCTTGTGGAAGGATCGTTCGGTCGGTGATTTGCTGAAGAGGAGAGTCATGGAGGCGATGGTATGGTCGGTGGCGTTGTATGGAAGTGAGGCATGGACTCTGAAGGCGGCGGATAGAAGGAGATTGACAGCTTTTGAGATGATGACATACAGAAGAATGATGCAGGTTGATTGGAGGGAACACAGAACAAATGCCTCAATATTGGCGGAACTGCAACCGAAACAGAGACTGTCGGAGAGGGTGCAGAAAAGGAAACTGCGATACTTCGGACACCTGATGAGGGCGGATAACATATCGACACTGTTAATACATGGACGAATCGATGGAACTAGAGCACGGGGAAGACCAAGGAGGCGCTGGATGGATGATGTATGTGACTGGACCGGACTATCACCTGTGGACTGTGCCAGACGGGCGCAGGACAGAGTGGAATGGAGGAAGCTGCTGTCGTTGCCTCTGGTCTCCGACCCTCAGGAATGAGGATGGACATCATCATCATCATTATATGGGAGAAACTATGTTGAGCTCAAGATAATGCTGAGGCGTGGCTGCCTAAAAGGCCGTGCCTCGATTTATCTTAGATAGCTTTGTGTGTCAGTGATATCCGAGTTAAAAAAAACTTGGAGTTTGGCTGTGAGGCAGAGACTTGGTCCAGATCGAGCGAAGCCGGAAAATATTTTCTCGGCCAAAAACTGATGACATTTTTTAGTCATCGAGTTGAAATCTCATAAAAACCATACATTTTTCTGGACTAAAACGTTGATGACCTTTTTTAATCATACAATTCAAGTTTCGTTCGTGAAAATTGATTGAAGGGGGGACTAACCCAGAAAAAATACCATTTTCACGTTGACAAACCTGAATTTGGGTCTTCTTTGGGGAGGAGGGGGGGCTCTTGATACCCCGCTAGCCTCTGATAAACTTCGCCAATGATTCCAACTAAAATATATATGGGCATAATGAATGAGTCGACGTTCAATCAAAAAAATTATTGCTATTAGCAACAACATGTCTAATCTTTAATATCACGATAAATGAGTAAATCCACAAAACACGACTGAAACGAGAATTTTATTTGCCAGTTAGACACCATTATAACTATAATATTGCTGCTATTTATAATTACTTTCGTCCACAGTTTTTTAAAAGACTTAGTGTCGTAAGAACGTTTGTATGTGCACTTGTAATAGCACCTTCAATAATCAAGATTCTACTCGGAAGCAATCCCGGCTACAGCGCGGATACTGAACGAGAGTTTCACTCCGAAGCAATTTCAGGTGAAGGACTTGCCCTGGGTCCTTACGCGGCGGCTTGAGATAGATTAGAACTTGCAACCCTCAAAGCTGCAAGGCAACGAACATACCCACTGCACCACCGCGTCCTGCAAAAGCTGTAAATTCTATAAGTGCACGGTATCTTCATATAACGATGACTCGTTGTCATTGAGCTTTGCAATCGTCCAATAGCAAGGTTTATAACTACTGAGTGTAAAGACACCAGCAAAACGTTGTTTGTATACACTGTACACAAGGTTTGCCTTAACCACTACAGTCTACCACTCCTGAGTCCGCTCTCGCCGGACAAATTTCGGCCGATTAATTATTCATTTGAGTGGTATGGGTTAAGGGATATTTTGAACGTCATTGGCCTTTGTGGTTGTAGAATGGTGTCTAAAACTTACTTACCACTACTTTGCTACCTTACGACAGAGGCGCAATATTAGACACCTTTTTATTTTTTTTCAATCATGTATTCATAGTTAATAGTTTCACTTATTCTTAGATCTTCATCATCTTAACAGTCGTGCGATAGTTTTGCCAAAAACCGCTTTTTGAAACTCGTTGATGGCAAACAATGTCCAACAATTAACAACCGCTTAGATCAGCGGTTCCCAACCCGTGGCCAAATTGGCCAGCGAGGCCTCAAAAATGGCCCTCATTTCTCAAAGAATTAACAAAATATATGTATATAAATTGACAAAAATGGCCCGCGAGGCCTCAAAAATGGCCCTCATCTCTCAAAGAATTAACAAAAAATATCTGAAAAAATTGACAATTTTGACAGGACGTCAACAACCTCTGTTGTCATTAGCTGTCGTTTAACCATGGATCCATCCATCCGCTAAAGAAATAAATTTATTGTTTATATCTGATCAAATTTCTATCGACAACAACGGGTCCTAGCTACAAAAAAGTCCCACAGAAATAAATAGCACTTCCAGTGTGGCTAAGCTTCCTACAATTTAATCTTCGGGTTACCAGAGGGAGTGGTATCTACCCCTTTAGGTTTTTTCCAAATCAAACGTGTTTCGTTTGGAATAAAAATCAGAAAAGAATGCTGAATCCATTGATGTATTACAAGTTATGATATCTCAAACCAAACCAAAAATCATGGGGGTGGTTACCACCCCCCCCCCCCCCTTGGTAATCAGTGTTACAATAAAAGCTTGGTAGCCTGTTACATCCGCAGTAATATTAGCCTTATTATTAATCCACAGTTTAACGTCATCTTATGGCAGCAAAGGCCGTTGACGACAAAACAATATAAGTGTACAGAGCAGTAAACAAAAACTTATGTAGCCTCCAAACTACACCAAAGAGGTGTCTAAACGGAGCTGTACAATCTCAATTACATTCAATTTTTAGACAACATAAAGTAGTTCATCGGACACTCGTTCAGGTTTACACATTATGAAAAAAGATCTTAAATCCAAACATTAGATATTAAAATTGTACATTGATTGTCTCATATAACTAATTACGTTAGTGACTCCAGTAAACAGTTCCTGTTACAAAAGTTCAATATGTAAGTGCATCAATAATCATAATAATAATGTAATGTTTCTTGTACAAAAGAAACATGCACCATTAAATTTTAAAACATCAATCAAATATTATAAATCTGATCAAGATACAAATGCCATCTATAACAAGGATGCAAACGATTTATTCACAAAATCCGACCTTTAGTTATAAGTTTAATCAACCGATACACTTGATTTTGATATAAATTGACAGTCAATAAAGTTTTAACAGAAATTTCATCTTTATATATTTGACATGTATTTCTTAATGAATTCGAAATATTTTCTTTTTTACACTCAATTAAAATGTGATGAATTGTCTCTTTGACGTGACAAGCATCACACAAACCGCTGGAATGTCTTTTTATAATGAATAATCTTTGATTTGTGTTTGCCGTTCCTAGACGCAATCTAGAAATCTGGACTTCCTTATGTCTATAAGGTTCGAAATATTTTATATCAGTACTAACAGTTGGACAGATAGATTTATAAAAATGACCTTTCTTATCCCTATCATATTCTGACTGCCATCTGTCTAATATGTATCGTTTAATTAAACTGAAAACTTCTTCAAATTCAAGAACATTAGTAGAATTAATGTCAATACTTAGGGCTTAGTAATATAGTACTAATTAGCCACATCGCCTATTTAAATTTTATTGTGTTGCTGTCATCTGTTTTTGAGGTGTGCAAAAAGTTACGCTTTTAATAACATTAGTTTCAGTTTAGCGACACTGTTCGGCTACACAGATCTACAGCGTCACCATCTTCTCCTTCCCCACCCCTCATCCTCTACATTTATTCATTCTTGCGTCTGGCACTGTCAGAGTAAGAACAGTGATGATCTCACAAGTTTAACAGATGCAACATTTGAATATGAGATTACAACGGCGGTCAGTCTACTGAAGAATTGTTGAAAATAATTGAGCGAACTAGGAAGAAATTGTGCATGTAGTGCAGAAATCTCGGAATATAAATCTGCTCTGGAGGCGAATCGAATTCACGTCTAGAAATTGAGACGATATTGTTCTCAAATATATGAGTAAAATCAAGGTGGATTGCTTCTTGCACCTCGATCGATTAGCCTAACCGGTAAATTGGAAAGGGTTCGAACTGGTCACCAGCCCTGGTGTGCTGAGGCTAGAAGTGAAGTCGTTTAGTGCATTCTAAATGAATCTCAAATTTTGACGACATCGTTTTGGCGGCAAACGTCGCTGAATGATTACTGCAGTTCACTTTATTAGATAGAGTAGCGTTTTGTCAACGGTTTATCGTATAAGTTGTTTGTTACTTATTTATCGGTTTTTGAATAAAATGAGATGTACATGTAGCCTACGTTAAATCATTCAGAAATGTATACATGTAGTGTCCCATCAGGATTCATATTCAGAGGTGATCCCAACCCTGCTACGGCAATAGAAAAAGGTCTTTTTGAACTGGTTTAAGTTTGCAAATAATCCCGATATAGCAAACGAGAAGGTTCAATAATAACCAGGTATGAAAATGAAACATCTTTCAAACGTTCTGACAATGATGCCATAAAAGCCTTTGAACTATAATTAGAATCCGATGGTCTTGTGTACCTATCACTTGATATACAGTGGAATTAAATGGATAATTTTACATACCTCAGAAATGTCTGCAAACGGCATTATAAGTCCTGTGTTGACTTGAGTTATAGTGAATCGGAATCCCTCATTACATTCCTTGATCGAACATGATATTAACGCTTGAGTGCCCAAGGTATTTTTTGTTACACGAAGGCCCAAAGGGGGGTCGGCGACTCGGCGCGGACCTCAGCGTTTTCGTGCTAATTTCTTGAGAAGGGATTGAAATATCGTAACAAAATTCGGTTCCATGTAATCCCAAATGAATTTTCAATCGATTGATGTATCTTGTATTCCAAACTCACGAGAGGAGTCGTCGTCGTCGTCGTCGTCGTCGTCGTCGTCGTCGTCGTCATCATCATCATCATCATCATCATCATCATCATCATCATCATTTTTTGCGAAGATCGTTCGTTAGTGATAACGCTCAAAAATACACTTTCGGCCACGGTACTCGGCATATTTTTAGACACCTTTAGAACACGAGAAACAAATGCTATATAAATTAAAAGTACAATTTTTGAACTGCGTAAGCGGGATGACATTTCAATTACATGTATAATACTGAAGGCATACGGAGTAGGACAATCATTGTGGAGTAAAAGAAGATTGGAAGAAGCTTCGAAGAGCAGTGACGAAAGATCAAAGTCTGCAGTAAAAGTGTGAAGGAATGTAGGATAGTTGGTTCTTCAGTACAGTAGGGACAAAACAAGGATATCTCATAAAACCACCACCTTTATTACCTACTTGAAAGGAGCAACGGAGAATACTAAATTGTGGGTCGGGGTAGCGTAGTGGTGGCGTCGTTGCCTTGCAGCCGGAAGGTTCGAGGTCCGAATCCACCCTCAAGTCACTGCGTAGGGACCTTGGGAAGTGCTTCACTCGAAATTGCTCAGCGCTTCGGCGTGTTGATTCCTATTTCGGAGTGAATTAAACTGACAATAATCTTAATTTCGCATAACTTGCTTCAAAGTATCTCTGTGATTTTTTACTTCGCCCAATTTCTGCCACTTTCCTGCGTATTCTCAAGTTCTCTGATCGGCGGCTTCACCGCTTTGTTTCCACGTGATGACCGCTATGGCTCAATCCAGATCATTTACATGCATTGCCCCTTCCTATTGAATGCGCCCATACCCCGTAGTTTGCTTTCTGGGAGATGGCAACCTTTCTCTCGTCTCAAAACCTGCCTTTCTCCTCGAGGGTTGCACGCACTCGTTGCGCTCTGAAAGGCTTTTGCTGTTATGAAAGCGCTTTATAAGTTGTCATATACAATGCAGTAAAATTAATGTCAACAAATAATAGTACTTCTGGATCGAACTGACACTATATCTCTTGTAAAGAATTTACTTCGAATTGGCTTTTTCATCACAGTTATTACAACGCCTGCATTAGTTTTTGAGGTGTGTTAAATTCTCATTTTGTATACAGTGTTTTTCAACATTTTGTGGTCGAACTCATCTGATCGGCGCGACATTTTGGTTCCAATAATTAAAAAATTATTTGCTCGTAACAACGACGCTGAAGGCTTTCAATGATTCATTTGATTGCCAAGTCTTTACGTTATTGCACATCGCCAGCCAGTGAAACTCCGATGCAGTGTCTGCTCTGCATCGGGAGCGCCTCTGAGTAGAGAGCTTCAAGGGGCGCTGAAACAAGTGCACATACAAAAACAAAAACAATGTTGAAAAGAAGACAGCTATCGCCGCAGTTCAAATGTATCAAGACTTGGGACTAGTAGTGCCAGAGTACAGCGGCATATTAGAGCTGCGGTGTTAATCCACTCAGTTCCTTAAGCCCCTCAAAACTATGCCATTTGTTATAGCTGGTGGTTCCAGTTCACAGTTTGAATCCATCTACCACGCCCAAACAAAATAATGATGTCTGGTCATTTTAAACACCTTTGAAATGATGAAATCTAAAGCTATATAAAAATGCTAACACAAACAAAAACCAAATAACGAAAACCGATAATCTTAGACACCCCTAAATGTTTAAATAAAAGCGATATAAATTCGTCTTTATGATTTTTATCGTGGTTCCTAATGCCACTCGATTTCAGCATCACGACATTAAAAAAAACAGTGATAACAAAGATGAATGACTTCACCCTCCCATTTAAACTTAAACTTTGACTGGCAAGCCGAATTGAAAGCAATGTGCTTTAGAATGGTATTTCAATAGCAGCTATTGTAACTGTTTTAAATATTATTTGTCGATCTCGTTGGGGGTCAGGACTCTTAGCCTTTTGGGGACCAGGGCCCGTGGGGTCAGGGCCCGTAGGGGTCAGGGATCGTAGCTTTTTGGGGGCGTCAAGACCTCTTTCTCTTCTACTATGCGCTTGACTTTCGTTTTATTAAATACAAAAAACATAAAAATCCTGATTTAACAAGGACACTCCTAATTAATAATGTACCTATAACCCAAGTTAATTCGTCTAAATTTCTTGGAGTTATTGTTGATAAGCACCTTACGTGGGTTGACCACATTTCAGCAATTGCCAAGAAACTTGCGAACACTATTTGGGTTCTTCCCAGGATTAAGCATTGTCTTACTAAAACTATTCTCTTTCATCTTTACTATTCACTTATATTCCCATATCTATCTTATTGTAATATATCCTGGGGCTCTAATTACCCATCACGTCATAAATCCGAAGATGCTTGGTTGGTTCAGCGACACTTCGTCAAAGGTGATTAGCATTAACTTCCACTCCGACAAGTGATTATTGTGTGACAATGCAAAATGATTTTTAGATTTTAACTGATCGTTTCCTATAATTATTGTTACTTGTTTCTTTTTAACATCGGCGTAATGAGTTTTCTAATGGTGCGACTTATCAGTAACCGAAAATTCGATATTTATAAGATCGTATCTTTAATGTTAAAGGTATCTATTGCATATGTAGGCCTATATTTGTTTAATTCATGCATTCATTCATTTTCGAGAATTTATATGGCGCCTCTTCCAGAAACCTACTCAGAGGTGCCATAGCAAAAATAATAGGTTTTGAGCGACTTATAAAAAGCAGGTGAATTTAGCCTAGGCATAAGTCGCAAGTTTAGTGGGAGGCCATTCCAGATAGCCGGACCCACAGTAGAAAAGGCTCGGCGCTGTCTTGTAGAAGTGCGAGCACGAGGAACCAAAAGCTCCCCCGTTGTCGCAGAGCGAAGGGCTCGACGCGCTGCAAGGTCGGAGACAGGTCGACAAAGGCTAGTCAGGTATGACGAAGCACAATCAATAAGGCATCGACAGACAAGTGCAGCAACTCGGTAGGAGATGCGCTGTGAAACAGGGAGCCAGTGAAGAACGTCACGCATATACGCAGAGATGGGAGCGTATTTAGGAATGCGAGCAGCCGAACGAAGAACTCGTTCAAGGCGCCCAATAAGTCCAAGGGGCAGACCCACGAGTACCGAACTGTAGTAATCAATTCTACTGGTGACAAAGGCATGGACAAGTGTTAGAGTAGCACTATAAGAGAGAGAGAGAGATCTTGAGACAACTCGGAGTTGCCGAAGCTGGTAGTAGCAACTACGAGTGACAAAATTAATATGTTTTGAGAAGTTGAGCTCTTTCTCCAAAGTAATTCCAAGGTCTCGCACTGTGAGAGAGAAGGATATATCAGGGAAGGTTGCTGCTAGTATGTGCAGGTCAATGGATGCCAATTGCCTGCGAGTACCAAGCTAGATGAATTGAGTTTTAGAGGGATTTAGCAATACACAATTAGATGCCATCCATGATGTGAGAGTACCAATGGCATTGGACATTAAAGATACAATGGACACTGCATCAGTGGCAAGGCAGTGAGCATAGGCCTGCACATTGTCAGCATAGAGTTGCTGCAAGAGGCCACATGCAGACAACAAGGAACCAATACCAGCTGTAGCCTATACAGAACGTAAAGTAAAGGGCCCAATACTGAACCCTGTGGCACACCAAAATGGGCTGGGACCCAACATGACCTGGAGACACCCAGTACCACACAGTTAGTGCGCCCAGACAGAAAAGAACGAAGCCATTCTAAAGGAGCATCAGCTAGGCCAAATGAAATAGAAAGACGATCCAGCAGGATAGAATGATCAACTGCATCAAATGCAGCACTGACATCAAACAAAGCTAACAGAGTGACCTGGCCACGGTCGATGGCGCCATAGATGTCAGACAATAGGCGAACCAAAAGAGTTTCAGTAGAATGATTTCTACGGAAACCTGATTGCTGAGAGGGGAGTAACCTATTCATGTCTAAATATGCAATTATTAATGAGCAAAATCAAGATGGCAAACCGCAATCTGGTACATTGACACATACAAAAATTACATTGAAATAATAATATTATAGGGAGTAGGCTAATCAGTTCTGGGATTGAATTTAATATATAGTTATAGACTATGCTTTAGTAATAGGTTTGAAAAGAACTCTAGAGACATCTAACGATATCCGTAATTTCTTAGACCTTACCTACAGATGCGTTAACGTTAAGCTTTTTTACGTTCCCGCATGGTTAGCAAACTTTACCTTGCCTAATCTAATCTAAGGATTTCTATTAATAGTGCCCATGAAATAAATATAATCAATTGTCAGAGGTTTTGTGACCGCCAATTCATTGTACGATAATGTTGTGTTTGTAAATGAGTCGTGAATTAGCAACTTAACGACTTATTTACAAACAGCTTCTTATTTATTAGTCAGTGTAATCAATTTTAAGGGTGTTTAATAACCAACGTAATCTTTTAGACTTTATCTTGAGTTTCTCTTACGTTGCACCAGGGTCATTCCACTCCACCATTCATAATCTGTCAACTATTTAAGAATTTATAATTATAACGAAAATGTAAATATAAACGAAATAATTATTGTTCGCTGATATCTATCGAGTTGAGTCATAGTCGCTGCTGTTGATCCGCAATATAAATTATTATTACGATGATGATGAACATCGACTAATATTACTTTTCTCCTAGACGCATCACCCGAAGATGCTAGGTTATCGGCTGTTGTACAACGATGTTACCTTGCAGAGATGATGTCATAACATTACGTAATGACGTTCATGTATTATATTGGCGCTATAGAACTCCTTAGTTTTGGATGGATCCAGATTTTACGAGGGCCTATGACAACAGAGGCCATTACCCTCGAAATAAATTTGCTTTTCATATTGCAGCCTTTTAAGCTACTCCTTAGTTTAGAGTTGACTCAGGTAATAAAGCAAGTGTCATGATTTGGCCATGATTGCTCAGCGCTTCGGCGTGAAACTCCAGTGCAGTGTCCGCTCTGCATTCGGGAGCGCCTCTGAGTAGAGAGATCGAAGGGGCGCTATAAGAAGTGCACATACAAAAACATACAAACATGATGTATAGGCATAAGAATGGACAACAAAAGATTTATTTTCTTATCTGTCTCTCGCATCTCTCTTGGAAATCGTATTCTACGCAAAACTCAAGTTAATAAATAGTAGAAACACGGTTTGATTAGTTTTATATAACTGGAGATATTAAAACGCTGCAAATTTAAACGCTTTTAACAGACACCTCTATTTTGCATCTTTATTTGTTATAGATACCTTTCGCTACTTTGCTGATTAGTGCTCTTCATTTATGTAGGTTGCGTTACCACTGTACCATTTAGACAAGCATTTCAACAGAAACATCTGAGCAATTATTGTAATAATTATTATTCTACGCGAAGCCTTGGACCATTCTAAGAAAAACATATTGAAATTAAGCAGCAATTGTATATTATCATATCACAAAGATCATTTGCCCCTAATTCCTACTTCGGCAAGAGACTATCACTGTTAGATGCGAGCAGTGGCAGAGTTATCGCTTGCAGCTAACGTCCTCCGGTGACCCGTCAAAAGGGCGCCCGACAAAGAGCGCCGACATAAGGGCGCCGACATAAGGGCGCCGACAAAGGGCGCCGACAAAAGGCGCCCGACAGAAAATTGGCGCTCTTAAAAGAAGTATTATCACCTACTTTAGAAAGAAACTTAGTAATGGTTGACATTGGCTGACATTGTGACATTGCAAGTCAATAAATGAACAAAATGAAAAAATGAAACGAGCCCAAACACCTTTTAAACGATTATTATGTTACATTATATAGTTACAAAAGCGTGCCTATGTCGAGCAAATTTTTGTCCAGGGTAACGGCCTCTGTTGTCATAGACCCTGGTCAAATCGGAATCCTCCTCCGCCTATGTCGTATACGTGATTCACAATTTGTAGGCGCAATAAAGAAAAGCAATAAAGAAAATAGTCGGATATAATAAGGAGTAGGCTATTATACGTTGGAGTGACAGATATTATATTTATTGTAAAGAATGTTTTAACGCATTCATGTGTTTTGGGTGGAATGACGTTTGTCTGTAAATGCTTGTCTGTTTATCGCTGGTCCAACAACCTTTTACACTCTGCTTGTTGACCAGGGACCACTCCACTCTGTGCTGCCTGCAGAATCTGAACACTGGCGTGATTGTTCCGGGGGTATGCCTACCATGAGGAGACGATGACATTGTATAAAACTTCAGAAAAGCTGTTACAGTAGGAGTAACAAACCTGTGAATCCAGTTCACCTAATTTTTAATTGGAAATAGAGAGGAGATAACGCAGGACTGATTCAATGATCGGTCGAAAATCTTTGAAAACTTTCGGTGGAATCCAGCAATTTATATCTTAGTTGGACGGGTGAGAGCTCCCTCAGTGTAGTTAGACAATATGATGTCAGCGGAAACTCCGGAAACTCTGTATAATTTTGCTTTACTGACTTTTGTATGGCATAACCATCCTATTTTTATAATAATAATCATGTAGCTTCGATAGTATGGGCTAAGAAACCTGTAAATCAATTGTCAGACAGCTATATATAAAGTTGATTCACTTTGACGCTGTTCACGATTGTCTCCAACCCCTCTAAAATTCAGTTTCTCTGTATTGCAACCGATAATTATCAGCTGCCAAATAGACGAAGAAAAGACATTCTGTGGATTCCTGCCATTTATATCTTAGTCTCTTGCTCATGGTCTATTGTTAATGTCGTGGCCATTGGCGTTTATTTTAATAACGTTAGTTTGTAGCATCTTTTGAAACGCATAGGTAATGGGTTCTTTTTGCGACTTAAAACGAACCAACCGCTAACGTCCTAAGCATGAACTCCTAGCTAATAAAAATTGAATGTGTCATTAGACACCTTCAAATTAGATTACACTAAGCTACAAATTAAAAAACAATGCTCTACAATTTAATCCAATGGGTGGCAAATGTAAAAATTATATTTACTCAACTTAATTATAATAATGAACTTCGTTTATACTTTTAACATGGACGCAGCATGATCACAATTCACATTTAACGGATGACCTGTTACTAGTGTAGAGTAGGCCAACCGTGCACGTAAGATGAAACAAAGCAAATTTAGAAATTCGACTTATTAGCCGGGCTGCAGAAGACTGAATCACACGGTCTGGCACGGCTATCACTACAAATGGCAGACCAATTATAAGCAGAATAGCGGCTTAGTTATAGTAAGCAGGACCGCATGACCACATTAACCCTATCCCTAACCCCAACCAACCCTCACGATGCCTAACCTGACCCTAACCGACCATCACGACCCCCTAAACCTGACCCTAACCAACACGACGGTCTCGCATACTACAACCCAGAATAGCGGCTGGTGGCAAACGCATGCACAATGGTAGTATCGTCATTCTGAGATAGGGAACAAGACGTAGCTGACGAATTTTGGTAGTAACGGCCTCGAGTCAGCTGATTGACGTGCATTGAGAAATAATTTCAAAATCCAGATCTGACATTATAATAATTTGTTCAGCAGTTAAATCCGACGATAAAGCCTGCGATTTTTTTTTATAAAAGTGCATTGTGCAAGAAACCTGACAAAAATTAATAAATTATAAGCGTCGATTCAATCTTTAGAGCAATGGCTACCAATTTGACAAAATATATAAATGGCGTTGAATTAATTTTTATATCATTATGCATTACCTTAAAAGAGGTGTCTTATGATGTGCTGTATATGCAGTAAAACTTTTAGAATCCATCTGACTGTAAAGACACGGTAGAAACAAAAACGACCCAGCTACAAAAACGGAGCTAATAATTATACAATATAGAATAAGATATTTAGACGAAGCTCAAAGCCATTACCTTTTGATAAAGTGTCTTATGTAAGAATCCAGACAAAAAAGTAATTTGTCACATTGCTGCATGAAAGCTTCGCTATGATCGGTCAATCTTTCGGGAATACAATCATTTAAGTTACCTAGTAGTCTCCGTAATGATTTTTTGTGCCACATTTCTTCAACTTTGTGCATGGGCGGATACTTGGTCCGAACCTTGGGGGTCGAGAGACGAGCGTCCGAATGATGATCGCCGAGGCGCCAAGTGCCGAACAGGGGGCTTTGGCAAGAGATGCGTCCTCCCAAACGGCGAAAATATTTGACTTTCCACACTGCAATGGTAGCATTTTAGGAACAATCACTGCGTCAATCATAATGCATGGTAACTACAGAATCGTCGATCAACAAGAAATGACACGATTTAATAAAGCAGAGATCATCGAACAATTGATTTAAATATTTTTACTTTGGCGCCATTACGTTTGCGAATATATTCATTAGGAACTGGCGAATTGTTTAGGAAGTAATCAGTAATTTTTCAGACTCATCATTAGACACCTTTAAGACTAATATATCCGCTTAATAGATACTTAAATGTAGAAAAATCCTGCAGTTACGATTGCAGAACGGCCTAGTTTCGATATTTTTCACATTCGTCCACTTTTTGAGTCCAAAAATAAACAGAAGCATTGAAGTTGATTAATTGTCTCATTTCAAACGTTTGCTTCAGGAAAACTACATAGAAGCGCTCCCAGACCAACCACGGCAATAATTCAGCAGCTTGCAAAATGTATTGGCAAATTTTATACGGAGTAGGTGCATCTTTAACGGAAATCTTCAAATCCATTACAAGCAGATGGGCCAACCATCGAAAATGCGCGATGCTGTCTAGTTGACTGTAAGGTTCAAGCGCGGTAACAGAAGATTCTCATTAAGAACTTCAGTCATGTAGGTAGAAATGGGGGATTGGAGACGGAGGCGAGCAATGAGTCTGGCTGCTGAGTTCATAACTGCGATTGATAAGCTGAACGTTTGCCTTGTCACGCATACGTGCACTAAACAATAGAAAGAATGGCTTCGAAGCTTTTCAATGCGGTTAGACCTCTTGTGTTATACACCTTCGAAATTCAATGGATGACGTCAATCACAGTATGTGCAAACGTTATATTAAATGACCGTTGAATGTTGTATTCTACTAAAACTTATAAGGCGATTGCTACACTTAACAGGGGTTTCTAAGAGAATGCTCTACGTTTTTGATGATCGGCTTTAACTGTATGATGTGTAACAAACTTAATGCATGCTAACGGATCCAGATTTGACCAGGGGCTATGACAACAGTTACTGTAGGGCGCGGTGGTGTAGTGGTGGCGTCGTTGCCTTAGAGTCGGAAGGTTCGAGGTTCGAATCCACCTCGCCGCATAAGGACCACGAGCAAGTCCTTCACTCACAATTGCTCAGCGCTTCGGCGTGAAACTCTGATGCAGTGTCCGCTCTGCATTCGGGAGCGCCTCTGAGTAGCGAGGCTTGAAGGAGCGCAATAACAAGTGCACATGCAAACAAAATACAAATCGATTCTGCTGAGGTCATAAAAATGTTAAATGTGTGTGGCTCAAACGAATACGAAAGAGTCTCGTAGAAGAAATTAATTTTTATTAGAAGCCGAAGAACTTTTATGAATCGATGAAAATCTTTCTAAAGGTGTTAAAGTATTACATATGCGCATAATTATTAGAAGTAAAGTAGTTACAGTTAGCCATTGTTTAACCCTCGGAGCCTAACCTGGGGTTAGCATCCGTTCTGCACAGAAAGGATTGCTCTTAGTCCCATTCGCACGAACTGCAACGATGCAGAATAGAGCCGTTTCTATGATCGGCCAAGTTGTCTGAAATGGGCTTCCACATGAGCTACGTCTATTTTCTGGGGTTATTACTGAAACATTTTATATTAATAAAGACGATTTACGTTACCCTCTCCTTTTCTTCAGGCAGCGGACTGGCATTACTAGACTTCTGTTGCTTTTGCTGCGAGTATCAAGCGACTATAATTAAAGCACTACTATTATACTATTTGCTGTCAGAAGTGAGATTCGAATCGACTAAACTTGACGACAAAGTCGCATTTATAACACCACTTATTATTATTTTGAGGTTTGCAAGAGACATCGTTTCGGTTTCCAGAAAATTTACAATGATACTGTCAGTACTGTACTGTTATGAACTCGGCAGCCAGACTCATTGCTCGTCTACCTCGCTACTCCTACATTCACACCTATATAACTGGTGTTCTTCACTGGCTTCCTATTGCCTCTCGTATCCAATTCAACGTATACACAGTGTCATTAAACTCAAACGACTAAACGTTTAACTTTTCTCAGGGTGATGATACTTATTTACATACACATAAGACCTCGCGATATTTTCTTTCGGGGAAATTCATTCCTGGGGAGACTCACTCACCCCCAGAGACGTCTAGATCACACACTGTTCAATGCAAAAGAGACTTGTAATAGGAAAACTATTAGTAGCTTTCAGTGCAGTCTTTCTTGTTCGACAACATAACGAGACGAAGAGGGATTGGGTCCGAATAACGCCGTAACTTATTCTACTAATTATCTTTTCCTTCATTCATCAACCTCTTCTTTTTCTTCTCGTCCACCTCGTCTGATTCTCTTACTTCGCAACTTCTTAACTTTCTATTCGTTGTTTTTTTTGTCTTTAATTTCACTATTTTTTTATTATTTCAGTTCAGCAACACTATGCGATAGCAGATATCACTTCATTCGGTTTATTCATTGAACCAACTTTGGGACTAGCACTGTGAACAGTCTTAAATTAAACAGCAGCTACTGAGCTTAAGGGTTATTGATATCGCATAGACAGTTAATTAAATTTTTGGTGCGTCCTCGCTTTATTTTACCTCATATGCGAGCGTTATTCAGGTGTGTAAATCTTTGGTTTACTTTTCCTTGCGTGGCGATATCTTAGAGTCTTTGATGTCAACTTATTAATGCCATTTATAATAATTGCTCAGATTTGATTCCATGCTATGGTCATAGAAGCCGTAGTTTAATTCTTGTTAGCTTGGTTAGTTGGAGATTACCGACACTTCGTGATTAAGAGAGTTTTTGTGTTGACTTCCTCTTTCCTCCAGGCTTTGGAGTTGCATGTCACGGTAAGGCCGTGGATGATCTTTTATTGAAATGTTTTGATGTTGCACTCTGCGCCTTTTGTCAAGCTACCTTATCACGGCTTCTTATATTTGAGTGTCATCTCAAAAATCGTTTGTTTTCGTCAACATGTTGCTAGTTCGTGACACGAGGTGCGGATGCTGTTTCAATGGTGTGTTGAGTGAACGTCTTAATTTCTAACATAATTCACAACCATTGTTGAGGTGTGCAAGGAAATGAATTGTTTATTCAAAGAGAGCGCTTGAAGAAGAGTGTTGACTTTTCTTCACTGCTGGACATCGATGGTGGTTGGTGCAGGATTACTATAATAGTCTGGCATATTGTTCCAACCAAGATTGGCCTCCACTGGATACGCCCTTGACCGATCAAAAGGTTTTTACTCAATGAGCTCGAGGTAGCCGGTTGGTGGACTCCACCCCTTGGATTAGTCGCGCAACACCTTTATAACAGTTTAACATAATGTTTATAGCATTATAGAATCACAAATGTATGAATATTTTATGATTTTTATGATGACGTTAAACTTTGGAATAATAATAATAATAAGACTATGTAATCTGAAGTTACATATCGTATTGGGGAGAGAGAGCAGCACTGATGCGCAACAGACTCAGTATTGAAGCTGCACAGCTAATGATGTACGGTCACCGGCTAATCTCATTGAGGTGTTTATCTTCCCGGATATAATAGACAACGTACTAACTTAGGAACAAAGTTGATGACATGCTACAACAAAGAAAATGGGCGTCGTACTATTTCTTAAACTAAAATTTCAATGATTTGATTCTACACGGTGTCCCAATTGAACTGATACCCTTTTTGTTTTGGCGATATACTTCTCATTTCTAAATTAATCTCTATAAAATTTCAGAGTATGTAAGAAGGATAAATTATCAATGTTTCCTGAAAATGTTATCCAATTCAATTCATCTTTTACATGTTGGAAACCTAAAATTTTCGTTACCCAAATTTGAATGTGCATAACTTCGGACTCTGTTGGCAGAATTGGATGAAATTTTCAGAAAACTTTGATAATTTATTCCTCTTACATTCTCTGAAATGTTATAGAGTTTCATTTAGAATTGACAAGTATATCGCCAAAACAAAAAGGGTATCAGTTCAATTGGGAAACCGTGTACATTAATTGAGTAATTTACAATTAGACACCTTTTAATTTAGGCACACGATCTTTTATATGCGTAATGTTTATTACTCCAACAAACTCCCCCGGAGCGCCGTTCGGGCCATCGAACCATAGATGCCACCCGACGGTGTGGATGTCCGATGCGTACGCCTTGTCGTGGCGGGGGAGCTGCAGCCGACTTCAACATCTTCGGAGACCGGAGTCGGTGACCAAGTACGCAAGGGCAACAACCCTCGAAGCGTCGTTCGAGCGCCGACACAAGAGGCTCACTCGTCGACGTAAGTCCGATGCGCACGCCGTAAGGCGAGGGAGAAGAGCGCAAGGGCGACAGTACCTCCGCCACTGGGAGTCCAGGCTTTGCACACCAGCTGCATAGTGCCTGCCAGTGCCAGTCCCAAGCCTGGAAGAAGGGAGGAGGGCGCCGCTAACAGTCTTTGTTACTATACAGCTGGCGTAAAACAGAGGAACAAGCAAGCAAACTCCAACAATGTAGTATATACCATCGCCCACGTATTCGTAGCATCGTAGAAACACAATTACACGGTATCTACACAAATCTATGTACATGTAGATATGTTTAGCTTTTTGCTTTGGACTGAGCCACACCTGGGTATGCCCTCCTATCTCCCTCTGACGCCGCCACTGAGTATAATACTCCAACCTGTAAAACGAGGTCAAATGACTTACACCGCCGAGTTTGTATGTAGGCTATGCCGTCAACCTAATGCATGTCGCTGACTGCAGAGCTTAGCTTACGCTGTGTGTACAATTTTATATCAGCCTGTGGCGGTGGCCAATGTATGGCAATAAAGCAGTACGGCCAAGTATTTTTGCCATTGTATTGACTGGGCGCCAGCTGTATAACATGGCCACAGTTTCAGCTCTGTTCGCTTTTCCGATAAATACAAAAAATTATCACGAATAAACTACGCTAAACGAAGGCACAGTAAAAGGTAAGACATTATTAAGCTTGTGTGTAGGCTAACTGTTGTAACAGATCAAATTTTAAAGTACTTTCAAGATTTATTTCATGTTTAATATTTTCAAATAATTCTTTAACTGTGCCTACTGACCACTGGCGTTTCCGTATGGCCGGCTGGGGAACATATTTAAATGGCTTTCAATTTTTAAGACCGTCCTGATCTGTGCGTTGTATTTGATACATGTAGCTCAGTTACCTTTACCGAGCAAATTTCCAATCTGATAAGTATGCTCCTCTTATTTTCATTTAACTCTTTCCCGCCGGATGGGCTCACCCGTGACCCCATTAACAGCATAGGTATCAAAACAATTCCGGCTGGAATGAGTTAAGACCAGAGACGGATCCAGGGGGGGGGGGCAATCCGGCCATGCCCCCCCCATTTAGAAATCCCATGTATCGTGGCCCCTCCATTTGGTTTGAGCGGCTGCTGAAATAGTATGATTTTCCCGAAAATTTGGACGGATGACTAAAAAAAATAAATAAAAGGTCATCAACTTTTTTGGCGGATACGATTTTTTTCCCCAGACACAAGTGTGTCAGTGGCGGCGCCAGGGGGGCTAGGGGGGCTAAGCCCCCTATCGGCGGCTCAGCCCCCCCAAAACAAAACGAGGAAAATCTCTACAACTGCTAACTTCGATTTTAAAAGCTAGACAGTGACCAACGTCAATTAAATCAGCTATGTAATCATAGCGTAGAGTGCTTATCTTAACCCTTATAGGGTCACCGGGGGGTAAAAAAATACCCCCAGCTCGGTTTTTCACGGAAATATTTTCCCCTGAAAATAGTTGAAGAAATCGCTTTTGTGACTTTTCCTAAATATGTTTTATGCACAGAATGCATCCAGTTTTATTATCTATCCATGCACCCAAATCAGCTAAAAAGTACGAAAATGCACCACTTTGTAGCTATTTTAGTCAGGAATCCATAAACATAGCATTATGCATGCGTTACACGTGAGTGTCTTGCTGTCACAATGTCTCCTTATCAGTATCTGAACATTATATAGTATCATTCATTCATTCATTCATTCAAGTATTTCTATAGCGCCTCTTCAAGGAAACTACTCAGAGGCGCTCCCTACTCCAGCACGGACAAATAGAAACGTATGTCATGATTAGTATCGTTTTATATATAGAAATCGTTTTGGTTTCATAAAATTAGGATGAATAAATGAAATTGTTTACAGCAAATCATGTGAAGTTAACAAGTGTAGCATCAATTTAGACCCTGAGCTCATGTTTCTAATGCACATATGACTTCACTGATAGCCATTTTAATATTCTGGCCGCCATTTTGTCCGCCATTTTGATTTTCGTGCAGTGCCACATATGTGAATTTGGTTCCATTGTATTCCTTGACCTCGAAAATGTTGATTTAGACTCTGAAATCATGTTTCTATTGCATACATAACTTCACTTATAACCATTTAAGACTATGGCGGCCATTTTGTCCGCCATTTTGATTTTCTGCAGTGCTGCATTATGTTTCTTTGTTCCAGTGCATTCCGCGAACCTTCTATAAATAACTTCTTTCAGTTTTATACTTAAAAATTAACAGTTTATCATAGGAATCATGCGAATCACAATGGGGGTATTTTTTTACCCCCAGGTGACCAAAATCGGTTGAGAAATTTCGTGACCCTATGAGGGTTAATAGAATCCACGGCATATATTATTTTGCCAATCCCCAACCCCAGACCCGTCATGAGGTTATGTATACCATATGTAATCCGCCGGCCGGCTGAGGGCTACACATGTTACATACCTATACATGTACAATCAAATACGAAATGGGGTTTTCAATTAGCAGTTTGTAGTCAAGCCCGGCCCTAGGGTGTGGGGCCCAAGGCAGCAAGCGATTCTCTGAAAAGGGTTCTCAAGCATGACATTTGCGAAGTTGATTTCTTGCCAATAATTAGGCCTATGGTACGTAGGCCTACTGTTTTTCATAGGTTTTGATATTCTAGAAAACGTGAATTATACCGGTAGGCCTAGCCGAGGGCTGAAAGTAGTTTGGAAAGTTGCCTGGTATGACTTTGGCGGACAAGCCGAAGCCTTTGAGCGAAAATTTTCAGAAATCTTGTTTTGGTCAATGGTCATCCGCCCAGAATTGAACAAATTTCACCCAGTTTTGGTACCTGACGACCTTTTTTAGTCGTTTGCCCATAAAATTTTATAATAATACCATTTTTACCTATTTCTTTTGTTTTTTTAGTTGTTTGCCCACAAACTGTTAAGACTTGCTTCCCGGCTGATACTCGGCACCAGCAGGTCACGAAAATCAATGCCGGGTCGCAAACCCTGACAGACCCGGCTCACTTTCAGCTCTGGCCTACAGCCTGCATGTACACTGTAGTTGTGACTCACTTTATTTGCAGACTCATGGGCGGAGTTTGGTCTCAGCTCTGGTGGGGGGGCTAAATCAATGTTCCGCGGATCTCTACAATAGTCAAATTAACTTCAAAACAGCATGTCATTGATAACACTATGGTTGAAAATTATGACCTTAGACACCCGAAAATCGTTGGTAACACTAAATAAAAGTGATATCCTTAGACACCCGAAAATCGTTGATAAAACTGAAACCAAAATGATGTCTGTAGACACCCGAAAATCGTTGAAAACACTGGAATCAAAATGATATCCTTAAACACCCGAAAATCGATGATAGCCCTAGAATCAAAATGATATCCTTAAACACCCGAAAATCGATGATAAAACTGGAATCAAAAAAATTTCCTTAGACACCCGAAAATCGTAGGCAACACTGGAATCAAAATGATATCCTTAAACACCCGAAAATCGTTGATAACACTGGAATCAAAACGATGTTTTTAGACACTCGAAATATGTTGATAACACTATAATCAAAAATATATCCTTAGACACCCGAAAATAGTTGATAACACTGGAATCAAAACGATGCTTTTAGACACCCGAAAATCGTTGATAACACTATAATCAAATGATGTCTTTAGACACCCGAAAATCGTTAATTACATTGTAATCAAAATAATGTCTTTAGCCGCCCGAAAAGATGTCTTAGACAAAATTTGACTACTAAAAAAGGTGTCTTCAGAAATTTTGACATCTAAAAATATGTCCTCAGTAATTTTTAAGACTAAAATAACGTGTCTTCAGAAATTTTGACAACTAAAACAATGTCTTCAAAAATTTTGAAAACTAAAGCAAGGTGCCATCAGAAATTTTGACAAATAAAAAACGATGTCTTCAGACATTTCGACACCTAAACAAAGGTGTCTTCAGAAATTTTGATGACTAAACAAAGATGTCTTCAGACATTTTTACCACTTAAAAAGATGTTTTCAGTCATTTTGACTACTAAAAAGTCGTCAGAAATTCTCCGCCGAAGAATCCCTGCCGAAATCAAATCCTGGCTACGGCCTTGGAGGCTTGGGGAAGATGTGCAGTTCTAAAAAAAATTTTTTAAAGCCGTGCATTCTAATACTAGTAGTCGGCGACTCTGCATAACGACTTCTTATTTAAGTTTTCATGATTTTTATCGTTCATAAATAGCTGGCAAAAAGAGCCTAAAAGGGCTCAAGTTGAGGTCAACAGAGCTAAAAATGCGTTGGCGGCTGGGGCTCCGCCCCAGACCCCACTGGGGGAGCTCACGACGCTCCCCCAGACCCCCTAGTCGGTATGGGCTTCGTGCCTTCAGCACTCGCAGCTTCGCGCCTTCGGCGCTTCGTAAATAATTTGGGGGGGGGCTTAGGGCTTCAGCCCCCCCAAACCTGATTTCCTGGCGCCGCCACTGAAGTGTGTCAAGAATTTTTTGCCCCCCCCCCGTCCAAAGTTTCTGTATCCGCCCTTGGTTAAGACGTATCTGTCTCCTCCTCCATCTTCACTACCTCATTTCATGAGTTCATGCCTTTAAATTATGTTCTCGAATAATTGACTAATGCAATTCTCTTCTCATTGGTCTTCATTCAGTTTTTTGTCTTCCTAAAGTTCGTCTAACATCGGTACTGCTCAATTCAACTGCTAGATTTATTGTATCCTTCACAATAATTACTCTTGCATCTCTACCATTATGTCGGATGAACTGCATTGGCTTCCTATTTTATGTTCGCACACTACTTAAGATCCTCACTCTGCTCCTAAAAGCTCAGCGGGGTCTTGCTCCGAAGTATCTGAATGATGTCATACTTCGTCCTCACTCAGCTTCCTTCCATCGTTCACTTCGATCATCCAAGACCTGACATCTCTCTAGAACTGCCATGACTCAGTTTTGATCATCTGCCTCAATTGTTCCTTTTTCAATTCGCCTTCTGTTTCTGCTGTATGACAGTCTCTTACGCCTCTGAACGGTTCACCATACAAGATGCATTTTATAAATGTTTCGATACAATTCAATATAACAAATACAATATGATAATAATTTGCACAATGACTCGTTTTCTGATTTGGTTTAGTAATGGACGACATCGTATCAGCATTCATCGTCGGTACATGTCGAATACTTCCAAAATCCAACAATGCTTTCTGGATGCATATAGACGATTTCAAAACAGCCGATGGATTTCATTTCGTTGTATGTGGCAGCTGCGCTGAGTTGTTCATTCAACCGCTACAGACATGCATCGACGACGTTGACAGCCTTGTTTTGATACCCGGAACATTAGCTTTTACAAATGTAAAACCAATATATTGGTATGATATCCGTCATAGTGAAACGGAAATAACATGTTTGTTGATTGAACCGTATCTTGATTATCCATCGTTTGTACGACTTATTATTTTGGGAGAAATGGTTTATAACTTTGAACACAAAACTTACGAATTTATTAAGGATGATGAACAAACAATTCTAGACAGAACCAATATTTTTGAAAGTGACAACTCCAACAATGAAGAGGATATGTACATTGTTGGTCCCGCACTAAGAAAAAGTTTCTTTGACACGACCTCACATACAGTCGATATGGTTAGATCTGTATGGTGCCCACAGTGGCCAAACGAAGCCAAACAATGGCCCCATCGACAAAGAAACCACGGATGGCCCACGACTGCCATCATCCAAGAGGTAGTTCAGAATGGTTGTCATGTTGTATCTGCAAATCATCGTTCATGCAGAAATAATGAAAATCAGTGGAGGTTGTCATTTTCGGTTGCGGAAGTCATTTTGATTAAAAGTTGGACTCCAGTTCAGCAGATTGTTTATCATATGCTTAGATTCCTTGCAAAAAGAGAACTAATTAAAAAAGATTGTCCAAAGGAAGATGAAGTTCTCTGTACATATCATTTTAAAACACTGATGCTGTGGTCTTTTGAAGATATATCACCAGAATGGTGGAAATCCTTTTCTGTCATTAACATATGCTGCAAGTTATTGAAAAAACTTGCAATATGGCTCAAAGAGGCAATATGTCCAAACTATTTTATCCCTCAAGCAAATTTATTTCATGACCAATTTAACCGGAAGATCGTCGATCAAACTGTTTCAAATTTGATTTATTATTCCCATACTGACAATCTCAGCCTTTGGTTTATGGAACATTATCTGCAGCCAAGTTTTGTTAAACTATTGCATAAAAACTGCACTCTAGAAGTCTTAAGCTGTGAGTATTTGCTGAAGATCCGTGAGGCGATGAAAGCATATTATCCCAAATCCATTGACTGTTATATTTCGATAAGATACTGCATGGATATTAAAAATGCACATGATGTAGCACGAGGAAAACCGCACAATCCACTTTTCGATATTATTTTACAATACAGTTTGAGATTTTTTTCATTTTCGGGACATGAATTCGATTTTCTGCCAGCCGCAGATTTTGAATATTGTTATTGGTTTTACGGATCAATGTTGCGCTTATTGTACGCAGCCAGCTTATTGGACTCTAAAGTAAAGTACAGTGGGTACAATCGATGGTTGGCTGAAGTTATTAGAGAAATTTCTAAAAAAGAAAAACATCTTAATTCAAGACACCACAGCTTGTCACGACCATTAAACACGGATGCTAGTGAACGCCAATTAGATTTCATAAAGGCTCAGGATCTGATGGAAAATCTGACTGGTTCAAATGATGCTACAGAATTTCAACTTGCCTGTGAAATATCAAAGAAACTTCTCGGGTCAGTATTGGAAAGCGATGGTAATGAAAGAAACGAATCCGACAGTGCCACTTTGACATACATGGCGGCTCTTTATTTTGCCACATCAGATTATCAACTTGCCGTAGACCTTTGCTCGAGAGTGATCATGTTTGAGAAGACAGCGGAAGAGGAGACACAAACATTAAATGCAGGTTGTTTGATGTACATTGAAGACATTTCTAAGATCATTGGATTTTATTTTATTTTTCTGAAGATGAAAGACTCTCCTCCATATTACACAAGTAGGCAGTTTCTTCTTGATCTACGCCTTACACCAAAGGTGTTTGCCCGTTATTTACTGAATTCGTCAATTGAAAAAACATTAAGAGTTGTGAGTATGAACTACATTTCTCAAGTGGCAGCATTCCCGCTAGATGTAATTTTAATGTCAATTACAAATCGAAAATCGTCACAAGATGCACATAAAAGAAAGAATGTTTCACTCGTATACCAAAGAAAAGATCAAATGCATTTCTTGGAATCGCATAATGAGAGCTGCCTGGCAAATAAAGATGATATTATTATTCAATTGCTTAAGCAATATTCCTTAAGTTATATGGCATCGTTTTACAATTCGATTTGCAAAGATTTCGACATTGAATGCAGTACAGTTAATTGTTACCGTGCTGCTTTTTTATACAAATGTCGTAAATATTCTGAAGTTTTGCATTTATGCGAAATAATTGTCAATGAACCTGTTGTGCGGATTGATTTGAAGGAATTTGCGTTTGCAAACATTATGGTTTTGCCTCCGTTTGACATCTATTTCGACCGAGATATTCAATGCTTGCTTGGACTTTACACACTTCTTTGCAATCTTTTTCCGTCAAGGAAAGTTAGTGAAACGTCAACTTTGCAAAAAAAGATCCTCCAAGAGTTCTACCCTAGCAGTAGGCCTTATTCACTTTCAAGAGTTCTTTTAGAGCCTTATTCCCATAAATGTCATTATTTTCTTGGAAGGCATTTTCTGGCGAGATATTTGAAAGTGAGATGTCTCATCGACTGCAATAATTTAATCTCAGAAGTTGTGTATGAATTTAACAAACTGAAAGCCAATCTTCCATTTGAAAAAATCATTTGTTGCTTTCTTCAGCAGAAACTTTATCGACTTCAGAGAGTTGCTGATGCTAAGGATTCGAGTGTGATTTAATGGTGACTAAACATTTGAGAATGTTATTCGCAGGTTTCTTGAACATTATGTCGGCAACTTCAATGTAGCCTATAATTATTGCTGTTGATAAGTAGGAGTGCGACGCCAATGATAATTGATATCACACACTGCTAAATAATTAATTAATTAGTTTATAGGTCTAAAACTACAAGATTACGTCACTATTCCAAATACGACTTAATCAGTTCAGTAAAAGGCCATCAACAACCTTTGCCTTCGAAACACGTAATGAACCAGGACTTTTTTACACATGGACATGTAGCGTTTGCGTATAACTAGACGCTACGGATTTTAGTTGCAATATTATATTATATATTTTTGGATCCCTTGGTATTTTCGTAGTCTGATATATATATATATATATATATATATATATAATATTATTATTTTGGGA
>OX243821.1:7493754-7766254 GCA_945859605.1 Lumbricus rubellus
TGGTTAGACTACGATAACCTGCAGATCTTTGGCAAAAGTTTATTTCAATCAGAATATAAGATACTTAAGAAAGCATTCGAAGAGAAATTACCAAAGGAAGCAATTATAAGACTTTTTGATAATCGCGATGAGATAATGAAATTAAATGTATCACCGACCGCCGTAGTCGAGGAGATGTCTAAAAACATGGCCAAAAAATCGGATATAGAATGCAAGTTCTTTGAAACCTCTGAAGATGTTCCAGATCCACGAGACTTAAGTCGAGATAAAAAGAATCTCATGATTTTTGATGATTTACAATTAGAGAGGCAAAATAAATGCGAATCCTATTATATAAGAGGTAGGCATAGTAATGTAGATTGCTTTTACCTAGCACAAAATTATTTCAAGCTGCCCAGACAAACTATCAGGGAGAATGCCAATTTTATATGTCTATTCCCTCAAGACCTCAAAAATATTAATCATATATACAGCGATCATATAGGTGTAGATGATATGACTATTGAAGAATTTCGAAAACTATGCAAAACTGCGTGGGATGAAACGCATGGTTTTGTGGTTATAGACCTTACTAGTAAAACAAATAAGGGCAGGTACAGATCTGGATTAGATACATTTTACATTAAATAAAAGCAAT
The DNA here is from genome assembly GCA_945859605.1 of Lumbricus rubellus. NCBI lineage: Eukaryota > Metazoa > Annelida > Clitellata > Crassiclitellata > Lumbricidae > Lumbricus > Lumbricus rubellus. Next base: position 7,494,392 of record OX243821.1, read on the forward strand.
AATAAAATGATAACAAAATTTAAGATTTTATATTCTAGGTTTAAAAATAGCTATCTAAAATGGAAACCCTTCTTGACGAAATTTTATCTACTACTCAAACGATTGCACGCAACACAGAGGCTAAAGAATCCTTTTGCATTTTGTTGAGCGAAAGGAACACACGAATTCGAACGAAATTTAATCCACTAATCGAACTGGACAAAAGTAAAACGTATGAAATGGCTCTTGTCAATCTTGAAACTTACTACAGTTTTCCTAATATAGATGAAACAAATAATAAATTCGTATATTCGTCAGATAACGGTGTAACATGGGAAGATTTAGACATTCCAACCGGTTGCTATGAAATCGAAGACTTAAATGATTACATACAGAGAATTCTAAAAGAAGAAGGTCATGGTCAATGTATAAAGTTGCAACCAAATAACAATACTTTGAAGGCTGTTTTGGAAATTGATGAGAACTATAAAGTTGATTTTACAGTACCAAATTCAATTAGCACCGTTCTAGGATTTCAGAGTCGTGTATACTCCGAAGGATATAACGAATCCGAGCACATAGTCGATATAAACAGCGTGAATAGTTTACGAGTTACGAGTGATATAATAGGATCATCGTATGCCAACGGAACAACGGAGAACATAATTTATTCTTTCTTTCCATCGGTCGGGCCTGGTTACAAGATAATCGAATCTCCTCACAATCTCGTATATCTTCCAATAACGCTATACTCTATTTCATCGATGGAAACAAAACTAATAGACCAAAATGGAAAACTAATTAATTTAAGAGGTGAGGAATTGTCGATACGATTTCACATAAGAGAGGTTTAATTTAAAGTTTATATTTAATATAAGATGAGCGCTTACGCTAAGGTCAAAGTTAATATTTCTGAAGGGCAAAAAGAGAAGATTAAGCGAGCTGTTCAAGTAGGAACTGGAGTGAGTATAAGACTTTCTCATGGAGACATAACTGGTGAGCATGTGTTAGCTCTAAACCAGAGGCAAATCAACAAGTTAACTAAAGCGTATCAGAATGGAACTGGAGTGACAATTAAAATGGGTAAAAAGCAATTAGAAGACAATGCGAGAGTCGAAGGCGGATTTATTGGCGCTATTCTACCGTTCTTAGCAACAGCCGGAAAGTTTCTTCTGTCTAGTGTTCTTCCGAGTTTAGCCACAGGAGCCTTAACAGGATTGGGTTCTGCAGCTGGTTCCAAAATTGTCGATAAAATTAGTGGATCTTCGATCTCACATCCGATAAGTGGATCTTCGATCTCACAAATAGGATCTGGCGTGCTGTACGTTAAGAAAGGAGGAATATGCTGTAAGATAGTGCCTGCTGGGGAAGGTCTTTTTCTATCTCCGTGGAAAAAGGGTAGTTCGATATCGGGTTCTGGTCTGTTTATGAAAAGAGGAGCAGGATATATCAGCGGTGAAGGTCTTATACTTGGTCCCAATTCACCATTTAAAAATATTCCTATTCTTGGAATGTTACTTTAAACAATCTCTTATATAAATGTCTGGATACGGTCACCCAATACACAAATTTATCACCAAACGGAAGCCTCGTGTGAGTACAATAATTTGGTTGCCTAAAGTGGTCACTCATGCTCCTGCAAGACAACGAGCAGGCGATAGATATGAGATTTTTGCTCAGCAAGCGATAACGATTGAACCAAAGACAAATATTACAGTAGAAGTAGGCCTTGGAGTCCGAATGACCAGTGGAATGTGTCTAGTCTCTCTTAGACAGAAGTTGAAACAACTCAGACTGAGTCTTCAAGATGGTACTGTCCTAGAGGACGCAGAGGATATAATAATTACAATTCAAAACAACTCAGATTCACCAGTTACTATAAATGAAAAAGACTCAATTTGTTATGTTAATTACTACGATGCATAAATTGTACGTTTTATGTTTACGTTTTATGTTTACGTTTTATGTTTACGTTTTACGTTTACGTTTTACGTTACGTTTTAAACATTATACTTATAATAAAAAAATGTCACTACTGAAAATTAGTGATCCTGCAAAAAGAGATTTTATTATCGAAGAGTTTTTAAAAACGAAAAAAAATATTAAACAAAACTTTCTCTCAGAGAGAATAGATGATCTTGGACTTCAACGAGAATTAACGAAAATCTACAAACCAATAGTCGACTCTCAATCAGCAATTTCAAAAGGACAAAACGCTTTGCTGTCGACAATAAAAGATAACTCTGCAGCAACATCACTCGCTCTAAAATCACTTCCAGATTCGTTGAAAACTATTCAATTTCCCCAGTATCCGTCTATAGAGGCGTACGATGACGATGACCCAGTAGAAGACATTAGAAGGTTAGAATTAGGAAATATTGCAGTTGAATACCTTAAAAAATATGCTTCTGATAGAAGACTTGTGGACACAACATTCGGATTAAGATCAAGAGATGGAAAATTCTACATCGGTGACAGCGAAGCCTCAATCCAAGGAAATGATATTACAGTTGGAACCACAACTTATCAAGGAACTCCAGGATTATGGGAATTGTTAACGTTAGCTAGTCCAAACAGTTCAATTTATGATTATCGTGATCTCGAAGAATACGCCGCGATTCTAATTAAAACGAATGCCATGAGTCAGCCAAATAAACCAAACAAACCTAAATCGTCTAGAAGTGTAAAATATGCAAAGATAATAAAACCCATATGGGACGATTACATAAAGTTAAGAGGTAAAACAGGAAGCGGAATAATTACCATTCCTTCGGATCCAAATGAATTAGTAAAACAATTAGAGTTGCGAATATATAGCTACAAAGCGGGAAATACGGGTGTAAGAAATGAAATTGTAGGTATGAGTGACGAGTTACTAAGACAGGGAGTGATATCCAAAGATGAATATAAAAAATTGATGATCTAATTTAAAAATTGATGATCTAATTTAAAAATTGATGATATAGAAATGCTGGTCGTTGCGAGAAGAAGTTATAAAAAAGTACACGTTGTCGGTGGAGCAGGAATATTCGATTCCATTGCAGGATTTCTCAAGAGGCTACTGACATCGAATGCAGCCAAACAAATTGCGAGCACAGCTGTCAAAGAGATTGGGAGTGTTGCTAAGGATAAGGCTATCGACGTTGGAAAACGATTACTCAATAAGATACTCCCTAAAGCTCCCGTTCAACAGCCGATAACTCAGGAAACTAAAGTCATTCTAGCTAGATTACTCGGGTCGAATCCAGAAATGACGGGAGGAGCTATTAGAATTCAGGATCTCGTAAAACGCTTAAACGGAGGTGGTTTGAAAATGGCTTAAGGTTAAGTTTATTTTGCTTAAATTATTTTTCTTATTTAGACCAAAAAATTTATTTTCTTATTTAAAAATATATGTATAATAAAATGCAATCCGATATTCTAAGATTCACAGAGCAACCACTGATCGATGAAGGTATCGAGCGATACGAATGGCACGAGTACGAACCTGTAGCGAGAACTAACCTTAACAGTTCTGGTGAAATAAGAATAAATATTGAATTACAGGACTTATATAGTCACCCAGCAGAGTCATATCTACAATTCGAAGGAAGACTAATTAAAGCCGATGACACCGCATACGTTAATGCCGATTTAGTCGCTCTTACGAATAATGGGCTTATGTATCTATTCAGTCAAATATCCTATCAGTTATCTAATCAAGAAATCGAAACGCTATTTCATCCGGGTCAAGCTACAACGATGCTCGGTTTACTTACGTATCCAAACGATTTTCAGCTGACTCAAGGCTTAAATCAACTGTGGTATAAAGACACTGGAGCGACTGCTGTTATTGCGGACAACCCCGGATTTGCCACTAGACAAAGCTTTCTCATTCGCAAACCAAACACTAAAGGAATGTTCAGCTTTATTGTTCCGTTGAAGCATATTTTCGGGTTTTGCGATGATTACGACAAGATTATTTACGGCTTCAAACAGACGCTGACTTTAGTTCGTAAAGCGGACGATGATGCCATATTCCGAGATAACGCTGCGGCTGCTGGAAAAGTTGCGATAAACAAAATTTCATGGTTTATTCCACACGTTATTCCTTCCGATATGGAACGAATGCAGTTGTATAAGACGATTGAATCGAAATTAACGTTGCCAGTTGCGTACAGAGCTCGTCAATGCGACACGATAACAGTTCCTCAGTCGACAAGTTTCAGTTGGCGTCTTAGCGTAAAAACATCACCTGAGAAACCTAGATATATCATCGTAGGATTTCAGACGGACCGTAGCGGTAATCAGGAAAGTAATCCGTCGCTATTTAATCACTGCGATCTCAAGAACATTTATGTTATGATGAATCAAGAAAGATATCCAGCTGTAGATCATAACCTGTCGTTTCCTAATCAACAATTCTCCAGAGCGTACAGAGACGCGTCCTCCTTTAGTCAAAAATTCTATGGTATGGATAAGTTGATTACCCAAAGCAATATAACACCTGTAGATTATAAAGAATTATACCCGTTGTTCGTGTTCGATGTAAGCAAACAATCCGAGCGTTTGAAATCGTCAGTCGTCGATATTCAGATTAAGGCTCTTTTCAATGCAGCAGTGCCAGCCGACACAGAAGCGTATGCTGTCGTAATTTCAGATAGGTTGCTGCAGTTCCAATCGGATGGGCAGAAAATGAGTGTTGTGTATGGAAAATTGATTTAAAGAATACTTATATATTATGAAGCTACCAGAGCTTAGAATGTTAGCCAAGCATCACGATGTTACAGGCACTTCGCATCTCAACAAACCTCAAATGATAGCTGTATTGATTGAAAAGAATATTCTTCCGACGGACTACAAGTCTGTGTCATATCGACATGACACGCTGGGTAGTATCAGGAAACAACCGAGAAGAGTAGATATTATAGATCGAGAGACTGGCGTTGTTACCTCGTATCCATCGATGTATAAAGCTGCTAAGGCGTATGGTCAGAGTGCTGGCATAATAGCTTATCATAACGGAAATGTCTGGAGAGATAGATATGAAATTAAAGTGTATGAGAGATAGAATGATATTGAAGTGTTTGGGAGATGCTAATATGGATATTAATATTTTTGCGTGGTAAGATAAAATGGATTTAAAGAAAAGTAGTTTAAGAAACATGAACCATGTTGAACACTTGCTCGACTCATCGGTTCCTGACATTAAGGTTCCTACGCTTACCCCCACACCTGGTAAATACAAACCAGTAGCGCCTAAGAGAAAATACAAAAATAAGGTTAGAGCTAAATTAAATGATTTTGCGGATTGGTTACTTAGTTATGTGCCTGAACAAGACAATAAAGTCGTTAATGAAAAACTAGAATCATTGAAGTTAACTGTTTCTAGGATATTTGATAAAATTAAAATTAGAGAAACGGCGTCGGCTATTAAAGGATTCACCAAGCAATATAGAATAGATGGAACTAATGGAATGGACGCCTCGTCGTTTCTTGATTTCGTCAGACCGCAGGTAGTTAATCTGTTGTCGAGTAATCGCCAGACAAAGACTAATTTAGTTCTTACTTGTAATATGGAACGAGTAGATATGAAATCGGGAATAGTTAATTCTGAGGATATACCATTCGTTTCCAGGGCAGAAGTTATTTTAGAAGCAACCGACTTGAATGAAATATACAGCAGAAAGAAGGATAAAATCATGGAGTCTATTGCTAGTTTTCAGATGCAAGGAAGTAATTGGAGATTTAAAGCTGTTGTAAAATTAGATATAAATACGGTAAAATATACCCCCTTAAGAGGTAGTTCTTACATTCCACTTCCCAGCTTCTTAGCTAATAAAAAGGCTATTATAAATATGAAAAACGACGACGAAGAATGTTTCAAATGGTGTATCACTAGAGCTTTGAATCCGGTTGTAAAAAATCCGGAAAAAATAACGAAAGCTTTGAAAGAACAATCGAAAAAACTTAATTGGAGTGGTATTGAGTTTCCAGTTGCTGTTGATGCTAATATGATAGGTAAATTCGAGAGAAATAACAATATTAATGTTAATGTATTCGGTTATGAAAAAGAAGTATACCCGCTTTATCTGTCTAAGTGTGAAAGTAGTATTGATCTTTTGCTTATATCTGATGGAGAAAAAAAACATTATTGCTGGATAAAGAATTTTAACAGATTGATGACATCTGGGACTAATTCGAGGTACTATTGTAAAAGATGCACGACTGGTTTCTCAACGACCAAAGCGCTTAACAACCATAATGAGTACTGCTCTCAACATAACGCACAAAAAATAGAAATGCCAGAACCAGGAACTATGTTAAGTTTTAAAAATTATAACAATTCTATGAGGGTTCCTTTTATAGTCTACGCAGATTTCGAGTCTTTTGTGAAACCGATCGATACATGCCAACCAAATCCAGAGTTGTCGTACACTAATAAATATCAAAAGCATACTCCTAGCTCCTTTTGTTACCACATAAAATGTTTCGATGATAGCGTATATTCACAAGATCCTGTGACGTTTACGGCTGAAAGCGAAGATGATGATGTTGGTCAAATATTTGTAGATAAATTAGAAGAGAATATAAAACGAATATATAATCAGTTTAAATTTAAGAAGAATATGATATTTACAGAAGAGGACAAGAAGTGTTTTGATACAGCTACAACATGTCATATCTGTGAAAAAACCTTGGGCGAAGACCGAGTGAGAGATCACTGTCATCTTAGTGGTAAATTTAGAGGTGCTGCTCATAACAGTTGTAATTTAAACTATAAAGTCCCCAAGTTTTTCCCTGTAGTGTTTCATAATCTTTCCGGGTACGATTGCCATCTGTTCATTAAGAAACTGAGAGGTGATAATGGAGAGAAAATTAACTGCATACCTAACAACGAGGAAAAGTATATATCGTTTAGCAGAGAGGTCGTTGTCGGTAAGTTTGTAAAAGATGGAAAAGAAATACTAGTCCGACGAGAACTGCGTTTTATCGACAGTTTTAAATTTATGGCTTCGAGTCTTGATGCTTTATCGAGGAACCTAAGCAAAGACCAGTGTAAAAATATTAGGAAACGATATACAGGAAAGAAGCTCGATCTTTTGCTAAGAAAAGGCATATATCCTTATGACTACGTCGATTCATTTACTACCTTTAATGAAACCGAACTACCACCAAAATCCGCTTTCTATTCTAAGCTAAATGATTCGAATATTAGCGATGAAGACTACGAGCATGCACAAACGGTATGGAAAGAATTTGGATGCAAAACATTCAGAGAATATCACGATTTATACAACGTTTCGGATGTTCTGCTACTTGCTGATGTTTTCGAAAACTTTAGAGATGTGTGTATGAAGAACTATACGCTTGACCCTGCATGGTATTTTACATCTCCTGGCTTAGCCTGGGATGCCGCTTTAAAATTGACAGGCGTGAAATTAGAGTTATTGAGTGATTACAATATGATTCTGATGATTAAGCAAGGGATGAGAGGAGGAGTAAGCACAATATCAAATCGATACGGGAAAGCGAATAATAAATATATGAACGATTTCAACAGTAACGAAAATTCTACATTTATCACTTACCTGGATGCGAATAATCTATATGGATGGGCTATGATCAAACCTTTACCTACTCACGGGTTCAAATGGATGAATAAAGCTGATTTAAAAAATTGGAGAAGTATTCCATGCATATTGGAAGTTGATTTGGAATATCCTAAAGAGTTACACGACCTGCATAACGATTTTCCGTTAGCCCCCGAAAGCATTGAGATTGACAAAGTCAAAAAGTTAATTCCAAACTTAAACCATAAAAAGAAGTATGTGCTGCATTACGATAATCTGAAGCTGTACGAGAGCTTAGGTCTGAAAATAACAAAAGTGCACAGAGGCATACTATTCGAGGAAAGCGATTGGTTGAAAAAGTATATCGATTTAAATACAGCTCTTAGAACGAAAGCTACTAATGACTTTGAGAAAGACTTTTTCAAATTAATGAATAACAGTGTCTTTGGAAAAACTTGTGAGAACATTGAAAATCGTGTTGATATAAAGTTAGTGTGTCAGGAGAAGAAGGCTATTGAACTAGCCGCTAAACCTAATTATGAGAGATGTACTATTTTCGATGAAAATCTAATAGCCGTTCACATGAAAAAAACTAAATTGTACTATAATAAACCTATATATCTTGGCATGTGTATATTAGACTTGAGCAAAACGCTGATGTATGAATTTCATTACAATTACATCAAGGATAAATACGGAAATAGAGCTAAATTATTATTTACCGATACAGATTCTTTGACATACGAAATTAAAACTGAAGACTTTTACTCAGATATCGCAGGCGATATTAAGGCTCGATTCGACACGAGTGAATACCCGAGAGATCATCCATCTGGTATTGAGGTTGGAGTAAATAAAAAAGTTATTGGAATGTTCAAGGATGAAGCTAGTGGGAAACAGATAAAAGAATTTATTGGACTCAGAGCAAAGTTGTATTCTTATAAGATGGCTGCTGGAGATGAGCACAAGAAATGTAAAGGTATTAAGAAGAATGTTGTCCAGAAAACTATTACTCACGAAGATTATAAAGACTGCTTATTTACCAAAAAAGAACAACAACGAACGATGAATGTTATTAGATCTTATCATCACGATATTTATACGGAAGAAATCAATAAAGTTGCATTATCTGCAGATGACGATAAACGGGTAATAATGCAAGATGGCATTCATACTTTGGCATATGGACACTATTCGTTGAAAACTTTTAATTAATGTTTATATTAAATAAATGAGCGTCAAACAAATCGATGTTTGTGGAGTAGTGCTACCGAATATTGCTTTGTCGAATGTGGATCTAATCGAAGCGGCTAAGAAACTAAATATTCCGAATTTTAGAGGCGTTTTCGTGCGAGACGAGCTGCCGAATAAACCTAGACGGAATGAGTGTGGGATATTGAATCTAGATGGTTCTAATGGGGTGGGAAGTCACTGGGTCTCTTTCTTAAAGAGCGGTAATGAGAAAATATATTTCGATAGTTACGGCCTTCCTCCCCCTCTAGAACTGATAAAGTATTTACGCCGTCCAGTGTTATATAACAGCGAGCGAATACAACCCGATAACGAAGTATTTTGTGGTCATTTGTGTCTGTATGTCTTAAAGAAGACGATGAACGATGGAATGAATTTCCAAGAAGTTATAAACGGCTTGCATTAAAAATTATTATATATAAATATATATATAAAATGCCTATCGATAAATTTGGTCACACCGCTGCTGGAGGAACATCACGAAGAGTAATCGCTGGAGGTGTTACTCTTAGCCAAGTAAATGCTAATTTTCTTCGATTGGATGGGACAAATCTGCCGACTGGAAATTTAAAAATGAATGGACATGTGATAAAAGGTCTCCCAGTAACGAATACTTCGACTGCCGGAATGGATGAAGCTTTAAGTAGGGGGCAAGCCATTGATTTGATAACGAATCACAACGATTCTCCGTCCAACGATAATCATTTGACGAATAAGAAATACGTTGATGAACAAGTTACAAAGTACGTCGATAAATCTCTGAAAAAGTGCCATGTTGGATATATTCCTCCCTTGGAAGCTGATGTAAGTGTGACAGGATTCGTTGCTAGTGCCAGTGAGTGTTTATCCGGAAGCAAAGCCTACCATGCTTTCACTAATCTCAAGGACGATGTTAACACAGCTTGGAATTCAGGTCAAGTAATGGCTTGGTTACAAATTAAATGTCCTGAGCCAGTTAAAATTTGGAGAATTGCGATGAAAACCGTATCTGTATCTTATTTCGATTTTGACGCTAGCAATGATGGAGTAGTGTTTGAAAAATTACCCATATTCCCTTCTTCAACGAATTCACCGGCTGTTCCGAGATTTTGTAATATTACTAGACCTATGGGTGCGTATCAATATTACAGAGTTACATCAACGCAAGTGGATGATTTTTCTCCACGAGGGATTCAGGTAATGCAATTATATGTATACGATGACTAATCTGCATTAAAAATTATTATTATATATAAAATGCCTGTCGATAAATTCGGTCACACCGATGTTGGTTCATCACAAAGAGTAATCGCTGGAGGTGTTACTCTTAGTCAAGTAAATGCTAGTTTTCTTCGATTGGATGGAGCAAACATCGCGACTGGAAATTTAAAAATGGGTGGTCACAAAATTAAAGGACTGCCCACAACGAAGCCTTTGACAGCAGCAATGGATGAGGCTTTAAGTTGGGGTCAAGCCATTGATTTGATAACGAATCACGACGATTCTCCGTCCAACGATAATCATTTGACGAATAAGAAATACGTTAATGAACAAGTTGCATCGAAGGTGGCTAAGACTGGTGATACAATGACTGGTGATCTAATCTTAAACGTTGGCTCCGATCGTCTGCGTTCAATGGGTTGTAAGGACTTGAGAGGAGAAAATAAAGAATTCACTATTTTCTTAGGTAGTATACGAAATAAACTACAATGTTCGTTAAACAATCCTATTACATTACAATCGATGGATGGATTTCGTTTTAGAATAAACAATGAAATCATGTTAGAGATGGTTAAGTCACTCGATGGCACTCCTCCGTCTAAAATAAATGTGTATAAGTCCATCTTTATGCATGATGCTTACATTACAGGACTACACGAACCCAACAACGCCAGCGATGCAGCTACGAAGCAGTATGTAGATTCTATCTCAATCGGTCCCGCGCTTAGCATTCATTCTTTAGCTTGGCAATTCTTAATCGCTAAAACTCACACAAGAGTTACTTTCGATAGTGTAAGATTCAAAACCGATGGTGTTATAAGTGCGGGAATGACCCGTTTCACTCCCGGTAAAGCCGGATACTATTTCGTTTCGACGTACATAGAATTTGGTAACAGTAGTACCGCTCCTGGTAACGTCTACCTGTATAGAAATGGGGCGAATTACATGCAAATTGCGGGCGGAGAAGGAACGGGAGCTGCGTTTAACAATTCAACCGGTAGTTGCATAATTTTCGTAACCAATACCGATTTTCTCGAGATATTCGCTTATTCGCACATCGCACTAAATATATTAGCTAGAGACTTTTCGGCAGTATTCTTACGACCTTAATTTCCTTGCTGATCGAAATAATAAAAGACTTCCAAAGGGCGGTGACCAATCCTCTCCCTCGCCGTCTCATCATCCACTGACCGTGTACTCATCATAGCTGAGTCGGCTTGTGGAACAGAAATCTCGTAACAAATTTCTGCCCCGGCGGGGAATTGAACCCTCCGACCTCTTGGTCGACAGTCCATCGCGCTATCCACTGTACTACCGAGCACCCCCCCTCAGGAAATAATAAAAGACATCCAGAAAATTAAAAAGACTTCATTTTCAAGGCCTTGGCATATGAAGGCGGTGGTCAATCCCCTCTCTCTCGCCGTCTCATCATCCACTGACCGTGTACTCATCATAGCTGAGTCGACAGTCCAGCGCGCTAACCACTGTACTACCGAGCACCCCCCTCGGGAAATAATAAAAGACATCCAGCTTGTTAACCCTATACTACTGACGACGATGATGAGGATGACGACGACGATGATGAGGATGACGACAACGACAATGATGAGTATGACGACGATGATAAGGATGTCGGCGACGATGATGATGATGAGGTGAGGTTGACGATAATAACGATGACGTCATGAATCGTCAATGAGGTCGTAAATAAAGTTTTAAATTGTGAATGACGTCATCATTCGTCCATGACTTCATCAATGACGTCATAAATGACGTCGTCAACCGTCAATGACGTCGTCATCAATGACGTCATCAATCGTCAATGTCGTCATTTCAAACACATATAATCGCAATGACGGCATAATTATATCCTCAATGAGGTATTCAATCCTCAGTGACGTCGTCATTGACGTCATCAATCCTCAATGACGTCATAGATGATGTCATCAATCGTCAATGTCGTCATTTGAAAACCATATATTCGCGAACTCATGAGTGAAGTATGCTATTCCACTTAGATCGACATAAAATTTATTCGCCAAATAAGATTAGGTTTAAAAAAATTTAATAGCCGGTAAAGGGGTTAAGGCCTTCGTGTGTTGAACTGAAAGGTTGAATCGGTGTGCTCCGTGTCGACGTGACCTGAGACAGGGAGGCAACGCGAAGCACGTGTGGCGGTCTTCTTGTGCGCATGCGCAAGCGTCACCCCTAGGAAGGTTATATAAGAGTGACGCGCAGAGTTGCGGCAGATTCACGACGGACTTCGACGAGGATAGACGTGTAGCTCTGGAGAGCAAGTTACAAAATCGGAGTTTGATTATTTCAGAAACGTGATAGTCTAGTTAAGTCAGCGTGGATTCGACGTCTGAGTTATTGCGTTGTCACGCTTGTTCTTCACGGATTCTGTACGGAAATTCTAAAAACCGGCAAGGAGCCGATCGCATTGCGGTTTTGTGTTACGAGCGAATCGTCGGCGCTGTGGTTCTGTTTCGCATCTTCGTAAAGGAGTTAAGTCCTTCGTTCGGGTTTTCGATCTTTCTGTCGTTTGGATCGAAACCGCTCGGGTTTTCCGGAATTTCTTCTGTCGTCGATATCTTCTGCGCAGTTAGCCTACGGGCGTCAATCTCTTATTAAAATATCTTTTCGTGGATTCCCTGTTCTCGACGTGCCAGTTCGGTCTTAGCGACAACTCAGCGTCGGGCTTGGCGGATTCTTCCGAGCCTCATTTCATCGACGCAAGTCCCGGATTCGACGCCGCGTCTGCGCCCCTTTCCTCGTTTATCGTCGGCCTTGTCTGGTGTCTCTGGAAGAAGGTACAATTTATCAAGGGCTTTAATACGAATTAAAAATTGATCTTTTGGGCAGAGAAATTAAGATTGGCATCTAAGTACAAAATAACAGTATTTTTCAACATTAATATAATCTCGTTGAAATCGAACACAATCATCCACGTACATTCCACATTTTCTTCTGCGCATGTCATCGGCCTTCAACTGATCGACCGTCATTCTGGAGGATATTTGCATCAAAATACAGATCTTGCGCAGTTGACCGAGGATGTTAGGTTTGCCTAGGGGACGTTATTGTCGTTTCAGCCAAGGATGTTTGACGTTGAAAGACATTTTTGTTCCACGTGATCATCCTTTGATGCGTGCAAGGTCGAGCCTGAACCGCATGGACCGTCGCCGGTAGCCGTTTGCTTGCATCCCGATGGAGGACAACAGCAACGCGTCCCGCTTGATATACTACGACCGTCTGCGGTGGCGATGCTTCCATCAACCGACATGACGATCGACGAATGTATTTTCCTGTCAACTCCTTGTGCATCGACGATTAGCCGGACACGAGTCATCTTCCACCATTTAGAGACTATACTCATCGTCACCGTTATCGTGTTTGCGAACGATGTCGCCTGTTGTCGCTTTAGCTTACGAAGCCATCCATGGCAGCTGGTCCAGAGACTCTGAACATCCATCCACGCCATCTGTTGACGAAAACAGTTGGTTAGCTCCACATGTGTGTGTGTGTGTGTGTGTGTGCGTGTGTGCCTGTGCATTGTTTACTAACTGATGTAATATTTTGTTCTTAATGACACTTAATATCAAGTGGATCAGCGTATAGAGCGCTTCTGAGTAGTTTTCTTTAAGAAGCGCTATATAAATTTTCGGAAGCAATCAATTATTGTACAAATAATAAAAACAAGATTCTGTACACCTCTTTCAATGGTCTACGTCCCATAATAAGTTCAAACCAAGCTGTAAACATATAACTTCATCCAAATCAGTGCCGAATGGTAATGTTCGCAACATTTTGATTTGAAACTCAATAATGAAAAATGACGTTTATTGACGATAACGATACGGATAGCAAAAAGATCAAAAGAACCATTATGCACATTCATCGTTATCATCATCACATCCACATTCAAGGTAACCATCATCACTGTTTGAGTATCATCGGCGTATCTGTCGTCCTATCAGTGGATCTTTGCTCCCGTTGATGCTTTTCCCGGCGATGACCGGTTAATCCATTTCTCCTCCTCCCCCTTCTCCTCCTCTTCCTCCTTCTCCTCCTCCTCCTCCTTCTCCTCCTCCTCCTCCTCATCATCATCATCATCATCAGCATCATCATCAACATCATCATCAGGTTTCAGCGACTGGAAAATATGCGTATATGCATAAACCTTCATGGATGTTCTTCTCGTTTTCAACAAATACCCTCTCACCATCCCGGCATCCAGTGGCGCACAACACGGATTCCAGTACAAGACCGGCAAATTAATGTTAGGGGCCAGGGCCAAAACTTAGGTTGAACCCAATCAATAGTGGGAAGCCTACGAAGGTGGTCAAACATAAAGGCAGAGGTGTGTGATGAGCGAGGAAGTTGGGCTATTAGTTTGGCCGCAGCACTTAGAACGGATTGAAGAAGGGAAGACGAACTTTTGTCATCGCCATCATCTGTTACGTGAGGCCGAACTGCGGTGTCCTTCCAACATCTGCCTCCTGCGTTTCGAAGTTATGCAGTTGTTTCAGTTTAACTACGCTGTGTGATAGCAAATAATTATCATGAAAGATGCCCTCCTTTTTCTTTTAAATCTGGGACTGGCACAGATGTCAGACTACAATCAGTGACAGAGTTTTATATACAAATAATATAGCTCGCTGCAAGTTGTTTATCAAGACTGTGAAATGTATGACTGCTGTATAATTCGGATTCAATATGAATGTAATTATTAGAACAAGATTATAAATAAAGACTTAGAGATTCAATTTAAAGGTGTTGAAGGAGTACGCAAGCAAAACGACACTGTTAACACTTGAGTGCCCAAGGTAATTTTTGGTACACGAAGGCCCAAGGAGGGGGTCCGCGCGGACCCCAGCGTTTTCATGCTAATTTCTTGAGAAGGGATTGGAATATCGTAACAGAAGTTGGTTCTATGTAATCCCAAATGAATTTGCAATCGATTGATGTATCATATGTTACAATTGCACCACCTGGTGTAAAATAATAGTGTAAAAATCTCGTGACATATTTTATGCTTGTTTGCGTTATTTACCGAAGGAAGCCTATTACGCGTGTACGAATATCAGCCGAATATCATGCGGTACCCTTAGTATATGCTGTGATTGTGGGGTACAGGGTAGGGCAATACTCACGAAAAATATACCATTCTATGCCCAAATGGTTGGTCTAGGAATACCTAAAAGCATTTTTGCCGATCCGTAGCCTTTAAAAAGTTATCCGTGGAAAACAGGCCTGGGGTCCGGTCGGACCCCCCCCTTGGGCACTCGAGGGTTAATAAAACAATAATCATTGCGTTATAGCAGAATTTAATTTAGCTTGAAATGTCTATGATGATTGTCTTGATACAAGATGCACATGCGATTCAAATCAATGAGTTCTTCAAATTTAATAATTGAACCATCAATGGAATCAGAAAAAAATTAAAATTTAATTCTCTCTTTAATTTTTTTGAGAATTTCGGATTTAGGGTAATTGAACATCAATATTATACAATCGAACATGAATATTATATATAGATACGTCACCTTAAAGTATGTATTTATAATTATTAGGGTCATTCATGAAACTGCCACAATTTAGCTCCATAGATTTCCATAGAACTGTTGACACCCGTTTATAGTGGCGCTATAGAAATTTTTAACCTAGATTCGACTCGTCTAATTTGTGTCAAATGGATCGACTATATCGTAACGTAAAACTCGCGACAGAGTCTCCTCCCCCTAAAAGTCTCCCCGAGGCTTTATTTCGAAATAGGTTCTCCTTCGGCAAATCTGTTCCAGAATAATTTCGCCCCCTATATTCTAAAATGAAGTCTCCGAGGGACCAATTATTAATCAATTAAATAATTAGCAAAGTATTCAATATTAAGGTGTCTAAAGAGATCCACACATAGATGGTTGCAAGAATTTGTCCAGCGACATCTTGTGGTTGGTAAGGCGCCACCCATTGACAGCGACTTAATTTGATGTGCACAGAGAGTGGCGCAATATGAATTATACAATACACGAGGTCAATAATACTATTGAATGTTGGTAGTAGAGATTCACATTTTGTTCAAGTTGTCTGCTACGTTTCATCGTTTATACACCAGTCCTTCCATGACCATTTCTATATGTCAGTGTCTCACACTTATGACTATCTTGTACAAGAGTGGCTTTAGATCAGAGCAGGTCCATTGTTCGTATTAGACACCTGTAAATCAGTTGAATTTTACACTATAATAAATCAGCGCTGCTGTTATATAATCGGATTCGTCTTGCAAAGTCATCTAGAATCACTCTTCAGCGCGTCTTCGTCGTCTCAAATTTTAATCATCAACATCTGTAACCGCCTCGCAGCCAGTTTATCTATGTGACCTAAGGTACTGTAAGGCAGGCATTTACTTATACTGCCCATCGATTTTGCCCTCCCTGAAGGAAGTCAATAACATCATCATAGTCTCGTGTGACTGCTTTTCTCCAAGATGAAGTCATTAGAATAGCATAAAAGACCAGTTTTTTGCATCAGATTTGATATGATTAATTATGTAGACCTCGCGTGTACAATAAAAAAATTGATCGATTGATTGAAAATGACATCCAAGAAATTTATGAACCTTGTTCTTAGATTACATAAGGCACTTTCAATTCGTCGCCAATCGGATATTCAATAAAAAATAAATAATACAAATACATTACTGTAATTCCATTTTGACTCAAAGATGATGTTCAACAATAATAAGATGCTTTTGCTTCAAAAGCGCATACTACAACAGTAAAACAACGGTCTTTGTTAGTGTAACCTACTTATTAAACAGGATTTTTTGCTACACGAAAACGATGTGGTTGGTATCATTATTATAGCTCCAAAACGTTACAGACAAATTGATGGAAACGCTTTGATGTTCTAACACACCTGGGTAATGTAATCAACTTACCTTTATATTCCTTTGTCTAAGGATATCATTTAGATTCCAGTGTTACCAACGATTTTCGGGTGTCTAAGGACATCATTTTGAAGATAGTTTTTATCAAAGATTTTCGACTGTCTAAAAACATCACTTTGATTATAGTGTTATCAACGATTTCGGGTGTCTAAGGACAACATTTTGATTCCAGTGTTATCAACGATTTTTTGGTGTTTTAGGATATCATTTTGATTCCAATGCTTCCAACGATTTTCGGGTGTCTAAGGACTTTATTTTTATTTCAGTGTTATCAACGATTTTCGGGTGTTTAAGGATATCATTTTGATTCCAGTGTTGCAAACGATTGTCGGATGTCTAAGAACTTTAGTTTGATTTTAGTGTTATTAACGATTTCCGAGTGTCTAAGAACAGCATTTTTTTTCTAGGGTTATCAACGATTTTCGGGTGTCTAAGGATATTATTTTGATTTAGTGTTACCAATGATTTTCTGGTGTTCTAGGTCATCATTTTGATTCTAGTGTTATCAACGACCTGCTGTTTTGAAGTTGACTTGACTATTATTATAATGGAGATCCGCGGAACATTGATTTAGCCCCCCACACCTGCCCCCCTCCTCCCTGAGCTGAGACCAAACTCCGCCCATGAGTCTGCAAATAAAGCGAATCACAACTACTGTAGGTTGTAGGCCAGAGCTGAAAGTGAGCCGCGTCTGTCAGGGTCTGCGACCCGGCATTGATTTTCGTGAGCTGTTGGTGCCGGGTATCAACCGGGAAACAAGTCTTAAAGTTGTGGGCATGCAACTAAAAAACAGGCCGTCAAACAAAATAAATCGGTAAAAATGGTATGATTTTAAAAGTTTATGGGCAAATGACTAAAAAGGTCGTACCAAAAATGGGAGAAATGTTTACAATTCTGGGCGAATGACCAAAACAAGATTTCTGAAAATTTTCGGCTCAAAGGCTTCGGCTCGTCCGTCAAAGTCAGACCAGGCAACTTTCCAAACCACTTTTCAGCCATGGGCTAGGCCTATACCTGTAGAATTCAGGTTTTCTAGAATATCAAAGCCTATGATATACAGTAGGCCTCCTTACCATATTGGCAGGAAATCAACTTCGTAAATGTTATGCTTCAGAACCATTTACAGATAATCTCTTGCTGCCTTGGGCCCCGCACACCCTAGGGCCGGGTTTGACCACAAACTTGGGGACCGTCCACAAGTCCCCAAAGTCTCACCATGAGTGCTGCTGCTATTTGAAAACCCCATTTCGCATGTGATTGCATAAGACTACAAGTGTAGCCCCTCAGCCGGTGTAGTGCGAAATTCTATCCGGCAACAAAAACTATCCGAAACCCTCTGTCATTGGTTCACGTGACATATGACGTCAGATAGCAACGTTCACGCCTCTGCCTCGTTTTCGTTGACAAATATGATCCGGGTTGCATGCTGGCGGAAAGCAGGATGCGGGTTACAAAGTACAATAGTATGAAATAGTGTTAAATAGTATTAAATAGGGTTAAATAACTACCAGAGCAAAGGGTTGAGGGGCAAGGGCCGAGAGATTAAATTATTTTCAGTTAGACAGATGTGTTGATAATGTATTTGAGCAAATTTATAATTATATTCGTTAGTTAGACACCATATTTTCTTGTAAAACGTTCCTTAATAAATAAATTTGCTCTCATACAAATATATACAAAACCTAATGTATTTGAACTTCAGCCGTAATTGTGACTGTAATTGTAATCGAACCTTTATATAGCGCCACTTCAAGAGAACTCCTCATAGCCGCTCCCGACCTGACACCAAATCATAATCAAAGAGAATGGTTTTCAAATGCTTGCGGAAGAGGGGCACAGAAAAACAAAGAAGTTCATTATGGAGCCTAATAGGTAACTTATTCCAGAAAGACGGACCGACCATAGCAAAGCTTCTATGCAGCAGTATGGGGTTTTATTTGAGATGAAGCTGATGAAAAATGATTAAAGGGGTCAGGCGTTGATTTATATGGACTTGGATTCTTAACTGAACAAGATAGAAGATCAAAACAAGGAACGATCTGGACCCCGGAGGCAAGACGTAGTAGAGGAAAGCCAAGGAAGAGCTGGATGGAGACTGTGCGAGAATATCTGTTATGTCTCCAGATGACGTGGACGTGGAACGATGCTGTTGAGGTGGTGATAAACAGAGTGGAATGCGTTGCCCGATGTGCAGATCTGCGCGGAAAGGACTAAAGTTTAGGCTAAGGTGATGGGTCTTGATGAGAACTTTATTATGGGTCCTAACTGGGGGTGAACTCCCACCCCACCCCACCCCACCGGGCAAATTGCAACCAGGCGATACTTTAGTTTTGAGTGGAATGCCCAGGATGAACGAAAAACCAGATAGTTCAAGAGATGATGCAGTGTGACTTGACTTAAGAACTTAAAGACTTGAGATGGACGTTAACTGTTGTAGTAGGAGAATCATAGAAAAGTAAGGGGGTCTGGGGGTCTGACGTTGATTTACAGAGCTTGGGTGGACAATGAAAACACTACGGGGTTCCAAGAAAGACCGGGGATTAAACACTCACAAGTTACAGAGGTAGTAACAGTAGTGTTCCGCTAGTTGCAATGTGTATCACGATACTAGGCCTACTGCAGTTAAAATTATATAGGTTTCTGAGATATTGGTACAAAGGTGTTTAAGATGAACGACATAATTTAGTTTGTTAGTGTTGTCATAACCTTAACCCTTATAGGGTAACCCCTTTTCGGTTACAGTTGTTGGTAACCGGGGGGTAAAAAAATACCCCCAATTTATTTTCGTCAAATCTAGGGAAATGTTTGACCAATTTCGGTCCTGTTTAATTTATATGATAGACAAGGACATTGGTGAACGTAATGAGCAACAAATCTTGAATTAAAATGATGATTAGTGATTATAAGAGGTCTGATTAGCTCATGACCAAATCCAGCAGGAACACACGGCACTTGTCCAAACGTAGGCCTACTGAATGTGCGTGATCTCGCCATGTTGTATTCTGCAACTTCTATAATTATGATATATGCGTTGAGCGCTGCTGCATCAACCAATAAATATAAGAGGCCATCTTCTGGTCCTGTAACTGCAAGACAGTGTATCCCTTTGTTTCCTGGTCGAATGAGTCCACGGCGCCTTTTGTGCCGTTGTAATCGCCTATTTCTTTCGATAGCTTTATGCAAAAGTAAGCAATCAACACTAATATAATGCAGCCTGAAATAGAAATCATTCAGCAAAGAATGGCTAATTCATATGCAAAAATACAAGAACCACATATCTCCAACAATTCAGTTCTATCAACTACAGTAACTATGCTTACATCTACATAGTGTAGAAATGATTTATCCAGTACTGGAATATGAAACCTTTCTTTTCACACTAGTCTGCCGCTAGGTGGCAGCGCAATTTGGCACAACTGAAAACGACATTGTGAAGAAAAAACATATTTAGGAAAAGTCACAAAAGCACAAGTCTATTTTCTTTTATTCAAAAAAAGTACACGAAACAAAGTAGGCTGGGGGTTATTTTTTACCCCCCGGTTACCCTATAAGGGTTAATCCAGACACAAACAATCAGACGAATACCAACAGTCGCACACAGGCAAAAACTTTAATATAAGGTGTCCGTAACATAGGACGCACTTAATTTATAAACAATACAATTTTAAATGGGCGATATCAATATTATTAGTTCACTTTAAATACCATCGCGGATTTGCCATTCTAAAAAATAGCATACGCTCCGCAAAGGTAATAGGCTAACACCGCTTCGTCCCTTAGATTCACGTTTTCTTCTAAATATACTTACGTAATGCATAATCGTAATGTTACTATCCCACAATCACACTTACAGGAGTGAATTACAAAAGTTTTTGCACATCGAGTTACGATGCTGAATAAGCGGGATATTATTATTGTTAACAAAGTTGATCAAGCAACCCGGATCGTATTTGTCAACGGATTAGATTTCGCACGTAAGTCGTGCGAAATCGTATCCTAGCAACGAAGTGGGCGTGGCCGGATCGTTTCTGTTGCCCGGATAGTATTTCGCACTACACCGGCCGGCGGGCTACATGATATATTATGGTATGCATAACCTCATGATGGGTCCGGGGCGGATATGTGGCAAAAATATTATATGCGGTGGATTCTATTAGGATAAGCTCTCTACACTATGATTACATAGTTGTTTTCATTGCCGTTGGTCAATGTCTAGCTTTCTTATTCGAAATTAGCAATTGTAGAGATTTTCCACGTTTTGTTTTGGGAAGGCTGAGCCGCCGATAGGGGGGGCTTAGCCCCCCCTAGCCCCCCCTGGCGCCGCCACTGGGTCTAAGAATGAACGACAAATGCATCCTTTCTTTGTCGCTCTGGACGTCGCTCCGTCAAATTTCAAAAATAAAAAACAACATTAAGTTATCATTAGTATTTCTTATAAAACTGAATGTTTAGGGCTTAAATATTTTACGTCCATGGTTTAGTATTATATTGAACACCTTTATATCATATTATCAAGAATTTATAAAAAATTGTTCGGTGAGGGAAATGACGCGGTTGTAAAAAACGAATAGACAACGGTTATTAAAATTCCAAAATTCAACATAAACCTATGCCATCAATGGGAAACAGAATAAAAGCAATGAGCAAGAAACTAACATCAGATGAACAAACGATGTTTTCTTTTTCAAACGTCATTCTGCCACATCATGAGGCAATCGGATCTCCACTTGATAAATTATCTGAAACCCATAGCTGACAGCGCTTTAAAATTAGCTTTCAGATGCTTACTTTTAAATATGCTTTTTTGCGACAAGTAAACTAAATTCAATATAAAATCATCGTTGACATCAGACAACTTCAAGACAATTACTGAGAACTTAATCATTTTTATATTATGTTTTACATTGTCAAATTAACTAAGGTGGTGGCCAGCGAATTGAGTTCAGGGTGTCTGCATTGGTATGGCGATGTTGTCAGGGCCTCGCCCAAATTTACCTCCGTGAGCAATGTAGCCTTACATTTGGTATCCAAGAACGTCATCAGCTAGCTCTTCTAATAAGGGAGTCCTTTTGGTTCCTTTTGCTCGTACTGCTACATGTACCTTGAAGAATCGAACCTTTTCTGTGGTTTGTCCGGTGGTCTGGAGTAGCCTTCCTTTTGATCTGTGCCTACACCCTGGGACTCTACCAGTATCGTTCCTTACTAAACTTAAAACTGTTCTTTCTGGGCGCGCTGGAGTCGGGAGCGCCTCTGAGTAGTTTTATTTGAAGGGCGCTATATAAACTTCTGAATGAATGAATGAATGAATGAATGAATACACACATTTTATAAACATCAGAAAACGAAGAAAAGTTTAATTTTTTTACCGCCCTCATCATTGTCAATATAACTGTAGTCGTTTTCGATGTATACCTGCCGTCGTCATCATAATAACCACAACCGTCATCATCTGGAATTGGCTTCGACGGTGCGTCTGCTTCAGAGGGCTGTGACTGAACCATTTTCTTTTATTAAACTGTAATATGTTCGCTTTGCCGTGCTGGGGTCGGGAGCGCTTCTGATAAACCCCCTGGATATGTGACACATAAATTCTGAAATTAACGAAAATTCGCTCGGTTGGCGCAAAATAGACACCCTTAAAATATTTTCAAATAGTGCTTGAAATACTGACAATTTGTTACTTTTAGCAATATTCGTTCGGAATGAGCATGCACACAACGCCCTATGAGGGGATGCCTATTGAATGAATGAGTAAACTCTACTTCCCTCCTCACTTGTTTTGGCTTATTAAACATGTTAGAAACTTTATTTCGAGGTTTCTCTTCGCCGCCCATTAATGACATTGATACATGTATGTTCACATTACCTTTTGTTGTTTTTAAAATTTAATGTGCTTTGACGTGCAACTGTTTTGTCGCCCTTATTTGTCTCATTTTATAATTAAACAATGATTCATAATTTCATACAATTCGCCAGAAAAAAGATAAAACTGTACCATCTCCCACTTTTATATAAACCAAATTTACCTAATTTTAAAGGTGTTTACCGTGACCATTTTAACAACGTGCAGAAAACTTCACCTACTTTGTTAGTGAAGCATTTACCAACCTACACGCCTTTTTTGTCTGCTTACTTATAACTTGTCTACACATTCACCAATCTAAATGCCTACAGCTTGAATATTGCTTCGATAACTGACTTCTTTACTTGTCACTGTATTGGAGCCACACAACGTTGTAATATTGACAGGTTCAGACTTTTGAGATGTGTAGTATAAAGAGAGAGATGAGTCGATACTCTAGATAATTGCCGGAGATTCTGAGATATAGTTAGATCTCGTCGATAGAGGCGCTTTGGGCAATGATAAACAAAGCGCTAGGCGACGTAGTCGTAGAAGTGGCAGTGATGATTGTATATGGTGCCCTTTAATAAATAGATTAATAAGATTTGAACATAAATTATTTCTGACGCCATGTTGCAGATTAGTATTTTATTGTTATTTCATTACAGTTCTTGCTGTTTCATATGAAAATCATGGATCTCAAAGTGGACGGTAAACAGCAATGTTTTACAGGCTTTCTTATAAATAGCACTGAGATCTCAGTTAGAAGAGGTGTATTAAATACCAATTTGTAAGAATATTTTCTGAACAAAGTACGATCGATGAATACAGAGTTGTGATTAATAGTTTTCTTGAAAGGATTTTTATATACAATAATTAAGAAACATTTAAAAGGTGTCTAATTGTCAGCACTTATTATTTATTCGGTTTTTGCACTAAAAAGCGACCTCATCAGTTTAACCCTATGACGCACACCTTCCGCGCCAACGCATTTAGCACACCTGGGGTCCAATGGACCCCACCGATAACATGGGTTGAAATTATATCAATTAGATAGAACTTGGGAATGAATGACTTAAATTTATGTTGTACATAGCACATGCACCCATGAAACATGTTTGGGTCAATATGTAGGCCGAAAATTAACCCTCTAGAGCTGCCAAGGGGGGCCGGTGGTATCCCCCCTTAAGTTTTCTCACCAGCAAACATTTCTCATATGGAATAAAATTTTGACATTTTAAGTACTTGCAGGGGATTCATTTACACACATTTTGAGGTACGATTTGGGATGATACCCCATACCGTTCAAAAGTTATACCCGATATAACCTAGGTACCAAGAGGGGGGTGGAAACCACCAACTAAGGTTAACGTCTGTAATATTTTATCCGTCATTTATTATGAAGAAGAAACATTCTGCCCCTTCATAGAGGGAATGTAGGGCTACATTGTCATGCTGAATAATTTGTCTTTTCATAACCGGAAGTGCTCAAAATAAATTAAAATATGTGAAAAATGGTGATTTACATAAAAATTTTACTAGCGAGAATTTCTAGCTTGCTCAATAAGTTTGACCAGTGGCGCAGCCAAAAAACATTAGGAGTTGCCATTTGTATGTATGTATGTACATGTATGTATGAATGTATGTATGTATGTATGTATGTATGTATGTATGTATGTATGTATGTATGTATGTATGTATGTATGTATGTGCATGTATGTATGCGTGTATGCAGGTATGTATGTATGCATTACGCATGCATATGCATCTGTGTATGTATGCATTTATGTATGCATTTATGTATGCATGTATGTACGTATGCATGAATGTGTGTATGTATGTATGTATATATGAATGTATACATACTGTATGTTTGTAAGTATGTATGTGTTTTTGTTTGTATTTATTTATGCGTGTATATATGTGTGTACGTACGTAATCTATTCAGGCACTATTGTATGCATATGACTATGTAGGTAAGCCTATGTACGCTTGTATGTACAAATGTGCATGTATGTATGTGTGTATGTATGTAAGCATGCATGTATCTATGTATGTATGTGTGTATGTTCGGAAGTATACATACATGTACATGCACACATACATACGTACATGCATACATACATAAGTACATACATACATACATACATACATACATACATACATACATACATACATACATACATACATACATACATACATACATACATACTCATACAAGCATACATACATATATTCATATATATATATACACAACATACATGCATACATGCATGCATACATGCATGCATGAATGCATGCACACATATATACAACACATACATTAATTAATATATACATTCATAGATACACATACACACATATATACATATATACTACACTGTATCTAAGTATAAACCCAGGGACGGGGGGTAATGGCGGGGCGGGGGATAATGTCCCACTGTGGGTACTGTCGAGGGGCAATGTGGGGAGTAATGGCATGGGTTATGGGCAGGGGATATGTCCTGTTCCCATTATGCTATAGTCGATGCAGCATGGATCTATCAATGCTGAAGCCTGGGGTCCGTTGGACCCCAGGTGTGCTAAATATGCCCTAGGTGTCTTTCTCAATTTTTTTCAAATCAACCAGGGGTGCTACAGTCTCCCAACTTTTTTTTGCATGTAGGGGGATGAATTGTTGAGGAATTTGAATTATTTCAGATTTTTACTATTCATATCAAAAAAGATATTCAAGATATCGCACCTCTGGGGTCCGATGGACCCCAGGTGTGCGTTATAGGGTTAACCGCCACATGCAAGGTAGTTAAACCACCCGGGAAGCGAGTTGTTTTGCAATCATTTACGACGTGTGTGACATTGTCTTTATTTCACCACAGCTACACAGTGGGTCCGAAACCTGTCTCCATCGAACCATGTTAGCAGCACAGCGTCTTTTCGATTTAGCGTTGACCAAATCCCACGTGGAAGGAGCCAAACAGAATTGCGAGAGAATTGTTCACAACATATTCAGCTTCTGACCATGCAGAACACCATGTCGCTATAATATATATTTTTGGCATGTCCTCCACTGATTAAGCCATAATTTATTGCCGTCTCTTAGATGGGAGACGAACATTCGGGTGGAACACAATGTCCGTATATAGTGGGAGTCTTCATTGGTGCCTCCCCCTTTCGAAGATGTGGTGGAGAGATGCTACTTACATGTAGTACATCTATAGCCACGGCCGCAGTGTCCCTGAGATGATACGCATCGATACATTCAGCTTTACGTCGACATGATTACATTGATTAGTATGGTGCGATCGAACCCACGTACGGTAGATGGGGGGTATACAGTAGCACTCCATGGTTGATTGTGCGGTGTGCAACCCGAATATGTAAAAACATTCTGCTCCTGTAGCTCATGCACAATATATAATTCCATTAGCAATCGTTTTTAGGGTATGTAATGAAATCATGATTGTATGCTTCGACCGTTGTCAGCGTATTGTTTGTTTGTTTGTATGCATGAGACAGCAGCTGTTCTTAGTGTGTCCGAAGCATGTGTAGAGGAATATGGTGTCGCTAATGGTCTTTGAAGCAACACAGTGGCGTTAAACTGAAATTACTAATACAACCAAAGGTGCTCTAGTTAAATACCTTTATATTTGAAATAAATAAGGCTATATAAATGTTGATGGAGAAATTTCAATATTGTTCTTTGTTCCTCTGTCTAAGTGATATAGTGGTTACATTCACTTTATCGGTCGGCTCTGAGTGATAACAACACAACAATAATGGTTTTCGTTTATTTGACAAACCTGTTGTCAAGCCGAAACCTGTCACAGTCATACAGTTCTGCAGTACGAACAATTCACAAAAAACGCAAATCACCGAAGACATAAAATCATAAATAATCTGCAGCCATACCAGACGCAAGCTCTATGACATGGTCTATGTGCTTCTTACAGACTAGCTATTCAGATGCGCTATCAGCGTGAGAGGAAGATTGGAGGTAAAGAGGTGCAGAAGAAGGCCTAGAAAAAAACTGCTGAACGGAATGATGGAAGAGGACATGACACAACAGCGTGAAACGTGGAGACATCGGACGTTCGGTCCTGGCGCTTGGCAGAGAACTTAAAGAATAAGACACCCTCAATAAAATATTCGGAACAATCTCTTTTCGACCAATCATGGCAGACAATAGATTTTGTCTGATGAGTGAATGCGTCTAATTTATCACTGTGCGACAATGTGTGTTGTGTAAACAATTATTAAGCCTATGCTCATGTTTTTCTTTCTGAGGTAAAAGGCACAGTTTCAAACGAGGAATTGCAAAATTGATACATTTACTACTTGATTACGCGTTATAGAAACACCTTCGAAATATTCTAATCAGATTTTATATAAATATAAGAAGCAGCCGGTCTAGTATTAGTATACAGATGGTTCTAAAATTGAAAATGTCGTTTCTGCAGCTTTCTATGTACCCTCCATGAATTCTCACAACGTTTATAGGATAGCAGATAACTCCTCAATTTATTCTGCTGAATTAACGGCCATTATTGAAGCGATAAAATGGATTATCCAAAATGAAAATGTGAATGAAACTGCAAATGCAAATAAGTATATTATATATACTGATTCATTAAGTGTGGCCACATCTATAAAAGAAAACAAGTCTTCTTCACGGCCTAATTTATTTCTGGAATTTATAGATAATGTTAATAAACTTAAAAGCAGCAGTTTAATCATAGCATGGATCCCTAGTCATATTGGATTATCTGGAAATGAAATGGCAGACACCCTTGCAAAGAAAGGACAAGAGCTATTGGAGATTAATTCAACAAATTATCTAGAATTAATGGAAATCTATTCTTTAATAAGGAAATATGTTATTAATACATGGCAAATTGAATACGATACTGAAGGAAAAGGGAGATTTTATAAATCTATCCAGCCTTTGGTATCCACTGATATAAAATTTATGGACTCTATAAGGAAACGAGAAGTTCAAATTACCAGACTTAGAATGGGGCATGTCCTTAATAAGTGCTGGTTGAAAGTGATAGGTAAAAGCACAACAGACCTGTGCTCTGGATGCCAATTGCCAGAAACAATCGAACATACGCTGTTCGCTTGTAAAAAGAATGACATTTCAATCCTACTACTTAAAAAATGTGTAGAGAAAAAAGTGGAATGTAGTGTTAAAAATATATTCTCTATTCAAGATATTTATCTTGAAGCTTATAATATACTTATGACCATAACTAATGGAAAAATTATGTAAGAAGTATTGCATGTGAATTATAATTTTAGTTGTATTTGTTTGCTTTTTCTAGTGCGGTTTGTGTGTGTGTGTGTGTGTGTGTGTGTGTGTGTGTGTGTGTATGTGTGTGTGTGTGTGTGTGTGTGTGTGTGTGTGTTAACTAATTCTGTAATAGATTAAATAGGCATTGAATCAAACGATTTTTGATATTATTGTTTAAGCTTATAGATGATGGCTGAATGATTTGATTTTCATATTAATGTTGAATATCTAATCTATTTGATTATATAAGTATTAATTAAAAATAAATAAAAATTAAAATCAGAAAATGAATGTATATTTAAATATATGTATGTTTATGCATGTATGTTAAATGGTGACACTAAATAATGACAAATGCATCAAAGAGGACCTACAGCAACCACCTTATGAACACTGTCGACATGGAAATAGAAATCCCAGAAGAAGAACAATGAAAAGAAAAGAAAAAAAGATAGAAATTATAGACAGAAACTGCGGAACATTTAAACAACAGTGAACTGAAATACATTGATACTGTAACTTTAAAGACGTCAACAGCCTATGTTGCTATAAGATGTCGTTAAACTCTTGAATAATAATAAGTCTATTAATTGGGTAAATGAATTGCTTTGAATCCGACCAATGTCTCTTCTCTAACCATACCATACCATACCATCACGGGTGGTATAGCTATAAAAATGGCCGTTGATTTTAGACACCTTTAAAACGGTAGATGATAAAGTAAACTTTTACATCATGTTCAAAAATATTATTTTAAATAATTCGCAAATATACATGTATATGGCTAAATTTTGGGATGCCACCTAGCAGCTAGCAACGACAATTAAAACACAACGTAAAGACAGCGCAGACTTACTAAACGCACAAGGCTATTTGTCTGTTGACGGGTCTCGTGGTGGGAACCGAGAACGAGGCAGACCCAAGAATTCGTGGATCGACAACGTCTCGCAATGGTCGTCTGGCCTTAATGTGGACACACACACGAATGCTGAACGCGAGTAGTGACAGGAGACTTTTGTAAGAGACGATGCATTTGTGTAAACAGCCATTCTCAAATTTCTCTCGATCCTTTGCTTTTTGTGTAACCTCCTGCACAGACCAACCCATCAGAGGACATGATTGTAGAACGGTCAACAAAAAACAACTGGTCAGTTGCAAACCATTCCCATCTGCCTTAGCCCCCCCTCCCGGGCACAACCTGGACGACGCTGAACCGATTCAGAACCGATGAGGTTCGCTGATCGGCAAATTAAGTTCGTTGGAAACAGGCTTCGAACCCTCTCTGCAATTGCGGAGAGGTGCAGACAATGTCTCGCATCGTTAATGACTGCAGAATTAATCAATTACTGGTTTCCCTGGCTCTGCATATTGCTGGTGACGAAAAAATATAGCAAGAAAACGACCCATTATAATAAGAGTCTATATCAATTATAGTGAACCAAAGCGCCTCATTTCGCACACCTTTAAATCAATTTTTATTTACATTATATAAATGTTATTTTCTACTCGAAGCTTACAATTGTTAAGTAAATTGTTGAGTGATTTCGATCCGCTTGATACAAAAGGATCATTTTGAATAACATAAAAATATCCAAAAGATAAACACTTTATGAACAACATTAAATTACATTACTTCGACGTCTCTGTGCAACAACAGTAGCAGCAGCAGCGCATCTATAGCATCGGACGACGCAACGCTGATCGACTGCAGCTAGAGTTGGTCGCATATCACACAAACAACGTCAAGCATGAATGCATGAACAGATAAAAGCACGAGTTTAATATTTTGACGTCAGTTTAACGAGTTCGAATGACAGGAACGTCTGGATTAATTTGAACGGATATTAACCGTGTGAATTTCACACGCTATAACTCGTAGTAGTCGAGTTCGACAGTGATGTTAATAAGATTGCTGCATAAGATGATTACTCATAGCTGCACTGTGGATAAAGGAAGATAGCGGTGCAAGTGATCTTTGCATTAAAACAACGTCGAATTCAAAAGAGATTTGCACAGAACTAACAGTGGATGAATTGCTTTTCTTTGTCAGCCTAATTGATGATGGATGGATTGAGAGTTTATGACATGAAAAATCGTAACCGTCGGCAAAGATTTGTTTCGCATAACTATCTTTATTACATTCTTTTCAGGCATTCACGAATTAGTTTTGCTTGACGGACGGCGAAGAAATGAGAGTCAATGTATTTTATTTAACCCTTGTTTATATATAAGAATTTTATCAGGTTTTAAAGGTGTTTAAGTCGACCAATTAAGCGTATACAAAGTTATGATTCTCAAAACGATTTTTAGATGTGACGACATGTTTATTGGCATGCTCTCTCAGATTACCATGGTAACGTTTGTCATCTGGTAAGCGTCAAGTAACCATGGTGATACAAGTTGTGACGTCGTTTCGCTAGATGCGTTGAATGATGCCGTGTCGTGCGAAATTCTATTCGGAAGGAAATCTAGGTTTATTTCTGAAACCTCAGTGCTAACACTGAAGGCGTGCAATTATTTGGCTGCAGCGTTTAGGACCGACTGTAAAGGTGAAAAACGAACCTTAGGCAGACCAATTAAAAGAGAATTACAGCAGTCAATTCGGGAGCAAACGAAAGCATGAACCAAAATGGTAAAAACAGAAGACGAAACAGAACGCCAAATAGCCCTTAGACGCCTTAAATGTAATTATGAAAATGATATATTACAGGAATCAAACCAAAATCAAAATTCGGTAAGTTGGAGAAACCACAGGTCGGCTCTACAAAAAAATACATAGTTCGAAACACGAGATCAACTACAATTTTCAAATATTGCCGTAGACACCTTAGTAGTAGTTAATTGTGCCCTTTGGGGGTCTTTTATTATTTCCTGAGGGGGGTGCTCGGTAGTACAGTGGTTAGCGCGGTGGACTGTCAACCAAGAGGTCTTTTATTATTTCCTCCTCTTCTCCTTTGAGGGTGTTTTCCATTGAAGAAAAAACGAGTAGCTAGGGAAAGGTTTTGAGGTAATAAACGAGCAATCTGGGGGTGTTTCCATTGACGATAAATTAAGCTAAAATAGTGCTACAAACCAGTTAAAAGTCTTAGTCTTTTGTATAAGCTATTGTATGCAAGAAGGCCTTATCGTTGCAACCGATCCATAACATCGTTGACACTTCGCACGTGGTACAATAAGATTAAATCTTATCGTACGCGGTGCAATTTGTGGAAAAATCGACCTTGGCCAAAAATCTTGTCGTTCTACTTCCGGTTCTGTCGCTAAGATAAAGTCTTGTCGCTGCTGCATGATGAAGAAAAGTTTATGAAGACGCGAAATGAAAATCGCTGTTTACAAGACTTATGTATACACACACACACACACACACACACACACTTTTTTTCTAAGTTTTTTTTCTACCTTTTATTCTAACTTTTTTTCTAGGTTTTTTTTTCTAAGTTTTTTTCCTAGGTTTTTTTTTCTAACTTTTTTTCTAACTTTTTTTCTAGGTTTTTTTTTCTAATTTTTTTTTCCTAGGTTTTTTTTTCTAGGTTTTTTTTCTAACTTTTTTTCTAGGTTTTTTTTCTAGGTTTTTTTTTTAAACTTTTTTTTTTTTTTTTTAACTTTTTTTTTTTTTTTTTATTTTTTTTTTTTTTAATTTTTTTTTTTACTTTTTTTTTGTTGTAATCCGTCCCAAAAAGTCAAGAATTTTGTTTTTCGATTTTGACCGCCCAAGAAAGTTAACGACCTTTTTTTTTTAGTCAGCGTGCTTCATGACCTACTTTCGACATAATCGATGATACCAAGCTGCGAATGAACAGTAGAACTTGTTATTAAAGCGTGTTCTTATTCATAGAGAAGTAATGATTGCACAAGGGCTGTAGTAGAAACAATTTGCTAATAGTAGTAGTAAATTCACAATGATATCAAGTCTTTATTATCAATCCATGAATTGAAAGAATCATCATAGCCTAACCATTTAACCAAAGACCGATTTCCTCTTTTTCTTATAATCTTCTCTATTTTAAATGTATCTTGCGTTGTCGATTGTAACTCAGCTTCATAAAATGTCCCTTTTATTTCTTCTCCATGATAGTCAGATATTTTATAGGTTATAGGGTCTGTGTATTGGATTTGTGTTATAGTAAAAATTTCTTGTGTCCAACGATTTGTGTAGCCTTTCTCAAATGTCTTTTTCTTCTTAGAAATTCTTACTTTATCTCCTACCGAAAATTTAGGTTTAACAGTTTCAGGTACAGCATCACCATACAGATTCATCCACACAACCCATTCGTTTGCTTTGATACTCGCTTTAACAGGAGTCATTTTAATGGAAGAATGTCTTGTGTTGTTGTATAAATTAACCATATTATCTAAAACATCGATATATCTCTGAGTTGAGTTTGCTGTAAAATATTTGAACATCTTCTCTTTTACTGTTCTATTAAATCTTTCTACGATACAAGATTTCTCTTCATTCTCAGTTGAGTACAACTGCATACCTAATGATTTTACCTGTTTATTATAGAATTCTGTTCCCTTATCGACCCAAAGTTTTTCACCCCTTCTTTTGCTCGTATTAAATATTTTAACGAAAGCATCTGCCACAGATTCTCCGCGCTTATCTTTTAACGGCTGAATAAATGCATATTTGGAAAATATATCGATGACGCTTAACAAATATTTCACACCAGAATTAAATTTAGCATAAGCCTGCATGTCAATCAAGTCAGCCGCCCAAACTTTGTCCACTCCCTGAACATAAACAACTCGCTTCCTAAACTTCCTGACTATAGGTTTATGTAATTCGTCAGCAAGTTGGTCTGTCCATCTCAGAGTTTTTTTTTCAACCCCATTCCAAAATGGGTTTTCGTTGATAAAATTGGTTTAACTATAGATCTTTCAACTCGTTCGCGGAAAGAAGGATTAGGTATATTATTTAATTCATCTATCATAGCTCTGTCAGCGACGTTTCTCCCTGCTGTATCAGTATGTTTAGCATAAGCCAGGTCATGACGATAGGCTGCTGCATCAACCCTATCTACTGGTTTACTCCAATCTTTTGGTGTTCCATCAGGATTCAATCTCAAATCCAATCGAGTACCTGGACCCGTGAAAGAATGTCCTGGAAGATGCATTTCACCCGGGTACTTTGCCCATGGAAGTTTAATATTAGAAGTAGCAGAATTGAGAGCTGAGACCAAATCACCACCTGTAGCGGTGGACATTTTAGTAAACTGAGTTTTTCTAGCGCCACACTCAACACATACACATCTAAGCATAGGTCTGCCATTCTTACTGACAACTCGTTGAATATCTCTACACTCAGTTTGTCGCTTACATTTTACGCAATACGAGCTGTGCTCCATTTTAATATAATATAATTAAAATGGAAGTCCAAGACCTATCGTGGAATGAAGAATCAAGTAAACGCTTTAACAGTCCTCTCCTACCAAGAAGCATCAGAGGTTTGATCGTCGGTAAGTCTCAATGCGGCAAGACAATATTACTACTTAATTTATTACTGAGACCTGGTTGGTTAGACTACGATAACCTGCAGATCTTTGGCAAAAGTCTTTTTCAATCAGAATACAAGATACTTAAGAAAGCATTCGAAGAGAAATTACCAAAGGAAGCAATTATAAGACTTTTTGATAATCGCGATGAGATAATGAAATTAAATGTATCACCGACCGCCGTAGTCGAGGAGATGTCTAAAAACATGGGGGAAACATCGGATATAGACTGCAAGTTCTTTGAAACCTCTGAAGATGTTCCAGATCCACGAGACTTAAGTCGAGATAAGAAGAATCTCATGATTTTTGATGATTTACAGTTAGAGCGACAAAATAAATGCGAATCCTATTATATAAGAGGTAGGCATAGTAATGTAGACTGCTTTTACCTAGCACAAAATTATTTCAAGCTACCTAGACAAACTATCAGGGAGAATGCCAATTTTATATGTCTATTCCCTCAAGACCTAAAAAATATTAATCATATCTACAGCGATCATATAGGCGTAGATGATATGACTATTGAAGAATTTCGAAAACTATGCAAAACTGCGTGGGATGAAACGCATGGTTTTGTGGTTATAGACCTTACTAGTAAAACAAATAAGGGCAAGTACAGATCTGGATTAGATACATTTTACATTAAATAAAAGCAATAATAAAATGATAACAAAATTTAAGATTTTATATTCTAGGTTTAAAAATAGCTATCTAAAATGGAAACCCTTCTTGACGAGATTTTATCTAATACTCAAACGATTGCACGCAACACAGAGGCTAAAGAATCCTTTTGCATTTTGTTGAGCGAAAGGAGCACACGAATTCGAACGAAATTTAATCCACTAATCGAACTGGACAAAAGTAAAACGTATGAAATGGCCCTTGTTAATCTTGAAACTTACTACAGTTTTCCCAATATAGACGAAACAAATAATAAATTCGTATATTCGTCAGATAACGGTGTAACGTGGAAAGATTTAGACATTCCAACCGGTTGCTATGAAATCGATGACTTAAACGAATACATACAGAGAATTTTAAAGGAAGAAGGTCATGGTCAATGTATAAAGTTGCGACCAAATAACAATACTTTGAAGGCTGTTTTGGAAATTGATGAGAACTATAAAATTGATTTTAGAGTACCAAATTCAATTAGTACCGTTCTAGGATTTCAGAGTCGTGTATACTCCGAAGGATATAACGAATCCGAGCACATAGTCGAAGTAAACAGCGTGAATAGTTTACGAGTTACGAGTGATATAATAGGATCATCGTATGCTAACGGAACTACGGAGAACATAATTTATTCTTTCTTTCCATCGGTCGGGCCTGGTTACAAGATAATCGAATCTCCTCACAATCTCGTATATCTTCCAATAACGCTATACTCTATTTCATCGATGGAAACAAAACTAATAGACCAAAATGGAAAACTAATTAATTTAAGAGGTGAGGAATTATCGATACGATTTCATATAAGAGAGGTTTAATTTAAAGTTTATATTTAATATAAGATGAGCGCTTACGCTAAGGTCAAAGTTAATATTTCTGAAGGGCAAAAAGAGAAGATTAAGCGAGCTGTTCAAGTAGGAACTGGAGTGAGTATAAGACTTTCTCATGGAGACATAACTGGTGAGCATGTGTTAGCTCTAAACCAGAGGCAAATCAACAAGTTAACTAAAGCGTATCAGAATGGAACTGGAGTGACAATTAAAATGGGTAAAAAGCAATTAGAAGACAATGCGAGAGTCGAAGGCGGATTTATTGGCGCTATTCTACCGTTCTTAGCAACAGCCGGAAAGTTTCTTCTGTCTAGTGTTCTTCCGAGTTTAGCCACAGGAGCCTTAACAGGATTGGGTTCTGCAGCTGGTTCCAAAATTGTCGATAAAATTAGTGGATCTTCGATCTCACACCCGATAAGTGGATCTTCGATCTCACACCAGATAAGTGGATCTGGCGTGCTGTACGTTAAGAAAGGAGGAATATGCTGTAAGATAGTGCCTGCTGGGGAAGGTCTTTTTCTATCTCCGTGGAAAAAGGGTATTTCGATATCAGGTTCCGGTCTGTTTATGAAAAGAGGAACAGGATATGTCAGCGGTGAAGGTCTTATACTTGGTCCCAATTCACCATTTAAAAATATTCCTATTCTTGGAATGTTACTTTAAACAATCTCTTTTATAAATGTCTGGATACGGTCACCCAATACACAAATTTATCACCAAACGGAAGCCTCGTGTGAGTACAATAATTTGGTTGCCTAAAGTGGTCACTCACGCTCCTGCAAGACAACGAGCAGGCGATAGATATGAGATTTTTGCTCAGCAAGCGATAACGATTGAACCAAAGACAAATATTACAGTAGAAGTAGGCCTTGGAGTCCGAATGACCAGTGGAATGTGTCTAGTCTCTCTTAGACAGAAGTTGAAACAACTCAGACTGAGTCTTCAAGATGGTACTGTCCTAGAGGACGCAGAGGATATAATAATTACAATTCAAAACAACTCAGATTCACCAGTTACTATAAATGAAAAAGACTCAATTTGTTATGTTAATTACTACGATGCATAAATTGTACGTTTTATGTTTACGTTTTATGTTTACGTTTTACGTTTACGTTTTACGTTACGTTTTAAACATTATAATAAAAAATGTCGCTACTGAAAATTAGCGATCCTGCAAAAAGAGATTTTATTATCGAAGAGTTTTTAAAAACGAAAAAAAATATTAAACAAAACTTTCTCTCAGAGAGAATAGACGATCTTGGACTTCAACGAGAATTAACGAAAATCTACAAACCAATAGTCGACTCTCAATCAGCAATTTCAAAAGAACAAAACGCTTTGCTGTCGACAATAAAGGATAATTCTGCAGCAACATCACTGGCTCTAAAATCACTTCCAGATTCGTTGAAAACCATTCAATTTCCTCAGTATCCGTCTATAGAGGCGTACGATGACGATGACCCAGTAGAAGACATTAGAAGGTTAGAATTAGGAAATATTGCAGTTGAATACCTTAAAAAATATGCTTCTGATAAAAGACTTGTGGATACAACATTCGGATTAAGATCAAGAGATGGAAAATTCTACATCGGTGACAGCGAAGCCTCAATCCAAGGAAATGATATTACAGTTGGAACCACAACTTATCAAGGAACTCCAGGATTATGGGAATTGTTAACGTTAGCTAGTCCAAACAGTTCAATTTATGATAATCGTGATCTCGAAGAATACGCCGAGATTCTAATTAAAACGAATGCCATGAGTCAGCCAAATAAACCAAACAAACCTAAATCGTCTAGAAGTGTAAAATATGCAAAGATAATAAAACCCATATGGGACGATTACATGAAGTTAAGAGGTAAAACAGGAAGCGGAATAATTACCATTCCTTCAGATCCTAACGAATTAGTAAAACAATTAGAGTTGCGAATATATAGCTACAAAGCGGGAAATACGGGTGTAAGAAATGAAATTGTAGGTATGACGGATGAGTTACTGAGACAAGGAGTGATAACCAAAGATGAATATAAAAAATTGATGATCTAATTAAAAATTGATGATATAGAAATGCTGGTCGTTGCGAGAAGAAGTTATAAAAAAAGTACACGTTGTCGGTGGAGCAGGAATATTCGATTCCATTGCAGGATTTCTCAAGAGGCTACTAACTTCGAATGCAGCCAAACAAATTGCGAGCACAGCTGTCAAAGAGATTGGAGGTGTTGCTAAGGATAAGGCGATCGACGTTGGAAAACGATTACTCAATAAGATACTTCCACCAACCACCGTTCAGCAGCCGATAACTCAGGAAACTAAAGTAATTCTAGCTAGATTACTAGGATCGAATCCGCAAATGACGGGAGGAGCTATTAGAATTCAGGATCTCGTAAAACGCTTAAACGGAGGTGGTTTGAAAATGGCTTAAGGTTAGTTTTCTTATTTAGACCAAAAAAATTTATTTTCTTATTTAAAAATATATGTATAATAAAATGCAATCCGATATTCTAAGATTCACAGAGCAACCATTGATCGATGAAGGTATCGAGCGATACGAATGGCACGAGTACGAACCTGTAGCGAGAACTAACCTTAACAGTTCTGGTGAAATAAGAATAAATATTGAATTACAGGACTTATATAGTCACCCAGCAGAGTCATATCTGCAATTCGAAGGAAGACTAATTAAAGCCGATGACACCGCATACGTTAATGCTGATTTAGTCGCTCTTACGAATAATGGGCTTATGTATCTATTCAGTCAAATATCCTATCAGTTATCTAATCAAGAAATCGAAACGCTATTTCATCCGGGTCAAGCTACAACGATGCTCGGTTTACTTACGTATCCAAACGATTTTCAGCTGACTCAAGGCTTAAATCAGCTGTGGTATAAAGACACTGGAGCGACTGCTGTTATTGCGGACAACCCCGGATTTGCCACTAGACAAAGCTTTCTCATTCGCAAACCAAACACTAAAGGAATGTTCAGCTTTATTGTTCCGTTGAAGCATATTTTCGGGTTTTGCGATGATTACGACAAGATTATTTACGGCTTCAAACAGACGCTGACATTAGTTCGTAAAGCCGACGATGATGCAATATTCCGAGATAACGCTGCAGCTGCTGGAAAAGTTGCGATAAACAAAATTTCATGGTTTATTCCGCACGTTATTCCTTCCGATATGGAACGAATGCAGTTGTATAAGACGATTGAATCGAAATTAACGTTGCCAGTTGCGTATAGAGCTCGTCAATGCGATACGATAACAGTTCCTCAGTCGACAAGTTTCAGTTGGCGTCTGAGCGTTAAAACATCACCGGAGAAACCTAGATATATCATCGTAGGATTTCAGACGGACCGTAGCGGTAATCAGGAAAGTAATCCAGCACTCTTTAATCACTGCGATCTCAAGAACATTTATGTTATGATGAATCAAGAAAGATATCCAGCTGTAGATCATAACCTATCGTTTCCTAATCAACAATTCTCCAGAGCGTACAGAGACGCGTCCTCCTTTAGTCAAAAGTTTTACGGGATGGATAAGTTGATTACGCAAAGCAATATAACACCTGTAGATTATAAAGAATTATATCCGCTGTTCGTGTTCGATGTAAGCAAGCAATCCGAGCGTTTGAAATCTTCAGTCGTTGATATTCAGATTAAGGCTCTTTTCAATGCAGCAGTGCCAGCCGACACAGAAGCGTATGCTGTCGTAATTTCAGATAGGTTGCTGCAGTTCCAATCGGATGGACAGAAAATGAGTGTAGTGTATGGAAAATTGATTTAAAGAATACTTATATATTATGAAGCTACCAGAGCTTAGAATGTTAGCCAAGCATCACGATGTTACAGGCACTTCGCATCTCAACAAACCTCAAATGATAGCTGTACTGATTGAAAAGAATATTCTTCCGACGGACTACAAGTCTG
Organism: Lumbricus rubellus; assembly: GCA_945859605.1. NCBI lineage: Eukaryota > Metazoa > Annelida > Clitellata > Crassiclitellata > Lumbricidae > Lumbricus > Lumbricus rubellus. The sequence goes on from OX243821.1 coordinate 7,533,381, forward strand.
TGTCATATCGACATGACACGTTGGGTAGTATCAGGAAACAACCGAGAAGAGTAGATATTATAGATCGAGAGACTGGCGTTGTTACCTCGTATCCATCGATGTATAAAGCTGCTAAGGCGTACGGTCAGAGTGCTGGCATAATAGCTTATCATAACGGAAATGTCTGGAGAGATAGATATGAAATTAAAGTGTATGAGAGATAGAATGATATGCAATTAAAGTGTTCGATAAGTGGATCTTCGATCTCACAGATAAGTGGATCTTCGATCTCACATGTTTTAATATTTTTGCGTGGTAAGATAAAATGGATTTAAAGAAAAGTAGTTTAAGAAACATGAACCATGTTGAACACTTGCTCGACTCGCCGGTTCCTGACATTAAGGTTCCTACGCTTACGCCTACACCTGGTAAATACAAACCAGTAGCGCCTAAGAGAAAATACAAAAATAGGGTTAGGACAAAAATAAATGAATTTGCGGATTGGCTACTTAGTTATGTGCCCGAACAAGCAGAGGTTAATGAAAAACTAGAATCATTGAAGTCAACTGTTTCTAGGATATTTGATAAAATTAAAATTAGAGAAACGGCGTCGGCTATTAAAGGATTCACCAAGCAATATAGAATAGATGGAATTAATGGAATGGATACCTCGTCGTTTCTTGATTTCGTCAGACCGCAGGTAGTTAATCTGTTGTCGAGTAATCGCCAGACAAAGACTAATTTAGTTCTTACTTGTACTATGGAACGAGTAGATATGAAATCTGGAATAGTTACTTCTGAGGATATACCATTCGTTTCCAGGGCAGAAGTTATTTTAGAAGCAACCGACTTGAATGAAATATACAGCAGAAAAAAAGATAAAATCATGGAGTCTATTGCTAGTTTTCAGATGCAAGGAAGTAATTGGAGATTTAAAGCCGTTGTAAAATTAGATATAAATACGGTAAAATATACACCCTTAAGAGGTAGTTCTTACATTCCTCTACCCAGCTTCTTAGCTAATAAAAAGGCAATCATCAACATGAAAAACCACGACGAAGAATGCTTCAAATGGTGTATCACTAGAGCTTTGAATCCGGTGGATGACCATCCGGAAAAAATAACGAAAGCTTTGAAAGAACAATCGAAAAAACTTAATTGGAGTGGTATTGAGTTTCCGGTAGCGACTGATGCTAATGTGATAGGTAAATTTGAGAGAAATAATAATATTAGTGTTAATATATTTGGTTACGAAAAACATGTCTATCCGCTTTATCTGTCTAACTGTGAAAGCGATATTTGTGTAGATCTATTGCTTATTTCCAACGGAGAACGGAAACATTATTGCTGGATAAAGAATTTTAACCGATTGATGACGTTCCGAACAGCAAATTCGCATTATTCAGCGCACTATTGTAAAAGGTGTATGAATGGTTTCACAACGACAGAAGCGCTTAACAACCATAATGAGTACTGCAAACACCATAACGCACAAAAAATAGAAATGCCAGAAAAAGGAACTATGTTAAGTTTTAAAAATTATAACAATTCTATGAGGGTTCCGTTTATAGTCTACGCAGATTTTGAGTCTTTTGTAAAACCGATCGATACATGCCAACCAAATCCAGAGTTGTCGTACACTAATAAATATCAAAAGCATACTCCTAGCTCCTTTTGTTACCACATAAAATGTTTCGACGATAGTGTATATTCTCAAGATCCTGTGACGTTTACGGCTGAAAGCGAAGATGATGATGTTGGTCAAATATTTGTAGATAAACTAGAAGAGAATATAAAACAAATATATAATCAATTTAAATTCCCTAAGAAGATGATATTTACAGAAGAGGACAAGAAGTGTTTTGATGGAGCTACTATATGTCATATCTGTGAAAAAACGTTGGACGAAGACCGAGTGAGAGATCACTGTCATCTTAGTGGAAAGTTTAGAGGAGCTGCTCATAATAGTTGTAATATAAACTATAAATGTCCAAAGTTTTTCCCTGTAGTGTTTCATAATCTTTCCGGGTACGATTGTCATCTGTTCATTAAGAAACTGAGAGGTAATAATGGAGAGAAAATTAATTGCATACCTAATAACGAGGAAAAGTATATATCTTTTAGCAGAGAGGTCGTTGTTGATAAGTTTGTAAATAAAGAGGGAAAAGAGATTACCGTCAAGCGACAACTGCGTTTTATCGACAGTTTTAAATTTATGGCTTCTAGTCTTGATGCTTTATCGAGGAACCTAAGCAAAGACCAGTGTAAAAATATTGGGAAACGATATACTGGAAAGAAGCTCGATCTTTTGCTGAGAAAAGGCATATATCCTTATGACTACGTCGATTCATTTACTACCTTTAATGAAACCGAACTACCACCAAAATCCGCTTTCTATTCTAAGCTAAATGATTCGAATATTAGCGATGAAGACTACGAGCATGCACAAACGGTATGGAAAGAATTTGGATGTAAAACATTCAGAGAGTATCACGATTTATACAACGTTTCGGATGTTCTGTTACTTGCCGATGTTTTCGAAAACTTTAGAGATGTGTGTATGAAGAACTATACGCTTGACCCTGCATGGTATTTTACATCTCCTGGTTTAGCCTGGGATGCCGCTTTAAAATTGACAGGCGTGAAATTGGAGTTATTGAATGATTATGATATGATTCTGATGCTTAGGCAAGGGATGAGAGGAGGAGTGAGCACAATATCAAATCGTTACGGGAAAGCGAATAATAAATATATGAGCGATTTCAATAGTAACGAAAATTCTACATTTATTACTTACCTGGATGCGAATAATCTATATGGATGGGCTATGATCAAAAATTTACCTACTCACGGGTTCAAATGGATGAACGAAGATGAATTAAATAATTGGAGAAGTATTCCATGCATATTGGAAGTTGATTTGGAATACCCTAAAGAGTTACACGACCTGCATAACGATTTTCCGTTAGCCCCCGAAAGCATTGAGATTAACAAAGTCAAAAAGTTAATTCCAAACTTAAACCATAAAAAGAAGTATGTGCTGCATTACGATAATCTGAAGCTGTATGAGAGCTTGGGTTTGAAAATAACAAAAGTGCATAGAGGTGTACTATTCGAAGAAAGTGATTGGTTGAAAAAGTATATCGATTTAAATACAGCTCTTAGAACGAAAGCTACTAATGACTTTGAGAAAGACTTTTTCAAGTTAATGAATAACAGTGTCTTTGGAAAAACTTGTGAGAACATTGAAAATCGTGTTGATATAAAGTTAGTGTGTCAAGAGGAGAGGGCTATTGAACTAGCCGCTAAACCTAATTATGAGAGATGTACTATTTTCGATGAAAATCTAATAGCCGTTCACATGAAAAAAACTAAATTGTACTATAATAAACCTATATATCTTGGCATGTGTATATTAGACTTGAGCAAAACGTTGATGTATGAATTTCATTACAATTACATCAAGGATAAATACGGAAATAGAGCTAAATTATTATTTACCGATACAGATTCTTTGACATACGAAATTAAAACTGAAGACTTTTACTCAGATATCGCAGGCGATATTAAGACTCGATTCGACACGAGTGAATACCCGAGAGATCATCCATCTGGTATTGAGGTTGGAGTAAATAAAAAAGTTATTGGAATGTTCAAGGATGAAACTAGTGGAAAACAGATAAAAGAATTTATCGGGTTGCGAGCAAAGTTGTATTCTTATAAGATGGCTGCTGGAGATGAGCACAAGAAATGTAAAGGTATTAAGAAGAATGTTGTCCAGAAAACTATTACTCACGAAGATTATAGAGACTGCTTATTTACCAAAAAAGAACAACAACGAACGATGAATGTTATTAGATCTTATCATCACGATATTTATACAGAAGAAATCAATAAAGTTGCATTATCTGCAGATGACGATAAACGGGTAATAATGGAGGATGGAATTAGTACGTTATCTTATGGTCATTACTCGTTGAAAATTTTTAATTAATGTTTATATTAAATAAATGAGCGTCAAACAAATCGATGTTTGTGGAGTAGTGCTACCGAATATTGCTTTGTCGAATGTGGATCTAATCGAAGCGGCTAAGAAACTAAACATAAATAATTTCAGAGGAGTATTTCTCAGAGACGAGCTGCCGAAGAAACCTGGACGGAATGAGTGTGGAATATTGAATCTAGATGGTTCTAATGGGGTGGGAAGTCATTGGGTCTCTTTCTTAAAGAGCGGTAATGAGAAAATATATTTCGATAGTTACGGCCTTCCTCCCCCTCTGGAACTGATAAAGTATTTACGCCGTCCAGTGTTATATAACAGTGAGCGAATACAACCCGATAACGAAGTGTTTTGCGGCCATTTGTGTCTGTATGTGACGAAGATGGTGGGTGATGGAATGAATTTTCAAGAAGTTATAAACGGCTTGCATTAAAAATTATTATATATAAATATATATATAAAATGCCTGTCGATAAATTTGGTCACACCGCTGCTGGAGGAACATCACGAAGAGTAATCGCTGGAGGTGTTACTCTTAGCCAAGTAAATGCTAATTTTCTTCGATTGGATGGAGCAAATCTGCCGACTGGAAATTTAAAAATGAATGGACATGTGATAAAAGGTCTCTCAGTAACGAATACTTCGACTGCCGGAATGGATGAAGCTTTAAGTAGGGGACAAGCCATTGATTTGATAACGAATCACAACGATTCTCCGTCCAACGATAATCATTTAACGAATAAGAAATACGTTGATGCTTCGAAAGTGTCTAAAACTGGTGATACAATGACTGGCGACTTGTTCTTAAACGTTGGCTCCGATCGTCTGCGTTCAATGGGTTGTAAGGACTTGAGAGGAGAAAATAAAGAATTCACTATTTTCTTAGGTAGTATACGAAATAAACTACAATGTTCGTTAAACAATCCTATTACATTACAATCGACGGATGGATTTCTATGCAAAATAGGCGTAGAAAATATAATGAGAATCGGTAGAGCACCCAACGATCGACAAATCGACGTTTACCAAAATATCCTAATGAATAGTAATAATATCAACGATTTAAGCGATCCTCTTTTAGCTCAAGATGCTGCTACAAAGACTTACGTCGATAAATCTCTGAAAAAGTGCCATGTTGGATATATTCCTCCCTTGGAAGCTGATGAAAGTGTGACAGGATTTGTTGCTAGCGTCAGTGATTGTTTTGCCGGAAGCAAAGCCTACCATGCTTTCACTAATCTCACTAACGATGTTAACGCAGCTTGGGTTTCGGGTGAAGATGAAACTGTTTGGTTACAAATTAAATGTCCTGAGCCAGTTAAAATTTGGAGAATTGCGTTGAAAACCGTATCTGTATCTTATTGGAATTTATCCGCTAGCAATGATGGAGCAGTGTTTGCACACTTACATACATCTTCAACTCCTTCAGAGACTATTCCGACATTTTTTAATATTTCTACTACGGATGCGTATCAATATTACAGAGTTAGAGTACTGGCAAAGGATAACGATCTTCCACGAGGGATTCAGGTAATGCAATTATATGTATACGATGACTAATCTGCATTAAAAATTATTATTATATATAAAATGCCTGTCGATAAATTCGGTCACACCGATGTTGGTTCATCACAAAGAGTAATCGCTGGAGGTGTCACTCTTAGTCAAGTAAATGCTAGTTTTCTTCGATTGGATGGAGCAAACATCGCGACTGGAAATTTAAAAATGGGTGGTCACAAAATTAAAGGACTACCAACAACGAAGCCTTTGACAGCAGGAATGGATGAGGCCTTAAGTTGGGGTCAAGCCATTGATTTGATAACGAATCACGACGATTCTCCGTCCAACGATAATCATTTGACGAATAAGAAATACGTTGATGAACAAGTTACATTGAAGGTGTCTAAAACTGGTGATACCATGACTGGTGATCTAATCTTAAACGTTGGCTCCGATCGTCTGCGTTCAATGGGTTGTAAGGACTTGAGAGGAGAAAATAAAGAATTCACTATTTTCTTAGGTAGTATACGAAATAAACTACAATGTTCGTTAAACAATCCTATTACATTACAATCGATGGATGGATTTCGTTTTAGAATAAACAATGAAATCATGTTAGAGATGGTTAAGTCACTCGATGGCACTCCTCCGTCTAAAATAAATGTGTATAAGTCCATCTTTATGCATGATGCTTACATTACAGGACTACACGAACCCAACAACGCCAGCGATGCAGCTACGAAGCAGTATGTAGATTCTATCTCAATCGGTCCCGCGCTTAGCATTCATTCTTTAACTTGGCAATTCTTAATCGCTAAAACTCACACAAGAGTTACTTTCGATAGTGTAAGATTCAAAACCGATGGTGTCATAAGTGCGGGACTGACCCGTTTCACTCCCGGTAAAGCCGGATACTATTTCGTTTCGACGTACATAGAATTTGGTAACAGTAGTACCGCTCCTGGTAACGTCTACCTGTATAGAAATGGGGCGAATTACATGCAAATTGCGGGCGGAGGGGGAACGGGAGCTGCGTTTAACAATTCAACCGGTAGTTGCATAATTTTCGTAGCCAATACCGATTTTCTCGAGATATTCGTTTATTCGCACATCGCACTAAATATATTAGCTAGAGACTTTTCGGCAGTATTCTTACGACCTTGATTTCCTTGCTGATCGAAATAATAAAAGGAGCTGGATGAGAAGGGGAGGTATCAGGAAATAATAAAAGACCCTCAAAGGAGAAGAGGAGGAAATAATAAAAGACCTCTTGGTTGACAGTCCACCGCGCTAACCACTGTACTACCGAGCACCCCCCTCAGGAAATAATAAAAGACCCCCAAAGGGCACAATTAACTACTACTCACCTTTTAAAAAGAGAAAACTTTAGTGTATATAGTGGTTCACAGTATTTTTTTACCATAATTATTTAAACAACAGACTGTCCTTCAAAATTGTTAATAAGCTTTTTGATGTCTCTATAACTCTGTAAATCAACCATCGTGCGAATCTTGTTCTATTCTTTAATTTGACACACATAATTAATGATACAATTAAACAATATTAAAACTAACAACACACATTCACAAATAAAGCAATGTTCCTAGGCTATGATGTGTGCACATTCTAATAATTGATTCACGCAATGTTATAAGTTACGCTACGCCGTAACCTCAGCTCGCCTTGGTTCGACAATCGACAGTGAGTGTCAATCCTTGAGACGACGTGCTCGCTGCTTAGATAGGCGACCGCTGACTCTCTGCCAGCTGATTATCCTCCCTCCGACTGTCACCTATCTACATTGAATTCAGTTACAAGTGCAGAACTACGACGCATTATTCTTTCTTCGCCGCCAAAGTCCTTTAAACTGGATCCCATTATATATACCTAGGCTACCTTCCTGATTATTTGAATCTAATTGCTTTTATAGTAAAATTCATCATTTTCACAAGTAACAAGCGAAATCTTGTGGTTGCCAAAGACTTTGACATCCCATTATGTGCTTTAAATCGAATGACAGAATTTGTTTTTCTTCCTGATCCTGTAACTGGTATGACTGACTGACTGACTGACTGAATGACTATCTGACTATCTGACTGACTTACTGACTGACTGACTGACTGACGTCAACATTTTCATAATTAATTTTAAGCACTGACCGCACTCCAATCTCGTATAGAGAAGAGCGAGAGGTGCGCTAAATATATTCACCATCGGGATGTTGTTGATCATCATTTTTTTACGGCAAAGTGTCGATTATTCAGCGACTAAACACACTTGTACTTCAATCGCTTGATGTCCTTTATTACTGGGTGAAATGGTTTTTGTTCCACACCTTTAACAGTTAATCATCTTGACTATATAAACTACTTGACAAATTCTTGAATTAATGGAAACGTATTTGCGTAATGAGAAGTTCAATATTATTGTGACACGGATGCTCAAACCCGTCATATATCGATTTTTGACCTTTTGATTTAGTCACATGCTGCAATGAATAAGCTCTAAAATGCTTTTAACAGAATGAAAATATCTATTTTCTAACTGAAATTATGCTCGTTTGATTCTTTCATTAGTTTGTAGTGAGAAAACCAAAAAACGTTTCTAAATATACGTGTAATCCAAGTCTACTGAACCTAATAAGTTATTATTCTGCAATTGTTCTGGGCATTAGAGGCATGTATTCTGAATCAGATAACGCAAACGACATCAAAATCGGTTCACTACTTCGCAAATTAGGGCGAATTCACAGTCATATGCTGAACTGAAGAATAAACTGCATTCTTGACCCCTCTCGCCTTTTTCGGCATATATCGCAATATCTAGGAAGCGATAAACGACAGGTTTTTACCCGCGACGTCACATTTCATCAAAGGTTCCATGTGCGATCTACAGTAAATTTACCTTTCAAAACTGAACAACTTTGATACTGGATCTTTAGTCCTCTCTCGGAGTAACGGATGCTTAGTGTTTTTCAGGCCATGGTCATCTCAACTGGACGTACAAATTAAATAATACTTTTTGAACTATACATGTACTTCACGGACTTTCAACATCATAAATTCTTCTGAAAACATGGAAATTAACTGGACTCCTTTATCCATTGCTCCGGAACAATTATTTTCATTTTAATGTACCATGCATGTGAACCAAAATTTAAAGCGGTTAGCAATTGTTGAATTAAAGAATATTCTAATCTTATCTTATTATCTTATTTTAACGACAATCGGTGTCGTCGTCGTCCTCCATTCCAAGACAAGCCCTTCCAAAAACAAGCTGTGGCACAGTTACTATTTACTTATTTGATTCTTGGATTAAAATCTTGCAAAAGATGTGAGACATTGAAAATGCAACTTTCTTTTTATTTATAAAATCACTGTACTAGGTTTTAAAGGTGTAAAACGGGTGACATTCAAGCATCTATAAATGATGGAATCAAGGCCGTAGCCAGGATTTGATTTCGGGGGGTGTTTTTTCGGCGTAGAATTTTTGACGGCCTGCTTTTACTCGTCAAAATTTCTGACGACCTTTTTTTAGTCATCGGAAACGATTTTCTTACCATTTTCACCAATTTTCATGTTTTTTTCATTATGTGCTAGTGAATGCAATCTATTATTTTTTTACATTTTTAATTTCGGGGGTGTTTTATGGTTTTATTTCATGAGTATTTACATCATGTGCTATTAAATGCATTATGTTACTTTTTACATTTTCCATTTCGGGGGGTGTTCAAACACCCAAAGCACCCCCCTAGCTACGGCATTCCATCATGAAATACCTGGTGGAAAAGAATATGGATATAAGGAAGGCCGTGGACAACATCAGATATAGAGAAATGCGTAAGCGTCTTGTAAAGACCTCATCTGTAACGCAAAACGTTTGATTTAATGAGAGAAAGAAGAAAAGAAAAATATACGATGAAGCGTTTAATGACTTTCCGGAGATTTCCGTATAACTTTGAAAAAACAGATATACTTACTTACTTACTTATGGCCTTGGCGATGCCCCAGCACGCAGAAGCCGCTCATTTATGGAAGCTCTCCATCTCCCTCTGTTCCCCGCCTGATGCACAGCCTCCTGCATCGACAGCCCCATCTCCTGACAGTCCTCCTTGATCAAGTCCCTCCATTGTTTCTTCGGTCTTCCCCTTCTTCTCCTTCCCTGTACCTCTCCATTGAAGGCTATCTTTGGATATCTGGTGTTCTCCATCCTGACCATGTGCCCAAAGTAGCGCAGCCGTCTGTTCTGAATTCTGCTCACTACTTCATTCCGAATGTTTAATCTTTCGTATATAATCTCGTTCCGTATTCTATCTCTTCTTGTAACTCCCTCTATCTTTCGTAGACAGGCCATCTCGAACACCCGTAATCGCTGCTTCTCGGTCTCCCTTAGTGTCCAGGTCTCGGAATTGTAGAGTAATGCACTTAACACCAGCGTTTCATACAACTTGATTTTTGTGTCTCTGCTTATTTCCTTTGCGTTCCATATTTTCCCCAGTGCCTGCCATATTCCTCGCGCTATTCCAATTCTTCTTTTCACGTCTTTCCCTGCATGCTGATGTTTCCCCCAAATAAACGAAGCTATCCGCCTGTACAAGTTGCTGTCCATCCGCCTCCAGTCGAAACCTCTTATCTCCACCTCCCAGGAGTTGACTTTCAGTTTTCGTGACATTTATTGTCATTCCCATCTTGCGACTCACTTCCACCACGCTTGTCAGTGTTTCCTGCAAGCCCTTTGCTTGCTCTGCCAACAGTGCTATGTCATCCGCGAACCTCAGATCTCCGATAACCTCTCCTCCAATCACTGCCCCCTCCTTCATTCCATCCAAAGCCGCAGCCATTATCAACTCCAGAAATATGTTGAAGAGCATTGTAATAATAATAGACCGATAGACACCTTTATATATTATGTTCAATGCTTTATATAAATTGATTTCGTTTGAAGTATGACCGATCATACATGTAGTTAATAACCGATGGACACCTTTTTAGCTTTCAATCTGTAAATATATTTTATGGTATTGTTACAACGCATTCGCTGCCGAACTAAAACAACAAATTGAATTATTTGTGCTTACATAACATATCTGAGTATATTTTTAGTGGTGTTTAACATTATTTGTAATAATGTTTGTTCATATACTGCAGATAACTATAATAGTCTAATATTCCCCAACAATGACTTTCAACACCAGTTGAATTGCATAATTAAATATTAAGTTCAATGCTTTATATAAATTGATTTCGTTTGAAGTATGACCGATCATACATGTAGTTAATAACCGATGGACACCTTTTTAGCTTTCAATCTGTAAATATATTTTATGGTATTGTTACAACGCATTCGCTGCCCAACTAAAAAACAGACTTTGTTTTTTGTAATCTTACCAAGCACTATCAAATGCAGAGGTCAAACGTACTATAATAAAAGTTGGGAGAGGGGCTTCATAGTCTACACAGAAGAATATTAATAATAAATTATCTGATTAATAAATACTCACCAGAATGACAAAAACGAAAGGTGTCTTGAAATGTTGCGCACTTGTAGCCATTCGTGATTAAAATTTTATTCAATTTATTCGTTTAACCCTCGAGTGCCCAAGGGGGGGGGTCCGACCGGACCCCAGGCCTGTTTTTCCCGGATAACTTTTTAAAGGCTAGGGATCTGCATAAATGCTTTTAGGTATTCCTAGAGCAACCATTTGGGCATAGAATGGTATATTTTGCGTGAGTATTGTCCAACCCTGCACCCCACAACCACAGCATATACTAAGGTTACCCCATGATATGCGGCTGATATTCATACAAGCGCATGGTTACTGGTCAATAACTATTATTTTATACCAGGTGGTGCTATTGTGATATAATATATATCAATCGATTGCAAATTTAGTTGGGATTACGTACAACTAAATTATATAACGATATTCCAATCCCTTCTCAAGATATTAACATGAACACGCTGGGGTCCACGCCGGACGTATAGGCTTTCCTTCGATGAATAACGCAAGCATGCAAGCATAACATATGTATTACGAGATTTTTACACTATTAGTTTGCACCAGGTGGTGTTATTGTGCTATGAGATACATCAATCGATTTAAAATTCATTTGGGATTACATTGAAATAAATTCTATAACAATATTCCAATTCATTCTCAAGATATTGGCATGAAAACGCTGGGCTTCCTTTGGTCAATAACGCAAGCAAGCGTAAAATGTGTATCACGAGATTTTACACTATTATTTAACACCAGGTGGTGTTATTGTCATATAAGATACACCAATCGATTGGAAATTCATTTGGGATCACATAGAACTAAATTCTGTGACGATATTCCAATCCCTTCTCAAGATATTAACATAAAACGCTGGGGTCCGCGCGGACCCCCCCCCCCCCTTGGGCCTTCGTGTACCAAAAAATACCTTGGGCACTCGAGTGTTAATTGATTCATTCCGATTTTCTAAGGTTATTGGAAGCCACATTTCGTTTGTGATAGATATAATTTTATTGCCATTGTACCGCTTGTGCGGCAGCAAAATAGTTATAGCTGCTGGGCAGTAGGCCTAATGGTTTCAAGTTAACGAATTTGTGTCATAGCAAACATCATTAGCGTTGCCCTCCTGTATAGTGTCTATTAAGTCCTGGTGGAAGAACGAAGGTGGAGGGTTTAGTTCGCAGGTCTTCGGTGTCATAAACCATCGTCAAAATTAATTTTGATCCATGCGATGATAATGAACTGAAATCAGAATTACCATACCGGGTAACAGAATTTCAAAAAGAGATTTTTAATGGATGGAAAGAAAAATTTCCGAGAGCAACGGCCTCTGTTGTCAGAAACCATCGTCAAACATCACCGCCTTATCCATACTATCCGCACGCATCACGTGACAAAAATAGTTTCTGTCTTTTTTCTCTTTGGTTCAATAGCAAGTCCCCTCAAAGGTTTCCCATCTTAAGACTATGATAATTTAAATTATACAAATTGAATTATTATTATAATGTTTTTCAGAATCATTTTGGCCGATGACGTCACTCTCTCACTTCCACGCTAGTTTAACATCACAACTGTACTGTAACAGGTTACAATTTTCATCTGATGTATAAAAGAAAGAACTCTGATCAACATCCATGTGCCAAACCAAGTGTTCGCTAGCTAAATGTCCATGCTTGGGTTTGACGGAGTTTATGGGGCCAGGTGTTTTTCCTTACCCACCCACAAGAACCCACGAACCCACAGACTTGACCGTGCATCATATGGGAATCCAAAATGTCATAAGAATGGTTCGCTACTTGTGGGGGGGGGGGGCAGGAGAGTTATAGGCCAAAACTAATCACAGGACTGACCCTTTGCCACACCCACCTAACAACCATACACGAAGTCTAAGAAAACGAAGCATTGCATGTCTGTAGCATTCCCGATCGTATCATGGGTCTTGCAACCTGGACTCGATGGAAATCACGGTTTTAAGTAACATCGTCTTGTCCAATTATGATTGTTTGTGACCATGAAATTCCGCTGGATCTCCAGTCTCGGAAATCCGCATCCAGTGGTCCAGGCCGCTCCCAAGATGAGAGACTGGATGGAGAGAGTGCCAGCGGCAGAAGCCAGAAAGGCAGTAGCCTAAGTGCCATCCTAACTCCCAGTCCCCCTAATTAAATTGGAAGCCAAGCATATTGTTGAGTGGACCCGTGACATTCAACCGCCATAGGTCATGTCGTGTTTTTTTGCCAATTTTACACACCTTTAAAGAGGTGTTAGAGAAACAATATAGATGGAAATTGGACTTTTATAATAAGTGCACCCAAACGACCTGGTTCTTATTGCGAAGACATACGCTATTGAAAGGTGTAAATGACTGCGAAGTAAATAAAATCAAGGACACTACATTGAGGTGGAGGATTCCAATTTGACCAGGGTCTATGACAACAGAGACCGTTACCCTGGACAGAAATTTGCTCGGCATATTACAGCACTGATGAGCAAGGCACTAGACCAAGTTGCAAGCCCTTCACTCGCAATTGCTAAGCGCTTCGGCATGAAACTCCGATGCAGTGTCCGCTCTGCAGTCGGGAGCGCCTCTGAGTAGGAGGCTTGAAGGGGCGCTATAACAAGTGCACATACAAATAAACAACATAAACATAAACTATTTCAAGCTCATCTACATGACATATGTTGAGTTTTTGACCAAAGAAGAACGGTATCAATATTTCTAGCTAATACTACTACGTGGTAATTTTTGTGTGTCATTAAGCACCGCCTTCCAGGGTTGCCAGATTTCGAAAAAAAATTGTCGCGAGATCACGGAAAAAAGTCGCGAAAATCGCGAGATTTTCACGAAAAAAGTCGCGAAAATCGCGAGACTAATTCCTGAATTTCTCTTAAAAGAGGTGTTAAATATCCTGGACGGTTAGCATTTAATGAAAATACACATTGGAATTGATCCATCGCAGTCCCGCAACCAATCAGATAATGAGCTTGAATTTGCTTAATGAATATTCATGTTAGGCATCTAGCCAGAAGTAAAGGGGATTGATGAGTCTCGAAACTTCATGTTTTTTAGGAATAATTCGCTTCATAAAGCATATAACTCGGTGTGCAAAGAGTTATCGTATTACATGCATTTAAGTGATATTGTGATCTAGTGACATTGCGTGTGTGCAAATAAATTTGGAATAAAACGTGATTGTTACGAACGAAGCGGTGTTAAGTCAGTAGCAACTTGATTTACATTTTAGAATAGAAAGTCCGTGTTTAAATTGAATCGTTTATAACGGTTTATTAAGGAACTTTATACACGAAAATAGGGTGTCTAACGAAAAAATTTTGGGACTAATTTAAAAAATGATTTTCAAATACATATGTCTAACTCCGTCACTGGTTGCACTCTGCGATTGCCAGTCCCATACCTGAATATTATTTCACTTTAGGCTAGGCCTACATGGTAATCACAATCTCCAAATTTCTTGAGCGCCACTCGAAAGCCAAGTGCAAGGCACCAGCTTATACACGAGCGCTGTTTAGTCAGAAGGGTTAACTGTCCAAAAGACTGTGAAAAATGGCAAACAATTTATAACACTCAAATGATAGATTACCAAGACGGAGTATTATAATTTATTATCATCCATAGGTAAACGTGTAGTTTTGAGAATCAGCGTTTTCATGAAATCTACCATTTCGACATTTCATCGAGTTTAACAGAAATTACAACAGATTTTTTGCTATTTACCGAACTAACGCAGCCTAGATGACCTAATGAATATTCATACAGCAGTAAATGTTGAATATTCATAACGCAGTAAATGTCATTAGCGACAGCCATTGGTTGCGGGACTCCCATGGATCAAATTCCATGTGTACTTTCATAAAATGCGGACGGTTATGGTTATCTGGATGGACGAAAGGATTTTAATGAGCACTGGATGAGTTATTGATCCTTATGATTTATTTTTTCAAGAACACATTCGTTTTATGACACATCTGTTTGCTTTTAAGTCCCGTCACGCAATGAGTGACACGGTCGTTAAAACAATTTTTTTTAAAATCAATGTTGTACTTATAACGTGGATGTACTTTGTTTTTGAGGTGTATAAATGATGTTTTATTTTCGGTGTTTTCAATATTGTAGGGCCTTTGAGCAAAACCTCACCATTTCCACGGCCTATATATTTTGATTCCAACAGTATAAATACATGTTATCGTAATGTGGGCACTTTGTGGTGAAGTTTTGCATAATGTTTCATTGTCATCTCTGGTTTTGTTGTTTGACTACATGCGTCAGTAGGGTACATTACACCATAATTTTCTAGTTTCAAAATAAATAAAAATATATAAAAAGGTGTTTTATTTTCGTTAGAAGAGTAAGCGACAGCAGCTGTTGTAGAAACGCAGTTTTACGACACTGAGCGACAACAAAGAATCTGCAAGCCACAGTTTGGGCATATGTCAGTTTTTATACGAGAGGAATTGCACTGGTTGCCTATGCAAAAACCTATTGAGTTTAAGATTCTAATGCTCATGCGTAATTGCCTAGCAGGCCAAGCTCCTATCTGTCTTATGGGACTTTGTGTGCCTGTGCTATCCATTCCAGGCCATAGATTCCTTCGCTCTGCAACGCATGGTGACCTGGTTGTTCCTATGGCTCGATCTTCCACAGTGCTGCATAGAAGCTTTGCTATGGTCGGTCCGTCTTTCTGGAATAAGTTACCTATTAGTCTCCGTAATGAACTTCTTTGTCTTTCTTTGCCCCTTTTCCGCAAGCGTTTGAAAACCATTCTCTTTAATTATGGTTTGGTGTCAGGTCGGGAGCGCCTCTGAGGAGTTCTCTTGAAGTGGCGCTATATAAATGTTCAATTACAATTACAATTGCAATTACACACTCGCGCAATTAGAATAAAAGACAAGCACATGAATGACTTACACAATTACCGTATTCGGGTAGGTGTATCGAAACCGTAGCCTACTATTCGACTGACCGATCTAACCAATTGTATGCTGTTCCCAAAGCATTTCCCATTATGGAGATTTGGTGACCCGTGGCAGCTAAGAAACTGATTTTTTTATTATTATTATTCAGCAGTTTAACGACTTCTTATCGTAACAAAGGCTGTTGACGTCTTTAAATTGAAATGTAGGCCTACTTCAGTTTTGTTATTAATTCCCAATTGTGTCTCAATTTTATATAGCATGTGTTGTTCGCTTTTAAAAGGTGTTTAAGGCGACGGTGTAAAACTTACTGTACATGTAACAAAGAAATAAAATCTTCGATTGGTTTCTATTTAAGAAAACCTTCCTCGTATAATTGTTCAACGCCATTGATTCTTGCATTAAATAGACTACTGGCGCTCAATATTAAAGAAAACAAGGCTAATGTTGAACACTTTTCTGATACAATGATCTTGCATTGACGCTGGATGGATGGATCCAGATTGGACGAGGGCTTATGACAGAAATATGTTTGGCGCATCACATTGTAACCCAGACACTGTTTGCACTATGACAGTATGACTCAAGGAATGGTGATGCCGATAATCTTTGATAACACACACGATGTCGTCAACATGAGACTACTGCTACTGCCACTACCACTGACACTGCCACTCCAGTGCTGCCACCACCACTACTGTACTGTCATTTTTTGTGGGGCACGGTGGTGTAGAGGTGGCATCGTTGCACTGGAACCGGAATGTTTGAGTTTCGAATCCACCTCACCGCGTAAGGACCTTGGGCAAGTCCTTCATTCACAGTTGATCGGTGCTTCGGCTTGAAACTCCGATGCAGTGTCTGCTCTGCAATCGGGAGCAACTCTGAGTATTAAGAGCTTGAAGTGGCGCTATAACAAGTGCACATACAAATACGAGATTTGTCACTAGTCAGACACCTTTAAGACGATATGACATAGCGTTATGTAAGGATCACAGGATCTAACATTGTAATCACTACTCAAGCTCAAAGATTCATGTAAATGTAACACAAATAACCACCATTTTAAAGGTGTTTTAGAGTTGTACATCAAACGAAGAATGCAACTTGATATTTAAAAGAAGCAAACATCAATGACTTATTATTATTTATGTAGAGGCTGTATACCGAACATGTAATTATCCCATTTTTCTTTCAATCCATCCATTCATTCATTCATCTATCCATCCATTAATTTTTTATGAGCAATTAGTTAAGCCCCTATTCAGACTTAAAACTCAGAAGTGTTCCCGCCTACTGTAACAGGGTGAACACTGAATCCAAATATCAGTCCGGTTACCACGGCTTTTTAAACTGTCGTCTTCACAAAATCTTTAATGATTTATTTGCTCACAAAGATGGTTTAAGACTTCAATAAATGGCCCCTCCCATTGCTTAAAATATGTTCACTTTGCAAGCAGTAATGGTAACACTTTGAGATGTCATCTAAGGAAAATTGCTCATTATGGATAAACAGTGGATAACACTATACATGTGGAAATGTATAATGATATTTATGAAATATTTGTGGAACATAAGCACCTCCGTCCCCTCTATCACAAACTTTGGAGGGGACCGTCCCCTCCTGCTTCCCTAAGACCCCGCCTGTAATGTATAGGCATCTAAAAGGTCAAAGCAGTTCAGAGTCAAAATGATCAAAAGTGGTATTTTTAAAGGTGTTAAACTTGTGTCAGTTTTTAGATTTTTCAGTTATGAATTAAACGACGTCGGAGCGCATGTTATTTATAAATAGCGCACAATCGTCAAAAAGGTGTTTTTGGCTCAACGATTACTTAGACATTAGTTTCTTCCTAAAGTAGACAGTGCAAAAAGAAAAGTGCTGTGATACGCCAAACACATTTCTGTCATAAGCCCTCGTAAAATCTGGATCCATCCACCCAGCGTCAATGCAAGATCATTGTATCAGAAAAGTGCTTAACATTAGCCTTGTTTTCTTTAATATTGAGCGCCAGTAGTCTATCTAATGCAAGAATCAATGGCACTGAACAATAATGATAGCCTACGAGTGAAGACTTTTCTTAAACAGAAACCAATCGAGGATTTTGTTTCTTTGTGATATGTACACCGTCGCCTTAAACACCTTTTAGAAGTAAACAACACATGCTATATGAATCTTAACTTTTCCAGCGAATCTCGGTGGCTCTACAACGAGGGAATGCCATCTGCCTCTCCGGGACATTGCCACTACTCCCCGAGCTGTGAATGACATTCAGCTGAGCGACTTTTCCACCAGTTGGAGTGACATAACCATATAAGTTGGAGAACCAAAACCAGAATCAATTTCTACATTGCCGCGGGTCACCATATCCACATACTGAGAATTTGCTTTGGGAATGGCAAACAATTATTGGTTAGATCGGTCAGACGAATACTATAGGCTACGGTTTCGATCCACCTCTTCGAACACGGTAATTGTGTAATGTGTAAGTCATTCAGTCACAGTTTGTTAGTGTCCTCAATCAAATTCGGCACGTGTCTGCCTTTTATTCTAATTGTGTGTGTGTGTGTGTGTGTGTGTGTGTGTATTCGTTTATTTGAAAATCAGACAATTCCTGGTGACATACTGCACCCGGTTACATGTAAAAAAATCAAACTTTGTCGGCCGCGACCTGAAGCGTTACCATGCCAGAACCCAATAATAATAATATTTCGTTCGACATCTTTGACTCCTTCAAAACGCTTACCATATCGATCAAAACTTATTTAGAAATTTATTGTGCATGGATGTTGTCATTCGTCTACGTTAAAAATATATTATAATATTATACGAAGTCGTGTGCCAAAGGACATCCTCAAAACACGTTTTGTTGTTGCAGACAATAGACACCCTTAAAATTAGTTCAATTAGTGCTTAAAGTAAGGATTTTGTCATTTCGATAAATATGTTAAAAAACATGCAAATTTCACGGGACCCTTGAAATTGGAATTTTTCCCAGGTTAACCAAATCAAGCAACAGAAACAAAGCAGCAAACTCTTCATGGTGCAAAACAATGGTCACGTGAATGAAGTAGACCACAAACTAATTGGATGGATTACTTCAGAACGACAGCGGATAAAGATGCATCAAGAACGGGCAGCATATGATAAATGGGATGATTTGGACTGATGAACAATTTTGCGGTTATCTTGTGACCTATCGACTCGATGAGTAAGCTCATATTTTGTTTTATATAGCAACACTGAAATAAAATTTAAAGGTGTCAAATTACGTGCATCACTTTCTGAAGTTTAGCCACAAATACGTTGGAGGCTGAGATTTAAAATGACCGTTAAACACGAAAGTTGCTCATTAGCCTCTCTAGCTTAGTTTCACTGTGGCGAAGCATTGGCTTTCTAGACTAGGTGTCGTGAGTTCAAAACTAATTGGAGCAATAAGCGCATAAAAATTAGCCAGCCAACTTTTCTGTATATTTCACGTCAGTGCATCACGCCCATCTGATGTGTCTTTTATAATGTAGAATTGTAGATGGTTATCACGCCATTAGATATCAACTCTATCACTGTTTGCACTCTTTGCACCACCTAATAAGTAATAAACATACAAATGCAATCATAAAGTTTAAGATGAATGGAGAGGTTCATGCGTCCGTCCACTCAACCATTGATTCATTCACTTAAGCCAACGTTAGCTTTTTCATTTAGCAATATTATAGTTATTAGTTGCATAAGTCATCGGCCCAGATATTCTGATAATCACTAGAGACAAAAATAATGTCCT
The DNA here is from genome assembly GCA_945859605.1 of Lumbricus rubellus. Lineage (NCBI taxonomy): Eukaryota > Metazoa > Annelida > Clitellata > Crassiclitellata > Lumbricidae > Lumbricus > Lumbricus rubellus. The sequence goes on from OX243821.1 coordinate 7,553,062, forward strand.
TGCACACCTCAACAACTCATGAACTTAATTCTATATATGATGTTTTGCTGCTAAAGACGCAACTATGCACCAGAAATGGGTTGAATGTATAATTGCCTAATGTTTATCGAGCTCAGAAGACGTCTTTAACGATAATCCTAATCCCTTTCAACGACTTTCCTGCGCAAAGTGTAGTGAGACTATGCCATCAGTGATGAAGATCTAGAGCGATACGCCAGGTGCACGGGCAGTCTAATCAGAAACTCAGAAATGCTGGCTAACTCAGGAGCCAGGTGTTGGAAGGACAACTCAGGGCGAGTGGAGCCAATAATAATTGGCCAACCTGCTGCCTTACCTAGCCAGGACACCGCCTCTATAATTGCAGACCAAGAAACTGTAATACCATGAACACACATAATAATTATAAAAGATAACGACGTTAACGGAACTTCTCCTCGATGGAAGGGGAGCGCCACGTCCGGCAGGGATGGAAAGGGCAAGGTCATCCAGGTCGTCAATCAGCGAAACCATTTTCAGTCGGAGTCAGAATAATCCTGACAGCTGAATAGATCGAGGGACGCAGCTGCTGCTGCTACTGCTGCTGCTGCTGCTGCTGTTCAATAGACGACAATGATACACAACACAATTATTGGAAACTGGAAGGCCTTTACTATCCGTGATTAGTAAGATCGCTGAAGTGATCCGAAGGATGCGGTAAATATTTTCTGTACAATAGAGATGGATGGATGAACGTGTGTTCAGGTGTTAGATTTATTTCGTTGTTTGATTTATATAGCTCCTCCACTGGAATAACTATTCAACTAACTACGATCATATCCGATGTAGTGCTTAACAACATGTCAACCGTTGAAGTGCCAGACCAGAGTCTGAAATATTATTATACCGTCGCAGTCATTTTTATGGTTATAATGGGTCACATCGATAGATTTAAGATGTTGGCTTATACGATAAATAAAATGGTGAACCTGATAAAGGCTTGCAATCGTAATCGTGATCTCGAGAAGCAGCTTATTCACCGTCGCTTAATAATTGGAAGAAAACCGATCAAGATATCTAGCAAAATGATGCTAGAAATTCAGGATATTAAAGTGGCTGAAATCAATTTTAGCATAATCTGTAATATCTCGTTTTACTTAAACACCTTTAAATTAGATTTTAAAAATTATGTAAATAGCACATTTCTCAAATGGTTTTGCAATCCATCCGAACCACAATCATAATAATTCGTCTAGCCCTTTCCCGCCGGATCGGGTCGCGGGTGACCCGATTAACCCTCGGTGGCACCCCTTCTTGAAAAATACGTTTCAGTACCCCTGGGGGTCAAATGGACCCCCACTACTTTAAGCATGTTTTGAGTATAATATTTCCAATGAAACAACTATATACATGCATGCATAGTTACATACATGCATACACACATACATGTATGTGTGTATGCATTCATACACACATGCATACACACATGCATACATACACACATACATGTATGTGTGTATGCATGTATGTATGCATGTATACGTGCGTATGTATGTATGTATGTATGTATGTATGTATGTATGTATGTATGTATGTATGTATGTATGTATGTATGTATGTATGTATGTATGTATGTATGTATGTATGTATGTATGTATGTATGTATGTATGTATGTATGTATGTATGTATGTATGTATGTATGTATGTATGTATGTATGTATGTATGTATGTATGTATGTATGTATGTATGCATGTATGTACGTATGTATGTAGGCATGTATATGTGCGTATGTATGTATGTATGTATGTACGTACGTACGTACGTACGTATGTATGTATGTATGTACGTACGTACGTACGTACGTATGTATGCATGTATGTATGTATGTATGTATGCATGCATGTATGTAAGTATGTATGTATGTATGTATGTATACATACATGTATGTATGTGTGTATGTATGTATGCATGTATACGTGCGTATGTATGTACATGCATGTACGTACGTATGTATGTATGTATGTATGTATGTATGTATGCATGTATGCATGTATGTATGTATGTATGTATGTTTGTATGTATGTATGTATGTATGTATGTATGTACGTACGTATGTATTTATGTATGTATGTATGTGTAATATGTGTATATGTATGTATGTATGTATGTATGTATGTATGTATGTATGTATGTATGTATGTATGTATGTATGTATGTATGTATGTATGTATGTATGTATGTATGCATGTATGTATGTATGTATGTATGTATGTATGTATGTATGTATGTATGTATGTATGTATGTATGTGTAGTAACGGTTCTTCTAGCCGCTTGTAGAACAAGTTGGTCGACTAGGAATTGAGGAACTATTGTTCTGATGTCACAGTTTATTTCTCACACACGACGAACAGACAGATTAAAGTTACATGTTGACAACGACCTGACAAACCTCTAACGACAGCCGACCGTCCGAGCCTCTCAACGACTTGGTTGGCTAACTTGCCTCGGCTTCCGGCCTCAGCCGTCCGCCATCTAACTTTAACTCTGACAGAGCTGGATCTGTTCACTGCCCAACTCATAACACCTTCTCACTGCTCGGCCTCGGGCCTTGGCCTGGCCGGCCAGCCCCTGTCTTCTCGACTCACTGCTTGATGTCTGTCTTCGGCTGAGTCCAACGGTGAACTGACTTCTCACCTCCTGACCGGCTGACTCTCCTGGTTTCCTGGGCTGTGTGTCCTGCTCTCATTGGTCCCTTGCTTGGCCAATCCGGACTCTCTTACATCTTAATCTCTCTTCCTTTCTCCTGCCTGTCAGTCTGTCTGTCAGTCTGTCTGTCTGTATCTCTATCTCATGCGTTAGCAGCGCCCCTACATGTCACTCTACTACAATTAGATGATGTCCTCATCATACATTATTATAAACACAATGATCTAGCAACTAAGTGCACTAGAATTTGTCACAATTATAACCCAAAATAATAATAACTATGGTGCGGAAATGGCGAAGCGGTCGCACTGCTCGTGTTAACAGAATTTCAATAATGCATCTTTGAGATTGTTAGCCAATTCTTAATATTCCTTCTTTTTTAAAACTAATTGCTCCGGCAATTCAACACGCAACGATAAACACAATGTCTAAGAATACCAGTCAGATAGTAAAATCCATGGACGAAACACACAAAAAACCAAATGTAATGCCGTACTCAAGTAAGAACCCACAATACTATACTCACGAACTAGGCTTGTTCCTCTAAGGATGTTACGTAAATGTACGTGCAATAAGGTTCATCTCTTAGGGGCCTATACTCATCAACTCATGGTCCATTTGAACAGCTAGACACGAAGTCATGTTCATGGATGATTCTTTACTGTAACTACATTACCAAATGTCTTCCAGGGTCTCGCCCATCAACCAGTGGCGTCTAACCCCCCCACTTGGAGTGGGAGAACAAACCCCCCATTTTCGCCGACTTAAATTTGTTATGAGAATCTGTTCTTATATTATGTATGCACGGAGGGGAGGGATCACGGAATTTAGGCGATTTGCGTACGGGGGGTGGGTGGGTTTGCGTTTGAAATTTATCACAGAATTAAAAGTCCGACAATGATATTAATTCTGTGATAAATTTCAAACGCAAATGTTTGAGCAAAGAACAGGGAATTTAGGAGCATTAAGGGCCTAAGCAAAATCAAGACGCAATATGGCTCGAGCTCTACCTATAAGGCTAAATAGGCCTAAAAGGGTATGCTTATAATAGGCAAGTAGAAAAGTTGTGCAATTCTAAATCATTAAAACTCACCACTTCGAAATATCATGTTGCTGCAGTAGCCGAAATAAAATATTGCTCTTAAACACACGCGGAGACTTAATTTGTCCTGGATTGAAGGGGGAGACAAACGAGCGGCCCAAGGACGATCACCGAAGCCGAAAGGGTTTGAGAGGATGTTTCCCTCCCCAATGTTGAAAACGTTTGATTTGAATTTCCACACTGCAATGGTAGCATAGCCTATTATAGGCTGTCATTTAAACGAAATTGATCATCATTTCAGTGCTGATAGTGGTGGCTTGAGACTTCAAAACTGTCCCCTCCAATTATTAAATTTTTTCAAATTTTTACACTGTAATGGTAGGCTAACACTAAGTCTTGAAACCGTCATGTCAGAAATTTATAATAATTTCATTGTTGAAAGAAATGGTCAGTGTAAGAATTGTGGAAAAATAACTGGGGGGTTGGACCATTATGCACTTGAAATTTGGGTGTGAAAAACACACTTTAACATAGGGCTCTAAAAATGACGGGGGAGGGGGTTGAACCCCCCCAACCCCCCGGCAATTCTCACCCTGGAGATGGTTTAAGACTTCAATAAAGAAATCGCCTACTCCTAGTTTTCTTTTAACTTAAGCTTATTTGAATTTCCATAGTGTCATGGTAAGATTTTTCAGTTTTCAATGCTGATAGCCTAGCCATGGTTTAAGACTTTAGAGTGTTGACTTCCAATTGAAGGCCTATACAATTTTTGGAGTTGCAAATTATAGCCGTAGCCTTTTAAGCTGTTATGATTTCAGTGCTCATAGATGTGGTTTAAGACTTGAATAAATGTCCCAATGTTTAATTTTTTATTTGTAAAGTGTTATGGTAGCTTTTAAGCTGATATATTTTATACAAATTCTCATTATAGATAAATAGTGGATAACAGTACTGTAGGCCTACATAGTAAATTATAATATTCATGAAATAGGCCTATGTCTTAAACATTGGAACGATATAAGCATCTCCGCCCCCCCCCCCTTAAGTTAAGTCTCCGTCCATGCGCTTATAAGCTCGAAATTAAGAATTCGAATTCTTCAGAGAAATTCTCTGTGTATGCAGACCTTTGACTGTTAAAAACTCCTGCTGATGTCGATGCAACTCTTCGCGAAATAAGAAAACTTAACACAGAAACAGTCAAAAGCTGTTGTCTATTATAGTATAATGACTATCTTCTAGCACTTTACGGCTGCATCTCTGGAATGGAAAGACTCTGTTTACATGTAGGCATACATCAGACCTTCTCTTATCCATTTCAGCGATCTGCTGGCTAGGAATGTAATACGAAACATCTGTTATTAGCTTAATTAGGCTTAGGCTACTTTAACAGAAGGGACCACTGTCCGTCATGTCCGAAGACTGAGGCAGGCTACACTTGCACAGCGGGTCGTTTGATTCTAACGGGTCGTTTGATTCTTGCTGCGCGACCGTCGCATCATTAATTTTGTTCCCTTCATCACCTGCCAGGGTGTAGGTTTCGGCTTGGCTCGGTCAGTAAGCATGACAAGTGATAAGAGGTCAATTCCGAATGAGTGTGTTCCACCCTTGTATGCCAGAGACCTGACTGACACTAATGTCTACGAGTTGTCGTACTCCCTACCAAATATGTGACTTCAAGCGAACCGTGGGTTCGTTAGTTCGAGGCAACATGGGTTTTCGATCCATAAATGATGTACAAATAATAATATTCGTATTCCAGGCCTTTATTTAATAGGAATTTAGCAAACCCCCCCAATTTACGCCCGAAAAACGTCAAACCCCCCCACTTTCAGAAGCCGTGGGAGAACGTTCTCCCAACCCCTCCATTGGTAGACGCCACTGCCATCAACCAACTGTTATAACCGCATTCAATTACACTCGTGCATGGTGCTTGGTCTTAAGCGGAGAATATATTTCAACGGAGGAGCTGCATTCCAAGAGGTTATAAACATGAGCAGATGCGCATTAGGGATCGAAGAGGGTCCGTTAGAACTTAGATTAATTAACTAGAGCGTATTCTTGGTGCTTGGTGCGAAACCTATTAAGGCGGATTTCTAATCATGGTTCATGCATCTGCCCTGCGGAATAAATGATGTCCGGCTGTTCGCTTAGTAGACTTAAAGGAGCCTACTATATAGTGGTCAGCTGGTGTAGATGCCGAGAACTTAAAACCAATGGGTGTTTTGACACGAGAATGCTTCAAACGAAATCCTCATAACACATGGACATACTTAGAAGTGGGCTGGCAACTGGTATAATTGCTGCTGCTGATGCTAACGTTCGCCTGCAGGCAGTTGGTGTGCATTTCTCACGAAGAAGTTCAATTAGAATGCCCGATCTCTGCGTGGTACATAAATGAGCTATGGGATGGACAGTTGCTGTGTGGCTACTAATGTTCTGTCTGCTGCGCGCGTGGAGGTGGAGGGATATTTTAATTAAAGGCTGTCTCTGCATGGTACCTCTGATCCAAGCTACCGCTGTGGCTGCTGTGGTTAATTATCTCATTACCTTCTCTAAACACATGCGCTCAAGTCTATGGATGATGATAATTCTGCTGCTTATGATGATGGTACAACTACAATGATAACGTAATGATGAAAACTACTACAAGTAACGTTGCTACATGTAAGTGACTGCATACATTTATATAGCGCCTCTTTAAGAGTACTATTCAGATGCGCCAATTATACACGAACAACGCAAAATAAACATTCAGAAGCATCGCAAAACATAACTAAATTTTCAATGAAATAAAACTAGTTATAACCACAGTTGTCTCACGAAGAAATCTCACCTCATAACGCAACATAATTATGACTTCATCAATAATTGCAAATAATAATAAGATAAGCTAACAGTGCAACTGCAGTAATAATTATAATAATAATAGTAATAATAATTAATAGACGTCAATGGAGAAATAAATTAATCTGAAATTTGCAAATGCAATCAATAATGCAATATGCAATTATATGCATGGTCTATAAATTGCAACATAAGCTTAATTATGAAGTGCGAATGAAAAATAATAACTTGCAATCGTTCAGCCTATGTAGTAGCAGTGTTTGGTGGCTACAACATAGCAACAATATTGCAAACTCGTAGGCCCTGTCCAAAAAAATTCAACTGCCTTTATAGAAAACTGATCTCAAGACGTCTCTATGAGATCAATCTCTCATGCCTTGACAAAATTAATTCTCAGAAAACACAGTAAAACGATAAAAACCTGTCGAACTTATGAACGATACAAAACATTTGCCATGTATTGAAAATAAGGCCTCTGTAGTAGTAACGATCTCAACAACAATCGGGTCTCTTAAGCAGAAGGCGCTAGCCATTTTTCCTTTTTTACTTCACCTGAACGCTGAGACTTGCGTTTCGTATGCCTTTTGTATCTGCTTTTTCATAACTATATATACATGGGTGCAAAGGACTTCTTGTCCGTGAAAAGCACTTTAATCCTGTATTCATCTGATCTGTTACTTGCAATCCATCGCGAATGCCTTCTATCTCCTGTTCTCAAGTGGTTATCATCTACTGCAATCTTGCAAATAATCATTTTTATAAGGCTGTTCGATAGTAAGCAGCACTAGAATTTTAAAGAAGACGGCCTACAAACTTGCGTAGGGGCTATATAAATAAAGAAGTAGGCTAAATAAATAATAAAATAGGCGTAAGCATGTTATTCAATGCTCCAACAAGACAATTATTTCAAATAACATTTAAGAACGTGATAGACAAAGATTATAGGTCTACTCTGAATATATATCACAATTCATAGTAGCGACTTCATTAGGCTACTATAAGCAGTTGCAAATAAAAACTATGACTACTCGTTACAAACAGTTAAGATAGGAACAAACTATGTTCGTATTGTCGTGCGATTAAATAAAAACCAATTTTAAACACTATTAATTTGAAGATTTGATGATAATACGTTGCGATCATGTTTGTCGTTCCTTCATGACAAGTTCCCAGAAATTTCATGGAACGTTCTTCCATGAAAAAGAAAAGTCCATTGCGCTGAGGTAGTGATGATGACAGTCCGTGGGCGTAGTGGTTATTGTTTAGCAGAGTTCGGCGTGGAAGTGAAACGATGTACATGTACATAAAACGAAGTGTGGGCTTACGTGGCTGGATTCTGTAGATTGACGTGAAAGTGATGGGTTGATCAATGACGAAGACCCATGGAAAGAAGACAACGAAAATGTTACCGTCTGTGAATGCGTAGGTAGTAGTCGTCCTGCGCGGAGATGCGTGGCGACGGCGTGTTGATGTGGCTCGCTGACCTGTTGACGATGAAGAATGGATGGAGTTGGTAGCCATGTTGAAATCGATGCGAACGAGAAACGACGATGGGTGGGTGGGCGGGGGACGGATGGATGGATGCGCAGTGGAAAACTGAAGCAAACTGGACAACGGTGCTGTCGTTGTTGGCGGATGAAGTTGACGTAGTTGGTAGCTGATTTCATTGGGGAAACTCGCTTGCGAAATATAAACGTCAGTTTCTGTACAAAGTTACTGTCTGATGTTGATGACGAGAGGTACGAAGTTCAGGGAAGGTTCTCACCACTTGTAGTATCGGTTCTTCTAGCCGCTTGTAGAACAAGTTGGTCGACTAGGAATTGAGGAACTATTGTTCTGATGTCACAGTTTATTTCTCACACACGACGAACAGACAGATTAAAGTTACATGTTGACAACGACCTGACAAACCTCTAACGACAGCCGACCGTCCGAGCCTCTCAACGACTTGGTTGGCTAACTTGCCTCGGCTTCCGGCCTCAGCCGTCCGCCATCTAACTTTAACTCTGACAGAGCTGGATCTGTTCACTGCCCAACTCATAACACCTTCTCACTGCTCGGCCTCGGGCCTTGGCCTGGCCGGCCAGCCCCTGTCTTCTCGACTCACTGCTTGATGTCTGTCTTCGGCTGAGTCCAACGGTGAACTGACTTCTCACCTCCTGACCGGCTGACTCTCCTGGTTTCCTGGGCTGTGTGTCCTGCTCTCATTGGTCCCTTGCTTGGCCAATCCGGACTCTCTTACATCTTAACCTCTCTTCCTTTCTCCTGCCTGTCAGTCTGTCTGTCAGTCTGTCTGTCTGTATCTCTATCTCATGCGTTAGCAGCGCCCCTACATATGTATGTATGTATGTATGTATGTATGTATGTACAGTGTGTATGTATGTATGTATGTATGTATGTATGTATGTATGACTTTGTATGTCGCCATATTTGCACTACTATTTGTTTACCCTCTCTGTCAAGCACCAACGCTGGTTCCCTGCTTCAAGAATGACGAACTAAATTGAATGAATCGGTTGAGCAGAAACATAGAATCAAAGTCTTAGAAGCTTGTACGCATGCATTGCATAGTTGAGGAAATTTATACAAGAAATGTATGCTGGGGGTCGAAAATACCCCCAGGGGTACTTCCGAGGGTTAACCCAATAGGTATCGGAACAATTCCGGCGAGAATGGGCTAGAAATAATTCAGCATTTTCAGCTGAACCAGTGAGTAGATATACGTCACTAAAAACCAGTGAGTAAATATACAGCAAACTGTGGAGGTGAACTAACCGACAAGGTAGACAGATGAAACCTGTGGCGGTGAATTAACCGACAAGTACCAACAAGTCACCGGGTGATGAAAAAAATTCGTATGAATTATTAAAACACCTTCATAAGAATGCTCTAAAAATTCTGTTAACTTTTTACAATGATAATATGGAAAGAAGGAAAATTTCCTGCTGATTGGCATCATGCCATTATTATCCCTTTTTTAAACCTAGCAAACAAGCTTCAATTCCAGAATCTTATCGACCCATAACTTTGACTTCTAACTCTTTGTAAAGTAATGGAAGCAATGGTAAATAAACGTCTGCAGTGGATTTTAGAAAATAATTGTCTTATTTCCACAAATCAATCTGCTTTTAGAAAACATAAAAGTACAATTGATCAAATTATGAAACTTCAGGATTTTATTCTTAAAAAACTTTAAAGTAAAAAAAAATTTTAGCCGTTTTTATTGACTTCGAAAGGGCATATGACATGTGCCTACTCTCATAAGGAAATTTCAGAAATTGTGAATTGCAGAAAATACATATAACTGGATTCGAAATTTTTTTTCGAATAGAACTTTCCAGGTTAAAGTTGGAGCTAAACTTTCTGATAAATTTAAACAACAGAGTGACACTCCACAGGGTTCAATAATATCTCCACTTTTATTCCTGATAATGATTAACGATATTCCCTCAGGGGTGGATGGTGTAATAGGTCACAGAAATACCAACATTTTGAAAAATAAAATTCAGTCTCTCCCTTCCTTCAACGATTAATTCCGACTGTAATGAATTGTATAGTGCCCCTTCCAGCAAAATTATCAGAGTCGCCATCAGCTCAATCACGACAAAACGTCAGAATTTATCTACCGTGTAAGTTGCATCGTGAAAATAAGCTAAAAGTTAGCGAATTTTGTAAGTGAAGTATATAATAATAAGCAATTTATGGATATCACTAAACACCTTTTAAACATAATCATTCGTTGTTATAGATAATATAAGTGCTGCAACATTTTCAATCAAGAAATGCAGAGGGGCTAATCGCCTTCTGGCACGCTACAGTTTTATAAATGGCATATTTTATACAGACCACTTTGCTACAAGTGCACATTCAGACATATTAATGACTTTGATGAATTCTTCGCCTAAAATAATGAAAAAGCCAGAACGACACCTTCAAAATGTATTTAAATGAAGATATTTAAACATCATTTCAGCTCAATTTCTAAATCATCTGACTACAAAAAGTAAATAATAATAATTATGAATCGGACGATATTCTGATATTCTCAGCGTTGCCACTCCTTTGGTTTTTTTCCACAAGATCTTGGGTTTTTCGGTCCGAACTTGGCAAATGTTTTTGGGGGGAAAGAACTTGGGTTTCTCTTGTTTTTTTAACCCAAAAATCTTCTGTATTTTCGATTCGAAGTTGAAAAATGTTTTTTTTCGCGAGGAATTTTGGTTTTTTGCTTGTTTTTTTCGACTAAAAAAACTCGAAAACTGTGCTCATTTTGGAAATATTAAATTTTGGTCCGGTCGACTAAAAAAAGGCATAAAAATTTGTCGAACGAATTTAGCTAATCAGAGTTCTACTTACCACGCGCTACACAAATTATAGTCAAGTTTAAGGTTATAAAATTTTAATGTGCTTCACTGGTTCCTACTCATGCAACGGATCTCGTATCGTATCCTCTCCTTTATTTCTCGCGGTCATCGTTGGATATTGCTCCAGTCTTTCTTCGTTGACCTCTGTTGACTTATCATAAAGGGAATACTTTTAGATCAATAGAGCATTAATTATTTATAAAAAATTTCTGCAGTAAAAATATTGGCAAATAAATGGTCTTCTGAAGCGGGGCTTTATAAATTCGCGATCTCTGTTACCGTATCGTGAGTGCGGATTGAATGGGATACTTTAGAATCAATTGACTCACTTGCATAGCAATTAGCAAATCAATCTTCTGTAGAGTCGCCACATAAATTCGTGAAATGACAAATTAAAATGACAGATGTCATTGCACACCCCTGGAAACAAAATTAGTGCGGCTATAAAATTAAAAAAATTGCGTTTTTGATCAATCGCCGATTCTTTCGTTTTAAATATTCACTAAATATCAAAATGATTTTACAAAACCATTTAAAGCACGCTTTTTTGGATAACCAATTGGCGCACTTTAAAATATTGACATTGTGCATGAAAAAAGAACATAATATTTTGATTGACAATTTGTGCTAGTTGTCTTCGGCTACTGTCGTCAAATTGCATAAAATAATAATAATATTATTGTCTAACAATGTCATAAGTATTACAATAACCACCAACTTCTATTACTGAAGACAGACATTCACGCAGTAAGATCACAATTACAATTCGTGAATGATCACATGCTTATAACTGGACGTGATTTTGACTGTTTGGCAGCCATGCAAGGGGCTCATCACGAGCAACTGCTCACTTGCACCGACAGCATCTTACGAATAAAACGCGGATTTAACCATGCGAAGGCAGCTGGAAAGTTATCTCTCGTCCGTATTGATCTCTTCGTGTCAGAATGTCACCATTACCATTAACCCTCGGGCTACCATTTTTTATGATACCCTATACCGTTCAAAAGTTATACCCAATATGCAGATTATCGTCTACATATTTTCTGCCATTTTATACGAAGAGACACAAATTATGCCATTCAATAGAGATGGGGTATCATCAACAGTTTTAGCTCAAAGTGAACCCTCTACAGCTACCTAAAACGTCAAAATTTTATGCCAAACGAAAGACGTTTTATTTGGAAAAAATCTAGGGGTTGGATACCACCCCCTTGGTAGCTCAAGAGTTAAAGCACACTCAATCCCTGAAGCCAGCAACTCTCTGAAGTCGATAAAGTTTCTGCTCAAGAAAGCAACGAATGATATTCTCAAATGGAAGATTGCCTTTCAGTGCGTTAAATTCATACATAACTTCTGAGATTAAATTATTGCAGTCGATCAGACATCTCACTTTCAAATATCTTGCCAGAAAATGCCTTCCCAGGAAATAATGGCATTTTTTGGAATAAGACTTCAAGAGAACTTTTGAAAGTAACCTACTGCTAGGGAAGAACAATTGGAGAAACCTTTTTTGCCAAATTGACGTTTCACTAACTTTCATTGACGGAAAAAGATTGTAATGAAGTGTGTAAAGTCCAAGCAAGCATTGAATGTCTCGGTCGAAATAGACGTCAAACGGAGGCAAAACCATAATGTTTGCAAACGCAAATTCCTTCAAATCAATCCGCACAGCAGGTTCATTGAGAATTATTTCGCATAAATGCAAAACTTCAGAGTATTTACGACATTTGTATAAAAATACAGCACGGTAACAATTAACTGTACTGCATTTAATGTCGAAAATTTTGCAAATGGCATTGTAAAACGATGTCATATAACCTAAAGAAAATTGCTTAAGCAGTTGACTAATATCGTCTTCATTTAGGAAACTCTCATTATGCGATTCCAAGAAATGCATTTGATCTTTTCTTTGATATACGAGTGAAACATTCTTTCCTTTGTGTGCATTTTTCGACCATTTTCTATTTGCAATGGCCATTAAAATTGCATCTAGCGGGAATGCTGCCGCTTGAGAAATGTCATTCATACTCACAACTCTTAATGTTTTTTCAATTGCCAAATTTAGTAAGTGACGAGCAACCACCTGTGGTGTAAGGCGCAGATCAAGAAGCAACTGCCTACTATTGTAATATAGAGGAGAGTCTTTCGTCATCAGAAATATCAAATAAAAACCAATTATCTTAGAAATGTCTTCAATGTACATCAAACAACTTGCATTTAATGTTTCTGTCTCCTCTTCCGCAGTCTTCTCAAGCATGATCACTATCGAGCAAAGGTCTATGGCAAGTTGATATTCTGATGTGGCAAAATAAAGAGCCGCCATGTATGTCGAAGTGGCACTGTCGGATTCGTTTCTTTCATTACCCAATGCTGACCGGAGAAATCTTTTTGATATTTCAGAGACAAGTTGAAATTCTAGAGCGTCATTTGAACCAGTCAGATTTTCCATCAGATCCTGAGCCTTTATGAAATGTAATTGGCGTTCACTAGCATCAGTGTTTAATGGTCGTGACAAGCTGTGGTGTCTTGAATTAAAATGTTTTTCTTTTTTAGAAACTTTTCTCATTACTTCACCCAACCATCGTTTGTAACCGATGTACTTTACTTTAGAGTCCAAAATGCTGGCTGCGTGCAATAAGCGCAGCATTGATCCGTAAAACCAATAACATGATTCGTACTCTGCGGCTGGCAAAAAATCAAATTCATGTTCCAAAAGGGAACAAAATCTCAAACTGTAGTGGAATATATCGAAAAATGGATTTTCCGATTCTCCTAGTGCTAAATTATGTGCATACTCAATATCCATACATAATCTTATCGAAATATAAAGGTCAATGGATTTGGGATAATTTGCTTTAATCGCCTCACGGATCTTCAGCAAATACTCACAGTTTAAGACTTCTCGAGTGCAGTTTTCATCCAATAGTTTAACAAAACTTGGCAGTATATAATGTTCCACAAACCAAAGGTTGAGATTGTCAGTAAGGGAATAAAAAATCAAATCTGAAACAGTTCGATCGACGATCTTCCGGTTAAATTGTTCATGAAATAAATTTGCTTCAGGAACAAAATAGTTTGAACATGCTGCCATTTTAAGCCATATTGCAAGTTTTTCCAATAACTTGCAGCATATGTTAATGACAGACAAGGAATTCCACCATTCTGGTGATATTTCTTCACAAGACCACAGCATCAGTGTTTTAAAATGATATGTACAGAGAACTTCATCTTCCTTTGGACAATCTTTTTTTATTAGTTCTCTTTTTGCAAGGAATCTAAGCATATGATAAACAATCTGCTGAACTGGAGTCCAACTTTTAATCAAAATGACTTCCGCAACTGAAAATGACAGCCTCCACTGATTTTTATAATTTCTGCAAGAAGGATGTTTTGCATCTACAACATGACAACCATTCTGTACTACCTCACGGATGATCGCAGCCGTTGGCCATCCGTGATTTCTTCGTCGATGGGGCCATTGTTTGGCGTCGTTTGGCCACTGTGGGCACCATACAGATCTAACGATATCGAATGTATGTGAGGTCATGTCAAAGAAACTTCCTCTTATTGCGGGACCAACAATGTACAATTTCCCTTCATTGTCGGGGTTGTCTCTGTCAATAATTTCTTTTCGGTTTAAGATTGTTTGCTCAACTGATTCAGCCTTAACGAATTCGTAGGTTTTCTGATGACAGTTATACACCATTTTTCCCAAATAACGAAGTCTTACAAAGGATGGATAATCAAAGTACGGTTCCATCAACAGACACACTATTTCCGTATCACTATGACGGCTATCATATGGATATATTGGTTTTTCATTTGTAAAGGCTATTTCTTTGGGTCTCAATGCAAAGATGTCAACGTCGCCGATGCATGTCTGTAGCGGTTGAATGAAGAACTCAGCGCAGCTGCCACACATAACAAAATAACATCCATCCACTACTTTGAAATCGTCTACATGCATCGAGAAAGCAGGTTTATCATTGTTGGATTTTGGAAGCATTCGACATGTACCGACGATGAATGTTGATACGATGTCTTCCATTACTAAACCAAAATCAGAAAACAAGTCACTGTGCGCATTACATGTATTTATATTGTGTTTGTTATATTGAATTTAAGCATTTATAAAACGCCTGTTGCATGGTGATCCGTTCAGAGGCGGAAGAGACTGTCGTACCGATGTGTAGAGCGAACAGATACAGAAGGCGCTTTAAAAAAATTACCAATAAATTATTGGGGCAAATGATCAAAATTGAGTCATGATAGTTCGAGATCGAGGAACCAAGATGGCAGGTCATGTATGATCGAAGTGAACGGTGGAAGGAAGCTGAGTGAGGACAAAGTATGACATCATTCAGATATTTCGGAGCAAGACCCTCTGAGTGAGGATCCTAAATAGTGTACGGACATAAAAGAGGAAGCCAACGCAGTACAACATCTTAACGAGGTGGTCAATCATTTATGGTGTGAATGGGTAACGACGAATGAGTCGATCAGCCTGCAATTACTCGTGTCGTGTCTCTTTGATATCTTTCAGTCTATTTTGTTCCAGAAATTCTCAACCAACGTGGCATCGACGGCGCATCGACAAATTTGCGGCGGCGGCGACGTCGGCGCGCCGAACCAACAAATTCGCCGGCGGTGGCGCCCACGAATTGTCGGCGGCGGCGACGGCGACGGGGTCGCGGCCGGTGACACGAAAACAATTATCCCCCCTGAAAGCTATCCGGGGGGATGAATTAATCTATCCCCCCGGATGGAATTAACCGGTCAAGACTATCCGGGGGGATAAACCATTCTATCCCATTTTTTGAAAAATGTGTATAATTAAACAATTTATACTCTAATCAAAATTTAAAGTGACTCTAATTGTTTTAAGTGACCTAAGAAATGCTCAGAGAAAGGCAACTCGAATTTATTTAGTGACTCTAAGTGTTTTTAAGTGTTTTAAATGTTTTAAGTGCTATGAAACCAAAGCAAAACAAATTATCTAGTCGGAATAAACATACCTGGTAGTGTCATTGTTCAAAACAAAGCAGATGAAAATTAATTTGCAAAAATAAACGCACGCGAAAGTGTTTTTTTCGACTTTTCCTCATTTGGGGAATACTATTAATACGGGGGATACTCTATTTCGTGACACCGGCGCAGAACTCTAGTACGACATCATTCAGATATTTCGGAGCAACCCCGCTGAGTCTTTAGGAGAAGAGTGAGGATCTTAAGTAGCCTAGTGTGGGAACACAAAAAGAGGAAGCCAATGCAGTTTATCCGACATAGTGGCAAATATTCGAGAGTAGGCCTACTTGGAAAGAATGCAATGAACCTAGCAGTTGAATATTGATCACCGATTGAATCGATTTTAGACGAACTTTAGGAAGACCAATGAGAAGCGAATTGCATTAGTCAATTCGAGAACATAATTTAGGGACATAAATCATGAGATAAGGTAGTGAAGATGGAGTTAGGAGACAGAGCGACGATTGATACGTCTTAAAAGAAAATAAGAGGAGCATCTCAGATTGGAAATGTGCTCAGTAAATGCAAATGAGTTTTATCAAATACAACGCCCAAATCAGGACAGTATAAACATTGAAAGCCATTTAAATATTGTAAGGGAATTGAGAGCGTGCAATTAAGATATTATTGTATTGCTGTAAAGTTTGCCGTTTTCGCGCCTGCGTGTCGTCACACGGGTGGGTCGCCATAGCAACCAATCTGGGTTCGGCCGATCGCCGATCGCATGGCCTTTTAAGTTCGCCGCCTGGCCGGCGGAGGGGTGCAAACTGATGTCCTACCTTTCTTTTAAGTTGAGCCGCCGCTTCGCGCGCCCTCTCTGATGACGTAGGTACACCCCTGGCTGGAGCGGTCGTGTGTTGGCGCGTATGGGTGCTTGTTTGTGTGCGTATGTGTGCATGTTTGTATGAGTGATGCTGGCGCACGTTTTACATGGGGTTTGCACTGGCGTGAACTAAGTACCTATGTCCCTTTCTTCCTCTCGGTCTGCCTGCTTGTCAGTCTGCATGTCTAAGAGCCGGCACGTAGCGATTTATTTGATCCCTTTCATGTAGTAGAATTGCATTTGCGGTGTCGCTTATTTGATGTGTGTGCATATAAATATAGGCCCGTTGCCTAAGTTTCAGTCAAGGACAGTCGAGAGAAGGCAGTTGTCAGACCTATACGTTAAGTTAGTTTAAGAATTTGGCAGTATTCTACGCACTGCGTGCGTGTAGTTAAGACTGTTTTCCATCGATGAAGAATTTAATAAGAAGATTAAAACGATATCCAGCGTGTTTCCTGCTTGACTATAATTAATCGGTTGTCGACGTAGAAATCCTATGCCCGACGGGAAAGGTGACACCCACAGCGCGGACAGAAAGACGGAAGGATCCAACTCGACATCCTGGGTACCTGAAGAAAGAGAGAGAAGGATCCGACCGGAAGTGAACCAGGGCTGATAGAAAACCCGACTCAGCAATTACTTCACAATTGGCAGAGAAGTGGAATTGAAGAAAAGACGGCCGCTGGACGATTTCTTGACAATTGGCACCAGCAAGCGGGGTAGAAATTGGAAATCGACAACTGATCGACGTTGGAACAGAAACAACCGGAAATTGAAATCGACTTCCGGTCGCTGACGACGATTTCCGATGGAAGACGAAGACGATGTTATTTTGAGCACGCAGTTGAACGGGGGCAACAGGCTGACCGGTGGTTATTCGCCCGTAGTGAAAAGACGGACGACGGAACCGGATGTAGATCGCCTGCTGGAGAGCGGCGGGTCTGACGACCGAAGGCCGATATCGCCGGTTCAGAGACGACGAACGATGGAGACGGAGGCGGACCACGACCGAAGCCGCCGGCTGGAAACCAGCGACTTCTACGAGCCAAGGTCGAGAATTTCGAGAGGACGAGAAAACGCTGATGAATCGACGACGTTTCCGATGCTGGTGGAGAACATCGGTGGCATGCTGAGAGATCGACCGATGCAGATGAAGCTCGGCCGATTCGATGGGACGGGATCGCTGGAATCGTTCCTGGCCCAGTTCGAGGTGTGTGCGAGACACAACAAGTGGACCGCCTTGGACAAAGTCGACTTCATGCGCTGCTCGCTATGGGACGGAAGGTCAAGCCGAGACCTTCCGAGCACAACTCTACTTCCGACGCCAGCGAGCCGATGAAAACCTGAGCGACCTGCTGCACGAGATTCGCCGATTGGTCGTCCTCGCCTATCCGTGTCCGTCCAACGAAACGACAGAGATCATCGCTAGAGACGCTTTCCTGCAAGCGATGAAAGACAGCGAACTCTCGCTCAAAGTACGTGAGCGAGAGCCGAAATCGCTTGATGAAGCCTATCGGACAGCGCTGCGTCTGGAGGCCTACCAGCGGACGACGGACGCCGACGACCGGAGACGACCGACGAACCGAGTAAGAGCGACGCACGAAACCGACGTGAGCGCTTTACTCCAGTCACAGATGGAGCGCTTCCTGTCGACTCAACGTGAAGAGCAACGAAGATGGCAGCAGGAGATGGAGAACAAAATGGATCAGCATTTCCGGGAGATGCGGGGCCGATCTTCGATGAACGACGAGCCGGGTCGAAACTTTCGCCCCGGAAACAGCAACCAGAACGGCCAAGCAAGTTTGAGACGGGATGTGACTTGCTATAACTGCTCCAGAGCCGGTCATATCGCCCGCCTGTGCCGCCAGCCTCGCCGATTCCGCAATCGGCCGGATGAACCTTCGACAACGGAGAACGACGCATCGATGCCGGCCGTGCCTATGGCCGTCAATCACACTATGCGAGATCGACAGACCAACCGCGCAACCAACAACGCCGTGTACACCCGAGGAACGATCAACGAGCGCCCGCAACTCTGCCTGATCGACACGGGGTCCGAAGTGAGTCTGGTGCCGCAGTCTACCGCCGAAGGGGTGAGCATTAGTCCGTGTAATCGATTCTTGATGGCTGCTAATGTTATCTGAAATTAGGGTATTGGGACAGGTCACACTTCCTGTTAAGGTCCGCCCGGGTCTTGAAATTCCTAGTTTATTTCTAGTATCCGATCAAATTTCAGAGCCAATGCTGGGAATGGATTGGTTAAGAGAGCACCGCTGCCGCTTAAGTTTTGGGTCCAGTGCTTTATTTTTGGGGCGGAAGCGCATTTCACTTGTGAAGGGTAACGGTTCCACGTGGTGTCGGCGAGTGATTGTTGCCGAAGAGGTTACGGTTCTCCCTAAGAGTCAGTATGATGTACCCGTTAGAACTCTCTACGGTGATTTATCTACTGTAGCGCCGGCCTGGATGACTGAGGCTAAAGAAATTCAGCCCGGTGTGCACCTTGCACGAGTTGTAGTTGACGGTAAAGCCGATACGACTCAAGTTAGGATTGTAAATTTGAACGAAGACCCAGCAAGGTTTGCTAAGGACTTGTCGTTAGCACAATTGCACCCTGTCGAAGTAGACCAGAGTTTATATAGCGCAACGAAGGAAGCGATTGCTGGAGAAAAGTCTCCTGCAGACGTGCTCATGGCTGATTTACCTGAAGAAGTGCCATCCGATGCTCGAGCGCAATTAAAAGAATTGTTGCTAGAGTACAGTGATGTCTTCTCCGAGAAGGAGGGAGACTTAGGACGAACTTCTATTAGCACACACAAAATCGACACTGGAGACGCTCGTCCCGCCCGAAAGCCATTAAGACGACAACCGCTCCCGCACCGAGCCGCTGTGGATGAACAGTTAGCTGATGGCAATATCGAGCCAGCTGTAAGTGAATGGGCTGCTAATGTGGTGTTGGCACGAAAGAAAGATGGCACCCTTAGGTTTTGCATAGAGTATCGACAGCTGAATGAAAAGACTAAGAAAGATTCTTACCCGCTCCCTAGAATTGACGAATGCCTAGACGCACTTTCTAGTGGGGGTTGGTTCAGCACTTTAGACTTGAGAAGTGGCTACCATCAGGTAGCCATGGATCCAAAGGACGCAGACAAGACGGCCTTTGTGATTCGACGAGGTATCTTTCGATGGAAGGTTATGCCCTTCGGGCTCTGTAATGCCCCCGCGACTTTCCAGAGACTAATGGACATTGTGCTTTCCGGTCTGAACTTTGAAATCTGCTTAGTTTATCTTGACGACGTAATCATTTTTGGGAGCACCCCCGAGCAGCATTTAGATAGACTTAAGCAAGTGTTCCAACGCTTACGAGAAGCCAATCTTAAGCTGAAAGCAAGTAAATGTAAGTTACTCCAAAGGCCTGTAGGCTTCTTGGGACATGTGGTAAACCCATCTGGAGTAGCGGTAGACTCGTCCAAGATCCAAAACGTAGTGGACTGACCCATTCCAGAGAGACTTAAGGACGTACGCTCCTTTTTGGGTTTGTGCTCGTATTATCGACGATTCATACGCAGCTTTTCGACTTTAGCTTCCCCATTGTTCGCTCTTACCAAGAAGGGCCGAGCGTTTATTTGGGACGAGACTTGTCAGAGCGCTTTTGACCATTTAAAGACAGTTTTGACCAGTGCGCCGATTTTAGCGTTACCTCAGACTGAGGGCGTTTACATATTGGACACGGACGCTTGCGACGTAGGGATAGGAGCTGTCTTGTCTCAGCGTATTGAAGGTGAGGAAAAGGTAATTGCTTATGGCAGCCGCTTACTGTCCACCGCCGAGCGCAATTACTGTGTAACGCGCAAAGAGCTCTTAGCCGTCGTGTATTTCACGAAACATTACCGACAGTATTTGTTAGGAAATCAGTTTATTTTGCGAACCGATCACGCCGCATTACAATGGCTGCAACGCACGCCGGAACCGATTGGGCAACAGGAACGTTGGCTGGAGCGTTTGGCTGAGTTCGATTTCCAGATTATAAACCGACCGGGGCTAAGGCACGGGAACGCAGACGCGCTTTCGCGCAGACCATGCCGCCAATGTGAACTGGAGGAATGGAGCAGTGTAGCTGCAGTCACAGCGGTAGCCGAAGGAAATCCGTTGAGAGCGATGGACGGATCGCAAGAACGCGTTTTGGAAGCTCAGCGCGAAGATCCCGACTTAGCGATCGTGCGATCATGGTTAGAAGAAGACGCGCAAGCCCCAGATTTAGTTAGTATTCTGTACGAGAATGAGCGCGTGAAGACATATTGGCATCAGCGCGATAGTTTGTATCTTCGCGAAGGCGTCATCTATCGAAAGAAACCAGGTGGAACAGAACAGGTGTTAATGCCTAAGGCTCTGCGTGAAGAGTTTTTGAGACTCACCCATACCAGGGTGACAGGAGGTCATTTAGGAGTTAGGCAAACTCGGTGGCAGGTAAGGCGCCGAGCGTATTGGGTTGGTTGGTCAGGTGAGGTAAAGCGGTTTTGTAAGTGCTGCCCGGAGTGTAATCAGTACCACCGTGGTAAACCTCCTCGGCAGGGACCGTTACAACCGTTACCCTGTGGGGAACCCTGGGAACGCCTGGGGGTGGACATAACGGGGCCACATCCACGAAGCCGAAGGGGAAATGTCTATATCTTAACGGTCATGGATTATTTCACCAAGTTTGTTGAAGCCATCCCGATGGCTAATCAAGAAGCCACCACAGTCGCTAAGGCGTTAGTTGAAAATGTAATTGTGCGTTATGGGGCCCCTTTGCAAATTTTAACCGACCAAGGCACTAATTTCGATGGGAATTTGTTTAAGGAGCTTTGTAGGCTGTTGGGAATCGACAAAATTCGGACGTCTAGTTACCGTCCAAGCACAAATGGCCTTATTGTAAGATTTCATAGGACCCTAAATGCCATGCTGGGAAAGTTAGTGAGCAGCCATCAGAGGGATCGGGACGAGATGTTGCCCCTGGTCCTTGGTGCCTACCGTTCGTCGCTGCACGACACCACCGGGTTTTCCCCTAACCTGTTGTTCTTCGGCCGATAATTGCGGGGCCCCGTGGATCTTGTCTACGGAAGGCCACCTGACCCCGTCTACCCCTCTGCCACCTATCAGAGCTACGTCGGTGATATCGGGGACCGTATGGAAGCTGCGAACAAGCTGGTACGCGAACATCTGCAAGTATTCGCGCAACGTCGAAAACGTACTACGACATGCGTGTGAGACCGGCAGAATTCAGCAAGGGAGACCGCGTTTGTTATTACACGCATCGAAGATACCAAGGAAGGACACCTAAATGGCAGCTTTTCTTCACGGGGCCATTTTATGTAGTTGAACGCTGCGGAACGGTTAATTACCGTATTCGGAAGACATTGAACTCGCAGCCGTTCGTGGTGCATGTGGACAAACTACGCGCATTCCACGACTCAAGTTTGACGGCGGAGAAGGGGACAACGGCCGACCAATCACAAGACGAGGAGGAGGTCAGCCAACGGCCTAGACGCGCAACGCGTCGGCCGGTTCGGTTCCAGTAGGCGTATGGAGCCGACGGGGGCGGGGCCTAAGCGACCAATCAGCGCGCAGGCCAACCGCCGCATGAGCGGCGACATCAAAGAGCGCCGACTTCAAAGTACGTTTGCCTATAAAAGGAAGCGTGCAGAGCAGTTGCGTCATTTGCAGTTTAAGCGTCGAGAGTGATAAACAGTACAACAAACATGGCGAGCGTGATGAACTTTTGCTGCGTGTGCTGTGGACCGTAGACGGATGTCGAAATGTCGGAGGGAGACCGGGCGAGTCCATCGGGAGACGACGACTCCCTGTTGGCGCCTCCTCCATCCCCTGCGAGCGGTGAGACCAGTGATTCTGCCAGCGATCCAGACGGTGGTCATCTTTTGGTTCCTCCTCCGTCGCCTACGGGTAGCAAGACCAGCAGCGAACCAGCCGACGAGGACAGTGAGGATTCCGATGTCGCGCCGACGGCTTCTTGGATCGGTCTTGGTGGAATGGGAAGGCTGGATGAGAACACTTTCCGGTGGCTCTACCCTACGCACAAAGTTTTGGGGCGAGGCGGCTTCGGAGTTGTCTGTGCGGGAATCTCATGGAAGGACGGGCGGCCGATCGCTGTAAAGAATTCGGAGAAGGCTGGAGTCAAAGAATGGGTGGTGGACGAGGGACAACTGGTCCCTATGGAACTGTGCATGATGAGGAAGTTGGGCCACATCGATGGCGTTGTCCGGCTGGTAGATTTCCGTCTGCGAGCGTATAGTTTTTACCTGGTAATGGAGCGGCCAGATCCTGGGACGGACCTCTACGAGCATATCACCCGTAACGGTGCTCTTCCGGAATACGAGGCACGAGACTTCTTCCTACAGACGATGCGCACGGTTGTCGAGGTCCACAAAGCTGGTTTCGTCCACTGTGACCTGAAGAGTGAAAACCTTCTGGTAGACACTCGTGCGAGGAAAGTTACGTTGATCGACTTCGGCGCTGGAACTTTCCTCCAAGACACGCCCCTCAAGGAATTCCGTGGCACTCGAGTCTATGCGCCTCCCGAGTGGATCCGAGACGGGATCTATCCCAGTGTCCCAGCGACGGTTTGGTCCCTCGGGATCCTCCTGTACGACATGGTGTGCGGCAACGTCCCGTTTAGCCGCGACGATCGAATCCTAGCCGCCAGCAGGCCCGCCGACAGGAATTCCGGGCCCCTGGGCAGAGCAGTCACGGGCCCTAAACTATCTTTAGGCTTTATGAGCAACTTTAAATAAAAACATATAGCCTAGAAATAACAAAGGTATGGGTCGAATGTAAAAAAATGTTTTATTATTAATAAAATTATGAATAAAAAAATTAATTTATGGTAATCAAAGAGCTTTTTTCTACATTTAACTGCCGCAAAATTGTTTCAAATATCCTCGTTGGTCGATTATTTTGGAAGATCATATTCTATTGCAAGCAGTGGCGGCACCAGGATTTCAGTTTGGGGGGGGGGGGCAGAATCCTCGCGGAGGAAATTTTCCATTTTCATATTTCCATCCGCCAAAATTTCTGACGACCTTTTTTAGTCATTTGGTCGAAATCTCATGGAAATATCGCATTTTTAGGGGGAGCTAAACGTGAATATATTTATGGCTTACATGTAAAAAACCGATAGCATTTTGGGGGGGGGGGCTTAGCCCCTAACCAATCTGGCGCCGCTATATACTGATTGCAGGAGTTGCAAGACCATTCAGTCTGTCTTGTTTCTTGACAGATCGTTGAATACTTTTAATTTGCTTGAACTTGCTAAAAGATCTTTCAACTTCCTCAACACTCACACGCTATGATGGAAGAGTGCTAACATCAAAACCAAACCTTTGTACAATTTCGATAATAATTTCAAGTTTGGGCCCGCCACCGCCAGCAATCAACTTACGACCCGAGAGAATATTATTGAATAGACGTCCGGACTTTATGCGCAAATCATCTTCTTTATCACTCTTCAAGAAAAACCTGAAGACTTGTTTGTTTAAGATTTATTTTGAACAGACATTCCTGTAACGCGATTTAGTGCAAGATTCTGTTTTGCTTGGGCGCGTTAGGTTATAGCCTAAATGACAGTTTAATAATAATAATTGACCTAAAATAATATTAAAATATAATAATGATAATAATAATATAAATAATAATAATAATATATAATAAATAATAATAAATAATATTGCTTATTATTTTTATTTTCAGTGTAGCCGGGCCCCATAAAAGTCGCCGGGCCCCTGGGCATTTTCCCCCTCTGTCCCCCCCTCTCGGCGGGCCTGGCCGCCAGACCGGCATTTCCGAGTTCCCTGTCCATTAACGTCAAGGACCTCATCCGCAGCTGTCTTTCTGCCTCGTATCAGGATCGACCGATGCTGGAAGACATTCTTCAGCATCCTTGGGTGACTGGTGCCTGTGGGGCATCAACCCCCGCTTCTCCCTTCGAGAGCGACGCCGAGTAAGTTACTGTGATCTTGGGAGCATTAATTTTGGGCATTTTAAGTAATTAGACGATTGCCTTAGACAATAACGAATCTAACAATTTGATTCCATTTTGATTTATTTCACTGATTGAAGTAACTTTCAGGTTTTGCTTGAGTATGTGACTGTTTTGATCGTGTTTGAGTTTAATTAATTAATGTCCGTAAACAAGACGGATTTATTTCTGTAATTTTATTTGATGATGGATTGTTGATTAGTGCTTTAATTACGAGTGAGCTGATTTCTTAAATGTGTAATTTAGTTGTAATCGAAGCCCGAGAAAAAAAGGGGGCTGTGATAGTTCTTATTGCAAAATGCCGAATTAAAGTTTGGTTTCTTTTGTATTGAATAACATTCAAAAACTTGCAGTATTAATTGACTATAACCAAGTGTATTATTAACTATTGAATTACATTCGATGCATGTCAGGGTAATTAAATTTTGTAGGATTAACTGTTGAACTACATTTATTCACAGTACACACTTTGCGCATGAAATGCGAGTGTTTAGTTTATAATTTAGATTATAATGTGGCCAGCCTTACCACATTCGTATTCAGCGCTAGATTAAAGTTACTTTGTCTGCTTGCGTTTATTAACGATGAACCGTTTAATTTTATGTGTGACGTATATTATACGTCAGAGAATGAGCATGGATTCCGTAGGAATCTAGAACATTAATTTAAGCCAGCCGTTTTGCATTGGACATTAGATTAGTTTGAACTGAGAATCTTGAATTTAGATTTAACTGAGTAACACGAACAATTTGCTTTTAACTACAGTAGGGTTTAATTAAATTCGTACTATGCAATTATATTAACTGCATTGCTTGACTTAGAGATGAGGACATCTCTTTTTGCAGTGAGGGGAGAATTGTAAGGGAATTGAGAGCGTGCAATTAAGATATTATTGTATTGCTGTAAAGTTT
Organism: Lumbricus rubellus; assembly: GCA_945859605.1. Classification (NCBI taxonomy): domain Eukaryota; kingdom Metazoa; phylum Annelida; class Clitellata; order Crassiclitellata; family Lumbricidae; genus Lumbricus; species Lumbricus rubellus. The sequence goes on from OX243821.1 coordinate 7,578,785, forward strand.
GCCGTTTTCGCGCCTGCGTGTCGTCACACGGGTGGGTCGCCATATCAACCAATCTGGGTTCGGCCGATCGCCGATCGCATGGCCTTTTAAGTTCGCCGCCTGGCCGGCGGAGGGGTGCAAACTGATGTCCTACCTTTCTTTTAAGTTGAGCCGCCGCTTCGCGCGCCCTCTCTGATGACGTAGGTACACCCCTGGCTGGAGCGGTCGTGTGTTGGCGCGTATGGGTGCTTGTTTGTGTGCGTATGTGTGCATGTTTGTATGAGTGATGCTGGCGCACGTTTTACATGGGGTTTGCACTGGCGTGAACTAAGTACCTATGTCCCTTTCTTCCTCTCGGTCTGCCTGCTTGTCAGTCTGCATGTCTAAGAGCCGGCACGTAGCGATTTATTTGATCCCTTTCATGTAGTAGAATTTGCATTTGCGGTGTCGCTTATTTGATGTGTGCATATAAATATAGGCCCGTTGCCTCTGTGTTTCAGCGATCCTGCGTGGTCGAGTGGGTTGTAGCCCGCTCGCCGCGCCGGCGGCCCGGGTTCAATTCCGGGCGGGGATCTTTACAGCGGGTGGCTCGGTCGCAATATAAACGTGGAGTGTGAGGTTGTTCTCTGCCTCCGACACTAATCATCTTCGATATGAAACAGTGTCGTTAAGCCCTGAACATTTCATTTCTGTGTTTCAGTCAATGACAGTCGAGAGAAGGCAGTTGTCAGACCTATACGTTAAGTTAGTTTAAGAATTTGGCAGTATTCTACGCACTGCGTGCGTGTAGTTAAGACTGTTTTCCATCGATGAAGAATTTAATAAGAAGATTAAAACGATATCCAGCGTGTTTCCTGCTTGACTATAATTAATCGGTTGTCGACGTAGAAATCCTATGCCCGACGGGAAAGGTGACACCCACAGCGCGGACAGAAAGACGGAAGGATCCAACTCGACATCCTGGGTACCTGAAGAAAGAGAGAGAAGGATCCGACCGGAAGTGAACCAGGGCTGATAGAAAACCCGACTCAGCAATTACTTCACAATTGGCAGAGAAGTGGAATTGAAGATAAGACGGCTGCTGGACGATTTCTTGACAATATGTTCTCCGGAAACGAAAGTTGTCAGTAGGCGCAGTTAAAAAATTAATGGAAAATATTAATTCGAAGTTTTCATATTATAAATAATTAATATGCTTCAGGTTTCCATCGAACTCTTCATGACATAGGTACATGACAATACTTGACATAATATTGCATAACAAATAACCATGATTTTCAGGTAGGCCTATGCGCTACGATTACTTTTCTGAATAATGCTCCCTGGTGAGGGAGGAAGAAAGTGATTGAGGGAGGGAGGCAGGCAGGCAGGGAGGCAGAGAGGCAGAAAGGAAGAGAGGGAGGCAGGGAGGGACGGAGAGAGGGACGGATGGACGAACGGAAAAATGGGGCGACGTGATGGTGTAGGTCACGCAGAGTGACATTTTCTTCAAATGAATCCAGATTCGCTGGCTATTAAGAATGTTGTAAGCAAAAGTTTTGATCAATGTCGACGTTTCAAAGTTAGGCTCTAATGTCGTATTTTCGGTGAAAATGCTATGTGCGTTTTTTCTGTGTAGAACTAGGCTAATTATCCGACTAAGTTTCCCGCAAATGTAAAATACGTGCTATCGCTATAAATGGCACGGGTGGTAATTTTAGATATCGAAAGAGGATTTTGGAAACATCCGAACGGACCGAACGCCTTGCCATGTTTCAAATGCCACAAAGTCTTTTCTTACCGTAACGTTCGTCAGATATCTCTTCGTCAAATACTATTACCCTTCGCTTCTATCCAATCAATAAAACTCGAAATCAAACAATCCAATCTAATTAAGATTCTTTATGTGGACGAGTGGGAGATAATAGTTGCACAAGAACTAAGTTCCGACACCAAGCAGCTGCAGCTGCAACTGTTGTCGGTACACGGGTGGAAAAACCAATGGAATATTTTGACTTCTATATTTAGCTGTCAGCCTCATTCAAACGGGATATTACTGGTCGTGGTATTATCAGCTACGTAAATGTAGTGTAATGTAATGTTTAATCCTCGCTCGTCTTTTCCCATGGCTATTCTTCTTTTTTTTCTACATGGCATCTTGCATCATCTGTGACCATACTTCCTAGGTAAACTGAAGTGAGGTTTTAAAAACCTTAAAAAGTATGCAAAGTGGCTATAAATAAGGCCAACAAAACCTGGTCTAGTAGGCTACCTTGTTCATCAGTGCTGTGATATGGCGAGCAATATTCTGTCCAGGGTTACGACCACTGTTGTCATAGACCCTGGTAAAATCTTATCCACCCATCCAAGTCGTCAATATGATAATGAACGGACTCTGCATTATAGGAAAGAGGAAGGAAAGGAGGAGGAGAGGAACTGAGAGGACGCGTGAGATGCTAAAGCAATAGCACTGCCGGAATTTCAACCTTCAATGCGTATAGTCTATTATTGTTCTAGGCCTAGGTCTACACGTATGCGTGAGCTTGTGTGTGTATGCGTTTGCGTGCATGTGTGTGTTCGTTGTGCCAAACAGACTGGTTTAGCGAAATCTTTCTTATACGAACCATGGGCGTCCGCAGGAATTTTTCTAGAGGTGCGCAAACTTTTAAATACCCTTAAACCGCCGGAAACACAAATGTGTGTTTCCCGAAGAAATTTTGTGTTGTTCAGGCACCCAGTTGGTGACAGGTTTGGCGCGATGGCATGTTGCACTGTCATCCTGAGAAGAACTGAACCTGGAACAGCTGCTTGCTGATGGCACCATGCAATTATTATGCAGCATTCTCACTGTGGTTGGTTGCGTTACCCATTCCATCGATGATGTGAAGGCGTGCGGCTCCAATGGCAGCCATGCAGGCCCAGACCATGATCTTCAGAGGATTCATCACCGTCAAGTTCATCCAACTGGGTACCTGAACAACACCAGGACTCTGGACTGGTCTGTCCAGTCCCCAGATTGGAATCCGATTGAGAGTTTCTGGCACAAAAATAGCCTTAAAGATATCAAAGAGACACCACACCAGTAATTGCAAGCTGTGCAACCCGCTCATTGCCATCTGGTACCGTGTTGTTACCCATGACCATTGACCATCTCATTAAGATGGTGTACTCAATGCAGACACTGTGCAGACAGATAATCAGGAATAAGGGGTGGTTCACCAAATCCTGAGGCATAACTGTCCACAAAACTGTCTTTTCAGCGCCAACTAAATGATTAGTAGCATAGGCCTACTACGCTTACTACATCGGAATAATTTGCCTGCTTTCTACCAGTTGCCCAAGGTCGATCTTTTTAGCCGTGGCTGGGCTTGGAGCACCTCTGAGTAGCTTCTTTGAATGGCGCTATAAAAATTTTCGAAATGAATGAATGAATGAGTGAATGATTATGAACGAAATCAGATCACACAAGACGTGTTTTAACTATACTAATATATTTTTGCACCAATGGCCATGGAAGGGCAAATTACGAGATTTACACAAAAAAACCCATTACCATGGCAACTTCCACGTACAAAGTGGTAAAACTTTGTTCAACCTGGAAAAAAAAGTTGATTCTAATAGCCAAATGTATCCCCCATGATGTTACACACAAAAGTTTTCATTGGGCATATGAAAATATGCGAGTAAGAGACTGGAAAGTCGAAAAAATGCGATATTTCTAGGTGGTTCCAGAGTTTTGCACACCACTGTATATATATACCTATATATATATACCTAATACCTACATATATACCTATATATATATATGCCTATATATATACACACAGCGTGTGTATATAGGTATATATGGGGCGCGGTGGTGTAGTGGTGGCGTCATTGCCTTGAAGCCGGAAGGTTCGAGGTTCGAATCCACCCTCAACCGCGTAAGGACCTTGGGCAAGTCCTTCACTCACAATTGCTCAGCGCTTCGGCGTGAAACTCCGATGCAGTGTCCGCTCTGCATTCGGGAGCGCCTCTGAGTAGAGAGCTTGAAGGGGCGCTATAACAAGTGCACATACATACATACATACATACATACATACATACATACATACATACATACATACATACATACACACCTTTATACTTTTTTTTATACAATTATACACTTATATACTTATATATATACCTTTATATACCTATATATATCTATATACCTTTATATATCTATATGACTATAAAAAAATACCTAAATATAGATATACCTATATAATACTTATATATAATTATATACCTATATGCCTATATATACCTATGTACCAATATATACCTCTATATATATACCTATATATGCACCCATATATACTTATATACGCCCATGTATACCTATATATTTATGTATTTCTATATATATACATACCTAACGCCTATATACTTATATACCTATATATGTAGGCCTACCTTTATACCTATTATTATATTCCTATCAAATCAAATCAAATCATTTTATTTTGTAACCAAACAATCTTTTACAATTATGCAGTTACAAATCACATTTTCAAATTAGAATGGCCACAAGGATGGGCCCTGAAGGGATCACTGACCCCGCTGATAGGGACACCTACGTACCTGTGAAACGGAGAGATTAAACGGCCGACAATTGCTGCTAACAAGAAGTGAATGACTACAACTACTTCTGGTATCTTAACTAAATGTAAACTCTTAACTACATAAGAAGAAGAAAAAAAGTTAAAGAATCAACAAGTGCAAGACATGTGTGTGTGTGTGTGTGTGTGCGTGTGAGTGGCTTACATGGACCAACACATTGTTACATCATAACACAATGTTGCCATTATTGACAAGGTGAGAGCAAAACTTTTTCTTAAACAATGATAGTGATGGAGATTGCCTAACTTCTTGAGGGATTTTATTCCAGATTGAAGGACCAGTGGCTCTAATACAGAAAAGACGGGTATTTGTGCGAGCAAAGATGCATCTGTAATTTGACGAGTTTCTTGTTGAATGAGAATGGATCTGAGAAGCAAGATTAAAGAATCCCTTGAAAACAGGAGGGAGCAAACCGTGGTCAAAGCGATACATAAATTCTCCTGATTGATAGAGCTGAATCTGCTCAAATTTTAATATGTTAAAATCACAAAATAAGGGGTTGGTATGCGATAAATATGTAGTACCAGCCACTTTTCGAATGACCCTTTTTGGAGTATTATCAGTCTATGCAGTCTAGTAGTGTAGTTAGATGCCCATATTAGATTACAGTATGCTAAGTATGGATACACAAGCGAATAATATAGTTTTACACGGATAGAGGAAGGTAGTAGGTATGCAGTACGTGCTATTATCCCAGTATTTTTAGCAATTTTTGAGGAAATACATTTTATATGATCTATCCATGTTAAATGTTGATCCACATAGACTCCCAGAAATTTTGTGGACTCTACCCTAGAGAGATTGGATCCATTAATACATAGTATAGGAAGTTGGGAGGGACAGGTTTTCCTATGAGACCTAAATAAGATATAGTTTGTTTTAGTAAGATTAAGTGTAAGTTTATTGGCACAAAACCAATCTGCTGCTAGTGTCAGCTCTGTATTTACTATATCAAAGAGGGTTTCCAGAGAACTATGAGAATAGAAGACATTCGTATCATCTGCAAACAATATGAAATATAATTTAGAAGAAACATTAGGGAGGTCATTTATATAAATTAGAAATAGTAGGGGGCCCAGGTTAGAACCTTGTGGTACTCCATATTTAATTGCTTTTAACGCAGAGAAGGAGCCATTGCAATAGACACATTGCGAACGACTCTCCAAATAACTTTTAAACCACAGAAGTTGATTGCCTCGTACACCATATCTTTCCAATTTGGTTAATAAAATCTCATGGTCGACCGTATCGAAGGCCTTGGCCAAGTCGAAAAAAACACCTAGTGAGTACTCATTTCGTTCAATGGCAGCAGAAATTCTATCTTGCATACTTAACAAAGACATAGATGGAGAATGCCCAGCTTGAAAACCGTGTTGGGATGAAAATATAATTTCGTTCTTTGCAAGAAACTTATTAATGCGTTCATACATAATTTTCTCAAAGAATTTAGAAAAATAGGGGAGTACGGAGATGGGTCTGTAGTTAGTAAAATTGTCTCTGGCACCCTGTTTAAAGATTGGCACAATTTTAGCTGTTTTTAGAGCTTGGGGGAAAATGCCATAAGTGAAAGAACAATTTATGATTTCAGCCAATGGTTGAGCAACCATAGTTAAATACTTGCTAGCTATGCAGGGGTCAATATCATCTATTCCCTTACTATGCGTGAGACGAATTGAATGAGATAGATTCACAATTTCCTCTGGGGAGGTTGGAAGAAGGCCAAAAGATTCCGAAAGTGGGTTATTCAAAAATTTAGAAAAGGAGTTAGAAGAGTTAGGTATTTCATCAGCAAGGGATTTAGCAATGCTGGCAAAATAATCATTAAATTTATTTGCCATTACATCAGCTTTATCAGTCTTGCTCCCATCGATGACTAATCCCTCAATTTGGGAGTCAAGGCTTCCCATTTTTACTATTGATTTAATCAATCTCCAGGTCTGCCTTAGGTCATTATTGCATTTGGTAAATTCAGCAGCATAATAATTTCGCTCAGCTTTCATTCTCACAGTTTTAAATTTATTTCGATACATTATGAATTTGTTCTTGTTACTCAATGTTGGTTTCTTAATATATTTTAAGTAAAGCGATGCCTTTTTTTTAGTGGATTTTAACAATCCTTTGGTCATCCATGGCTGTTTAAATTCTTGTCTAGTCTTTCTTTTTGGGCAACTCATAGGAAAGGCTTTTTCATAAATACTTTTGTACTGACTTAAAAATAGGTTATAAGCAGTGTCGACATCCCCAGAATTACATGCCTCCATAATCGAAGACCACTCCGAGTGGGAAAGCATTTCCCCAAAGCTTTTCATTTTTTCATCAGTTATTATTCTAGAAGCACATGGTCTCGTGTACATGGGTTTGGAGAACTCAAAGTTAAACCTCACAAGAATCGGCAAGTGATCAGAAATATCGGATGCAATGATGGTTGAGTCAATAATATTAGACCATGCATTAGTAAAGAGATTGTCTATAAGAGTAGCAGAGTGAGTCGTGATGCTATATGCTATATGTATATATATACGCACGTATACATACATACATACATACATACATACATACATACATGCATACATACAAGCATACACACATACATACATATATACATGTATACAATTATATCTACAATGTTGATATTGTGCATTAGTTGTTTCATTGGAAATATTATTCTCAAAACATGCTTAAAATAGTGGGGGTCCTTTTGACCCCCAGGGGTACTGAAACGTGTTTTTCGAAAAGGGGTGCCACCGAGGGTTAAGTAAGAAAAAAATGGATTTTGCAGGTTTCTCTCGTTTTTAATTTTTCCACAATTTTTAAGCAGTACGTTGCGTTTACGCAACGTCGGCGGTAAACGGGTTAATAACATCCGTCGTTTGCTAGACTTCACTTACAAAATATGAGGCAATGCAAATCACCGTTTTTTTTTTGTTATGAGACTATGACTTAGTGTCGCAAAACATCAACTTACCAAAACATTGCATATAATCCATTCACGGTTGTCCAAGAAAGTGGAATTCCTGTTTTATTAGAATGACTGTCTGAGCTTTACATTGAATTTGTTAGACTGGATATTGTTAAGTTATTTGTACGCAAATTCACATGTTGTTTGGTATGCTGTAATGTGATTATGTTTTAGAATCACACAGTCAACAACTAGTTTGATGGTATGTGTAGGCCTAGTATCATTATAACTAGTTACAACGCAAACAAATTTTTATGGAAGTTTGTTGATCTGTGAAGTCTTGAGTTATGGATGCAAATCCAGACCGGTACTTGTTTTTTAATTCACCCCCAATCATGCTTTCCATGTCCGTTCTATGTGTTGAGTACGTGCACCTGTCAGAATGACTGCACTAACCCTAAAACTAACCCTAAACCGACCCTCACGACGTCTAACCTGAGCCCTAACCGACCCTCACAACCGTCAACTTAGAACCTGGGGGTGACTTAAAAAACAAGAACCTCCAGACCATGCTACAACAATAATGTTGTACCATGGAGCAGTGTAAAGAGTGTAGAGCACGCCTAACGGTATTGCCATGTGGTGGGGAAAACAATTTCACACCTTAAAAACGTTTATACATATTGTTATAGAGACAGCTTTGTACACAAATTAACTGGTATAGTACCTTGCTCATAAGTGCTGTAATATGCCGAGCAAATTTCTGTCCAGGGTAACGGCCTCTGTTGTCATATACCCTGGTCAAATCGGATCCATACAAATCAATACACTCGGAAATTTCACTCTGTATCCTCTTTCTGCCGCTTCTCATCGACTTCTCCGTTCGTCGAAGTTGTTTCTTCCACAAACTATTATTGTTTGCATGTTCTGTAACCTACAGTTGGACGTGTATAATAATGATGTGGTCTGTCAAAACTTACTGCTTTGTCAACTTGGAAAAATTATTGATTTTCATCATTTAATCATCTTAAAACTCGTCGGATGTGTAAATGATGAATTATGTTTTCGTGTTTATTACTTATAGGTCATGCATTACAGTTAAAAGAGGTGTGTAAATTGTTTGCAATTTCTTGTGAAGTGGTTCATTTTGTTTTTATACTAATTTTTTTGTTGGACGAATGAAACGCGTAAATAAGTGAAGTTATAAGACAGCGACAGCGGCAATTTATACGTTTGTGGGTGCAACGAGAATGATCCCGATGTGTTATGTTTCAGCTGTAACCTACAGGGTGTTCCGAAACACAGGATGTTGGTCGAGACGTGAGGATATTGAAGGCAGACGGTGGCGAAACATTTGACTCTGGTACTTGTGTACCCTAGCCAACTGAATTCCACTGAGAATGAACTCTCAGTTGGAATCTCAAATTGTGTGGGAAGTAGATGGAAGGGTGGGGGGAGAGAGGTAGTGAGAGTGTGGGGTGAGATGGAGATAGAGAGAGAGAGGAAGATAATGGTAGAGTTAACCAGAATGATCAGAGAAGATTCGGTAAAGATTAATTGCACGTTCGATTCCCTTTCATAAAACGTCTAAGAAACTTAAGAATATCCAATGGCTTTCCCAATCGTAGGCTATACATGTAGTTATGTGCTAAACTGAAAATAATATTATTGCCTCTCGCCCGTAACGACTTTTGATAATTTAATCGGTTGACCCTCATTTAGATTCGTCAGCAGACTAATTAATTATGATGGAATAAACACCAATTTCAAGCCGGAATATTAGATGTCAACTTATATCGTCTTTAACGTCGTCCTTTAATTATAGACCGATCATGTTTCAACGTAAGACGAGGCACAACACACTAACGCATTTGCAAACAAAATCTAACAGCTATTCTAAAGTTTCTAAACAGTGTCATTAAACACCTTTAAAACATGTTTAAATGCGTTATAAAATTATAGAAAGAATAATCTTTTATAGTTGTTCGGCGCCGTCCAAAACTTAAAGACGTTTACAGCTCACCGTTTCACAAACAGCCGTTATGTGGCCCTTCTTTTATCTACGAACATAATATACTACCGTAACACTGCACGAAGGTAGAAAGAAACATTGAAAATGGTAATAAGAAAACGATAGCATGCATAATCACACGTTAAGAGTATCACTATTGCATGATTATTACAAGACTCCGTAGTGCCAGTCCCAAGTCGGCTGAAAAGAGGAGGTCGACGCAAATCCTCTTTCTTAAATGAACCAAATCAACATGAATTCAGCTTTTGCTGCCGTAGCATGTTGTGAACCAGAGCAAGCTTTTTTGTTACATGGTCAGAATAAAGTGACAGAAAGAGCTGTAATATGTTGCATGACAAAAGAAATTAAACGACAAGACCACACACCTGAAATACGCTTTCAAGTGATGCTAGAAATTAACGAAGGACCGAAGACAAAATAATTCTTTTTGGTCGGACTCTCTTCTGAGTATTTTTAAATGTTTGCATGAATGAATGAGTTATTAGTCTCCGCCTTTGCAGTAGATAACAGCGATGGAAGTAATTACTCACGTTATATTATACCATGACAAAAGATTTTTTCTGACGAGTTACATACGTGTTTGGACTTGATTCATTTTCATTTGTTTGTTCAACCTTATATAATGAAAGTTAAATACGTTTAAAAGGTGTCCACAAAATAACTCCAAGTTATTAGCTCTGTGCTGCTGATAATAATTAATTATTTCATTCATTCATTCATTCATTCATTCATTTATTCATTCACTCGCTCATTCATTCATGCATTAATGCATCTATGGAGCTAAGAGGCGCTCCCAACCTCAGCGTGGTAAAAAAAACTGTCTTAATATGAGAGAGGAACGCTGAGAAGGAATTTTTGATAAGGAAAGGAGTGTATGAGGAAAGCCAATCCAAGTTGATGGTCCACCACTGAAAAAGCACGGTTTTTCGAAAGAGATTGTGAACAGACTTTGTTCCTATGTAACACATAATCACATTGTATTTGACCCCAAAGTCTACGAAGAGCATGATAGGGTTCAGAAAAAGTTTTTTAGTTTTTTATTCTAATCGTAAAAAGGTAGTTTTTTGGCCTTTTATTTTTCTATATATAATAAGCTAGTTGGTTAGACACCTTTAAAACTTTTATTTTAGATCTATATTAATTAATGATGATGATGATGATGATGATAAGTAAGTATATTCTTTATTTCTTAACCAGCTGCCAAACAGCACTCTGGTGAACAAGTATCACATAAATTTAACATAAGACCTAAAAAAATTTAAGACTAAACAAACTAATTAATATGTAAACAACATTCTAGTAATTTTCTAGTTATGATGATGATGATGATGATGATGATGATGATGATGATGATGATGATGATGATGATGATGATGATGATGATGATGATGATGACGATGATGATGATGATGATCTGCCCAAAGGCAGTCTCATTGAGATGAGTGAGGTGGTTTCCCGTTGCCTGGCCTCGTTAGCTACACCGGTAAGCGAAAGCGGCATTCGTCTGCTGGTTGGAGCGGACTGCGGTTCATGTTATTCGGAAAGGTTAAATAATTTCACTAAATGCTAAAAATTGTTAAATTTTAGATGGTGTTTCAAAATTTTATATCAAAGTGCCGTGGAACTCCTGACCGACACCGGTGGAACCCCGGTTGAAAATCATTGAATTGTAGACTTAATATCACAGCGGCGTTATAGCGGCCCAAAGAAAGACAGTCACCGCATAGAGTCTTCAGCTTACAAATAGCATATATTTCTTATTTTTAGAGGTATTTAACAGCACACACTTATAATATAATTTTATTCATATATGACCCATCTGACCAAAACCAGGCGAAAGTCGGATTTGTACAATATGAGTGTCATATATCTTCTAAAAGAATAAAGTCTCTTCTTTAAAATGACACAAATCTTATTGCTCTGCCATGTTTCTGTCCAAAGTTATGGGTAAAAATGTGGTTCGACCGTTCAAATTACAATTCTGATAAAAATGCATTGAAAGTTTTCTATAACTTTGGAATGCAAGATTCTTTAGAAGCTTAGAACCGTGTTCACAATTAAATAAAATTTGCAACAAAAAACAGATTGCATCAGAGGCTAGAGGAAAGTCTGGGCTTTTCACTGATGCCTGATTTATTATGTTAGCCACGTGCCGAATATGGCTACCAATGGCGGGAAAGTGGAAAATGGCGGGAAAAATTCATCGAAATATCATCACAAAATTATCAAAAATATCATTAAAAATAATATTTTTTGAATTTTTTTACTTTTAATGTGCATAAAACATATTAATTTATTATTTTCTGTAAAAAACAAAAAAATGAAAAAAATCGGTTTTTTCACATTTCGGTCATTATCTCAGAAGCGTGTGTTGCGACATACGCCTGGTTTTGGTCAGATGGGTCATATTATTATATAGACATATACATATTTAACAAGCTCTATAACATGTGCACATACTGTCACACACATATGTGTGTGTGTGTGTGTGTGTGACAGTATGCGCACATGTCACAAAGCTTGTTAAATATGTATGTATGCCTATGAATAAAATTATATCCCCTTAATTGTATTAAGCAGAATATACGCGTGCATGCATGTGTGTTTGTCTAGAATGCACCCCATATGCTTTATGGACTGGAAACCTTGCACTTAGACACTCCACCCCACCCATGGGAGGTTTGAGTGAGGACAAAACTCAAGTTTCTGGACAAAGCCAGTTGCTCATACTTTCCAGATAGACAGTGCTGCAGTGCAACCAGCTCCAACCCTGAGAGGAGGCGAAAATCCAACATTTTTCATGACGGAAACAGTATTTCAAGCATTCGTCTCAGAACGCAGCCAGGACCGTCGAACCCTGCCCTCGGCTTACGAGCTGGCGGAGTGCGACAAAGAAAAAGTGCAGGCCATATGACGAACATGACCTCAGAGAGGACGAACAAATTTATAAATATGCAGCTGTGACAATAAAAAGGTGGCTATGGTCATAGCATAATTATATCAACATATGGCGATCTATAGGTTAATACGCTTAAACACCTTTATAACGCGATGTACCAAATCTACACATAGGCGACGGATTTAGTCAAATCACTGTCACGTGCATTCCTGGTTGATTTGCCATTAGAAAACATCGCGTAAATATAGCTCTCTAAATATGTGCTTTTAAAAACTACTTGAAATACTATTTGAAAAACTATTCCACAGTGTTAATATTGGCTCACTAAACAGTGGCTAATTGTCTGATTTCTTGTGCAAAATTTGAGTATGTTGACCTACTTGAGGGAGAGTGCTCCAAGACGCCCATGAAAACGAAGATTGTGCTTTTCTTCTGTGTGGATTCCAAGAGAAATAGGCTACATCAAACACAAAGAATGATCAAAAAAAATTTATATTGGGAAGAACATTATTTTATTGAAGTCTTAAATCATATCTTTATCTAAGCAATGAGATAACAGGAAATTTTGACAAGGATGTCATGACGTTAAAATGACAGCCTAAGGTTCTACCATCGCAGTGTGACAAAAAAATCGAAAATGGGGAGGAGCACATCCCGTTCCCAAACCCCTTCCCTGCCCGGCGCTGTGCTTCTCGGCGATCATACTTTGGCCGCGATTTCGTCCCTTCAAACCAGGACTAAGTCTTCGCTTCGCCTATAATGAACATTGGTGATTTCAATAAGTCTCCTATAAAAAAGGGTCAAAGAAATTTTCGTTCACGCGCGCGTATTTTCACAGTCTTTTGGGCACCCCCACTCTTCGGGTCAACTCAGCACCTATGATAGCTGATGCTTATTTTATTTTAAAACCTTGTTTACATTCAATGACGTTCCCACAACAATAATTTTGTCAAGAATGTCGACAGATAAATTCGACACAGTGTTACGAGGCTATCAGCGTGATGGAGAAGGAATTACGTTTAATTTCATAGCGCGTGTTGATTTACAGCGCATTTGACCACTATAAAAAGGTGTATAAATGTCCGCCCATGTCCGAATATTGTATTGCAACAGAGAGAAAAATTGCAAATATAGACCCACAACTGTCCTGTATTCTCTATATCCTGTATTCCACGATCCAATGATCCATGCTGTTTTCTTCGATGTTCTATTGTTCCCTCTTCGTTCACTTTTCTCCAGCGAGCTTATTATGAAACACCATCAAAAAGTACTAACACGACAACAACCGATGACAACATAATAACTGCATTATTTAGCGGTGGAAAAATTATTAAATTATATTATACTCAATGCTGCACTGGCAAAATTATTGATCCTACGTCACAAATGCCTAGTCTTGTCATTTCTTTATAATATATTGCGCACAATATTATTTGTGATGTGAGTACACGTTGCATACCCGCGTATTATAGGCTACCCTCGATTGCAACCCTGGTCAAACAACTGCCAGAACTCCGCAAGTGCCAATCTCAAGCCAAAAAAGTTGAATCAACGCGAGTATGGTCTTAAAAATCGTCCTTAACTTAATTATAGCAGCTAAAAGTCATGTGTGAAGCCTTAAATAATTATAAATACACGATTACGTCAACGAGCTATTCATCCAAGCACGGACTTTTCACACTCACGCTGTCACATCAGGAAGACATTGTCGTCGCCCTCTTCAGCTTTCCTGGCTTTTGACTGGCATCACTCTTACAGAGGCGGAATATTTTTTTCTTGAAGTATTAATTTCGTGCAGCCAAAACCGTTGGCATTGGTTGTAGCATTACTGAAGAAATGCCTCGCTTGAGATACATGTACCTCTAAGAAGTAGCTTACTGGTTCTATATATAAATTGGTCTCAATAGGATACTGGTTCCGATGACAGCTGCTGTATTACCAAAAAACCGTCACACTTGAGCATCTATATGTAAACATTGCTTCTTTGTTGTCCGATACATTGAGATAAGAAGTAGCTTACTGGTTCTATATATAAACTGCACACGCCAACAGCTCGCCAAAATAGACCTGGAAGTTCTTGCCCAGGAATTCCCTCAGTTCACCTTCTCTTCCTCTGTCCGGGACCTTGGTGTCACTTTGGACCAAGAGCTTACTTTCACGCGGCATATCAATCTGCTATGCCGCAGCTGCTATTACCAATTGCGTCAGCTTAGAGTGGTGCTCCGCTCCTTAAAGTGGTTAGCTTCTTCCATGGTTGCATCAGCTCGGTCTTTGTTGGTTACACGGTTAGACGGTTTCTGATCATGGTTCTTAAGTTAAGTTCTTCACTCACAACAATTGCAAACGCCATCGATTGATGCTTAGTTGGATGCATTGAGAAGACATTTCTAAGACACATTTAAACCTCACTCGGTTTATAATTGCACAACATACATTGTAATTTTGATGGATCCAGATTTTAACTTTACTTATGACAACAGCAAGGGAACATCTCGCTGTTTAATTATATAGAGTTGTGTAAGTCCATTAAAATGGTGTTCAAGCCATCAGCCATTCAGTTGTAATTGTAATTGTATTTGTAATCGTGCATTTATGTACACTCTAGGCATCAAAGGGTTAAACTTAACAGTTTCTATAAGTAATAGACAAGTCTTACTTCGACACCACTTTTCCGATTTATAATTGCTCTATAAATAAATTTGATTGCGTGCATCTGTTGGGTGCAAACGTCTCACAATTATAATTAATTATTGTTCTAACGTGGGTATGTGATTATAACGTTTACGAGAGTTGCTGGAAGCAAATGAAGTTACAAAGCAAACGCTCTAGAAGTCGGATTTGACAATAAAGATGTTTATAGAAGATATCGGTTTGTTACCGTTAAACGACACAACACCCTTTCATCATCACCGTCAACGTTGTCATGATAACGAAACATGAACATGAATATTCATGATTGCACCCTAAAATAAAATCAATGCTTACGTCTACGTATCGTACATCCACACATACAAAACATAAAGCACGGACGTCACATTTAATCATTAACGTCGACCTCTTCTTTCTCCATGCTTTGGACTGGCAACACCGTAATCTTTATAATGTTCAATGGAGGAATAGCTTCTCCCGAATATCGGTTTGCAACACATATGATAGATGTCAGTAAACACCCTGAAAAACATATCGCTGCGGCAATAAGTATGAAAATTGTGCTTTATTTTAGGGTCATAATTTAAAAGGGCGTTCAATGCTCCCCTAGTATATGAACTTCTCGAGGAGTTCTACATGAATCTTGAAATGAATGAATGATAGATTTAATTGTAAAGCGAATCTTCAGATTTTACCAGATCGTTGCTGATGGTGAAATGAGGATGAGGTTGATGCAAGTAATCTTCTCAATGCATTAGCGTCGGTAAACAGAAAGCAATAAGTCCACTGCAATAATATAGCATAGAGATGACGTCGCCATTAAATCGATTCGTAAAAAATAAGTTCTCAGTTAAGATAATGATAGATTAGGAATGGCGAACGTGTTGGTCTGCTTGCTAAGTGGAAAAAGCATGACGCGTTTGTATTTAAACTCTTGCATTTCAGATACCACATTGGATACCTTTTAAACGTAGATAACTAACAATATAAATAAAGAAACTTTGTATTTATTTCACGCTGCACTCTCTGCCCATTCTTTCGTCAGCATCGTTAAAACTTTCGACTTTATTGCATAAGCATCAATAATAAAATAACTAACTAATAACTCCGCCACTGCTCGAACATTAGAAAGGTGTAAAGACGACATCGATCACCTTCAACATTCATCAACAGCGGACCATACACATTCCTCGACTGTCCCGATACCAACTGTTCGAAACGAGGATTCTCGTGGCGGTGGTATTATCATCTACCACCGAATGGTTGCTCCACCTGTCCGAAGGAGAGTAATACTAGTCCATCCAACAACCTTCGAGGTACTGCATGGCTGTTGTCCCTGTGACATCGTTGCGTGGCCCCATCACGGTTCTT
This sequence comes from Lumbricus rubellus, assembly GCA_945859605.1. Lineage (NCBI taxonomy): Eukaryota > Metazoa > Annelida > Clitellata > Crassiclitellata > Lumbricidae > Lumbricus > Lumbricus rubellus. The sequence goes on from OX243821.1 coordinate 7,595,240, forward strand.
GCCATCTACCGCCTGGGTTCTGAGCCAGCATCAACAACCTTCTTCAGTGAGTTCTCCACACTGGTCGAAGAGTTCGCTCTATATAACACTCAGCTGTGTATATCTTCCATCCATCTGGTCCTCTTCTCCTCGTGCAATGACAATTCCCTCTTAGTTGCCCTATCTCCAAGATCACAGATTCATAATATCTGGATTATCCGATAAAAAGGTATTGAAGAAAACCTTCGGACGTTAATTGTTTATTCCTTCAAGCATTGGCAGTCAGCGTTATCAGAAAAAAGCTAATGACAATTATACAGTGCAAGTTTCATATTTAAAGAAGTTGTGAGGATCTGCTTGGACACCTTTTGATGATTTTGTTCGGATGAAATAAATTTGGTTAAAAGCAAGCTGTATAATACAAGTCAGCTGTCTGGTTTGAAGCATATTAAGGCGACAATGAGAAGGTGAAGAGAAAGCATACAAAAAACGAAAACCTCTTTATTTCAGCTGGTAAATTACAGAAAATACTTTCTTACTTACTCGCTTATATACATCTAGGCCTATCGAATTTTGTATTGTGGTTAAAGGCATGTGATATCATGATGACGTTATCCATTTGAATTTAAGTCAGACCGCACTAATTTGTATTGAAGGCAAAAATCACATTATTTATATGATTGTGAAAATATATTTTAAAGGTACCTAATGACATCGGTCATATTCTAGATGTTACCGACATAATTATGTGTTAATGTTTAGCTTCTTTTACGTTGCAGCAAGATCAGTCCACTTCACCTGTTTTCTCAGTTTCGATCAATCTTTTACAAAGTATAATACAACTCCGCCACTGGTTTTACTCTGCCAGTGCCATTCAATTAATTTTTTTCGTCACTGTGACGTTAAACTGCAACTACCACTACAAGCTTTGACGACATTCACCCTTGATAAACTGATATAATAATCCGCCACTTAAATGTTTTTTAAACCTCAGAGTTTACTTATAATCATAAGTACTTGGTATCAAATAATCTGTATAAATTTCATATAATATTATTGCACTGTGCTATTTGCGTCTCAGATGATTACGTCAAAACGGTTAATTAGTTCATTCTTCCATGTATTGCGCAATGCGCATAGTGACATCAGTTATGACCCTAATAATATTATAACGCGGGAAGTAGCATTATGATTTGAAAGTGCAACTATATTTATTTATAACGTCAGTAGCACAAGATTTAAAGGTGTTCAAGGAAGGTATCAAACGCTTGATTTCAATTTAGCAGAAAACAAATACGTTTGTCTTTCGTAATCTACAATTATTTTTGCATAAGAACCTCTGCGGCGCCTCTGTTTTAGTCGACGTCAATTGTAGGCTAAATTGTATGGCTTTATGTTTAGCGATATCATGCCATAAAAAGATTATTATCGTACACCTCCTCCTCCTTTTGGATCAGCATAGGTCTGGCAACACCCGAATACCCGTTTACAAGTATGGCTGTGAAACATTGAATGTTACGGTTTAGATAAGATGTTAACGGCATGTCAGTTTACACTTGCACATGCAACATAAATTACAATCAACAAGACGCCAAACTGAAACCCGCCACAAAGATCTACTTCACCTTTTCTTCGCCATGTGCAATTGTGCATGGTGTTAGTCAAAAATAATCAGCTTTGAGTTATTTTCGCTTCTCATGGCTGTCAAGTACAATAACGATTGTGTCTAAATACCAATCCTATAACAGCTTGCGATCATCTGCTCATACAATGTCGTTAAACTGATGATTACACCCATGGCCTTCCTTCAAAATTTCCTGGCTTTACCATTGCAACAACGGCTCATGACCTTGGTGTCCAACTTGATCAAGAACTTACTTTTGCTCCTCAACTTCATCGTCTTGCTCGAGACTGCTATTATCAGCTGCGCCAACTTCGCACTGTCATCCGTTCTCTTACATCTGCAGCTACTCTTACTCTAGTGCATTCCTTTGTTACATCTCGCATTGACTATTGCTCTTCGCTCTACATTGGCCTCCAATCCAGCAAATTGACTTGTCTTGACCGGGTGTTGCGCTCTGCTGCGCGCCTAATTGAGAAAATCCCTAAATATGGTCATGTCTCAAACTACATGCTTGATGTACTTCACTGGCTCCCTATTCGCCAGCGTATTGAGACCAGGGTGTCTGCATTGGTATGGCGATGTTGTCAGGGCCTCGCCCCAATTTACCTCCAAGAGCTATGCAGCCTTACATTGGGTATCCAAGGACGTCGTCAGCTACGCTCTGCTGATAAGGAAGTCTTCTTGGTTCCTTTTGCTCGTACTGCTACCTTGAAGAATCGAGCCTTTTCTGTGGTTGGTCTGGTGGTCTGGAATGACCTTCCTTTTGAGCTGCGCCTACACCCTTGGACTCTACCAGGATCGTTTCTTACTAAACTTAACACTGTTCTTTTTTGGCGCGCTGGAGTCGGGAGCGCCTCTGAGTAGGTTTTTTACTTGAAGGAGCGCTATATAAATGTCCGAATGAATGAATGCGATGAAACTCATTCATCAAATCAAATCAAATCAAATCTTGTTTATCATAGAGATCAACAAATCAAAACAGCACAAAATATAATTATAAAATAAGAGTGTGCAGTTAATGCCGCTCAAAGATAATATTGGTAATTCATTTTCAAAAAGAGCGCTGATTATTATAATTATACGGAAAGTGTACAATAGACACCTTTTTAAAATGTTACATTCACTATTTATACAAACAGTTGCGCATTTATTTTTTATCTCCTCATTTTGCTCCTCTTGCTCCTCATCATCCTCATCCTCATTCTCATCGTCGGTGGATTCTTGGGGGGGGGGGGGGGGCTTAGCCCCCATAGCCCCTGATAAACTCCGCCCATGCGCAGTGACGACAAATAGCGAGTACCACTACAATTACATGTATAAACTCGCCTCTGGTAAACATACTCACGACTAACTGTGTCAGCAAATATCGTCAGAATTCTTTCACTCCCATATTTTGTGAATTATCAAACAACAACGTTCATATCTGAGCACACTGAATATTTCCACTCAAAGTCTTCACAGATGATGGTGGCATAACGTCACAAGGTTATTTAGTGCAATCTATGTTTCAGATATGGATGGATGGATCCGATTTGAACAAGGCCTACGACAGAAATTTGTTTGGTTCGTTTTTTTTTGTATGAAGCAGTCGTAAATCTTGAAGTGAATGTATAATTTATAAATGAATTAAATATCGTTATAAAGGGTGTTTTTACATCACCGCTTTCCGATGGTGGTGCGAGAGGTAAAACTGCATTGTTTAACGACGTTGTTGCCTAAAATTGAAGGCTTTGAGTGTCCAGTGAATAGGTTTCAGATTGATGAAAAAAAATCTCGAGCAAGTTATGATGACGTTGACTTGAATGGCTTCGAGATGTTTAAATCACTGGAAACGAAAAAGATGGTCTTTTAGACACACCTCTAAAAGAACGCACACGACGCAATAAATAAAAGGTAGAATTAGAATTAATAATTGTAATCAGGTATCGTTGATATGAGTATTGAGTATAAATGCTTGAGTGTCGTGTTTGAATGGGAAGGAAGGCAGAAGAATTGGCAAGACTTAATTTAGAGATGTTGTGGAGTTGTGCAATTATGTAAGTAACTAATTATGCGTTTATTATGCAGTATTAGCCCCTTGCTCATAAGTGCTGTAATATGCCGAGCAAATTTCTGTCAAGGGTAAAGGCCTCTGTTGTCATAGACCCTGGTCAAATCGGATCCATCTTTGCAATTTTGTTGCAATGTTGTCTTGTTAAGGGGTTGTGGTTAGATTTGACCCTCGTGTAAGGCCTGGAAAGCATAAACTGATTAAGATGATTACTTTTGTTGACGGTGTTATAGTGATACTTCACAAGGAGAATACTATTATTATTATCTGAAATTCGTTCTATGTTAAATAGCCATCAACAGCTTCATGAAATCGAGTGAGCTGAAGTTTCAATGTTTATATGGATCGGTGATAGATATAAATTATCATAACGATGATGATAAACTATGAGTTCCTCATGTATAATCCACATACTGATTTTTGGCTCTGCTGTTTAGCGACACTTTGCCATTACAACGATGATTGACAGTTCATTGCCTTCAACTCCGCTCCGATGGTTAGTGGCGAAGTTTTGTGAAAACGTAGTGTTCATGTTATTGTTGTGCAGTGATGTAATTTTGTGAAGTTATGCTATCGTTTTTCTTTTCCGTGTTATTGTTTCTTTCTGTCATCATGATGAATTATGTTTACCAAGAATTCAAGTTGCTGTATATCAAGATTTATATTATTTCACTATTTATAATCCAGTTCTTCTGCCTTGTTCTAATTGTATTCATCAAGGATCTTTCCTCTTCCACCTTCTTCAGTACTTCTTCATTTGATTTATGTTCTGTCCAGCTGACCCTTTTTGATACTTTTAATGTCTATAAGATCAGGCCTGCATTGCATCACCAGGAAATGCTCTGGATGGTTGTTTATTTTATGACACTTTACCACTCAAGAGATTATTAACATTACTCCGGTCACTTATAAAGAGACATGGTATTGAGCTTATTTTGCGTTGCAACTGGGTCGATTCATTTACCTTATATATATATTGAGAGATGATAAAAAAAACATATTTATCAATCCACTCGGTGTTCTGGAGTTAATCGCTTAAGATGAAAGTCGAAAAACAATTCTTGACATACACATAATTATACGATCAAGAAGAATCCATACATGTAGTTTAGCGACAGCTTACGACAACAGAAGCCGTTGCCGTCGGCGAAATTTGATTTGGTTTTAGTGGACTCTTGTTTCTTCATTCTGCCTTAGGACGAGCCGTCATCGATTGGAGATTTTTTCGCACTGTTTGTATTTATTTTGCGTTTGAACATGTTTTACAGGTGTCTAATGATACACATCGTTTTAATGACTTTACCTGCAAAATATCAGCGTTGAGCTTATTTTGCGTTGCAACAGAGTCGATTCATTTACCTTAATTAACACTTTGGAGGCTAAATATTTTTTTTTCGGATTATGTTCTATAGGCTGAATATATTTCCACATATACCGTATATTCATATACATTTTTGTATTTGTAAAATGCATAGGCTATGTATATTTTTATTTGTATATATAACTAAGTGCATATATAACTGTTAAAAGTATTTGTCAGAGTGTTGGCGTTTGCGGGAGCAGGATTACAAGAGGATTCTACAGTGACGGAAATATGTTTGCTGGAAAGATAATTGCATTAACAATATCATAAAACTGCCCTCTTTACTTACTTAAAACTTAGTCCATCCCGTGCAGATCTGCACATCGGGCAACACTTGCCACATATTCTCTGCATTCTTCTCTAATTAATTCATCGTATCTGTTTTAATATACGATACATATACACTATTTGAGGCGTTTGAATTTTCGCGGTGTCCTTTGGCAGTAAAGAATAATTGGTTAATGCACTTGTAAGTTTATTCTTCGCCGCTGAATAGTACCTTCTTCGACTGACAGTAGGAGCGACAACAGCAAAAATTACTTTATTTTATGGTTATTTATAAAAGAAGGTATTTATGTTTTAAGGGTGTTCAAACGTAATCGTCACTGCATGCATGGCCAAGATTTTGATTGCAGCACAATTCAAATAATTTTATTCGTTTAGCACTTCAGGCTGGCGTAGCATGTTACATATAAATAATTTTACAAGGGTTTTATGTATAAGTTCAGTTTATATATGCAGGCTAAGAAATGGCAAATCTGCAGGCATAGACGGCATGCAAGCGGAGCTGCTGAAGAATGGAGGAGGGGAGATGGTCACCAGGATCACAGGGCTGTGTAACAGGATATGGAACACAGGAGAGGTACCACGAGACTGGCGAGATGGAATAATAATACCTATTCCCAAAAAAGGCGACGCCAGAGATTGTAACAACACTTCTCTCAGTACCGGGAAAGGTGATGGCAACAATAATTCTGAACAGAGTCCAGGAAGCAGCTGACAGTATGATGAGACAACAGCAGGGAGGATTTCGAAAGAACTGATCGTGCTGCGATCAAATTTTTGCGCTACGACAGATCATTATTGAGAGGTGCGTGTTTTTTGACATCGGAATTTGACATCGCAAGGTCAGACGTCTCCCTTGCCGTCTGTTCTTTCAATTGGACGAGCGCGATATTAAACCCACTATCAGATCGACGATGACGAAAACAGCAGTACGCTCGTACGTGTCTACAGTTTATATTAAGATAAATGTATGCGTTGGACATGGACAATACATTTAAAGTTAAACACAGTAATCATGATGTAGATTATGACATTTGATTTATTTTCTATTTTTTAAAGTCAATTATTCTATTAATGTTCTGACATCTTGTTACAATATCAATGTCGATCATTAACACCCTAAAAGATATGAAACGTACCAGATAACATACTGGTGTTTAATGTAGCATTTTAATATCATAAAAAGAGGTGTTTACGGTTGTAAATTAGATACTTATAAACTGTGATATCTGGCGCTGCTAGTCTTTCTCAAAGGCCTATGATATAATACAGTGAAGTCTTTTATGGTATAAAGTGACTGGATTTTTTTCATCCAGCCGATTTGCGCACACATTTTTTAAAAATCATTTCTTATCACTGTTATATTCGTTTACCATAAATGATTTATTAAATAATTATTTTAAAGTCAAGATAACGATGACGAAACTGTTGAAACTGATGAAGCAAATAATTATATACATGTAGATAATGTTTGGCAGTCAAAAGTACTGGCAAAATGACGTGTTCTGTTGCACAATGCAGTAAAAGAAAAATGTGGAATATAAGAATACGGACATTCTGAGAATATTTTACAATGTACGAATAATATTAAGGTCAGAATATATTTTCTATGAATTTGATAGATTCTTGTTGCGAAGGAATAGGTCCCAGGTGCTTTACGCATTACAATGGCCATTAAAATTCAAATTATCTTTCATATCGATTGTTACCATTTTCGCATTACTTTACAAATCGATTGTGCTGAGATCCTCGAACTCTGTGTGACTAAAATGATTTAGAAATTTACATCTGGGAAAATAGAAGCCGAAGATTTTTTATAGACCGTTGAGCCTCTTTCTAAAGGTGTCACAGTATGGCCTCTGTGCACAATTATTAGGAGTAAAGCAGTAACAGTTAATCATTGGTTAACGACATCCATTGCTAAAATTGCCGTCGACGTTAAGATATATTCCAAAGCTACTCTGATGATACTAAGACTAACTAAGTGAATGATGCACCAATGTCCTGTTTATGGCAGAAACACGCGTTGTCCAGTGGATATTGAAATCAAGATGCCATTGAGGCCAGTGATGTGATGGCAATGACAGAGTGCATGCAGAGGCGGAGTTGCAGCATGGAGTGGAAATAAATAATTCTTCTTTCCACCATTTGCTATTTTCCCTCTGCTGAAAGGTAGAAGTTGTACCTTTACGGTTCGCAATTGTTTAGCGAAGCTTCAGCTTGTCAAGCATGACAAGGTATCACCCCCACTTTTTCTCACTTTGGACTGGCAATGCTATTTAATGGCAAGCGTCTTATAGATAGATGTTCCTTTATAGCATTGGGCACTAAAGAAAATTGCAAGCATGATGAACACAATAATAATATTATTATCAGTAATCAATGTTTCTTCAGCCTATCAACGTCTTGGCGTGGTTGAATCAGCATTTACTCTTGCAGTGCCAGTCCCAACTCCGGGTTCAGAGGAGGACGCTTAATGATTATTCTTAAAGCGGCATCTCCAGTCAAAATGACAAATTCTTCTGCATAATTATTATGGTGCCAGAATAAAATTAGGATTGCAACGCCAATAATCAATAATCAATAATCGTCGCTGACTTTAAAAAATATGAGAGTTCAGCTCAGCAACTGTCATTATCTGAAGACTTGGTTGGCTATGATCAATTTGGCGCCATAATAAATTACCGGATTATGTCGTATTGGATCAGCAATAGTAATGTAGTATAACCCTCGAGTGCCCAAGGGGGGGGGGGTCAGACCGGACCCCAGGCCTGTTTTCCCCGGATAACTTTTTAGAGGCTATCTATAATTCTCAACATGAGTCAAAAAGTCCAATTGCGTAACAGCTTAACGATCCTCAAAATGAATGTGAAGCACGAAAGACAACTTTAATTATATTCACAATTATTCTCTTAAACGAGGTATCCATTAAACTATGTCCAATCTGTGACTGTTTCAATTCTGAAACGCATTTGGCCATATATGATAAATACTTATAATGCAATAGATCTATTAAAAGTGGTGTTTAAGCAAGTTCCATTAAAAAGAGGTGTGAACTTATAATTTCTCATAGTTCTTATGATGGTGATGTTCTCTGCCCGAAGGCAAGTTCATTGGCTTTTACGCCCCTTGGAATGAGATGAGTGAGGTGGTTTCCCGTTGCCTTTCCCACAGACAATGATAGGTAAGGTGATTATGAACCTAGTTGACAGTGATAAAAGAAATTCGATGGAAGAATATCGTGTAAAATGAACTGAAATTCAATTATTATCTTCGTTGACGTAAATAACCATTGCAGACATAAGATATCGCTAGACCTCAGTGCATTAACTTACTGCACTTTATTGACACTTTATAAACTCACAGAAGTTTCACTGTATGAAAATTTAATAATTAAATTAATATGCCAAACAAATTTCTGTCGAGGGTGTTGTAATAGGACCTCGTCAAATCTGGATCCATCCATCCAAGTCGTTAATTGCAGAGCAAATGGCTTTAAAACGACCGATATGCAAGACGAAGATCCTAAAACACCTTTACAATTCATCAACCATTATTATATAAACTCTATGGAGTCGGTGGACGATGACTATAATAAATTGCAAGTATTAGATCTAATTTGCGAGATGAGGAATACACATTGATGGATGGACGGATCCGATTTGACCAGGGTCTATGACAACAGAGGCCGTTACCCTGGACAGAAATTTGCTCGGCATATTACAGCACTTGTGAGCAAGGTAATAGACCAGTGAAAATCATTTCAATATACTTAATATGGCATTGCATATTATTATTAGTTTCGGTATCTAATAAAATATTAAGCATTTTGGTTACTCAGATTTTAATATTCTTATAAAATCTACGTTGATTAATTTATCTGATTAATCATTTTAATCCGTGAGGGGCTTTCCACTTGGAATGTCCTCCCCTCAACGCTTCGCTCCTGTTAAAGAACTCCGTCAAAGGCATTCCCTCTCATCTTAAGAGGCCAGTTACTCTGCCACCGTCGGTGCAAAAAAATTTTCTTAGGTAAGACAATGCGTATATAATTGATCTTCTTGCAAAGTTGAACAAGATTAAAACTCATGCGTTGTATTTAAACTCACGCAACTGACGTTTATCATTGGACACCTTCAAAACTTATTCATATGCGCCTATAAATAAATAAACCAAGAAATATTTTTATTTTGGCCACCCTCCTTTATTGAATCAAAATGCTGTCTTTATAATAAAATATTGAATAATTACTTATTTGCTTGGGCATTGACAGTGTCAGTCCCAAGGAATGGGTTGGGGAAGGCGACGTCGATTATCATCGATATCACACGTCAATCCATTATTAATGAAAATGTAATAACACATAAAAATCCATAGATTGCAACTTGGACTATTCCTTCTGTTCGTAACAAATACCTGGCCGTAGCAGATACTTTGCAGGAAAGTGATATACATAGATCTGCTCGTCATTACTGAATCTTGTCAGAGTAAAGATATGTTGGAAATAGTCCGATAGTTTTGACAGTGGCAAGGGTAAGGATTAGTTTTCTTGAGTGAAGGAAAAACCAAGGAACGTTTTGAGAAGCAGGAATAGAGCTCTCAGCAAGTGGTCTATTGAAGAGATAGAGAAAGAAAGGAGCAAGATCATCAAGTTTGTCAATAATATAAGATTGGGGAAAGTGGGTCAAGTTCACATGATCGTGAACTGAAAAACCTTGAAACATGATTACAATAAAGATAAAATTAAAATTTCTTTTTTATTGCACCATGTTGATGCCTTTCAAAGGTGTCGAAAGACATTTATGCTAGGATACCACGAAAACGTAAAATACTTTTCTATTTATAGTGAACTGCTAGTTCGATTTCGAAGATTCTAATCTTCTTCGCGTATGCTACTGCTCCAGGTTTTGTCGGAGCGTGGACCGGGATTCGGATGAATTCGGTCAGCTGGTGGCATCCTTAGTTTCCCCGAAGGTACTCACAGGGAGGGCGCGCCTGGATTGACCCAGGCTTCGTGAACGCGGATGCCATCCTCCCAAAGATTCTAATGACATACTAATGGCATACATAAGATTCTAATGACATACTTCGAATGCTGGAGTCTTACTACATACATGGTAGCTTTGAGTTGGCGCAGAAAATGGACACCCAGATAACACATTTCCTCATTGCCTTAAATATGGACGTTTTTCGGCTTATTGTATTATTCTGGGTCGAAACATTAGTTACTGTAGAGAAAATTCGATATTAAAATATTAATTTACTGAGGTAAACACACAATGATCACAATTCATTGTATGAACGAATGATCAAAATATATAACTTGATTGGAAAGAAACTGTGTGGCAGTCAAGCAAGGCATCAACGGCTTCCATGTGATGCACACACCAGCTTGCAATAGCAAGGCAAGAGTCGACCTTTGGGATGGTAGAGGGAAGTGGTCATCGTGACAGAGTGTTAATCATAAATCTCATTCCCATCAACATCTTAATTAAGGTAGTCTCACGCTCTCTGTCTTTTAGTGCTGCCTCTACTCTTGTTCACTCTTTCGTAGTTTCTCGCCTTGACTACTGTAGCACCCTCTATTATGGACTACCGGCTGGCCGGATTGGCTGCCTGGAACGAGTCTTCCGCTCTGCGGCGCGACTTGTTGGTCATATCCCAAAATATGGCCATGTCTCATCTTATATGCGGGATATCTTACACTGGCTCCCTTTAAACAGCGGATTGCATACAGGGTCTGTGCCTTGGTTAGGCGGTGCATTGAAGGACTAGCTCCACCATATCTTCGAGAACTCTGCTGTTCCACATTAGGAGTTCTGCGTCGATCCACCCTTCGATCGGCGAACCAAATTGAGCTTCTGGTTCCCCGCGCGCGGACTGCTATGCGACAGCGTCGTTCATTCTCTGTTGCTGGTCCTATCACCTGGAATGGTCTTCCTGTTGCATTGCGCCTAATTCCCAGAGGTCACTCCGCTCTGTTCCTTAAGAAACTAAAAACTGTTTTATTTAGCCGTGGTTGGACCGGGAGCGCTTCTGAGTAGCCTACCTTGAAGAGGCGCTATATAAATTTCCGAAATAAATACATAAATAAATAAATAATAGATGTCAACACACACATGTGAAGACAATTATGAACAGTCATTGCCACACCTCTTTTATGTTACAAATATGTGCTATAAATAGCTTCATGTTTCCACAGCATCAGTTTAATGACCGGATCCAAATAATCGTCTTCTGCCTTTCGACTGGTCCATTATTTTCTAAAGTGATTCCTGGCTCGTCATTATTGGTTCGTCATTATCGATAGTCTAAATGCTTGAATTGGAAAAGAAAGGATCTTATTACCAGCAACCGAAGACGGTATACCGTACTAGTGCCACGTTTCCAGCCTTGTGTTACCCGTCGTAGCTTCAGACTTTATGCATCTCGGCTCTGTAGACACTGAAAATGCTGTTAAGCTACCATCATCTGTACGAGAAACTGTCGGCTGAACTCTCCGTGTAGCCAACGCGTAGCAGTTCGACGATGGTGACTTGTGCTTCTCGAGCGGAGTTTTTACAAATGGATGACTCTGTCGTCGTGACGTTACCATCATTAGGCTTGAGCTATAATTATGAGTGGTCGCCGTTGATGAGATTTGTATTTGTTTTTTATGTTGTGTTTTTGTGCTTGTAAACCAGAGTGCGTTTACTTACTTACACATTTACTTAAGAACAGCTAATTATGTCGCCATCTTGGATTTATCAATCTGCATTTACCTCAAATGTAAAATGATCAGTTGATTTTCACATCCAAAAGAAATCTTGAAACACCTAATATAAAAAAGTTATCCATAATGTTCGATGTTTTAAACACCTTTAAATCTGATTCATGTCTATTTAAAAACAACTGATCTTCGTTTGCATGCTAATGTGCAATAAGATAAGAAGTATTAGATTAATTCTCAACAACTGTAATATGCCGAACAATTTTTCCGAGGATAACGGCCATCGGTTTGGTTCAGAGCCAAAAACTGACTTGTGCGGTTGTATGGATGTCGTCATCACTCAGCGATGTAAGGGTGGAAATCACCGTTTCTTTCTGATCACGGTCTTCTGCTCTTCACTGCTCTTCACCTTCATGATTCTATTCTATCAGGTCAATGCGATTAGGTTGGCGTAATCTGAATCGTGAGGCCTTAAAATCCCATTGAATGGACCACTCTCTAGAAGTGGTGCAATATAAATATATAAATTTGAGGTAACGATTGCCATGTATCAGTTTATTAGAGTAAAAATTGGTATTGGTAGAATTAATGTAATCAAAACTTATGACCTCCTTAGGTAAAGAACAAAATCCATTATTCCGGTAAAGTAAATGTGAATTGGGATCAAAATGAAACTTGTTGGATTAGAAATAAATTACTAGCTTGTTAATAGCATTGGAAACAAATCATCAGTTGAACACCTAACAGCAGGGGTGCCACTCTGAATTTTGAAAAAAAGGTCAGATCCTGTAGAAAAAAGGCTAGAAAAGGCTAGATTGACAATTTCTCTGGAAAATGCATGGATTTTTCAATTTTTCCGGCTTGGAATTTCTGACAACCTTTTTTCAGTCATCCAACGCTTAAAATTTGATCTCTTTTTCTTTCCCGATAAAATTTCTTATGATCTTTTAAAAGTTTTTGATCCAAAAATTTTCGACTTTTTTCACGTGTTTTGTGCATTTTCACCTTAAAAAGCCTATTTTTATGTGTAAAAAGTCCGAAAACCGCCGTGAAAAAAAGGCTAGATTCTGACCAAAAAAACCTAGAAGCAAAGATTACACCGAAAAAACCTAGATCTAGGTGGAAAAACCTAGGAGTGGCATCACTGCCTAACAGACTCGAATTATGATCACTTTACAGCTATTTTATTTTTATAACGATATCGATAACCGTTTCGAGGTGTGTAACGACTTCACATAGTTTTCATTGCTATTCGACATCTTTGTGCTTGTGCATGAAAAAATTGCTTTGAAACATTTTTCAATTATTATCAAACCATTATAGTCATGATAGTTTGACGCCCGATATCTTGATTTTATTATTATTAGTAGTAAATCGATTTTACTCGATCACCCGGATAGATAAACCGCAGCACAAAGTATCTCTCTAATTCTCTCCCGTTCCCTCACTCACTAAACGCACCTTCCCCACCTCTTTTGTCCATTGAAACAAAAACAACAACAAAACTATTGCCATCTTGGGTTTATCAATCTGCATTTAATTCAATTGCAAAAAGATCAGTTAATTTTCACATACAAAAGAAGCTGTGAAACACCGAATATAAAAAAGTTATCCATAATGTTCGATGTTTTAAATACCTTTAAATCAGATTCATACCGATTTATAAAGAACTGATCTTCGCTTGCATGATACTGTTCGATAAGAAATAAAGTATTAGTTAGACTGTTTGTTAGATCATAAGAGATTCAATATTCCCATGGAGATTTGTTAGTTTTAGATTAGTCGATTTCATCACGAAGCTCTCGAATAATGAAGATTACATTAGGAGTTGATGTTTAACCCTTTAATGCCGGAGGGTATATGATTTCCCATACCATTTACTACCATCTCGGCATTAAAGGGTTAATATTACTGCAATATCCTTGCAATGATTCAATTTTCATCATTCGTGGTTCGTATACTAATGAAGAATGTGTCCGCATAATAATTAGAAGTGCTACTAGTAGGCCTACGGTAGTAAGCTTTTCCTATTAAGCATAGCATGGCTTAAATTGTAACTGGACGGCGTCCACGCACTTACATTCAAAATAATCTGAGCGCCATCATGCCACTCAGTGCGCAACACAGCATAGTCAGGAAAATAAATGGCGTCCAGACAACTCATTATTAACTACACTTCAAGTGCTGTGAAGAACCTATGATGACCAGCAGGTGCAGTTGAAAGTATAGTTCTGTGTTCACCGTTCATACAATCAAGGTGTCCTACGAACATTAATTTTTATTCATGTGTAGCCTAGTATTTTTCTTTGCGGTATACCTTGGTTTTGTTTGTTTGTCTCTTGTTCATTCTCAGAATAAACTGATTTGATTTGATTTGACTTGAATAAACGGTCAAATCAACCTCATTATACCCAAGTATGTAAAGAAATTTGTTACTTCAGTTCATTGACATGTTGTACGCAACAAAAGTGTTTTAATTTGGCGCTGAGTTGCGACGCTGTTATAACAGAGACGATGATTTGGATTACATGTATCTTTAGCGAATAATTATTATTATTATGGATCATCCAATGCAATGAATCGATGAAGTGGATTACTACACGTTTATGTTTACGTGAGAAAGATCAAACGATACAGTTGTTGAAAGCATGATGCAAATGTTGCCAGTTACTATTTTATTATGTATAAGCATGAGTGTTAAAGGTGTCTAATGGTTGCGTAACTTTTACGATACAAAGGGTCGATCAATTTAACCAACATACTGGAATGAGTCGAAAAATAATTAAATAATCTAATAGCTTCTGGTTCCCCGTTCGCGAACTGCCTTCCGACAGCGTCGTTCATTCTTTTTCGAGTTTCCTACAACCTTTTCGAGTTTCCTGTTGCACTGTGCTTATTTCCCAGAGGATTAACAACAACCCCTCCCTCTCTTTCTCACACACACACCGTTCATAATGACCTGCTGTTCATAACTCTTTCGTGCATTACAACTTCCTCATTTCTTGCGTGCGTTACCGTGTCACTAGCAATGATTGAGTGAGTTGTCCTCATGTGCGCACGTTACATTTGAGTAAAAATGCGCCATTCGTAGGGTCTGAAAAAGACTTTTAAAATGTCAAAGTTTATCCTGATAAATATTTCAGTCACGTCAATGATAAAAATTATAATTATTTTGTTATTATTTCAGAGTAATGACTCTGTGTGGTGGTAGATTCGAACCTGCAACCGTCCGGCTGCAAGGCGGTGAACCACCGCGACCCACAAATGAATATAATATTGATATCTGAATATTTTAAAGGTATTGTATTGTATTTAAACATTTATAAAGCGCCTCTAGTAGGGTGAACCGTTCAGAGGCGCTCCCAGTGCGCAAGGCCCAGCGAGAAGAAACAGGTTTTGAGAAGAGACAAAGCAGAGGAGAGACTACCAGAAAGACGTGTAGAGCGAACAGAAGGAGAGAGGGCATTCCAAAGAGAAGGACCAATTGAGACAAATGATCGAGACTGAGCCATAACAGTTCTAGACCGAGGAACCAAGAGGTCAAATCTGTTGGATGAACGAAGTGGACGGTGGGAGGAAGCTGAGTGAGGACGAAGTAAAACATTAGTGAGATATTTTGGGGCAAGACCCCGTTGAGCCTTTATGATCAGAGTCAGGATCTTAAATTGTGTGCGAGCACGGAGAAGAAGCCAGTGAAGTTCATGAAACATAAAGGTAGAGATGTGAGAGTACTTGGGAAGGCGGGCAATCAATCTAGCAGCTGAGTTGAGAACCGACTGAATCGGTGAAAGACGAACTTTAGGAAGACCAATGAGGAGAGCATTGCAATAGTCAATTCGTGAACATATAAAAGCATGAATTAAGGTAGTGAAGATGGAGGAGGAGACAGAGCGACGAATGGCTCTGAGACGTCTTAAATGGAAATATGACGAGCGTGTAACATTGGAAATATGCTCAGTAAAGGTAAGTGAGCTATCAATTACAACACCCAGATCCCGCACACTTGAAGAGAAGGAAAACAGCGGGAATTTTTCAGAGAGCAGAATGAAATCAAGCTTCTGGAGCTGCTGGGGAGTACCTAGCCAGATGAATTGAGTCTTTGAAGTATTAAGTGAAAGGCGATTTGAAGACATCCATGAGTGGAGATGAGTAGTAAGGAATTCAATAAGAGCAACTAATAGCAGCTGGGAAGATGAGGGACCATGGACAAAAGCCTGAACATCATCAGCAAATAGATGGCCAGCAGCACTACAAATCGAAAAAAGAGAAGAGATGTCGGCCGTGTAAAGAATAAATAGGAGAGGTCCAAGAACTGAACCTTGAGGAACACCCAGATTAACATGAACCCATTGGGTTCGAGAGTCACCAGATATAATCATTTGAGTTCTTTCAGAAAGGTACGACTGGAACCAAGATAGGGGGAGGCCTTTAACACCATAGGAGGTCTCAAGGCGCTTGAGTAGAATATCATGATCGACCATGTCAAAAGCTGAAGAGACATCATAGAGGGCCAACAGAGAGACCTCAGACCTATCAACAGCAGAATAGATTTCGGATAATAGAGAAAGGAGAGCTGTCTCGGTGGAATGATGGGCCCTAAAACCAGATTGATTTGCAGGAAGGAGACCGGATTGCTCAAGGTAAGGTAGAAACTGCAGAGAGACAAGTGTCTTAGAAAGAAAGGATAGATTTGAGATAGGCCGATAATTTTGGCAAAGGTTGGTGTCAAGGTTAGGCTTTTTTAGTGAAGGAAAGACAAGGGCCCGTTTCTGAGAGGGATGGATGCAACCTTCAGAGAGGGATCTATTAAACAGGTAGACTAAAAAGGGGCTAAAGTCATCCAAAATGTCATTGATAACAAATGGGGGTAGTGGATCAAGTTCACATGAGTTTAAGTTAGCAGTTGCAAAAGCTAGCCGAAGGTCAACCTCAGTGACAGGTTTAAAATCATCAAAGACCGTTGACGTTGAGGTAAACGTTGGAGGAGGTTCATCAGAAGTTGATGCACGAAGGCGGTGTCGAAAGATTCAATTCAAATCAATTTTCGTTTAACCAACGCTTCAACCTGTTACTTAATTTTACAAAGGTTTTATTTTTCCGCTCCGTTTATGAGCAACAAAAAATAAATACTGGGTTTTATTTTTACTATTAGCGGTTGCTGTAGGGCTTGCGAGGTCAAAGCACTGGGAGAGATTACTTCTCTGGATCCAATGGCTTTCATGTCCCGACTTTATATAATATTGGAAATATTTATTTCCAAGGTGTGTAACACAATAGGTCTAACCGCATTGAAAAGCTTCGAAGCTGTACTTTATATTGCTTTGTGTATGCGTGACAAGGCGAACGTCCAGGTTATCAATCGCAAATTATGTCAACTTATGTCGCGCTCGCACGTGCGTTTGTAAATATAATATTTTCTTTAATAGAGCTTATTATGATTAGCTAAGTTGCTTCCATCATCCGATGACTTGGTCTGAGTTGGTCATCATTAAAATGTTCTTGAATTAGATTATATTGCATTGGATCAGCAAAGGTAAAGTGGGCTAACAACCTTTCAACGAAAAAAGCTTACTGTTTTTCCCGCCAATTCCCGCAGATTATGAATAATTATTATTTGACACCTTTAAAACGATTACACAAGCCGTAATAAATATAAACTTTATTGTAGGCTTTATCCTATTTACTAACAATTCAGTTCGTCTAGACTTGGATGCACTTCTATAATTATTGGAATTCGTTGTACGACGGTATTTTGTCGTTGCTTGGGTCGATGATGTCAACCAGAATTTGTTCTTATCTAAATCTAATCTTGTTTAATTTTATTCGTGTGTGGAAGATAGGACTTTGTGATAATTACAGCCATGCCCTTTCAACAGTGTATGTGTATTAGCAGTTTAACGTTACTGTGTGGTAACAAAGACCATCAGCGACGCCCTCCTCCTTTACCCAGGCTTGAGACTGGCACTGGCATAGTGCAATCAGTGACGGAGTTCTTAGTTTATATTGTCACCGTTAATTAAGTCAAAATGGATCGAGACTACTGAAACCTTCAAAAGAAAGAAACAACGCTTGCGAATCTGTAAGTGAAGTCTAACGAGGATGTCACTATAGACACCGGTAAAACACTCTCCAAAGCGTAAAAAGAAAACAAATGTTTTAATTTCCCAAAATATCTTCACTAACAGTAGTAGCAATTGCAGTTTAACGTCACTGTGTGGTAACAAAGACCATCAGCGACGCCCTCCTCCCTTACTCAGGCTTGGGACTGGCACTGACAGACTGCAGCCAGTGGCGGAAATTGGTCATAAGGGCTAAATATTAACGATGACTATGGTGCTTTGAATCATTATAAATGTCTAATGATTTGGGACGATACGCAAAGACAGTAGGCCTATTAGGCCTATAGCATTCGTCTGTAACTGTAATAAGCCAAACTAGATCATAGTAGACGGCAAAGTTGTCATGCGCTGTCGTTAAACAATGAATCAATCCATCTAAGCTACGATTAACTCCGACACTGGTTGCACTCTGCCAGTGCCGGTCCCACGCCTGGATAAAGGAGGAGGACGTCGCTAATGATCTCTGTCATCGCACAGTGTCGTCAAACTGATAATTCTACTACTTAGCACCGATTTCAAATAAAACTTCTAACTTTTGCTTTCACGTTGAAATCATCGACTGTCTATAGGGAAAAGTCTCAGATGCAATTTCTAAAATTCAAGTCGCAAGTTCTCAAATATATTTTAATACAGTGCATGCGATTCCTAATTATCACCAAATATTCCATGTTGCTAAACCATGTATAAGATGACACGAGAGTTTACCGACGTCTTATGGCAACAAAGGCTGTTGACACCGACATAGGCAATCTTTAAATCTCTAGCCGCTTCAATGCCACAAGCCATTACGGCATGCAATAGGCCTACTTGTAGTACGATTAAATGAGGCGTCTAATATTATTTCCAAACAACAAGCATCGAAGCAGGTTGTGACAAAACAATAAACACCATTCGAATATCGTGTGTTTTTTGCAGAGTTAAAAACACCTTTAGAAACGCACTTAGATCCAAAATACAATTGCTTTGCTTGTATGCTTAGCTTAACTGAATTTCCTCTAAAAAATGTTCAACTCTTATTATAAAGATATCCGACAAAGAAAGGTGTTCAATATTAGGAAATGAACTGAAGACGACAATAATACTGAAAATAATGGGATCGCCCACATGCCTTATACAATGTTGAGACTGGCGCACTGAGGGTACGCTGCAAGGTTTGCAGTGCATGACATCGATAAGTTCTGACGAGCAAACGTCGAAATTCGATAAGTGGACTGTGGATGGACAAATGGAGTACCACCAACTCTACCAACACCGAAACGTCATCCGCAAAAATCGAGGTCAGAAAATGACTCATCGCTCTCCTATAGGCCTACTAATTCAATTAATTGAACGATGGCGTGTTGTACGCTCCATCACGCAGTCACTATGTGCGTTGAACAAGTCAGGCGTCATTACACAACCCTGTCTCACACCCGAGTCGATGTGATAATCGGTCGCAGCTCCGATTTGAAAGGAACTTCGACCACACCAACAACCGACAATCCGCTTTCACCTTCTCTTCCTCTGTCCGGGACCTTGGTGTCACTTTGGACCAAGAGCTTACTTTCACGCGGCATATCAACTTGCTATGCCGCAGCTGCTATTACCAATTGCGTCAGCTTAGAGTGGTGCTCCGCTCCTTAACTTTCAGCGCTGCCTTGACGCTTATCCACTCTTTCGTTGTCTCACGTTTAGACTATTGCAGCGCCCTCTATGTGGGTCTGCCGGTGACTCGGGTTGGGTGCTTGGATCGGGTCTTGCGCTCTGCGGCACGCCTTGTCGGTCGCATCCCAAAATTTGGCCATGTCACTGACTATATGCGGGATGTCATGCACTGGCTCCCTTTCTCACAAAGGGTCACATACCGAATATCTTCCTTGGTCTGGCGCTGTCTCGCGGGTGTGGCCCCTGTCTATTTACAGGAGCTCTGCTGCTCCACCCTGAGCGTCCAGCGCCGTGGCTCTCTTCGCTCTTCTAAGCAGGCTGAGCTTCTTGTCCCCCGGTCACGCACTTCTATTGCGCAGCGCCGTGCCTTTTCTGTTGTTGGCCCTGCAACCTGGAATGGGCTCCCTGTGGAACTACGTCTAATACCTCGAGCCTTTGAGACTACGTTCTACTCTGCTCTTAAGACTGTTCTCTTTAGCCGTGGTTGGGTCGGGAGCGCTTCTGAGTAGATATTCTTGAAGAGGCGCTATATAAATGCCTGAAATGAAATGAAATGAAATGAAATTTTCTCGTGTAGCAAATCCAGAACCCGATCCAACAGGAGAAGGGTAAGAACCATCCATGGAACCGATAGGAGCGCAACGTCTCTATAATGGTAGTCACACTCAGCCCAGAACCTTTGCCCTTGTAGATTGAAAGTACAATTTCGTCCTCAGTGTCTGCTCCTACGTAAGTTTGTCATTAACTTTCCACGCTATTTCCAGTCCGAACCACGGATAAAAGAGGAGGCGACGTCGACGATCACACCGGCTGTAAATTGTAAAACTCTGGAAACTAAAGCAGCACTTACACACCTTTTTAACGCTTTAATATTGTTTATAATAATCAGAAGCGTTGATCTGTTTCCATCGGAAGACAATTATACCTAAACGAGTAACACTAATTCACAAGATCACAGAATTACACATAAAATAATCTCAACAACTAACAACACAGACAGCCTGCAATATTCATCGCTAATGCCCGGCTAATATCCGTCTATCCAACAACAGGGTCTTCGGGATTCGATCACGATTCCTCTCGCTCTCCATGCCAATGTTTTAATCAATAAGCTCCCACCGCAGCAATATGGCGCAAGTCAAAGCTCTCCCCTTGCTGATAAATCATATGGAATAGGAATCGAATAAAAATGGATGGTATTAATTTTATCAATAAATAGGAAATCGGCAAAAACATATATTATTCAACAATAAGTTGCATTTAACTTAAATGAAAAAAATAATCTGTATAGCGCCTCTTAAAGCGGACTACTCAGAGGCGCTCCTAGCCCAAGCTCGAAAAAATAAAACTGTCATAAGATAAGATAGGAATGTCTTATAAGGATGAATTTTATAGAAAGAGAGCGGAGCGTCAAATGGAGACCATTTCACATCGACGGCCCTATCATCATCGAGATCGCACGGTCCTGCACAATGAAGGATGCGAGCAAAAAAGGGTCTGAGAAAAGTATTCGTTCTTTTTCCATAATTGCTATAATTATTATTGCTGTTTTTGTTGCTGTGATAATTATTATTGTTGCTTTGATTATCTAATTAATGTTTCTAGCAATGAAGCATCAAGCGAAGTCTCCAAAGAATGCCATTTGCAATAGTAATCGAGATTGTGCGTCACATCTTTATGTAAATTCTACATAAAACGTTTAAAAGGTGGCTAACTAGACCGCTGTAAAAAATAATTAATACTGTGCAACATTCTCCAAAATGACTGTACGCTCATTATCCACCACGCGCATGCCTCTAAAAGGTTCTAGTAGTCTGTTCTTCAAAATATTCATGTCATAATAAATACAAAGGCGGAAATGGTAAAGAATAATAAAGGTACACAAGGTAGTTAAAGGGAGAAGAAGCTAAGCAGTGTACCGATAGAGCGACGAAGGTAAACAATTTATTTAAAGAGCAAGACATAATATGTTATGACACGAGATAAAGGTCAAAAGAATATGGCGGACGTATGAAAAAGATTCAAACTATAATTACATGCGTTGACCCTCGAATAATGCCGACGGGTAATTGGAAAGGGGGCATGGTGGTGTAGTGGGTGTGTTCGTTGCCTTGCAGCCGGAAGGTTGCAGGTAGCCGTTGTTGGACTGGAAGGCCTTCTTAGTAGATAATTTGAAGATCCGCTAAATAAAAAGTCAATAATAATCAGAAAAGGCAGACATTGCAAATTAGTGGCTTGCTATAATTAAATTACTATGCTGCAACTTGACAAGACAATTCAGAGTCTCCCTCCTCTCTTTTGCATTCTCTGGACTGGCACTGCTTCTGTAAGGCCAGCGTCACAACGTTTTTACCTGAGTTATTTTAGTTTTTTTTCACACCTTCAAATCAAACATATAATAACTAACTGTCTTTGCAATATTTATAAATTCTTACTTACCGTTTTCAAGGTGTTAGAACGTCACTGCATTTCCATAGTCTACCAATATCTCGTGGCTTTTTTAAATAGGATAAATTATTCTGAATTAATTTTTAAATTAGCATTAAATCATTTTAGACATTACCTGACGCCCATTATCTTCACAATTACATGATATCAACTGTGTGCATATTATAGGAAATTATTTTTTTCGATTATATCTAAAATGAAAAAATATCCATTGAAAAAATAATAATAAAGAGCTGAAATTGAAGATATCGAAGAACTCATGTAGCGCCACTATTTAATGGCGACATCATTTGTAAGCTACATTATATCGTTAGGGCTTTTTTTTTTACGACGTCATAGAGCAAAGTATTAGAGTCTCTCAACTCCACCTTTGTCTATCAGCATGGAGTCTGGCACCACCCGAAAATTAGTTTACTAGTTCAATCAATCAATGAATGTGTTGCCACTAAATAGTGGCAACACAGAAGTTATTCGGAAAGATAATGCATGATTATGAATGACAAAATAATGTATCCGTCTTCTTGCAGTGTTGGAGGAGATGGAGTTTCATAGATTTTTAATTAAATTACTTCAGCTGACATATTTTCTAAGACACCTTTTAAATAGATTCAAATGATGATATAGATACATAAACATTATTTAGCAATTTTCATTAGATGGACATTGGCTGTATTGAAGACGTAAGTTTATAGATTCCTTCAGCTGACATTATTTCTAAGACACCTTTGAAATACACCGTGATTAAAAAAAAAACTAATCAAAATTGTTTTTAGTTATTGAAATTCAGGACGGACGGGAGATCGAGCGAAAGCCTAAACAATCTTGAGATCGGCGCTGCAAAGGTACAACTCCCGGGAGACTGTGTATCGGGAGGAAACTTTATTGCGTGACAACGGCCACAAAAGAACCGTCATTGGACCACGCAACGATGCAACAGAGACACAGCAGTCAGTACCTCGAAGGATGGACAGGAATTACCATCATTGGGACAGGTAGAGCAACTCGGTGGTAGATGACAATACCACCGCCACCACCACCACCACCACCACCACCACCACCACCACCACCACCACCACAACCACCACCACCACCACCACCATCACCACCACCACAAGAATCCTCATCTCGAATCTCGAACAGCTGGTTGTTACTGACAGTCGACGAATGCGTAAGCGAGCAGTGCATGAGGATTGAGGAACGGCGCAGAGCGACATCTACTGAGCAATGGTCGACATGATATTGTTATTCATGCAAACATGTAGTCGTACGTTTCTGCGGTTGGCCCGGTGGAATGCCCGCAATGCTGGAGTAAGGAGCGCATCTGGGTAATTTTCTTGAAGAGACGCTATATAAATATTTGAACGAATGATTGAACGAACGAACCGTATGAACGAACGAACGAATGAATGAATGAATGAATGAATGAATGAATGAGTGAATGAACGAACGAACGAATGAATGAACGAACGAATGAATGAACGAATTAAATGAACGAACGAACGAATGAATAAACGAACGAATGAATGAATGAAGGAAGGAATGAACGAACGAATGAATGAACGAATGAATGAACGAACGAACGAACGAATGCATGAACGAACGAATGAATGAATGAATGAAGGAATGAACGAACGAACGAACGAACCGTACGAACGAACCGTACGAACGAACGAACGAACGAACGAACGAATGAATGAATGAACGAACGAATGAATGAATGACTGAAGGAGTGAATGAATGAACGAATGAATGCATATCGTACATTTTGTCGTTTTAGTGTTATCCTTATGATGATCTGACGACATCGATTAGTGAAGATGATTCACGGGAATTGATCGAAAGTTTCTATTTTTATTTCTTTATTACAATATTTTAAATAGTTATAAAGGTTTTTAGCGACATCCGTGAGTGTTGAGCTTCTCTAACGTCAAATAATGGTTTGTTCATAATAAAATCAATATAATCTCAGAATTCGAGTGGAAATCTTTCCATAACGACGGTATATGCGTCATATCTATGAAAATGAGTCTTGCTTTCAATAGCTCGGAAGATGGTGACGAACATGTACATGTAAAGTTATCTAAGCAAGGCGCAACTTTATTAGTACTTAAAGTGATCAACAACTTCTAACACATCAACTGTCGCTAGAAGCGTGAAGAAATATCTACCCTTAACGACGTTGTGTTATGACAAATTAGCGACAAGCAGGGCTTAAAGTGTGCCCGGACGGTCATGGACGGCGTCCATGCACTTATTTTAAAATCTGAACGCCGTCCTGCCACTTTTTGGCCAGCACAGACGGGAAAGGTAATGGGCGCCCAGGCACTTATTTTTTCATACTTTAAGCACTGGCGACAAGTTATGTCGAAAGCCTTGTCAGCTAATTTAATCAGTGCACGCCGATTGTCGTACAGCGACGTAAGTAGGCCAGGTGCAAATTGCCGCGCGGCGTCTGCACAGGTGATTGTCTGGACAGCACGTGACGTCTAGACGAGCGTACGTTAATTGTACAAGAAGGGAGTGGAAGTGAAGAAGGAGAGTTGCGTGTTGAGAGCCGTTGAGATAGGCTGTAAGAGTTGTTGTTGAGTTGCGATAGAGTAGACTGATGAAGATAGTAGTCGTGTAGTTGTATGATAACGCAAGTGTAGTCATTGTTGTGTTGTTGCTGATCGTTTTACTTTATATCGGATTTTGGAGTATAATAAGAAGAGTTAAACACGTCGTCGTTGTTGGTTAACAAAACAGTGAAAGACTGTAGATTCTTTAACCTAGCCATTTAGCTAATGAAACAGTTATCTAGGGATAGGCCTACGCTACCACGAACTTATACGAAGAAGCTTCCGAAGAGACTGAAGGTCACGTAGAATCGAATAGAGGGAAGAAAGATTTGTGACATTTGGTGTCGTTGCGGTGAGATAACGATCCAAGTTGCAGGATAACGATCCAAGTTGCAGGAGAACGATCGTAGTTACGAACGGAGGGATTCTATTCAATCAACAGACGTTGTGGAGGAACGGACGCTGTGAATTTATCGAGGAGCCAAGAACACGGGAGAAGCAACGATACATCGAGCATCCGTACGTCAGTGAGAAACGACAACACAACGACTACAAGGTAGAAAACTTGCTTGTCTATTGAAGTGTGCATAAAGAATTGAAGTCAGTCAATTGCAAACATTTGAAGAGTAGCCTACTATTTTATCGAGCATCTGTAAAGTAGAGAAGTAAGATGGAGAAACTTACGGAGCAAAAGCAAGCAGCTATTAAAAAGATGTCTTCGGAGAGACTAGTAAAATTATTAATTGAAGCAGGCGTAGACGCAGAAGAAGTCGAACAGATGTCGAGGGAAGAATTGATGAGAAATTTAGCCGAGGTTTGGGCTAAGAAAGAAGAAGAAGAAGAAGAAGGTGCTGTCGGAGGCGCTGCGGAGAAGCCAGTGGAGAAGCCTGAGGCACCGATGTCTATGGAGGCGTTGCTGCAATTCATGATAATGAAAGAGGAGCAGCGTAAACAAGAGGAGAAAGAGCGTAAACAAGAAGAAAAAGAGAAAGAAGAGCAGCGCAGACAAGAGGAGAAAGAACGTAAGCAAGAAGAGAAAGAATTGCGACAACAAGAGATAGACATGCAGAGGCAGCAGTTCCAGATACAACTAGAACAAATGAGACTCGATCGTGATGAATCAGAACGGAGACGGACGGAGTTAATGATAGAGTACGAAAAAGCAAGAAAAAGCGATGAAGAAATACGAAAGCAGCAGATTGAGGACAAAAAGGCTCGTGAGGAAGAAAAGGAAAAGATGCGTTTACAAGAACTGGAGAGAGCAGAAGAAATTCGTCAGGAAGAATTTCAAGCTGGAAAAGACAATTTGGAAAAAGCAGAAAGAGAAAGAGAAGAGCAGATGCAGTTAGAACAAAAGAAACTTGCTATCAAGGAGGCTCAACTTAAAGAAATGGCTATTGAAAAGGAAGAACGCAGAAAGCAGTTAGAACTATTACAACAGAAGATAGAACAGGAAGAACTGCGGAGAATCGAAGATCAAGATCGACTGAAGAAGAGAGACGAAGATGATCGTAAGAGCCGAGAAGTGTCAGAACAGATTAGACTCAAAGAAAGTGAGACAATGGTGTCCAAGATTAAGAAGATAGGTGACGCAATGAAGCATGTGTTACCGAAGATGCCGTATGATATGATGGAAGTGCCATTATATTTTGAAACAGTTGAAAATGCATTCAATAGCTTCGCTGTGGAAAAGCAATATTGGGTGAAATTGTTGTTGCCATTGATGACCCCGAGAGCGCGAACGGTATTGAATCGATTATCATTTGAGAATTTAGATAAATACGATGCAGTGAAAGAGCACTTGTTGAAGGAATTCAAGTTAACAGCTCGTGAGTACAGGTCAAGGTTTGCAGATGCCAAGAAGACAGCCGAAGAAACGTATACGATGTTCACGGCTAGGCTGAAGAACCTGTTGAATTATTATGTCCGAAGTAGACGAGTGGACAAAGACTACGAGAAGCTGTTTGATTTGTTAGTGGCGGATAAGCTGAAAGAATGTTTACCACCAGGTCCACTGCAGTTTGTCTTAGCAAAAGAGGGCACAGAATGCTTGGAAGCTAGTAATGTTGCAGATCTCGCAGATATACATGCAAACAATCGGATTGGTGTGATGTTCCAAGACAAACCGAAATTTGAAGCATGGGACAATAGTCCAAAGCAACCCAAGTGGAACAAGGATAGCAAAGACACCGGAAGCCAAGCCAAGAGTAATGATGCAAAGAAAGATGATTATTCTGGAAAGCAGTGGTCGCAAGATAAACAACAGTCAACGTGGGACAGACAAGCCTACAATCGAACTCCGCCGCTGGGACGCCCAACAGAAAGTAATGCATCTTACACGCCGTACAACAAGTGGGAGAACAAGGAGCAAAGAAGTTTTATCAAGAAGCGTTGCCACAATTGCAATTCTGATAAACACCTAATAAAACATTGCCAAGCACCAGGAGCGGCAAATCTGAGGAAGAACTTTAGCAGAAGTGCAGAAAATCTTCGAGTAAACCAGATACAAGTGATAAATGCACCTCCTGGTTGGGAAGAACAATGCAACCAAGAAACAGAAGTAAAGTCAGTGATGAAGTGTACGCCGCAGTTCACCATACTGAAAGAAGCGATAAAGACTACTTCCATTGCAGAAAGTTGTCGAGAAACAAAAAGTAAAGAGGAGTGTCAACGCATAAAGAAGATATCGTTGCACCATGTAAATGTGGAGATACGTGAGACTGATGGGCAGCCTGTGCAAGTCGAGGCGTTGATTGACTCGGGGACCGAGATACCAGTAATCAACGAGGAACTACTGAAAGGAACGACAGTAGAAGAAATCGGCAGAGTTCATTTGCAATGTGTAGCTGGAGAGCCGATTCCAGCTAAGTTGGTGAAAATCGAAGTGCGGATGAGCGGTCGTAACGAAGGAGCAGCTACAGAGGACAGGACAATAAATATCGCGCCATATTTAACTTTAGTGTGTGCCAGCATTTCAGCAGAACTGTGTAAAGAAAATCCAGAAAAGTTCCTGCTACATCCAGAGATAATTGCAGAACTGAAAGAGGTTCCACCAATCAGTATATTGCAAGGAGAGCTACAAGCGAATGTGACTACAAGAGCACAAAGTCGGAGAGCAGAAGTCGAAGACGGAGAAGATGAAACGATAAACGAAAGTTCGCAAGAAGATGACACGGAAAGCGAAGATGAACTCAGCATCCAAGATGACGAAAGAACAACATCTGAGAACAATGAAACTGAAGAAGAGATGGCTGCATGTGAACGAAATGATAGTGAAGATTCCGGAAGCGACGCTGAACTGGAGACAAGTATGAGGGACTTGTTCACAGAGAATTCGAACGATGAAAGACAGCTGGAAGATGCGAAGAAATTCGAGGAGCAGCAGAGAAATGACGAGTCACTGAAATCGTGGTGGAGGATCGCTGAAGACCATGCAGAGACGACACAGAAATCGCTGCAATTGGACTATGAACAGATCGGACATCTTACGAGCGAGCAACAGAAACAGCTACTGGATGTACTGAACCGATATGCAGACAGATTTTCGGACAAACCTGGATTATGTACATTGGTAGAACACGAAGTGGTGCTGAGACCAGACTTTCGAGAGAAGGAGTTCACGGCTTATCGAATACCGTTGATATACCGCGCAGAAGTGGACAAACAAATACAAGAGATGCTGAAAGCAAACATCATTCAGCCGTCGTCGAGCAGAATGGCAAGTCCGCTGGTCATCGTCAAGAAGAAGGACGGATCCTTGAGACTCGCGTGCGACTACAGGTACGTGAATTCATATACTGAAAATTGTCGATACCCCATGCCGATCGTCAACGATGTGCTGAGCAAAGTCGGGAAATCCAAGTTTATTTCCGTCTTGGACTGTCGCAGTGCTTACTGGACTTGTCCGGTGAAGAAATCCGACCAATGGAAAACCGCATTCGTTACCCATAATGGACTGTACGAATTTACACGTGTCCCTTTTGGAATGATTAACTCTGGACGGACTTTTGTAAAAGCCATAAACATGATTTTGCAACCGATTGATGCATTTACTGAACCCTATGTTGATGACATTGCAGTCCATTCTGATGATTGGAACATTCATTTGAAACATTTAGAATTGTTTTTGAAACAAATAAGACTGCATAATGTAACTTTGAACTTGAAGAAATGTGTGTTTGGTAAGAGTGAGGTGAAATTCATCGGTCACCTCATTGGTTCAGGGAAGAAGATGATGAATCCAGATAGGATTGACAGTTTGATTAATTTAAAAAACCCTGAAACGAAGAAGCAAGTGAAGCAAATGTTAGGATTCTTTGGTTTCTACAGACAATTTATTTGTAATTTTGCTGAGATTGCTAAACCATTGACAGATTTAACTAGCAAGCAGACACCTGAGAACATTATTTGGACTCAGGACCACCAGAAATCTTTTGATTCTCTTAAAGAAATTGTTTTATCGAATGTTATTCTGTACATGTTCGAGGTTGGCAAACCATTTAATTTGTACTGTGATAGCAGTGATTTTGCTGTGGGGGCTGTGCTGTCACAAGTGGACGATGAGGGGATAGAACGTCCCGTTTCATTTATCAGCCAGAAGCTGACAGATACCCAGAGGAGATGGGCGACGATTGAGAAGGAAGCCTATGCAATCATATGGGCTTTAAACAAATTGAAAGAAATCATTATTGGTTCCAAGATTAATGTGTTCACTGATCATAATCCTTTAGTTTATTTGACTGAGTCAATGTCGAAGTCTGCTAAGTTAGTCAGATGGTCTTTATCATTGCAAAATTTTGACATTCTGTTGAACTATAAGAAAGGAAAGTTGAATGTAGTAGCAGACTGCTTATCGAGATTGTAGTATAAGGTATTTTGTGATTGCATTTAGTATACGAATTGTTTGTATTTAGTTTAAGCATTATACGTTCGCTAATTTTTAAGATTAATTGGCTCTCTTCAAAAGAAAGGAAGGAGGTAATGTCAGCTAATTTAATCAGTGCACGCCGATTGTCGTACAGCGACGTAAGTAGGCCAGGTGCAAATTGCCGCGCGGCGTCTGCACAGGTGATTGTCTGGACAGCACGTGACGTCTAGACGAGCGTACGTTAATTGTACAAGAAGGGAGTGGAAGTGAAGAAGGAGAGTTGCGTGTTGAGAGCCGTTGAGATAGGCTGTAAGAGTTGTTGTTGAGTTGCGATAGAGTAGACTGATGAAGATAGTAGTCGTGTAGTTGTATGATAACGCAAGTGTAGTCATTGTTGTGTTGTTGCTGATCGTTTTACTTTATATCGGATTTTGGAGTATAATAAGAAGAGTTAAACACGTCGTCGTTGTTGGTTAACAAAACAGTGAAAGACTGTAGATTCTTTAACCTAGCCATTTAGCTAATGAAACAGTTATCTAGGGATAGGCCTACGCTACCACGAACTTATACGAAGAAGCTTCCGAAGAGACTGAAGGTCACGTAGAATCGAATAGAGGGAAGAAAGATTTGTGACAAGCCTTATAATCAATTCTCTGTACCGTGTCCAGTTCTTATGTAGCATTGATTAAAAGCATTTTAAAGGTGTCTAAGTTTAGTGCTTAAGATAATCGCAGTTTTTCATATATATTTTACAATGTGTTTTAGACTTTTATGTAAGTTTTGCACTCAAGTGTCTAAGTTCAACGACACTTCCCTGTACGATCGCAGCTATCTTGACCCAATTCACACGCCTGACAGTAGGAACAGAATAAGAAGAGATTCCATCAATGTCAGCAAAATAATATCTTGACGCGTGTTGTAGTTAAAATCTTAGCAGATTATGGTTGTCATTTGACACATTCCAAAAGCGATTCTAAGGTATATCGGGGTTTCTCCTGATTGTTAGCCACGCTTGAGCATCAGTATCTAGAATGCAATACGTTTTTGCATAGGCAGGCAGTGCTGTTCCTTCCGTATGAAACTTGATGTAGTTACATGTACACCCCTTTTTACATTTTCTTTGCAATATATAAGTAGATTTGTTAGCCGCGTCAAATTGGTACGGCATATGGCTGGATAACAATTGGCAATTATATAATATTATCAGAGTGATGTTCTCTGCGTCTTTTAGACTTTTTCACACAAATTTCACACTTGCTGTAAGTGTATACGTTCAGTCGTGTAACTTGACACGTAAATGTTTCTACATCGATCATAGTTGAGCGAAATCGTTATTTATTGCTTCTGAAAAATGACATGGAGGTGCCGCATAACCTAGTCTGTTTGAAATTTGTAATTTGTGATTGTAATTATAATTGTACATTTATATAGCGCCACTTCAAGAGAACTCTTCACAGGCGCTCCCGACCTGACACCAAACCATAATCACAGAGAATGGTTTTCAAACGCTTGCGGAAAAGGGGCAAAGAAAGACAAAGAAGTTCATTACGGAGACTAATAGGTAACTTATTCCAGAAAGACAGACCGACCATAGCAAAACTTCTATGCAGCACTGTGGAAGATCGAGCCCTAGGAACAACCAGGTCACCATGCGTTGCAGAGCGAAGGAATCTACGGCCTGGAATGGATAGCACAGGCACACAAAGTTCCATAAGATAGATAGGAGCTTGGCCTGTTAGGCAATTACGCATGAGCATTAGAATCTTAAACTCAATACGTTTTTGCATAGGCAACCAGTGCAGTTCCTCCCGTATAAAACTTGATATATGC
Source organism: Lumbricus rubellus (assembly GCA_945859605.1). Lineage (NCBI taxonomy): Eukaryota > Metazoa > Annelida > Clitellata > Crassiclitellata > Lumbricidae > Lumbricus > Lumbricus rubellus. Next base: position 7,626,716 of record OX243821.1, read on the forward strand.
CCAAACTTTGGAATGCCACCAATCAGGCGAGCTGCAGCATTAAGGACAGATTGTAACTTGTTAATGCGTGAAAGAGTTAAGCCCGCATAAATGGCACTGCCATAGTCAACTCTTGTGCAAATAAAAGCATGCATCAGAGTAGTGACGGCTTTAGTTGTAAGAGAGCGACGCACCGAGCGAATCTGAACATTTATAAGATGCCGATCGATGGAAAATATTTCGAATCGGACGCTACATAATTTTTTTATATCAGTAGGCTGACCGTTTTGTAACGTTAATGTATTTTGTAAGTACAGTATCATCTTAAATAATGTAAAATCTGCAATAATACCAACGTTTCTTCGTCGTTTTTGTATGAACATTTGTTTTTTTTGTATGTGCACTTGTTATAGCGCACATTCAAGCTCTCTCCTGCTCAGAGGCGCTCCCGATGCAGAGCGGACACTGCGTCGGAGTTTCACGCCGAAGCGCTGAGCAATTGTGAGTGAAGGACTTGCCCAAGGTCCTTACGCGGCGTGGTGGATTCGAACCTCGAAATGCTCCAAGGCAACGACGCCACCACTACACCACCGCGCCCCTTTGTACATTGTACAAAGAGGCGCTTTAAACTGAACTCCTCATTACGCAAGAGGGCAGAACTCCGACACTGGTTGTACTGGGTCAGTGCCAGTCCCAAGCCTGGATAAAGGAGGAGAGCGTCGCTAATTCATTCATTCATTCGGACAATTATATAGCGCTTCTTCAAGTAAAAGAAACTACTCAGAGGCGCTCCCGACTCCAGCGCGCCCCAAAAGAAACATTTTAAAGTTTAGTAAGGAACGATCCTGGTAGATTCCCATGGTGTAGTCGCAGCTCAAAAGGAAGGCCATTCCAGACCACCAGACCAACCACAGAAAAAGCTCGATTCTTCATGGCAGCAGTACGAGCAAAAGGAACCAAGAAGACTTCCCTATCAGCAGAGTAAATGGACTTTGTTGCCACACAGTGACGTTAAACTTTAATGTATCTTCCATGTCCAATGCATACAATTATCTTAATATAAACTGTAGGGGAGAGTATGCACCCTCGATCCTATTTTGCTACTTTTCTCATTTACTGAGAATTTTTAAACATATTTTATTTTGGCTCTAATGTGTTTAATAGACAATTTTATTTCCAATGTAATGTTGTATTTATTGTTTTGTCATTCCATCACATTTAAATGTTATATGATAAAAACGAAGGTTACTCATATGGGATCAAGGGTGCATACATGTATGCACCCTTGATCCCATATGCATGCACCCTTGATCCTATATGTGTTCTCTTGATTCTAGTGCTGGGTTAACTAACAAAAAATATGCTTTGCCATTTGCATATAATTTTTTAAGGTTCAATACAAAAGCAAAGTAAATTAGACTTTATTCTAGTAAAAAAGATGATACTACCGACATGCAATACTTAACGTGCATGGGCCAACAATTCCTTAAAGAGCTAATTAGCAGTCAAACACTAACAGTTAATTGTATAAAAACCTAGGTCTACTAGAGACAATGAAAGGCTGAAACTTCAAAGCTGAAAATCAACATTAAATGTTGATTTTCAGCTTTGAGGTTAAATTTTAACCTGCATGAATATTCAAACATTAACTCAAGTTAAAATCAGTGAACGAGACCGGAAATGTGATCTGTCGACCAATGCGCTTTGTTTCCCCCATTATGATTGAATCAGGAAGTTTCTTAATGATATCTTCAAGTGGAATCGGATAGGATCTTGAGTTCTCGGGGATAACAAATCTGTCTGGACAGTTCACGCCGATCAAACTTGGATGCATTTTTGTCAAGATAGGTGACGTCAACTTCTCTGTCTTTGGAAACAGGATTGTTAACCCGTGCTGCAAAATGGAACACGTTCTTCTGTTCTTTAAGCTGTACAACCGCATAGTCTCCCTGTTCTAGCTTTTCAGGCTGAACATCTCCATCTTCCTCGTAGTCACTGTACAAAATGTCTATCATATCAACATCATCTGCACTGTCAGATGATTGAGATCCGAGATGTTGAAGACCCAGATGTTCATCGTCCATGTTTTTTTCAAGATCTTCATCGCTGGTGTCACTCATCTCTGCAAAACGAATTCTCCTGCTGCATAATTTTTTGGACTTCAAGGACTGCTGCGACAGCTGCTTGCATGTCTTATTCTGATGCCTGACCTCATAGTGTCCTATCTATCTTACGCTTTTTGTGATAAACCATTTTCAGGTGCTGCAACAATAAGTACAAATTATGTTCTAATAACTTATATTTTATTCTATTTTTACTGTAGGCCAAGTCTAAAAAGCATCAGCTCAACTTTTAACAGTTTAGCAGAAATGAAGAATATATAATTTTTCTATGCAGTATGAATATGCATTATGCACCCATGATCCCATGATCAATGCACCCTTGATCCCATAGGATCAAGGGTGCATACGCACAAAGGGATCAAGGGTAAAACACCCTACCATGTTCACAAAATGCATCATAACTTTTTCTGTACATCATCTGTAACCACGCACAGTTGTTCGAACGATACTTAAACGAAATATACGCAAAACGACACCAAAGACGTTACTCACCTAGCACAAATATCGAAACTATGAGGTTCGTCAAAATGGTCAAAAATTTACTTTTCACGTCTAAAATCCAACTTTTGCTATAAAAACTAAACAACGCCTTGTTTACTTTCTGAAACACAGCTGTGGATGTTTAAAGCGTATAATCCGTATATGCAATAGTCTGGTTCCATGCTCGGAGATATTAAGTAAGTAAGTACGGATAAAACCTATTAGGATCAAGGGTGCATTAGGATCAAGGGTGCATGCTTTCCCCTACCATATTTTCTAGGTGCTTGATGGTGACTTATTTTCAAAAATAAGGTTTATTTTGATAAAAACAAATGAAAAAGTATAAAAAATAACCAAAAATATGCAAAAAATGCATGCAAAAATGCATGTTAGAGCAATATAACTCCAAACGACTAAGTACACGTAGTTGTAATAATGCTGTAAGTTAAACATACAGCAGCGCTTATTAAGAGAGTATAACAGCGAATAGGGTAAACTGGCGTGTAGATATATATCACATCATGCATATGACACCAGACATAACGCGTGACAGGAAACACAGTAAACAAGTAGCAGATGTCTTGCTTTTCTTGCTTTTCTAAGTAAGCCCAAAAAATTAAAAAAATTCACACATTCAAGTATCACTACAAAATATTATTTAATCGCCATTTGAACAAAAATCAAACTCTAAATAAAAAACAATTATAGGCTACACTGAAGTTGCCGACATTTAGTCAAATAAACCAGCGAATAACGTTCTGGAAGGTTTAGTCACCATTAAAACACACTCAATCCTTAGCATCAACAGTTCTCTGAAGTCGATAAAGTTTCTGCTGAAGAAAGCAACGAATGATGTTCTCAAACGGAAGCTTGGCTTTCAGTTTCTTGAATTCATACATAACATCTGAGATTAAATTATTGGAGTCGATGAGACATCTCACTTTCAAATATCTTGCCAGAAAATGTCTTCCCAAGAAATAATGGCATTTACTGGAATAAGGCTCCAAAATAACTGCTGAAAGTAACTCCTGGGGTAATTTTTTTCCCAAAGTCGACGTTTCACTAACTTCCGTTGACGGGAAAAGATTACAAAGAAGTGTGTAAAGTCCAAGCAAGCATTGAATGTCTCGGTCGAAATAGACGTCAAACGGAGGAAAAACCATAACGTTTGCAAACGCAAATTCCTTCAAATCAATCCGCACAGCAGGTTCATTGAGAATTATTTCGCATAAATGCAAAACTTCAGCGTATTTTCGACACTTGTATAAAAAAGCAGCACGGTAGCAATTAACTGTACTGCATTCAATGTCGAAATTTTTGCAAATCGTATTGTAAAACGATGCCATATAACCTAAAGAATATTGCTTAAGCAATTGAATAATAATATCGTCTTCATCTGGCATGCAACTCTCATTATGCGATACCAAGACATGCATTTGATCTGTTCTTTGATATACGAGTTCTTTCTTTCTTTTCTGTGCATTTTTTGACGATTTTCGATTTGTAATAGCCATTAAAATTACATCTAGCGGGAATGCTGCAACTTGAGAAATTTCATTCAGACTCACAACTCTTAATGTTTTTTCAATTGACAAATTTAGTAAATAACGAGCAAACACCTGTGGTGTAAGGCGCAGGTCAAGAAGAAACTGCCTGCTATAATAATTGTACTTTGGAGGAGATTTTTTTGTCTTCAGGAAAATCAAATAAAATCCAATTATCTTAGAAATGTCTTCAATGTACATCAAACAACATGCATTTAATGTTTCTGTCTCTTCTTCCGCAGTCTTCTCAAGCATGATCACTATCGAGCAAAGGTCTATGGCAAGTTGATATTCTGATGTGGCAAAATAAAGAGCCGCCATGTATGCCAAAGTGGCACTGTCGGATTCGTTTCTTTCACTACTGAATGCTGACCCGAGAAGTTTTTTTGATATTTCACAGACAAGTTGAAATTCTATAGCATCATTTGAATCAATCAGATTTGACATCAGATCCTGAGCCTTAATGAAATGTAATTGGCGTTCACTAGCATCAGTGTTTAAAGGTCGTGACAAGCTGTGGTGTCTTGAATTAAAATGCTTTTCTTTTTTAGAAACTTCTCTCAATACTTCAGCCAACCATCGATTGTAGCCACTGTACTTTACTTTATAGTCCAATACGCTGGCTGCGTACAATAAGCGCAGCATTGTTCCGTAAAACCAATAACATGATTCGTACTCTGCAACTGGCCGAAAATCGAATTCATCTGTCCAAAATGAACAAACTTTGACCATGTTTTGGAAAATATCGACAGGTAGACTTTCCGGTTTTCCTCCTCGTGCTGATTCATGTGCTGATTCAATATCTATACAGAATCTTATCGAAATATAACAGTCAATGGATTTGGGATAATTTGCTTTCATCGCCTCAAGGATCTTTAGCAAATACTCACAGCTCAAGATTTCACGAATGCAGTTTTCATCCAATAGTTTAACAAAACTTGGCTTCAGATAATGTTCCATAAACCAAAGACTGAGATTGCCAGTAAGGGAATAAAAAATCAAATTTGATACAGTTCTATCGACGATTTTCCGGTTAAATTGTTCACGAAATAAGTTTGCTTGATTGATAAAATAGTTAGGACATAATGCCTCTTTGAGCCACATTGCAAGTTTTCCCAATAACTTGCAGCATATGTTAATGACAGAAGAGGAATTCCACCATTCTGGTGATATATCTTCACAGGACCACAGCATCAGTGTTTTAAAGTGATATGTACAGAGAACTTCATCTTCCTTTGGACAATCTTTTTTTATTAGTTCTCTTTTTGCAAGGAATCTAAGCATGTGATAAACAATCTGCTGAACTGTAGTCCAACTTTTAATCAAAATTACTTCCGCAACCGAAAATGACAGCCTATACTGATTTTTATCATTTCTACATGAAGGATGATTTGCAGAAACCACATGACAACCATTCTGAACTACCTCATGGATGATAGCAGCCGTCGGCCATCCGTGATTTCTTCGTCGATGGGGCCATTGTTTGGCTTCGTTTGGCCACTGTGGGCACCATATAGATCTAACGAAATCGAGTGTATGTGAGGTCGTGTCAAGTATATTTATTCTTACTGCGGGTCCAACAATGTGCAATTTCCTTTCATTGTCTGGCTTGGCAAATCTAAAAATTTCGGTTCGGTCTAGAATTGTTTGTTTGTCAGCCTTAATGAATTCGTAGGTTTTGTGTTCACAGTTATACACAATTTCTCCGAAATTACGAAATCGTACAAATGATGGATAATCAAGGTACGGTTCCATCAACAGACATGCTATTTTCTTATCACTATGACGGATATCATACGGATATCTTGGTTTTTCATTTGTAAAGGCTAATTCTCTGGATCTCAATGCAAAGCTGTCAACGTCGTCGATGCATGTCTGTAGCGGTTGAATGAACAACTCAGCGCAGCTGCCACATACAACAACATACAATCCATCCGAGTCTACTTTGAAATCGTCTACATGCATCGAGAAAGCAGGTTTACTAGTGTTGGATTTTGGAATTATTCGACATGTACCGACGATGAATGTTGATACGATGTCTTCCATTCCTAAACAAAATCATAAAACGAGTCATTGACTCATTGTGCGCATTATTTATATTATATTTGTTATATTGAATTGTACATAAACATTATTTTTTTATATTTTTTACGACTCTTTTATGATGAACCGTTCAGAGGCAGAAGAGACTGTCATACCGAAGTGTAGAGAGAACAGAAACAAAAGGCGCATTGAAAAAGGACCAAATGAGGCAAATGATCAAAACTGAAGCATGGCAGTTCTAGAGCGAGTAACCAAGATGTCAAGTCCTGGATGATCGAAGTGAACGGTGGAAGGAAGCTGAGTGAGGACAACGTATGACATCATTCAGATATTTCGGAGCAAGACCCCCTGAATGAGGATCCTAAATAGTGTACGGACACAAAAGAGGAAGCCAACGCAGTACACCATCTTAACGAGGTGGTCAATCATTTATGGTGTGAATGGGTAACGACGAATGAGTCGATCAGCCTGCAATTACTCGTGTGGTGTCTCTTTGATATCTTTAAGTCTATTTTGTTCCAGAAATTCTCAACCAACGTGGCATCGACGGCGCATCGACAAATTTTCGGCGGCGGCGACGCCGGCGCGCCGACCCAACAAATTCGCCAGCGGTGGCGCCCACGAATTGTCGGCGGCGGCGACGGCGTCGCGGCCGGTGACACGAAAAGGATTATCCCCCCTGAAAGCTATCCGGGGGGATGAATTAATCTATCCCCCCGGATGGAATTAACCGGTCAAGACTATCCGGGGAGATAAACCATTCTATCCCATTTTTTGAAAAATGTGTATATTTAAACAATTTATACTCTAATCAAAATATAAAGTGACTCTTAATTGTTTGAAGCGACCTAAGCAATGCTCAGAAAAACGCAACTCGAATTTATTTAGTGTCTCCGAGTGTTTTTAAGTGTTTTAAATTTTTAAGTGCTATAAAACCAAAGCAAAACAAATTATCTAGTAGGAATAAACATACCTGGTAGTGTCATTGTTCAAAACAAAGCAGATGAAAATTAATTTGCAAAAATAAACGCACGCGACAGTGTTTTTTTCGACTTTTCCTCATTTGGGGGAATACTATTAATACGGGGGATACTCTATTTCGTGACACCGGCGCAGAACTCTAGTACGACATCATTCAGATATTTCGGAGCAACCCCGCTGAGTCTTTAGGAGAAGAGTGAGGATCTTAAGTAGCCTAGTGTGGGAACACAAAAAGAGGACGCCAATGCAGTTCATCCGACATAGTGGCAAATATTCGAGAGTAGGCCTACTTGGAAAGAATGCAATGAACCTAGCAGTTGAATATTGATCACCGATTGAATCGATTTTAGACGAACTTTAGGAAGACCAATGAGAAGCGAATTGCATTAGTCAATTCGAGAACATAATTTAGGGACATAAATCATGAGATAAGGTAGTGAAGATGGAGTTAGGAGACAGAGCGACGATTGATACGTCTTAAATGAAAATAAAAGGAGCATCTCAGATTGGAAATGTGCTCAGTAAATGCAAATGAGTTTTATCAAATACAACGCCCAAATCAGGACAGTAAAAACATTGAAAGCCATTTAAATATGTTCTCCGGAAACGAAAGTTGTCAGTAGGTGCAGTTAAAAAATTAATGGAAAATTATAATTCGAAGTTTTCATAACATAAATAATTAATATGCTTCAGGTTTCCATCGAACTCTTCATGACATAGGTACATGACAATACTTGACATAATATTGCATAACAAATAACCATGATTTTCAGGTAGGCCTATGCGCTACGATTACTTTTCTGAATAATGCTCCCTGGTGAGGGAGGAAGAGAGTGATGGAGGGAGGAAGGCAGGCAGGCAGGGAGACAGAGAAGCAGAGAGGAAGAGAGGGAGGCAGGGAGGCAGGGAGAGAGGGACGTAGGGACGGAACGGAAAAATGGGGCGGAGTGAGGATGTAAGTCACGCAGAGTGACATTTCCTTCAAATGAATTCAGATTCGTTGGCTATTAAGAATGTTGTAAGCAAAAGTTTTGATCAATGTCGACGTTTCAAAGTTAGGCTCTAATGTCGTATTTTAGGTGAAAATGCTATGTGCCAAGGTCGTAGACAGGGGGGTGTTTTGGGTGTTTGAACACCCACCCCCCCCCCACATGGAAAATGCAGAAAAAAATATATTGCATTTTTTAGTTCGTGATGCCAAAAACCATGACAAAGCCATGACAACACCCCCGATATGAAGTAATATAAATTTGACGGCGAATATTTCGACCGGATGACTAAAAAAAGGTCATCAGAAATTTTGGCGGCGAAAATGGGAAATATTTCAAAGATTTCGACCAGTTGACTGAAAAAATGTCATCAGATATTTTGGCGGCGAAAATGGGAAATATTTCAAAGATTTCGACCGAATGACTAAAATATAAAAAAGGTCATCAGAAAATTTGGTCGCTAAAATGGATATTTTTCAGGAAATTCAACCTCCCCAAAATTTAAATCCTAGCCGCTGAAAACACCCCACGAAATAAAATCCTGGCTAAGGGCCTTGCTATGTGCGTTTTTTCTATGTAGAACTAGGCTAATTATCTGACTAAGTTTCCCGCAAATGTAAAATACGTGCTATCGTTATAAATGGCACGGGTGGTAATTTTAGATATCGAAAGAGGGAGGATTTTGGAAACATCCGAACGGACCGAACGCTTTGTCATGTTTCAAATGCCGCAATGTCTTTTCTTACCGTAACGTTCGTCAAATATCTCTTCGTCGAATACTAGGCCTATTAACCTTCGTTTCTGTTCAATCAATGAAACTCGAAATCAAACAATCCAATCCAATCAAGACTCTTTATGTGGACGAGTGTGAGATAATAAAAAATGGCATCTAATAATTATAAGCTCTGACACACAAGCGGATGTCGGTCAGTACACGGGTGGGAAAACCCATGTATTTAATATTATATTTAGCTGTCAGCCTCATTCAAACGGGATATTAGGCTACTGGTCGCAGCCAGTGATGAAACATCTGCGTTTTTTTCATTAGATCTGAGTTTTTTGGCTTTCGTCTGGGTTTCTGTTTTTTTTTGCCAGAAATAAGTCTACATGTACTACATAGCCCACCGTTGTAACTTTTAAATGTAGGGTCTATTATGTAATATTTAGATTAAAATTAATGTGCGTAACTTGTATTTATGGTCCAGTCTATAGTATCACATTACACATTCATGCTTCTTAATTCTAGAAGTGTAGGCCCAGTGCACAAAAACTGTCAGAGAACAACACAAGCCTATACTGCATTTCTGCTCTATTTTGCCAACAACTATATCCATCCATCTGACCGATGGGTAGAATGTTAAAATATGAATATAATGCTCTATTCTGTATCCGTGTTACGGACAAATTTTGTAACAATTTCCATCATTAAGTTTACAGCGAATTATGTGTGCCTGCTTAAAGTCTTGGACGCGTATAGGCCGACACATACAGGGTGGCCCATAAAAAGTGAGACCCCTGAGATAGTTTGACTTCTGTATTTAGCTTTCAGCCTCATTCAAACGGGATATGACTTGTCGCAGCCACATCTGCGTTTTTTCCATTATAGATCTGGGTTTCTTGGCTTTCGTCACGGTTTCTTTTTTGTTTTGTTGCAAGAAATAAGTCTACATAGCCCACTGTTGTAACTTTTAAATGTAGGGTCTATGCGATATTTAGAATAAAATTAATGTGCGTACAGTGCGTTACTTATACGCCTACTTATGGTCCAGTCTATTAATAGTATCACATTACACATTCATGCTTTGGAATTATAGAAGTGTAGGCCCAGTGCACAAAACGCTGTCAGAGAACAACACATAGACCTATACTGCATTTCTGCTCTATTTTGCCAACAACTATATCCATCCATCTGACCGATGGGTAGAATATTAAAATATGAATATAATGCTCTATTCTGTATCCGTGTTACGGACAAATTCTGTAACAATTTCCATCATTAAGTTTACAGCGAATTATGTGTGCCTGTTTAAAGTCTTGGACGCGTATAGGCCGACACATACAGGGTGGCCCATAAAAAGTGAGACCCCTGAGATAGTTTGACTTCTGTATTTAGCTTTCAGCCTCATTCAAACGGGATATGACTTGTCGCAGCCACATCTGCGTTTTTTCCATTATAGATCTGGGTTTTTTGGCTTTCGTCACGGTTTCTTTTTTTGTTGTTGCAAGAAATAAGTCTACATAGCCCACTGTTGTAACTTTTAAATGTAGGGTCTATGCGATATTTAGAATAAAATTAATGTGCGTACAGTGCGTTACTTATAGGCCTACTTATGGTCCAGTCTATTAATAGTATCACATTACACATTCATGCTTTGGAATTATAGAAGTGTAGGCCCAGTGCACAAAACGCTGTCAGAGAACAACACATAGACCTATACTGCATTTCTGCTCTATTTTGCCAACAACTATTTCCATCCATCTGACCGATGGATAGAATATTAAAATATAAATATAATGCTCTATTCTGGATCCATGTCACGGACAAATTCTGTAACAAATTCCATCATTAAGTTTACTGCGTAAATTGTGCCTGCTTAAAGTCTGGGACACGTATAATAGGCCGACACATACATGTACAATGTACATGTACACTGTGGTTCAAAAAAGTAAGCCAAATTGTTTTTCATATATCTCTAATACTTAATGACATATCAAGCTAAAATTTTCCAAATATTTAGAGAAGTGGACCAAGAATATGATTCCAAAATTTCATGAGACAAAGTTGAACGGATAAACAGATATGAATATTGAAACTTCATATGTCGAAATTTCAGTTTACAATCAATTTTATGTTAGATTCAATAAAAAAGTAAGCCAAACTATTTTTCTTACATCTCTAATGTCTGATGAGTAATCATAAAAGCTTTCCCTTAAGATTTAGGCAATTGAACCAAGAATAGGATTCCAAAATATCATGTCATAAATTCATAAATTTGAAGGTATAGAAAGATATGGATATTGCAACTTCATCACCCGAAAATTCAGTTTTCAGAGACGCCACACTTCATTTTCCCAACATTATGGCCTCCGAACATCCCAGATTTGAATTCTGTCGACTATAAAATGTGGAGCGTGCTGCAAGAGCGAGCCTACCAGACAACAATTCATGATATAAACGATCTGAAGCAACGCTTGTTGGAAGTGTGGGATGGCCTGGACCAGAGGATAATTAATCGACGTTGCTTGTTGCCATTGCAATGGCGCCAGCGCCTCCAGGCTTGCGTGCAAGCAGGAAAAGGATATTTTGAGCGTCTTATTTAATTAAATTATCAAACCATACTGTTGGAGCCATTAGTTAAATTCTCTACATATCTGGAAATTAGTTAAATTCTCTACATATCTGGAAATTTTTAGAATGATTAATCATCAGGCATTGGAAATAATAAGGAAACATTTGATTGAATCTCACAGAAAATTGCTTGTAAACTGAAATTTCGGCATATGAAGTTTAAATATTCATATCTTTTTATCCGTTCAACTTTATCACATGAAATTTTGGAATCATATTCTTGGTCCACTTCTCTAAATATTTGGAAAATTTTAGCATGATATGTTATCAGGCATTGGAGATATTGGAAAAACATTTTGGCTTACTTTTTTTGAACCACGGTGTATATCCCTTCAACAATTCGTTTGTTGTTCAACCGTCATAAGCGTGGCGAGTGGCATGAGGTTATAGTGGGTCCATGGGTTTCAACTCATTTGAGAGTTTCAGCTTCGTTTGCTGGTTATGCCCCTGCATCTGGAAAGTGCTTTTATCACAATAACCACACATCTACATGTAGTTATTATTTCAAACATCCAACGTGATTTTCCAAAAAGCAAATAAGAGAACTTAGAATGGTTTAGACCTGTCAGCTTAAGATTCTACACTCTACAGAGCCTGTTGGCTTATGACTTAGGTTTTATATTTTCTAAATTCGAATACCCAATACCTTTGGATGAGAAATTTTAGCCACTGTGGTTCTTCAAACTGAACAAATCAAAAGATGAATGAACCAAACAAGTCGTTGGACCAGCGCTGCAGCAGGTTCTATTTGTTCAGAACAGATCTCGACCGTCCAAATTGTTCTACACCAATGATAAAAAAAGTTGATTGCCCGACTGGACAAGTAGTTGGAAGCGTAGGTACGGTCAGCATAATCTTCAAGCTTATAATTATACTTGTCACTGAATGTTTTTATTTTGTCAGTTTTGACAAAACTGACAAAATAGAAACATTCAATAATGTTGTAGGCCTATATGGTCTTTGTCCATCATATAAATTAAACATGACCAACATTGGTTAAACATTTCCATAGATCTGACGAAAATAAATTGGGGGTATTTTTTACGGGAAACGGACATTATCCCCCCGGACATTATCCCCCCCGGATATTATCCCCCCCGGACAAAAGCCCCCCGGACATTATCCCCCCCGATTTTTCCTAGGACATTATCCCCCCCGGACATTATCCCCCCTCTGTGCAATTAGTTTTTTTCTTCATGAAATTTATAAAGCTTAAACGTCCTATTTTTCTTCGCTGTGTGCCCTTTTGAATGCCATATGCTGGCTGATAAGACTTGCTGCTGCCATTTAAAGTCGGAAAGAGTTGTTAGTGTCATTAGACCCACAGATAATGTGCAATTGCTTCCTTTAATTGCAGAAGGTTCGTTGTCCAGGTTCTGTTAGCTGTGTTCACTTGTTACTGCTGTCAAGGTATAGACCCGTTACTTTCATTCACATGTAAACTTAAGGATTGTTAATGTCGCGTTTATTACAGTAAGTAGGCCTGCTCGGTACGTGACGTTTTGGCGCCACCGTTTTGGCGCGACCGTTTAGGCGCCGGACGTTTTGGCGCCGGAATTTTTGTCACCCTCATTCTAGAGTATAAAATTATGATATTGTAGGTAATTGTAGGAGGCTCATTTACGCACATTTTGAGGTAAATTTTGTAATGATATTCCACGCCGTTCAAAAGTTATGCCCGAAATAGCTCATAACGTATGTTCGACATACATTCCTCACGTGATCTGAAAGGGTCAATTGCTGGTCCAAGGTGATATTGTAATTATTCGTATTAGGTAATACTACAAATAAATATCATTGGAGCTGGATTGACGAAATATTCTTGCCTAAACTGGAGCTGGATTGATGAAAACATTCTTGCTTAACTTGGAGCTGGATTGATGAAAACGTTCTAGCTAATCTTGGAGCTGGATTGATGAAAATATTTTTGCTTAACTAGGAGCTGGATTGATCAAAATGTTCATGCTTAAACTGGAGCTGGATTGATGAAAACGTTCTAGCTAATCTTGGAGCTGGATTGATGAAAATAGGTTTGCTTAACTAGGAGCTGGATTGATCAAAATGTTCATGCGTGAATTGAAGCTGGATGAAAATACGTTTGCTTAAATTGGAGCTGAATTGATGAAATATTTTTGCTTAAACTGGAGCTGGATCGATGAAAATATTCTTGCTTAACTTGGAGCTGGATAGATGAAAATATTCTTGCTAATCTTGGAGCTGGATTGATGAAAATGTTCTTGCTTAAACTGAGGCTGGATTGATGAAAATGTTCATGCTTAAACTGGAGCCGGATTGATGAAAATGTCTTTGATTAAATAGGAGCTGGATTGATGAAAAAACGCTTGAGAAATGGAAGCTGGGTAAGGGTAATTTTATATCTGAAATAGAAGCTGGATTCATGACAAAACGAAAATAATGCTTGAGAAATGGAAGCGGGATTAAGATTACTTATAAATGAAATAGAAGCTGGATTCATGAATTAAATGCTTGAGAAATGGAAGATGGATTGACGATTTTCATTCATGTATTTCAACATGCATATAGTTTCCATTTAAGCTAGAAAACATTTTGTCCAGCTTTCGTTTATCAAGCGTCCTCTTTTGGAATTTTTCGTTTATTTAAACCATGAATCAAGTGTTATTACACCAATCCAGCTTCTACTTCAGATTTTAAAATACCTTGACCAAGCTTCCATTTCTCAAGCGTTTTTCATTAATCCACGGCCTCTATTTCGGATATAAAAATACCTTAATCCAGCTCCCATTTCAGATATAATATACCTTGATCCAGCTTCTATTTCTTAAGCGCTTATCATTAACCCAGCTTCTATTTAAGATATAAAAATACCTGAATCCATATTCCTTTTAAGATATAAAAATACCTTAATCCCGCAAGAACATTTTCATCAATCCAGCTCCAATTCACGCGACAACAAGCCGAAAATTCATCGGTTCACTTTCTATTTCAGCAAGGGTTTCGTCAATTTGTTTCACGCGTCGTGTAAACTGAACCGGAAATAGACTGCTAAACGCCATTGTTATAGCACAATGGCTGCGCCAAAACGGCGGCGCCAAAACGGTCGCGCCAAAACGGCGGCGCCAAAACGTCACGTACCGATCAGAATACGTTTGATTTCCGTCGCGGTAGTTCGCTACAGTCATTATAGCAGTTTTGCAGATTAGAAGTGAATAATGGAATTTATAGAGAGCAGCAAAGGTGGTGTTAGACTATGCTACGGTGGGTTCCTATATACGAAAAAGGCCGTTAAGACAAATAGAATTCGGTGGGAATGCTCGCAGAGAAAAGGTTTGAATTGCAAAGGAGCAGTTACAACAAACTTGCAGGTAAGAGTGAAGAATAACGGAGGCACGTAGGCCTGTAGACTCTAGCCTTAAGTTAACATTTGGAATTGTTGGATATGCCTTTCATTTTAGCTGTGATTTAACAAGGAGCGAATGTAATTGGTCGTGTAGTCTATTGAAGGGAGAAATGCATAGTTTTAAGACAGGCCGGTGTAAAGGTTTCAAATTACCCCCTCCTAAACATTACCCCCCGGTAACTTGAAACCGGTCTCAGATTACCCCCCCCCCCCAACTAGATTTGCTTCAATCATCGCATTTATTGCACTAATAAAATCAGAAAAATCATCCTGCTTCTTGTTTTGGTCTGCAGAATATCATTAGGGCAGTCCCTAAATCACGAATTCACGGAAATCACGGAAACCGTGAATTTCGCCGTTTGCCGTGAATTTCGCCCTTTGCCGTGAATTTTGCCATTTGCCGTGATTTTCCGTGATTTTTCACATTTTCAGCACTTTTTTTGTAAAAACACGTGAAAAATGGTTGCGAAACACGTCAAAAATGGCGCCGACGACCAAAAACAGCGCGGAATAATTAAATTAATTTAAGAATTTTTGTTTTGGGGAGTGAAAGACGTTGCTGCAAGTGAAGACCTACTTATAAATACTCATTTGTGCAACCATTTTAAAGGTGTCTTTACAAAAAAAGTGCTGAAAATGTAAAAAATCACGGAAAATCACGGTGCCGTGAATTTTTGGATTTTTGCAAAAGTATGCCGTGATTTTTTCACTTTTTGACCGTGATTTAGGGACTGCCCTAAATATCATCCGTCATCCCACTTCGTGTTTTGTTATCAATATTTTGATCTGAAAAAAATATTAGCCTCGAAGACATTTTCTCCATTGTAACTTCAGCGGCGATTAGTATTTTAGTTACAGATGAAAATATTGATAACAGACAACGAAGTGGGATGACTGATGAAAATCTTCAGACCAAAACAAGAAGCGGGATGATTTTTCCGATTATTTTAGTGCAATAAATGCGATGATTGGTCCAATTTACAGTTTTCAGGGGGGTAATGTTTAGGAGGGGGTAATCTGAAGCCTTTACACCGGTGCTGTCGCCAAAACGTTGTTTGCCATAATTATAACAGTCTTTCTTTTTATAGCTTGCTAAATTGCACTGCCATGCAGTAGGCCTACGTCCAACTTGTGGTGTTCGTTGCATTTGTAGAGAGACGATTTGCACGTAACAGTTCCGCGCTGTCATGACGCTGACGTAAGCGTAGTTGAAGCTCAAAAGGTGAAGCTGCAGATGCGCTCGCGTGTCCGTGATACGCGAGCTCGTCCTGGACAAGTTCTGGCAGCAGGAGTTTCCACAGCTTCGGACGACGTGAGGGCTAAAATCGGTAGACAAGAAACTCTGAGAAGAAATCTTCGACGGTTAGGCAATTTTTAAATGTATAATATAATGTATTACATTAATGTATAATATATTTTTGTTTATCATCATGTCTGGTGTTAGCACACTATTAGGGCCCTACTTTTTATTACTTCCTGTTATTACTAAATAGGCTAGCGCCTGTTTATACATACGAATGAAAATTGTTTAAATAGAACCAATCCCAAGGTTATCCGTTAAATAACATATCACATCATTAATAAAGTGCACAGATCATTACTAAAACCCTGTCATATTCTTTTCTGGGTTCTGTAGACAGAAACGTGGAATGTTGCCAGCCGAGCCAGCAACATTGGCCGACTTCACCCTGGACGGAGTATGGACAGAGACGAGTGGACCTACACCACAGCCTTTCCTAATATATGACAATGGACCTGAGACCGCAGACCGCCTGTTGGTATTTGCATCACCAGCACAATTACGTCACCTAGCGACAGCCGACGTGTGGTTCATGGACGGGACTTTTTCAACGTCACCCAGAATTTTTCATCAACTTTATGTGATTCGTGCGCCTCTCGGTGAATCGGCCGTGACCTGCGCATATGCATTACTACCCGGTGAGTAGAATTTTAGGAAAATGTCATTGACTCACATTTTCTCACAAACGCCCTTTAAAAAAAATTTAATCGTTTCATATCTTGTTACCTATATGCATAATACTCAAAAGAATTTATGAGCAACACAACAACGTCCTACAAAAGTAGGCTTATGCAGTCAAAGTGGGCTTAGGCCTACTTTTAGCAGTGGGTTAAATAAATGATTATACTAAACAATCCAGTCGATAGAATGTTAATATTATATAGGCGCAGCATATAAAAATAACCCAATAGTCTTAGCAGACCTGGAGGGTTGAATATGTAATTCTGCTGTGTCATTTGCAGGTTAAGACTTGTAATACAGAAGAACTGTATTATTCCGGTGTAAACTACATAATTATCTGACTTTCTATTAGGACGATTCGCAATAGTTATGAGCTGAGTTTATGAATTATAATTTTTCTTTAGGCAAATCGCAGGCACAATACGAAACAATGATGACGGCTATCGTGGATAAATGTGAGGAACTTGGTCTCAGTGCTGACCCAACCACAGTGATGTGTGACTTCGAGCAGGCCGCCATCAACTCTATCACTGCGACTCTCGGACAACATGTCCACGTACAAGGGTGCTTCTATCATCTAACACAAAGCTCTTGGAGAAAAATTCAAGAGTTAGGTTTGTCGAGGGCGTACACTGACAATGCTGATCTCAAGCATTTTTGTGGAATGCTCGATGCTCTTGCATTTTTACCTTTGGATGAGGTTGCAGCAGGAATGGCCTTCTTGCGTGGCTGCATGCCCACCGGTGACGGTTTGGATGCGGTTGCCGACTTGGTGGACTACTTTGACACAACCTACGTCAGTGGTTCAGTCAGAACTATCAAGCGGCCAGCCAACAGTCAACGTATCCAGCCTCTTCGAATTCGCCGCATACCACCCCTCTTTCCTCCTGGTCTGTGGAATGTGCACGAGGCCACAGTAAACGGAAATGCCCGCACTAATAACTTCTGCGAGACATGGAACACTAGATTCTCGAGCCTGGTGGGCCATTGCCACCCCTCCCTCTGGGTGCTTATAGGGGCACTACAGCAGGATGAGGCAATGGTGGCAACAGCAATCCTGCAAGACGCTCGCGGTCAGCCACCACAAAAGCGCGTAAAACGCAGCGCCAAACAGCTGCAGGAACGCCTCCTACAGCTGTGCAATGCTCGGATTGCTGGAACAAAATCCGTAGAGGAAACGCTTCGTGGTCTTGGACACAACATTCGTTTTTAGAATAGGGTTGTTTCTTTCGCGCTGTGAATTTGATAAGGTTTCTTACAGCTATTAGAAACTATGAACAATGTTTTTGGCCTACTTATAATTTCATAGGCTATTTCCACAGCTATTAGAGACTTTGCAGTTATCGAAGCTCGTTTTTTGTACATATAACTTCGTAGGCTATTTCTGCAGCTATTGGAAACTTTTTAGTTGAGGAAAGGCGTTTTGTGTACATATAACTTCGTATGTATGCTACTTCTACAGCTATGAGATTCCTATGGAAAACTCTTGACGATTTGTTGCGCCTATGTATGTAAACACATCTACAATACATATTAAATGTAGTCTTTGTTTGTGATAAAAAATATGGACTTTATAATTCTCTGGGGGGGATAATGTCCTACCCTGGGGGGGATAATGTCCGGGGGGGCTTTTGTCCGGAGGGGATAATGTCCGGGGGGGATAATGTCCGGGGGGGATAATGTCCTACAATCATTTTTTACCCCCCGGCTACCAACAACTGTAACCAAAAAAGGTTACCCTATAAGGGTTAAGATATATTTCTTTCGGCTTCTTAAATCGCCCTCTGCTCTGGTTACTTGCTTTGTCAATAAAATGCACGACAGAAGTTCATGCTTTACAAAACAGACAGTTGATAGGAATATTCTATAAGCGTGATATATATTTGAGAAATCGCAAAACCATCATCATAACTGATGCTGAGCTGCGACCAGTAATATCCCGTTTGAATGAGTCTGACGACTAAATATAGAAGTCAAATATTTTATGGGTTTTCCCACCCGTGTACCGCCACAGCTTCAGCTGCAGCTGTTATTGTGTGTCGGAACTTAGCTCGAGCAGATGCAATTATTCTCTCACACTCGTCCACATAAAATAATAGTCTTGATTGAATTAGATTGGATTGTTTGATTTCGAGTTTTATTGGTTGGACAAAAGTGAAGGGTAATATTATTCGGCGAAGAGATATTCGACGAACGTTACGGTAAGAAAAGACTTTGCGGCAGTTGAAACATGACAAAGCGTTCGGTCCGTTCGGATGTTTCCAAAATCCTCTTTCAATATCTAAAATTACCACCCGTGCCATTTATAACGATAGCACGTATTTTACATTTGCGGGAAACTTAGTCAGATAATTAGTTCTGCATAGAAAAAAATGCATATAGCATTTTCACCGAAATATACGGCACTACATCTTTTGTATAATAGCCTAACCTTGAGACGTCGACTTTGAACAAAACTTTTGCTTTCAACATTTTTAATAGCATACAAAAATGGAATTATTTGAAGGAAATGTCACTCTGTTTGACTTACACCCTCACTTCGCCCCATTCCTCCGTCCGTCCATCTCTCCCTCCCTCCCACCCTTCCTCTCTAACCAGGACGGGACACCCAAGCACAATCACATCACTCCCATTCTCAAATCACTACTTTGCCTAAAATCCCAGACTTCAGGAGTTCGGAAATTACATGAACGGCCCGATATTTCGAGGTCCACTATTCCGAATATCAGATATTATTTTGTTCGTTGCCTTTAGTGGTTAAGGTTACGGTGGGTTACGGTTAGGGTTCGGAATAGTGGTCGGTGGACCCTCGGTTGACCCAAACCGAATGATATTATCATAATAGGCGTATGCAAGTAAGCTTACAATTCTCGGAATAATGGACCTTCGGAATAGTGAACCATCGGAATTGTGGACCCTCGGAATAAAAGACCCAAACCGACTTACATAGGCCTATAGCCTAATGTCAAGTAGGCCTACTATTGCCAGTGTATAGCCTAGCATCAACAAACTCTCCCAAAATGATCTGAATTTGCTCTGTATGTTGTCAACCAACGGGAACATGGATTTTGCACAGGCTGCCACAACCACATTTAGTTTTCACTTGTGTAGCCTACTTGTCTGAGCTGCTGGTTGGCTTGTACTCTTTGATGATCATGTTTAACAAGCCCTCGAGTGCCCAATGGGGGGGGGGGGGTCCGACCGGACCCCTGGCCTGTTTTTCCCGGATAACTTTCAAAAGGCTATGAATGTGCATAAATGCTTTTAGGTATTCCTAGATCAATCATTTGGGCATAGAATGGTATATTTTGCGTGAGTATTGTCCTACCCTGCACCCCACAACCCCAGCATATACTAAGGGTACCCCATGATAATTATGCGGCTGATATTCATACAAGCGCATGGTTACTGGTCAATGACTATTATTTTATACCAGCTGGTGCTATTCTGATATAATATATATCAATCGATTGCAAATTTAGTTTGGATTACTTACAACTAAATTATATAACGATATTCCAATCCCTTCTCAAGATATTAACATGAACACGCTGGGGTCCGCGCTGGACGTATTTACTTTCCTTCGACAAATAACGCAAGCATGCAAACATAACATGTGTATCACGAGATTTTTACACTATTAGTTTACACCAGGTGGTGTTATTGTGCTATAAGATACATTAATCGATTGCAAATTCATTGGGGATTACATTGAACTAAATTATATAACGATATTCCAATCCCTTCTCAAGATATTAACATGAAAACGCTGGGCTTCCTTTGGTAAATAACGCAAGCAAGCAAACATGTGCATCACGAGATTTTACACTATTATTTAACACCAGGTGGTGTTATTGTGAAATAAGATACATCAACGATTGCAAATTCATTTGGGATCACATAGAACTAAATTCTGTAACGATATTCCAATCCCTTCTCAAGATATTAACATAAAACGCTAGGGTCCGCGCGGACCCCCCCCCTTGGGCCTTCGTGTACCAAAACATACCTTGGGCACTCGAGTGTTAGCAAGATGAGAAAAGACTCATAATTATGGTTAGGCCTATGGCCTGGACGACAATACAGCTTATGGCAGGTCATTTAAACGAATCTCGCAATTCTGTGAAACTGTATGAAACAGGACTTCACAATTATTTTGTCACTTGATCACCCAAAGCTGCACTTCTCCAAACTTTGAAACTGTCTGGTCTAAGCCAATGTGAGCTCGTTTCAACAATCGGTTAAATTGGTTAACAGTATCGCAGACACAGTTGATTCACTTCAGTGCAAGAATCCAACCATTATCTAACAAGAAACACACAACAAAGGCAGTTCTTGCCACCGGTCGTAGGGGAACACAAGAAGATGTTCTAAGAGCCAACAAAGACCACAGCCATACGAATAAGTCAAGATATTGATTCTAAGTTGCATTCAGTATCTCAACACAAAATAAAATGAACTCATTTCGACATGACTTTTGTAGCATTATTCGGAAAAGTAATTGTAGTGCATATACTGAAAATTATGGTTATTTGTTGTGCAATTATGTCAAACATTGCCATGTACCGATGTCTTGAAGAGTTTGATGGAAACCTGGAACATAATATTAATATTATGAAAACTTGGTATTTTCATTAATAACATTATTCCTAACTGTGCCTACTGACTTACACACTCACTCCGCCCCCATTTCTTCGTACGTCCCTCCCTCCCTCCATCCCTCACCAGGGAGCATTATTCAGAAAGTAATCGTAGCGTATACCTGAAAATCATGGTTATTTGTTACGCAATTATGTCAAGTATTGTCATCTACCTGTCTTGAAGAGTTTGATGGAAGCCTGAAGCATAATATATTTATATTATGAAAACTTCGAATAAATATTAATATTTTCAATTAGGCCTAATTTTTTAACTGCGCCTATTGACAACTGGCGTTTCCGGAGAACATATTTAAATGGTTTTAAATTTTTATACTGTCCTGATTTGGGCGTTGTATTTGATAAAACTCATTTGCCTTTACTGAGCACGATTCCAATCTGAGATGCTCCTCTTATTTTCAATTAAGACGTATCAATCGTCGCTCTGTTTCCTCCTCCATCTTCACTACCTCATTGCATGCCTTTATTATGTTCTCGAATTGACTAATGCAATTCTCTTCTCATTGGTCTTCCTAAAGTTCGTCTAACATCGTTTCAATCGGTGATCAATTTAACTGCTAGGTTGATTGCATCCTTCACAAGTACTCTTGCATCTCTACCACTTATGTCGGAAGAACTGCATTGGCTTCCTCTTTTGTATTCGAACACTATTTAACCCTTTAATGCCGAGATGGTAGTAAATGGTATGGGAAATCCTATACCCTTCGGCATTAAAGGGTTAAGATCCTCACTCTGCTCCTAAAGACTCAGCGGGTATGGCTTCGAATTATCTGAATGATGGCATATTTTGTCCTCACTCAGCTTCCTTCCACCATTCACTTCGATCATCCAAGACCTAACATCTTGGTTCTTCACTCTCGAACTACCATAACTCAGTTTCGATCATTTGCCTCAATTGGTCCTTTTTTCAATGCGCCGTATGTTTCGGTTCGCTCTATACTTCGGTATGACAGTCTCTTCTGCCTCTGAACGGTTCACCATGTATAAAGAGGCGTTTTATAAAATTAATGTTTGAATAAAATATAACAAAATACAATATAAATAATGCGCACAGTGATTTCTGATTTTGGTTTAGTAATGGAAGACATCGTATCAGCATTCATCGTCGGTACATGTCGAATAATTCCAAAATCCAACAATGATAAACCTGCTTTCTCAATGCAAGTAGACGATTTCAAAGTATACTCGGATGGATTGTATGTTGTTGTATGTGGAAGCTGCGCTGAGTTGTTCATTCAACCGCTACAGACATGCATCGACGACGTTGACATCTTTGCATTGAGACCCGATGAACTAGCCTTTACAAATGAAAAACCAATATATCCGTATGATCGCCGTCATAGTGATACTAACATAGCATGTATGTTGATGGAACCGTACCTTGATTATCCATCCTTTGTACGACTTCGTAATTTGGGAGAAATGGTTTATAACTTTGATCAGAAAACCTACGAATTCATAAAGGATGACGAACAAAGACATCTAGACCGAAACGAAGTTTTCAGATGTGACAACCCCGATATTGACGAGCGTTTTCACATTGTTGGTCCCGCACTAAGAGGACGTTTCTTTGACATGACCTCACATACATTCGATATGGTAAGATCTGTATGGTGCCCACAGTGGCCAAACGAAGCCAAACAATGGCCCCATCGACAAAGAAATCACGGATGGCCTACGACTGCCAACATCCACGAGATAGTACAGAATGGTTGTCATGTTGTAGCTGTAAATCATCGATCATGCAGAAATGATGAAAACCAGTGCAGACTATCGTTTTCAGTTGCGGAAGTCATTTTGATTAAAAGTTGGACTCCAGTTCAGCAGATTGTTTATCATATGCTTAGATTCCTTGCAAAAAGAGAACTAATAAAAAAAGATTGTCCAAGGGAAGATGAAGTTCTCTGTACATATCATTTTAAAACACTGATGCTGTGGTCTTGTGAAGATATATCACCAGATTGGTGGAATTCGTTTTCTGTCATTAACATATGCTGCAAGTTATTGGATAAACTTGCAATGTGGCTCAAAGAGGCATTATGTCCAAACTATTTTATCCCTCGAGCAAATTTATTTCATGAACAATTTAACCGGAAGATCGTTGATAAAACTGTTTCAAATTTGATTTATTATTCCCTTACTGACAATCTCAGCCTTTGGTTTGTGGAACTTTATATGAAGCCAAGTTTTGGTAAACTATTGGATGAAAAGTGCACTCTAGAAGTCGTAAGCTGTGAGTATTTGCTGAAGATAATTGAGGCGAAGAAATTAAATTATTCCAAATCCATTGACTGTTATATTTCGATAAGATCCAGTCTGGATATTAAATATGTGCATCAATCAGCACGAGGAGGATCGAAAGATCCAGTTGCCTATATTTTCCACTACATTTTGAGATTATGTTCACTTTCTGAAGATGGATTCGATTTTCTGCCAGCCGCAGAGTTCGAATCATGTTATTGGTTTTACGGATCAATGCTGCGCTTATTGTACGCAGCCAGATTATTGGAATCTAAAGTAAAGTACAGTGGTTACAAACGATGGTTGGGTGAAGTAATGAGAGAAATTTCTAAGAAAGAAAAACATTTTAATTCAAGACACCACAGCTTGTCACGACCATTAAACACTGATGCTAGTGAACGCCAATTACATTTCATAAAGGCTCAGGATCTGATGGAAAATCTGACTGGTTCAAATGATGCTCTAGAATTTCAACTTGTCTCTCAAATATCAAAGAAACTTCTCGGATCAGCATTGGGTAATGAAAGAAACGAATCCGACAGTGCCACTTTGACATACATGGCGGCTCTTTATTTTGCCACATCTGAATACCGACTTGCCATAGACCTTTGCTCGATAGTGATCATGCTTGAGAGGACTGCGGAAGAGGATACAGAAACATTAAATGCAAGTTGTTTGATGTACATTGAAGACATTTCTAAGATAATTGGATTTTATTTGATTTTCCTGAGGACGAAAAATTATCCTTTGTACTACAATGATAGACAGTTTCTTCTTGATCTGCGCCTTACACCACAGGTGTTTGCTCGTTATTTGCTAAATTTAGCAATTGAAAAATCATTCAGATTTGTGAGTCTGAATGACATTTCTCAAGTGGCAGCATTCCCGCTAGATGAAATTTTAATGTCCATTACAAATCGAAAATTGTCACAAAATGCAAGGGAAAAAAAGATTGTTTCACTCGTATACCAAAGAAGAGATAAAATGCATTTCTTGGAATCGCATGATGAGAATTGCCTGCCAAATGAAGACGATATTGTTCAATTGCTTATGCAATATTCCTTAGGTTATATGGCATCGTTTTACAATGCGATTTGCAAAAGTTTCGACATTGAATGCAGTACAGTTAATTGTTACAGTGCTGCTTTTTTGTACAAATGTCGTAAATACCCTGAAGTATTGCATTTATGCGAAATCATTCTCAATGAACATGCTGCGCGGATTGATTTTAATGAATTTGCGTTTGCAAACATTATGGTTTTGCCTCCGTTTGACGTCTATTTCGACCGAGACATTCAATGCTTGCTTGGACTTTACACACTTGTTTTCAATCTTTTTCCGTCAACGGAACTGCGTGAAACGTCAAATTTGAAATATAAGCTCCTCAAAGAGATCTTCCCTGACAGTATTTCACTTTCAACAGTTCTTTTGAAGTCTTTTTCCAGTAAATGTCATTATTTTTTGGGAAGGCATTTTCTGGCAAGATATTTGAAAGTGAGATGTCTGATCGACTGCAATAATTTAATCTCTGAAGTTGTGTATGAATTTACCAAATTGAAAGCCAATCTTCCATTTGAGAAATTCATTCGTTGCTTTCTTCAGCAGAAACTTTTTCGACTTCAGAGAGCTGTTGATGCTAAGGAATCGAGTGTATTTTTAATGGTGACTAAACATTAAATTATTTTTAGAATGTTATTTGCATGTTTCTTGAACACGAATGTCGGCAACTTCAGTGTCGAATATTGTTTTTGATTTTAGGTATTGATTATGTTCAAATGGTGATTTAATAATATTCTAAAGAGATTTTTGAATGTGTAAGAAATTGTAATTTTAGTTACAGTTACTGTAGTCTATAATTGTTCTTGATTTTAGGGCTTGATTATGTTCAAATGGCGATTAAAAATTATTCTTAAGTGATATTTAAATGTGTAAAATATTGTTATTTTTTGAGTTTACTTAGAAAAGCGACAACTGCTTGTTTTAAGTTAGAGAATTTCCGTCTTGGTCCGGCGCTGCTTTGATGGTTTGGCTCCTTTATACTTGCAGGAGCTCTGTTGCTCGACCACGCTTGTTCAACGCCGCTGCTCTCTCCACTCAGCTGCACAAGCGGAACTTATTGTTCCACGCTCACGGACTGCAATCAGGCAGCGCCGTGCTTTCTCCGTAGCTGGCCCTGCGACCTGGAATGAGCTCCCTGTTATCCTTCGTCAAATACCTATTAGCCTTTCTACTTCTACTTCATTTCTTTCTCTTCTCAAGACTGTCTTATTCGACCGGGGTTGGACTGGGAGCGCTCCTGAGTAGTAACCTTGAAGGAGCGCTATATCAAATTCTCAGTAAAGAAATAAATAAATAAGTAGGCATATGATATTTATGATATTTGAGTAGTGTAGATCTTCTTATAGCTAGGACATCTTTACAAGTAAGTAGGCCTATCAATCTTCAGAACGATTTATATTAAGGGTCGAAGGTGACACTCATCGTCACAATGACGTCCTTACTATTACACACCCGAAAACTGTTGCATATAACGGTAGAAATTCAGCAACTGCATAAGGGATGGTTAAATTGTGTGTTCCACTAAGCCAGAGGTAGAGTTGATGGAGTGTAATATATATAAACCGTTTTTGTATGCAAGAAACTGACAGGCCTACTGTACAGTCTGTAGTAAAAATATTCGGACACTGCTCTGATAAAAATTATAGTATCGGCAATCCAAAGTCTGGATAACCGATCGAATGGTATGAGAGATACATAAAATGCAACCAACCGAAACAAACGAAGAATGATTATCGGTATAGTGTTTTTTACTTTATGATGCTATCTGAAATTGTTTTAAAGGTGTTGAGCGTGAGAAACGTCGGCCAACAATAATTTTGCTAGCCATTACCAACAAAACGTCAGTGTTATAATAGCTTATCTAACGTTGCATTAGAGTACAACAGTTTTGCCATTAGGGCCTACTAATCTAAAATCTAAAAATTATAAGAATTCATACAGCGTCAATATAAGGTCGAAGACATCAAGAAAAGAATGGCCAAGGCACTGATCTGGAGCGTCACACTGTACGGAGCAGAGACCTGGACGATGATAAAAGAGGATGTCAAACGAATAGAAGCGTTCGATTTGTGGATACGGAGAAGGAAGGAAAGGATCAGCTGGACAGAACATAAATCAAATGAGAAAGTACTGAAGAAGGTGGAAGAGGAAAGATCCTTGATGAATACAATTAGAACAAGGCAGAGGAACTGGATAGGACATGTACTGAGAGGCAACTCCTTACAAAGAGACATAGTCGAGGGCAAAATGGAGGAGAAGAGGGGAAGAGGAAGACCTAGGGAAAAGTTCTTGGATTGGATGATGGAGGATGGATATGGAAAACTCAAAGAAAAAGCACAACATCGAGAAGAGTGGCGTCGTTGGGCATCTGGACCTGCCGTGAGACAGCTTACCTAAAGAAGAAGAAGATTATACTGACAGAAGAAGATTTAGAAATATGGAGGACGTATTGGTGAGTGGATCATACGGACAAAAATTGTCTTTATTATAGAGTTTTTTTGTGTCCATTTAAAGGTGTCTTTGCAAACGGAACCGATAATTGGGATTTTAGTTTGATTCGTTGGTCTTTAAACTAAGATAATAATTGTCGTGTCTTCGTCGACAGACTGTAATCGTAACCAAAACATAAAAAAGCGGCGAAAAAGCTTATATATAACGATGGACTTGTATTTAAAGGTGTCTAACTTGATTCCTGTATCAGTGCATCTCTTGCCCTATTTTCCAGACCAGTAGACTGATTTAAATATTGAACATTGGTAATCGCGTTCTCCGAATTTCTGATGACTCACTCGAAAGTCTAGCACATGCACCAGCTTATTCACTAGCGCTGAATCTTGTCAGAAGGGTTGTCCAGAAGAGTAGTAGGAACGATTTGTTTTTAATGTTCCATTGTTATTTATGGCTTTTATTTACAGCGCCCTCTGTGGATATCAGAAATGCCACTCTTAAACATTAAAAACGTCAGATCCGGCCGGAAAAAGCTAGAAAAGGCTAGATTGAGAATTTCTACCGCTTTTAAAAATGTCGCTTCCCGATAACTTAAAATACATGTAGCCTTCGACTTTTAAACACCTTTTAAAATGTTGATACCGTATAATATATATCAAAATCGCACAAAATTCGTCAATGTTTCATGTGCCTAAACCCAAAAAAAATTATACCTCAAAGTCAAGCTGTCCAATTAAAAAAATGGGGGGAAATGCAGGTAATGAAATTGTGAAAATATCTTAGTTGAAGAAATGATTATTGATATTGATCTTCCGAACAGATTCACAATAATTGAGAATATTAAGATAACCATCACCTTGGCAACAGGACACATGATGGCCGTCATCCATTGAGTTGGTACATGAGAGCTGGCCACCGAGAGATTAATTATGGGAGGAATATTTGAATTGCAATTCACTTTCACACGTGTGTGATTTTAGTCGTCGTCTTCTTTATTTTGGGTTTAGATGGCACATTTGCGATGTTGGAAACATAAATATAGTTCATTATTTTGTTACTTAATTTTTGACATACGATAGTGTATCATATCTTATGTAATCATCGTTTTTGATCAATCAACTACACTGGCTTCCTCTTTCTGCCCAATATGAAGTCATTTATCTGGTACTCAAATCCAAACTAGGTATTACACCGAAATAGCTGATTGATATCCTTTTTCTGCATCTTCTCATCGATCACTCCGTTCTCTGAACAGGGCTGACTTGTTTGTTCCTGGTTTGGGGTATACTGCCGTGCTAAGCAAAAAGACAGTAACTCAAAAAAGACGATTTTGCGTAAAACGATAAAGAAGAAATCGGTTTAATTCAACCGGAAATAAAGCTAGAATCTTTCTGAATTTTTGCAAGCAGTTATATGTAAACTACTGAATTTTGAAACCAAACTAGTTTTTTGTGAAATTTTTGTAAAAATTGTATAAAAATGAGATACTGCTTTTTTGCTTAGTATCGAAGAATTGAACATCGGTTTGATGCTAAGCTAGAAAGCAGTAACTCATCGTATGGTAGAGCGGGCTGGTTAAAAATAATTGTTCTCTTTGTGATACAAACATGAAATTTGGTATATACCACGAACATGTCCTAAGAAAAATATTTGGCTATAGGGTCATTGCAGATTTGCCCTGTGGCCCCAATGGCAGCCATTTTTCAAAATGGCCGACAGATATACATATTTTTAAATATCTCGGCTTCTATTTCTCTTAGAAGTGTCATCTTAGTGTCTAATCATACATATTTAGAGACGATGATTCCAATAGTACCATCTAAAACCAGCTCTGGCTTCAACAGCGGCCATTTTTCAAAATGGCCGACCAAAATCGTGATTTTTTAATATTTCAGCATTAAATCCCCTTAGAATCGTCATCTTGGTGCCTAAATATACATATTTAGGGACAAGGATTCCAATGGGGCCTCCCAAAACTTCACCTGGCCTCAATGGTGGTCATTTTCAAAATGGCCGTCCAAAATGTGAATTTTGCAAATCCCTCTTTTCGAGTCGGCCATTTTGGAAAATGGTGGTCATTGAGGTCACTGGGAACTATGTGATGGCCCTATTGAGATCCCTGACTGAAATGTGCATGTTTTGACACCAAGATGACAATTCCAAGTGAACTGAAAGCCGAGATATTATCAAATCCCTCTTTTTGGGTCCGCCATTTTGGAAGATGGCCGCCATTGAGGCCATGAGGAACTTTGTGATGGCCCTATTGGGATCCTTGACCTGAGATGTGAAAGTTTTGACACCAAGATGACGATTATAACTTAATTGAAAGCCGTGATATTGACAAATCCTTCTAGTTGGGTCGGCCATTTTGGAAAATGGCCGCCATTGAGGTCAAAGAGAACTTTGTGATGGCCCTATTGTGATCCTTGACCCGAAATGTGTATGTTTTGACACCAAAATGACGATTCCAAGTGAACTAAAAGCCGAGATATTGAAAAATCCTTCTTTTTGGGTCGTCAATGACGGCCATTTTGGAAAATGGCCGCCATTGGGGTCATGGGGAACTTTGTAATGCCCCCATTGGAATCCTTGACCTGTAATGTGTATGTTTTGACACCAAGATGACGATTCTAGGTGATTTGAAGGCCGATATATTGAAATATCTGTAAATCGGTCGGGCTTGAATATACATGGAATACTAAGCAAGAAGACAGTAACTCAAGTTACTGCTTTTTTGCTTAGCACGACGACCCAATTTTGAGATACTGTTAATTTCGTTTCGGTTTTTTTCCATGTTCCCGGACCGATACCGTTTCCTTGCTTCCAGATATGATAGAACATGTTGTCAGGATGTGAAAACAAGTGCTAACTCAAAAACCGAAAAACTTGAGTTACTGTCTTTTTGCTTAGCACGGCAGTATAGACAAACACGAAAATGTGAAAGAAACTATTAATTTTTGTCATGGGTTTGATATGGTTAAAGCCTTTGTAATATTTATAACGTGATCCATCACGTTTTCTAGGTGTTTACAGACCTCACTGCGCTGCCATTCATTTATAGCGCTCATATAGTAGCTGCTGACAACAGTTACTGACGGGCCGTTTTGGCTAATCCTGATTCCAACATCAACTGTCTATTTTAACAACTATGGGAAAGGCAATTAATATTATTCTTCTAGTTTCATTTGGACTTTTACAATTAAATATAGTTTTTGAAAAAGGTATCGAAATTTCAGAAGTAGATTTAATATTGTTATAATTATTCCAAAGTTAAACGTCATCTCAACGCAACAAGGCAACAGTCTTCGACAGCCTGCTCGATCTTCCCGACATGACTTATGTTAGAATAATTATTATAATAGACAAGCGCTTCGCGTCATCCGTACAGTGGCAATCAACCGTTGGAGGTGAGGTGACACATTGTTACGCCAGAGGTGAGGTGGGGTCTGACAGATCCCAACACATAATTTTGTTTTCAAGTCGCGATATCAAATGGAAAACATTAATTTGAGTTAAAATATTCTTCTATGATCAATTATCAACTAAACAGGCGATTATCACGAACAAATATTTGTTTTCAATCCTTATTAGATGGCCAGAAGGTGAACCCATCAATTGTGTACTTTGCCCGTGTAAGTTCCGTTTGTATACGAAAAATCGCAATTTTCTTCAAATATACATTAAAATTTAAGAAACTGTCGTTCAAAATTCCTGAAATTTTGGTAAAGTGTCCGTAGGCTATTTCATATTCACAAAGGAAGCAAAAAATTATCCAAACTGGTTTGACGTTTTCTCCCAAAAAAATTAAAGTAGAATAAATGTTCGCTTCTACTTCTCATTGTCTGGTGTATGAGCATTTGTTACACCGCCCACTCAAGAAACTAGTCAGAAGCGCTCCCGACTTCAGCGTGGACACTGAATCACAGTTTAATGAAGCGCATGAGCAATTACGAGTGAATGACTTGGTCAGTTCCCTACGCGATATCTTCAGGTAAATTTAAACCCAAACCTCCCAACATCAATGCATTTAATATACCAATACGCCACGGTCCACGGCGCCCCACATAGTAGACCTGTAGTCGGCCAAAATGGAAATTTTCCTGATATCGTTTTTCCATGACTGCAATGTCTTCTTGAAATCGTTCACCGTCCTCAACAGTCATTATGTCAATTGTCCATGCCGCAGTTGTCAGGAAGAAACTGCAAGTGGGAATGGAGAAGTGGATCTTTAAGACACATCGCAGCCAAATTTGTGATACATGGATTCATAGACAACATGTCCAGGATTCTGGTGAGTTCGTTGTAAACGGCCATAGAATATTTAATACGCCGCCAAGAAAACGATCCGGCGTAATATAAAAGCCTTAGGACCGTAGGATATCAAAATTCGTCTGTTCAGAATAACAAGGACGTATCCCAACGCTAAAAGTGCCGGGGATACGTCCTTGTTATTCTGAGGTTTAGTTGAGAATCCAATGCTCGAAACGAACATTCAAGAAGGTATAATTCTTCCACTGTGCGTGCAATTCCCCATTCAAATCTGTCAATCCATCCATCCGTCCATCCGTCCATCATCGATTCATCATTGCTGTTCTGCATTAATTGAGCGAAACTCTCTCTAATGTCCTGGGTACGACGTTAATACTGCATCCATCCTCCGCCACAGGGAACCAACAGCGTCTCTGTGCCGGTGTAGTGCGAAATACTATCCGGGCAACAGAAACGATCCGGCCACGCCCACTACGTTGCTAGGATGCCATTTCGCACGACTTACGTGCGAAATTTAATCCGTTGACAAATACGATCCGGGTGCCTGACCAACTTGTTAACAATAGCAATAGTCTGTTTATTTAACATAATAACTCGGTGTGCAAAAACTACTGTAATTCACGCCTATAAGTGTGATTGTGGTTTAGTAACATTACGAATATGCAAGTATATTTAGTAGATAACGTGATTCTAAGAGACGAAGCGGTGTTAAGTAGCCTACCGTTGGGAGAGTATTCGATTTTTAGAATGGAAAATCCGCGTCGGAAAAGTGAACTAATTTATTGATGTTGTCCATTTATTTGTAATGACAAGATTGTAAGGTATATTTAAAGAAGTGTCCCTTTCGAGTTTTCAGATTCAGTACGTTAAAATGATGGCATTCCGGAGGCTGAATGACAACATTAACGAACTAAATCATATCATTTATCTTAAACACCTTTTTACCACGATCTTACAAACCTATATAAATTTTAACTGCAGTAGTGTCGTCATAACCTTGCAACTGATGTAAAACTACGCGATCATGCTCTATTCTCACTTCCTGGAACCTGGTGAGAATTGCCAGAGGTTGTGAGGGTTCAAGCCCCAGACTTTCTTGGAACCCCGTAGTGTTTTCCAAGCTCTAAAAATCAACGTCAGACCCCAGACCGCCTCTTACTTTTCTAGAATTCCACTACTACAGCAGTTCACACCCATCTCAAGTCTTCAAGTTCTTAAGTCAAGTCACACTGCATCATCTCTTGAACTATCCGGTTTTCTGGTTTTTCTTTCACCCTGGGCATTCCACTCAAAAACTAAAGTATCGCCTGGTTGCGATTTGCCCGGGGGGTTGCGGGAGTTCAACCCCCCCACCAGTTAGGACCCCATAATCAAGTTCTCATTAAGACCCATTAGCCATCACCTTAGCTTAGACTTTAGTCCTTTCCATGCAGATCTGCACAACGGGCAACGCATTCCACTCTGTTTATCACCACCTTAACAGCATCGCTCCACATCATCTCGAGACATCACAGATCCTCTCGCACCGTCTCCATCCAGTTCTTCCTTGGTATCCCTCTACTACGTCTTGCCTCCGGGGTCCAGATCGTTGCTTGTTTGGATCTTCTCTCTTGATCCGTTAAGAAACCAAGTCCATAATTATAGCCTAAATCAACGTCTGGGTCAGTTATTTTTCATCAGCTTCACTGCTGAAGTTATCCAATAATAAGCTTTGTTCAAATACATGAAGTTTTGAATGAGAGCAAATTTATTTATTAAGGAACGTTTTACAAGAAAATATGGTGTCTAACGAATATAAGTTTAAATTTACTCAAATACAATTTCAACACATCTGTCTAACTGAAAATAATTTAATCTCTTGGCTCTTGTCCCTCAACACTTTACTCTGGTAGTTATTTAACACTATTTAATACTATTTAACACTATTTATTACTATATAGGCCTACTCTATAACCCGCATCTTGCTTTCCGCCAGCATGCAACCCGGATCATATTTGTCAACGAAAACGAGGCAGAGGCGTGAACGTTGCTATCTGACGTCATATGTCACGTGAACCAATGACAGAGGTTTTCGGATAGTTTTTGTTGCCGGATAGAATTTCGCACTACACCGGCAACAAAAAGTATCCGAAAACTTCTGTCCATTGGTTCACGTGACATATGACGTCAGATAGCAGCGTTAGACGCCTCAGCCTCGTTTTCGATGACAAATATGATCCGGGCTTATTGTAGTTGACTGCAGAAAACAAAATGCGGGATCTTTATAAATAATATTACATACTAATTATTAGAAATCCCTCCATCTTTATTCTTTTTATTTATCATGAACGAGACATTATTGTAATCTTATTGCGTTGCAATGTCTCAAAAATTTGGTCGGAACTTCTGAAGTGCACGCGACAGGACACAAGTGGAGAGCTATTATAGTCCATGCATGTGACCAACCGTCGTGCAGCGACGTCGGTGATTGACATGACATGACAAGCAGCTTCAACCGTGTCCCATATCCAGACAATTCTGTAGTTATTACCGTTCTAATTCTCGCGAATCGTTGACCCGAGCATCTTGCAGCAGAGCGCAAACAGTGGCGGCGCCAGGGGGGGCTAGGGGGGCTAAGCCCCCTCTATCGGCAGCTCAGCCCCCCAAAACAAAACGAGGAAAATATCTACAACTGCTAACTTCGAATAAGAAAGCTAGACAGTGACCAACGGCAATGAAAACAACTATGTATTGGGCTTATCCTAATAGAATCCACCGCATATAATATTTTTGCCAAATATCCGCCCCCCGGACCCATCATGAGGTTATGTATACCATAATATATTATGTAGCCCGCCGGCCGGCTGAGGGGCTACACCTGAGTCTTATACAATCACATGCGAAATGGGGTTTTCAATTAGCAGCAGCACTCATGGTGAGACTTTGGGGGCTTGGGGACGGTCCCCAAGTTTGTGGTCAAACCCGGCCCTAGGGTGTGCGGGGCCCAAGGCAGCAAGAGATTCTCTGACAATGGTTTTGAAGCATAACATTTACGAAGTTGATTTCCTGCCAATATGGTAAGGAGGCCTACTGTAGGCCTATATCATAGTCTTTGATATTCTAGAAAACCTGAATTCCACAGGTAGGCCTAGCCCAGGGCTGAAAAGTGGTTTGGAAAGTTGCCTGGTCTGACTTTGACGGACGAGCCGAAGCGTTTGAGCCGAAAATTTTCAGAAATCTTGTTTTGGTCATTCGCCCAAAATTGTAAAAATTTATCCCATTTTTGGTACCTTCATGACGACCTTTTTTAGTCATTTGCCCAAAAAAATTTAAAATCCTACCATTTTTATCGATTTATTTTGTTTGACGACCTGTTTTTTTAGTTGTTTGCCCACAAATTGTTAAGACTTGTTTCCGGGCTGATACCCGGCACCAGCACTGTCCAGCAGGTCACGAGAATCAATGCCGGGTCGCAGACCCTGACAGACCCGGCTCACTTTCAGCTCTGGCCTACAGCCTACAGTAGTTGTGATTCGCTTTATTTGCAGACTCATGGGCGGAGTTTGGTCTCAGCTCGGGGGGGCGGGTGGGGGGGGAGGGGCTAAATAAATGTTCCGCGGATCACCATTATAATAATAGTCAAGTCAACTTCAAAACAGCAGGTCGTTGATAACACTAGAATCAAAATTATGCCCTAAAACACCAGAAAATCGTTGGTAACACTAAATCAAAATAATATCCTTAGTCACCCTAAATCGTTGATAACGCTAGAAACAAAATGATGTTCTTAGACACCCGACAATCGTTTGCAACACTGGAATCAAAATGATATCCTTAAACACCCGAAAATCGTTGAAAACTGGAATCAAAATAAAGTCCGTAGCCACCGGAAAATCGTTGGTAGCACTGGAATCAAAATGATATCCTAAAACACCAGAAAATCGTTGATAACACTGGAATCAAAATGTTGTCTTTAGACACCCGACAATCGTTGTTAACACTATAATCAAAGTGTTGTTTTTAGACACTCGAAAATCTTTGATGAAAACTATCTACAAAATGATGTCCTTAGACACCCGAAAGTCGTTGGTAACACTGGAATTTAAATGATATCCTTAGACACCCGAAAATCGTTAATAACACCAAAATCAATATAAAGTCCTTAGACACCCGACAATCGTTTGCAACATTGGAATCAAAATGATATTCTTAAACACCAGAAAATCGTTGATAACACTGAAATCAAAAGTAATTCTTTAGACACCCGAAAATCGTTGGTAGCACTGAAATCAAAATGATATCCTAAAACACCAGAAAATCGTTGATAACACTGGAATCAAAATGATGTCCTTAGATACGCGAAAATTGTTGATAACACTGGAATCAAAACGATGTTTTTAGACACCCGAAAATCGTTGATAACAGTATAATCAAAATGATGTTCTTAGACACCCGAAACTCGTTGGTAATACTAGAATCAAAATGAAATCTATAGACACCCAAAATTCGTTGATAACACTGGAATCAAAACGATGTTTTTAGACACCCGAAAATCGTTGATAACAGTATAATCAAAACGATGTTCTTAGACACCCGAAAATCGTTGGTGACACTGGAATCAAAAAAGATATACTTAGACACCCGAAAATCGTTGATAACATTGGAATCAAAATAATGACTTAGACGCCCGAAAAGGTGTTTTAAACAAAATTTGACGTCTAAAAAGGTGTTCCGGAAATTTTGACAGCTAAAAAAGTCTTCAAAAATTTTGAAAACTAAAGTAAGGTGCCATCAAAAATTTTGACAAATAAAAAAAATTTCTTCAGAAATTTTGACTCTTAATCAAAGGTGTCTTTAGACATTTTTACGACTAAAAAAGGTGTTCTCAGACATCTTGACGACTAAAAAGTCGTCAGAAATTCTCCGCCGAAGAAACACTACAGAAATCAAATCCTGGCTACGGCCTTGGAGGCTGGGGGAAGTTGTGCAGTTCAAAACATTTCTTTAAAAACCCGTGCATTCTTATACTGGTAGTCGGCGACACTGCAAAACGACTTCTTGTTGAAGGTTTCATGATTTTATCATTCATAAATGGATGGCAAAAAAGAGCCTAAAAAGGCTCCAGTTGAGGTCAACAGAGCTAAAAAAAATGCGTTGGTGGCTGGGGCTCCGCCCCAGACCCCGCTGGGGGAGCTTACCACGCTCCCCCAGACCCCCTACTC
This sequence comes from Lumbricus rubellus, assembly GCA_945859605.1. Classification (NCBI taxonomy): domain Eukaryota; kingdom Metazoa; phylum Annelida; class Clitellata; order Crassiclitellata; family Lumbricidae; genus Lumbricus; species Lumbricus rubellus. Next base: position 7,663,440 of record OX243821.1, read on the forward strand.
GGTATGGGCTTCGTAAAACAAAAATTCGGCCATGGGGCTTCAGCCCCCCCCAAACCTGAATTCCTGGCGCCGCCACTGAGCGCAAACTCAACTGACGTCGTCTCCCTACAATTATACTCGTCTACATCGTTTGAAGTCAACTTACCCTGACACCGCAGCCATGGATTCTGCAATGCAAAAGTTCAAACACCCAAAACACCCCCTAGCTACGGCCTTGGCTGGTACCGTGAATTTTCCCAACAGCTTCTGTTCTCGGTAATTGAAATTAAATGAAAGTTGCATGCTAATTTTAAATTTTTTTAGAGCAATGTATCTTATTAAAAAAAACTAAGATTTTGCAAAACTTAGAGAACAATAATGATAATTATATTTATATACCTCATAAACCGTTTCAATTGAGGCTATAAATATGAAAACGCATTTGCAAACGCCAATGCAGCTTCACTTCTATAGAGTGAACAGAATGATAGTGAAAATATCGTTTTCACACTGACCTTGATATTCATTAATTCATTCATTCATTCAATAGTGCGCTTCTTCAGAGGGATTACTCAGAAGCGCTCCCGATTCTAGCACGAGGAAAAGGACAGTTTTGTGTTTAATCAAATATGTTTCATTAATAACCCTAGAAAATAGACGTAGCTCCTGTGTAAGCCCATTCCAGACGACTGATACATGTATATTGAAGTTTATCAGTGGGTGGGGCACGAACAGGGAGAAGGAGAGCAAAGTGCCAGTTTAAAATCCGAAAACGATGCGGCCGACCCTCGGATCGAGGATGGCTGACATTGTTTCGACGTTAAACGATTCACAACGTTAGCGCATTTGTAAGTAAAGTCTAACAGACAAAATATGTCATTTGACACCTTTAAAACATGCTCAATTACGTGGTAAATTAACAAAATGAAGCACCTTTGCGCCTCAGCAACATCGGTGAATAAGTGTGTGTAGTTGCAGTTTAACGTCGCTGCCGAAGTCGCGGGAATGTCACGCAGTTAGAAAATTTTGCACTGTATTCAATAATTATTAGTTAGAGACACCATGAAGCACACCTTTAAAATGTTTCTGAACAAATTATATGAGATTGCTTAATGGCCTTGAAGTATATGACTTATGTTCTGTTATATAGCCCGACTACTCTAAAATCCGTAATTACAGAGCTGTATTACGCCAAACAAAAAATTTCTGCTGAGGGCAACGACCTTTGTTGTCATAGGCCCTCGCCAAATCTCAATCATCCTCCTCCGTAATTATATAGCGCCTTTGTTTGTATAAAAGGCATATAGACATATAGACATCGTCTGTTTAGAGTGCAACGGTTCTAACTCCACTTTTTGAAATTGTTCAGGAGAGCAAATCTAAAGTTTCGATGATTGCCAAAAATCCAGATTATAATCGAGATTAATGGAAATTTGGATAGCAGATTAGATCCTTAGTTGGAATAATATCAGGGGCGGAAACCTGGTCCGAACTTTGGGGGGGGGGGGGGACGGACGAGCGGCTGAAGGTCGATCGCTGAAGCGCGAAGCGCCGAGTTGGGAGGGGTGAAGGAAGGCTGTTTTTTAATGTCCACATCTAATTGTAGACATTTTAGCTGTCATAATTTCTTATGTGCTGCAACCTATTATGCCAAACATTTTTTTTTGAGGGCAACGGCCTCTGTTGTCACAGGCCCTCGTCAAATCTGTCATTCAAGAAATTTAATGTAGAGATGATTATCATTACCTTCTATCCCGCCAAGGAATTATTAATGTTCGATAATGTAACTTGTAGATTTTATATAATATCTTTTCCTCTTCCCATGTTAGACTTGTCTCTTTGTATCTTCGGGTGTATAATTGAATAGATTATGAGATCTGTATAAAATGCAAAATACCATTGTTTGTTTGTTCATGCAAATGAATTATAAAGGTGTTTTATGACTTCCGTCATTTGTTAGACTTGTCAATAAATACGCTAGCGTTCAGTTTCTTTAACGTTAGACGGTTAGAACTTGGTCGACATTTAAAATTTTATCATTTTTTTAAATCCTGCAAGTCTTCGATTTCTCGCTCCGACCAATCGCAACATCGATCTGGAAAATGAATTAAATAATACCAACATTTTTATAATGATTCGAACATGTCGATGTCTAGTTTTGAATATTGCAGTTTTTCCAGCTCCATAATCAACTCTGGATCCTCTGTTAATTAATTTGTGCACATGATTGCTTGTAGTTCAGTTCTGTAGTTAAGTCTCCAATCGAACTGGTACAGAAAAATGAAGCCATGTTGGATTAGTATCATGATTACCGCTGGTTTTTTTTACAAAATATTATTCTATCGAAATCGACCGTCTTATTAATAGTACGTTGTAATCGCTACTTTGATGATCTTGCTCAGCGGGATCCTGATCCCATTGTAGACAATGCTGTAATATCGTAGGTGTTTCGTTTTGCTTTTTTTGCAGACTGTTACAGTTGGTTGTAATAAAAAAAACTAGATTGATTGAAACAGCCATGATTATTCATAAGTAATAACCAAAAGAATGACTTTGAATTGTATACGGGCGGAGAGAGGGAGCCAGTAAAGTTGTTCAGCTAAGACAATGTTGAGATGTGGATGAATCAAATACACGTGGGGATCTTCTACGATCTCATAAAATAATATTATTGACAGCAGCTCGACCCATTTTTTAAAACGCGTTAGACTAAGCAAGAATCCAATAAATATTGATTTCAGTTGCGTACTGGCAGCTTTCGATTCAAAAAGGTTCCTCAGAGGAGGGCTTAACGTGGGCCTCTATAGCTCAGTGGCAGAGCACTGGTATCGTAAACCAGGGGTCGTGAGTTCAAACCTCATCTTTATGCGTTTGACTGGCAGGGGCTGATTCGGTCAAGGGCGGGGGGCAAGCCGGCCACGCTCCCCATCAATTTGAAAATTGCATGGACGTGGTTGTTGTTTTGGTTTTAATCCATGCAGCGGAACAAGGCGAGAGAGAAAGTAGCAATACGACTAGAGAGATCGTAGTATATTACGAATAGATTAAGGCCATAGCCTAATTGCGGCTAAAAAAGTCATCAGTTCTTTTCTAGAAGAATTCAGCTGCAGCTTTTGATGAGTTGTACATGTATGTGACGCACTCTTAAGATTTGGCGTAGTAGATTTAATTATAATGAATAATAAATGGCAGCGAGGCGCTATTAATTAACGACGAAGTCTCATGCAAATAATTTTTTTCACTGATTGTGTATTTGTATGATTAAAAAGTTTATTGTTGTCGTAGGACATTGAAAACCGTTGAAAAAATGAAACTTGCAATTTTATGTCTGTGAAGGATCATTGTTTTTATGAAACCAGCGACAAAATATAAATATTATTAGATCAATATGTTTTAAAGGTGAATACGAGTCAACAGGTTAGTGATTAGCAATCAGACAAGTAATTATAGCTCATCATTGAACCTCATTCGGCGCTTTTCGCGACTACATTTATATGGAATACTCGGAGTAAAAATTATTATTCCGATCGGTTTTTCTATTCAAGTGTTCGCTACAAAACGCGAGCGTACTTCAGTTAGTTCAGAGTGGAATCTCGGTTTTCGTTATTTCAGCCCCTCTTCCCCCAAGAATCCACATTGGCAGACTCCGGTGAAGAGGAGTGGTGAAGGTAATCGATGTAGTCTTTTCACCTTGAGATTGACATTGCCAATGTTCGAGCAGTGGCGGAGTTATTATTTATTAGTTATTTGATTATTGATTAGTTATTTAATTATTGATGCTTGTGCAATAAAGTCGGAAGTTCTAACAATGCCGACAAGCAAATGGCGAAGCTTGTAGCGTAAAATAAACACAAATTTTTTTTATTTATACTGTTCGTTATCTACATTTAAAAGGTATCTAATTTAATATCTGAAATGCAAGAGATTAAATACAAACGCGTGAGCGTCATGCTTTTCACTTTGCAAGCAGACCAACATGTTTGACATTCCTAATCTGTCATTATCTTAATTAAGAACTTATGTGGTGCCACTGTTTAATGGCGACGTCATTTCTATGCTATAATTCTAGTGGCATTGATTTCTGTTTAACGACGCCAATGCATTGAGAAGATTACTTGCATCGCCATCATCCTCATTTCTCCATCAGCAACGATCTGGCAAAACCTGAAGATTCGCTTTACAGTTAACCCTATGACGCACACCTTCCGCGCCAACGCATTTAGCACACCTGGGGTCCAATGGACCCCACCGATAACATGGGTTGAAATTATATCAATTAGATAGAAGTAGAGGCCCAATAAGGCGGCTGACTCATTTGACCAGTACAGCCTTGACTTTCGCCAATTTGACCAGTACAGCCTTGACCTTCGGACAATTTGACCAATACCAGCCTAAAAAAACTGAGTGCCCGCGCAGTTTGACCAATATAGCCTTACTTTTTCATATTCGGCGTCTGTCGTAAAAAAGTAAAAAAATAAAAAAGTAAAAAAAATTTTTCTCTGGCGTATATAAAATGACAGAAAAAATGGAATATACGGCTCGGCCTAAAGACAAGAGATTCCAATATAAAATGGACTACTCATCGTATAATCTGAAAGAATTACGACAAATTCCTAAACAGAGAGGACAAAGAGGATACTCGAGTTTGCGAAAAGCGGAACTCATAGCGTTCATATCGCAGGGAGATCGACTAGGCGCTCGGGCACAGGTCAACAAAACACCAGCGCATACTCCCGCCACTGTGCGAGAATTGCGAAAAATTGCAAAAAAGAGAGGCGTGCGAGGATACTCGAGATTAGCAAAAGCGGAACTTACGGCATTCTTGTCTAATACTTGGAAATTTTTGAATACGGGAAAAAATAAAACAGTTTTCTCGGATTGGCTGACTCGCGAGATTAGTGAGTTACCCCCTCAAATAAAACCGCCCATTCATAGGTTCAAACTTCGAGAGACTGCGACGGCTATCAAAGGGTTTACAAAAAGATACACGATCGATGGCGATAACGGGATCGATGTTGCAACTTTTCTCAAGGCTGTAAGACCGCAGGTAGTTAGGCTGCTAGGGAAAAATCGCGGGGTAAAAGTTCAATTCGATCTCATGTGCGTAATGGAGAAAGTAGATATGAAAACCGGCGAAGTAGTAACGGCTGAGCCTAATTTCAAATCAAAGAGTGATATTATTTTAGAAGCAACCGATGTGAGGGAAATATATACCAACGCAGCGGATAAAATTAAGGAGAGCATGGCAAGTTTTCAGATGCGGGGGAGTAATTGGAGATTCAAAACCGTTTTGAAGTTGGATATCGATACAGTGGTATATAAACCATTGAAAGGAAGTTCTTATATTCCACTTCCAGATTATTTAGCGAATAAAAAGGCTATTATTAATATGAAGAACGAAGACGATGAATGCTTCAAGTGGTGTGTAACGCGAGCTGTAAACCCCGTCGACAAAAATACAGAAAGAATTACGAAAGAATTAATTAGACAGTCTGAGGAACTCAATTGGTCTGGTATCGAATTCCCCGTAGCAGCGGATGCTAATGTGATGAGTAAGTTTGAGCGAAATAATAATATTAGTGTTAATGTTTTTGGTTACGAGAAAGAAGCGAATGTATTCCCACTATATATATCAAAGCATGAGAATGATAGGTGTGTAGATCTATTACTCATTTCTGATGGGGAAAAGAAGCATTATTGCTGGATCAAGAATTTTAACAGATTGCTAGCACTACGAACAGAAAAATCCCATAATTCAATGCACTATTGCAGAAGATGTTTAATCGGTTTTAGAAAGGTAGAATCGCTTCGCAAACATACTGAGTACTGTTCGCAGCAGGACGCCCAACGAATAGAACTTCCGGAACCTGGGACTATGCTAAGTTTTACACATCACTATAGAAAGATGCGCGTACCGTTTGTGTACTTTGCCGACTTTGAGTCGTTCATCAAACCTATCGGTACATGCCAGCCCGTTCCTAGCACGTCTTACACCAACAAGTATCAAAAACATACGCCCAGCTCGTTTTGTTATCATTTGAAATGCTTCGACGACGATGTTTATTCTCAAGAGCCGGTGAGGTTTACAGCTGAAAACGAAGACGATGATGTCGCTCAGAAATTCATAGACAGTCTCGAAGAAAATGTGAAACGAATATATAATCAGTTCAAATTCCCAAAGAAAATGATATTCGGAAAGAAAGAGCAGGAGCTTTTCGACTCGGCTACTGTTTGCCATATATGTGGGGGAGAATTTATAGACGATGAAAAACGAGTACGAGATCACTGTCATTTGACTGGAAAATTTAGAGGTGCCGCTCACAACCTTTGTAATCTGAAATACAAAGTCCCCAAGTTCTTCCCTGTCATATTTCACAATTTGACAGGTTATGACAGCCATTTATTTATCAAGAAATTACGGGGTGAACACGGCGAGAAAATCAAATGCATTCCCTGTAACGAAGAAAAGTATATCTCATTCAGCAGAGAGGTCGTCGTCGATAAATTTGTAGACGCAGATGGAAAAGAGAGAGAAGTCAAACGCGAATTACGTTTTATCGATAGTTTTAGATTCATGCAGACGAGTCTCGACGCGTTATCGAAAAATCTTCAGAAAGATCAGTGCAAGAATTTAGGGAAATTTTTTGAGGGTGAGAAGTTGGATCTTTTACTCAGAAAAGGCGTTTACCCATATGATTACGTCGACGGTGTTGAAAGATTAAACGAAACCGAATTACCATCGAAGCATGCCTTCTATTCAAAACTAAACGATTCGGGCATCAGCGAAAAAGATTACGAGCACGCGAAAACGGTATGGGACAAATTTGAATGCAAAACATTACGCCAATATCACGACTTGTACAATTTATCGGATGTTCTATTATTAGCGGATGTGTTCGAAAACTTTAGAGACGTCTGTATGAAGAACTACAACCTAGATCCTGCGTGGTATTATACTTCGCCTGGACTTTCTTGGGACGCGGCGTTGAAGACGACTGGTGTAGAGTTGGAGTTGCTGAGTGACTACGATATGTTGCTGATGATCAAGCAGGGAATACGAGGAGGCGTCAGCACGATTTCACATCGATACGCGAAGGCGAACAACGAGTACATGGGGGAAGCTTTCAATCCCACCCAGCATTCAGTATTCATTCCATACTTGGACGCGAACAACTTGTACGGATGGGCGATGAGCGAGCCGCTACCGACTCGCGGGTTTGAATGGATGAACGATGACGAATTGAATGATTGGAAAAACATTACCGAACGAGATGGAGTGGGATGTGTGTTAGAAGTCGACTTAGAATATCCAGAGGAATTGCACGACCTGCATAATGATTATCCTCTCGCCCCAGAGAGTGTAAAACCCGCGGGATCGAATGTAGCGAAACTCATTCCAAACTTGAATGACAAAGTAAAGTATGTAGTTCATTACGAAAATTTAAAATTGTATGAAAGTCTCGGATTGAAAATCGTAAAAATACATCGAGGAATAAAATTCGTGGAAAGTGCCTGGCTGAAAAAGTATATCGATCTGAATACCAACCTGAGAACGAAAGCTACGAACGATTTTGAGAAAGACTTTTTCAAACTGATGAACAATAGCGTTTTCGGTAAAACAATGGAAGCTATCGAGAATCGAGTTGACATACGATTGGTGAGTGATGAGAAGGAAGCTATCAAGCTAGTCGCGAAAACTAATTACGACAGACCAACGATTTTCGATGAAAACCTCATCGCCGTTCACATGAAAAAGACCAAGTTGTTTTACAACAAGCCGATATATCTAGGGATGTGTATATTGGACGTTAGTAAGACGCTCATGTATGAGTTTCATTATAATTACATCAAGGCCAAGTACGGAGATAGGGCCAAGCTATTATTCACCGATACCGATTCTTTGGCGTATGAAATTAAAACGGAAGACTTCTACAAAGATATTTCCCCCGACGTCCAAAGTATGTTCGATACTTCAGACTATCCGAGCGATCACCCGTCGGGTATAGAATCCGGCGTTAATAAAAAAGTGGTTGGTATGTTCAAAGACGAGGCCGCGGGAAAGCAAATCGAAGAATTTGTCGGACTGCGATCCAAGTTGTACTCTTACAAGATGGCGGGTGAAGACTACAAGAAATGTAAGGGTGTGAAAAAGAACGTCGTCAAGAAATCAATCACTCACGCAGATTACAAAGACTGCGTGTTTACGAAAAGACAACAGTCGAGAGCGATGAACGTCATTCGATCCTACCGCCATGAAATTTACACCGAAGAAGTAAATAAAATAGCTCTGTCTGCCGACGACGACAAAAGAGTAATAATGGATGACGGGATCCACACCCTAGCCTATGGACACTACACGTTGAAAACTAAACAAAATAAAGAATAATTTACACTAATATAAAATGGATGCGGCAAAAAAAGTGTGTAGCAAATGCAAAATAGAAAAAAGCTTGGACGAATTTCACAGAAGAGCGGGTATTACCCCAGCTGTAAAATTTGTAAAAATGCCAAAGTGAAAGAACTTGCGCACAAATACGCAAGACAGGAAATTAGGGAGACAAAAGACACAAAAGTTTGCAGCCGGTGTAAGGTAAATCAGGACATATCGGAATACGTCAACAATCGATTTCAAAAAGATGGAAAGGCGAATGAATGCAAAAATTGCAGGCATAAATATTATCTCGCCTGTGTAGAAGCCCGAAAGCTCATTAGTTTGTAAAACATCTAGATGAAATATTAAAATGAGCTATACAACTGTGAAAAACATAAATGTCGAAGGCGTAGTTCTCCCGAATCATCCGTTGACGAATTTTGAACTACTAGATGCCGTGAAAAAGCTCAATATTCCTAATTTCCGGGGAGTATTTCTCAGAGACGAGCTGCCGAAGAAACCTAGACGGGCTGAATGCGGGATATTGAATCTAGACGATTCTAATGGAACCGGCTCGCACTGGGTCGCTTTTTCAAAAAACGGCAAGGACAAAATATATTTCGACAGCTATGGCCTGCCCCCTCCTACAGAACTGGTAAAGTATTTACATAGTCCCGTGTACTACAATAGCGAGCGCGTGCAGCCCGACAACGAAGTGTTTTGCGGTCATCTATGCCTGCACGTCCTGAAAAAAACATGCAAAGATGGAGTGACTTTTCAAGAAGTTATAAACAGCCTGCATTGAAAATTATATTCAGATGTAAAAAATGCCTGTTGATAAATTTGGACATACAGATTCAGGATCTACGCAAAGAGTAATTGCCGGGGGAGTTACTGAAAGTCAAGTAAATAGTACTTTTCTACGGCTAGATGGAGCAAACCCGGCGACTGGCGACCTAAATATGAGTGGTCATACTATTAGAGGTCTGCCTACCACGAATACAGCGAATACAGCGAATACTCCGGAAGCGGGAATAGATGAGGCTGTGAGTCGGGGGCAAGTAATAGATTTACTGCAGAATCACGACGACGTCCCGACCGGCAATAATCATTTGACGAATAAGAAATACGTTGATGAACAACTTACTTCGAAAGTGGCGACAGTGGTAGGACCCGCGGTTAGCGCTTGCAGTTCAACTCAGCAGGCTATACTCGCTAGAACTCACACTGCAGTTACTTTTGACGTAATCAGATGCGGCACTGCAAGACACGGTATTGAACAGGGTATCGGAACGACTTCTTTCTTCCCCAGTAAAGCCGGGTACTATATCGTTTCGGCGTACATAGAATTTTGTAACAATAGTAATACCGCGTATGGCACCGTCCACCTACATAAAAATGGGGCTTCGTACATGCAAATTGCGGGCGGAGGGAGTACGAAAGGTTCGCAAAACCATTCAATCGGTAGTAACATAGTTTTTCTAGACGAGTTCGATTACCTCAGCATACACGCTTTTTCATCCATCGCTACGAACATTTTGTGTAGGGACTTTTCAGCGGCATTCTTACGTCCCTGAATTAATAAAAATTATTATATTCAAAATGCCTGTTGATAAATTTGGTCATACAGATTCAGGATCTACTCAAAGAATAATTGCAGGGGGCGTTACGCTGTCCCAAGTAAACAGTACTTTTCTAAGGTTAGATGGAGCAAATCCGGCGACTGGGAATCTAAATATGAATGGCAGCTGCATCAAAGGCCTGCCAATAACGAATAATCCGGATGCGGGAATGGATGAAGCGCTAAGTTGGGGGCAAGCTATAGATTTGATTACGAATCACGCGGGCATTCCGTCAAACGATAATCATTTGACGAATAAAAAATACGTAGACGAACGAATTGCATCGATAGCGCCTACACCCACTGCTGAGGATGCATTTGGCCCGGTGTTTAGTGTTTACGCCCTCTTGGCTCAGACTATCATCGCCAACACAATAACGCAAGTAACATTTGGAACTGTAAAATTCGATCCGGATAATTGTCTAGTCAATTCGAACCGTTTCCTTCCTCGGAAAGCCGGCTGTTACATGGTTGCGACGTGTTTGGAAATACGCGACAGTAGTGGTAAATATTTCGAAAGTGTTGGCTTGTACAAAAGTGGGGGAGTGTACACGCATATTGTCGGCGGCGTTGTTGACGGCTTTGGGTTGAAAAAATATGTATCGAGCACTACCCTAGTTCGATTAACTAATACCGATTATCTCGAGATATTTATTACTTCGCCTAATCCGGTAAATATTTTAGTTCGCGATTTTTCAGCTGCATACTTACGACCTTAGAATTCAAAACCGAATCAAGTTTTGAATTTGAGTACTACACTTCATCGACCATTCTATCATGAACTTCAATATACCACGCTCATTTTCTGACCGTCCGATTGAAACCTCAGTAACTTGTCTGAAATCACCGCTGCGTACGCTTCCGTGTTAGCCGGCGGAGCCGTATTAAACGTGCCTTTGATCTGGATATCGACCACCGATGACTTCAGACGCTCGGATTGCTTGCTCACGTCAAACACCATACTCGGAAACAGATCTTTGAAGTCCGAGGGTGTGATATTGCATTGCGTCATTAGTTCGTCCATTCCATAGTATTTTTCACTGAACGCGGCTGCTGCTCGGTACGCCCGCGCGAATTGTTGATTCGGAAATGATAGGTTGTAGTCGACAACTGGGTATCGGTCCTGGTTCATCATCACGAACATGTTCTTCAGATCGCAATGATTGAAAACGGATGGATTGTGTTCTTGATCGCCGCTTTTGTCGGTTTGAAAACCCAAGATGATGTACCTAGGCTTCTCAGGTAATGTCTTGACGCTAAGTCTCCAGCTAAAATTAGTCGACTGTGCGACGGAGGTGGTATCGCATTGACGGGCTCTGTACGCAACTGGCAGCGACGCTTTCGATTCGATCGTTTTGTACAATTGCATCTTCTCCATATCCGCGGGAATAACGTGAGGCATGAACCATGAGATTTTGTCTAGCCTAACTTTCCCTGCACCCGCGGCGGCGAGTCTAAAAATTGCGTCATCATCGGCTTTACGAACCAGAGTTAGCGTATGTTTCACACCAAAAACAACCTTGTCGTAATCATCGCAAAATCCGAAAATATGCTTCAATGGAACTACAAAGCTGAAAGTACCTTTGGCATTTGGTTTTTGAATTATATACGACTGTCTCACGGCGAAACCTTGATTATTCGCGATAGCAGCCGTCGCACCGCTGTCCTTGTACCACAACTGATTCAGACCTTGAGCTAGTTGAAAATCATTCGGGTATTTGAGTAATCCAAGCATCGTCGTTGCTTGACCTGGGTGAAATATCGATTCAATTTCCTGATTCGACAGGGAATAGGAAATTTGGCTGAAAAGATGCATGAGCCCATTATTCGTAAGAGTTGCTTCATCGGCATTGACGTAGAAGGTGTTGTCCGCCTTCGTCAATCTACCCTCGAACAGCAGGTAAGATTCCGCCGGATGACAAAATAGATCTTGAAGTTCGATGTTTATTCTAATCTCGCCGGAGGTGTTTAGATTCGCCCCCGATATCGGCTCATACTCGTACCATTCGTAGCGTTCAACGCTTTCATCGCTCAATGGTTGTTCGGTAAATCTCAGAATTTCAGATGATTGCATTTTTACTACTACGCGATAATATTTTTTACGCGACCTTCATTCCGGCGCCGTTTAGCGAGCGTACTAAATCTTGTATCGACATGGCGCCGTTCTTCTTCAGACCATCCCCCATCATCAGATTATTAATATTCGGGATATTCGAGTTCGAGCCTATGCTACCGACGCCACTCAGCCGCTCTAAAATTTGTCTAGTTTCTGGCGTAACAGCCTGTTTCTGAGGAGTAGGAGCAGGAGTAAACAGTTTGGCCACTGCTTTGTCCACTAATCGTTTGCCGGCGTCGATTGCGGTTGTTTTCCCAACATCGATGGCCTTTTTCCCAATTTCTTTCGCCGCGTCTTTACCCGCGTTGAGAGCGGTCGTTGCTAATTGTTTGGCGGCGTTCGACGTTACTAGTCGTTTGAAAAATCCCGAAATTGTATCGAATATTCCCGATCCTCCGATAACGTATTGTTTTCTATACCTCCTTCTATTAATGACTTGCATTTTTTCTGCATTTTACAATGTCATCATTATATTTTTGTAAGTATCTTTACTCAGCACTTCCTGCCTCAATAACGCGTCGCACATCGCCACGATCTCGTTTCTCACGCCGGTATTGCCTGCTTTGAAGCTTTGAAATCGTAGTTCTAGCTGTTTCGCTAATACGTTTGGATCTTCGGAAATAACGATTACACCACCCACACCTTTACCCACCGCATTACGAGTCCTCTTTTCCCATATCGGCTTGATAATTTCTCTATATTTGACGCTCGCAGATGCTTTCGGTTTGTTGGGATTTTTTGGCTGTCTGATAGCATCCGACGCGAGTAGAATCTCGGCGTAATCGTCTCTATCATTATTATCGTATATCGACGTGTTCGGCTGTTTCATCGTCAACAACTCCCAAAGCCCCGGAGTTCCGCTATACGTCTTATTTCCAACCGTCACATCGTCTCCTTGAATAAAAATCGGAGTGTCGCCGATGTAGAATTGACCATTTTTTGATCGTATTCCGAACGTCGTGTCTACGATTTTTCTATCGGAGGCGTATAATTGATGAAGGTACTTGGTGGCTACATCACCTAATTCTAAAGTTCTAATATCCTCAGTCGGATCGTCGCTATACGCTTCTATCGAGGGATACTGGGGAAATTGAACCTTCAACGAAGCGGGTAGCGTCTGTAGTGCGTTTGTAGTAGCTATCGAGTTTTCTTTGATGGCGGATAGTAAGACATTTTGCTCTTTGGAAATTGCGGATTGCGAATCGACGATAGGCTTGTACAGCTTGGTTAGTTCTTGTTGCAGCCCCGAATCCCCCAATCTCTCCGATAAAAAGTTCTGTTGAATATTCTTCTTGGATTTCAGAAACTCTTCGACTATGAAATTTCTTTTCGCCGGGTCATCTATCTTTAGAAACGACATTTTTAATAAAAAAATTAATGTTTTACGATGTGTTTTTCGACATGTTTTCCGACGTGTTTTTCTACATGTTTTTCGACATGTGTAAAAACACAAGTTAGACGTATTTTCAGACATAGCGACATAGGTCTACATAGCTCTACAAAACTCTACAACTCTACATGATTTCGTACATGTTCACGTTAGTCGTCTTTTTCACAGATTCGCTATTTTTCTCAAACATGCTTTGAAAGGACTGCCTGACCTCTTCTCTTCCCCGATCGATGAGTGATTGTTTCGTTTCCTCGTCCATCGCGTCCATCGCAACTTTCGACTTACTTTTAATTTCTTCTTTCATGCCATTGAATTTTTCAATCTCGCTTAGAATCAGAGAATATTCCTCATCTGAAATGTGATCATCCACGAGAGCTTTTGAAATATGGTCGCTGATCGTGTTGAGCTTCGCATCAGCTAGCGTTTTGACCTTTTCATGCTTCTCCGCCTTCAGAGCGAGCTTTTTACAGATTCGGCTGCCAATTATACTCAATAGCCCCGCACCTAGCGCTGCCCCCTCCATAGCAATAGCGATGGGGGCTGCAATTATGGTGGACAATACGCCGATTCCCGAAATCCCGAGCCCCATCGTGACCACCATGAGGAAGCTGTCTACTACACCGATTACGCTCACACTTCTATGGTACTTTTTACTCAACGTTGCTCTTTTGTCTCGTTCTTGCTCGATCTCCTTTTTGATTTCGCTAATCTTCTGAAGTCGATACGTTTGTGCGGACCCTGCGGCTATTTGTATTTCGCCTTCTGGCGCAGAGGGCGTTAAATTTGCTAGGTTTGGATAGAGTTTGATGCCTTCGTATTCCATTCTTTTATTTATTGGCAATATATATTTTTTTTACCGTTGATAATTTACATAGCATAGCGAATCTCCTTGGTTTATAGTTACTAGCGAATCGGAGTTGTTTTGAATGGAAACTATGATATCATCAACAACCGCATCTTCTGAAATCACTCCGTCTAGTAGGCTGCATCGTCGTTCTTTGATACTCTGTCTGAGGGAAACGAGGCAAAGTCCTGCCGCCATTTCTACACCGAGTCCAAGCCTTAGCGTATTTGCTGTCTTTGGTTGTATCGTGATATCATTTTGCGCAAAAATCTCCCATCGCAGACCTCCTAGTTGTCTTACTGGGACGCGAGTAGCACCACTCGTAATCTTCCAAAAGACTGAAACGGGCTGCGTTCTAACCTCTACCGGTCTAGTTGGTTTAGTTCCAAATTTGTGTATTGGTCTCGACATTTTACATATGATAATTTATAATATCATGCCGAGAATCGGAATGTTTCGAAACGGCGAGTTGGGGCCGAGCAAAAGTCCTTCGCCACTCACATAGCCCGACCCTGTTTTCATGTAAAGCCCGGATCCCACTATCGATGCGCCTTTTTGCCACGGAGACAAGTACAAACCGGATCCGGCCGCTCTTATTTTGCACGCTATGTCACCTTTCTTGACATACATTACACCCGAACCACTGATTTTATCGACAAGTTTCGATCCAGCCGCAGCACCTAACCCACCTAATGCGCCCTGTGCTAAACTAGGCAGTACGCTGCCAAGAAGGAACCGTCCCGCTGTCGCTAGAAACGGAAGTATGGCGCCTATGAATCCACCTTCGACTTTCTTGTTGTTCTCCAATTGCGTTTTACTCATTTTAATAATCATGCCAGTTCCTTTTTGGTAGGCTGCTGCCATTTTATTGATTTGCGCCTGGGTGAGAGCCAAAACGTGTTCGCCATTCAAATCATCGTGCGATAGTTTGATGCTCACGCCGGTTCCCGCTTCAAGTGATCTTTTAATTTTGTCTTGCTGCGCTTCTGAAATATTAACTTTTACGCCCATGTAACGATTCATTTTACTAATAAATTACAAAAACTTTCAAACTTCTCTGATGTGAAATCGAATCGCCAATTCTTCACCTCGAAGATTTAGTAGGTTCCCATGTTGGTCTGTGAGCCTCGTTTCCATCGTTGAAATTGTAGACAGCAAAATCGGGAGATATATCAAATTATGCGGCACTTCGATAATCTTGTAACCCGGACCTACGTTTGGGAAAAAAGAATATATCACGTTTTCCGATGTTCCATTAGTGTACGAAGACCCGATAATGTCGCTGGTCACTCTCAGGCTGCTTACACTCATTATATTTACCAAGTTCTCCGATTCATTATATCCGCCCGAATAGATCCATTTGTCAAACCCTAGAACCTTTCCGATCGAATTCTTTGACGTAAAGTCAACCATATAACCTGCCGCCGATATATTTACCACAGACCTCAGCGTATTGGTGTTTGGCGCTATTGAGATACAGTATTCTCCATTTACTCCGTCGTAATGCCCATTCCCCTTCATGGCCCTCTGTATATATTCGTTGATATCCGTTATTTCATAGCAACCCTCTGGAACTTGAATGTTTATCCACGGTGTGTCGGAATTCGGCGAATACCTGAAGACGTTGTTTGTCGCGTCGATATTAGGAAAAGAATAGTACGTCTCAAGGGCAACTAAGGCCATTTCATATTTCTTATTCTTCTCCAGTTCGAGTAGCGGATTAAACTTCGTTCTGATTCGCGTGCTCTTTTCGCTGAGAAAAATGGAAAATGATGTTTTTGGTTCCGTGTTGCAGGCCGTCTTTTCCGTGTTTTCCGATATCTGTTTGAGAA
The DNA here is from genome assembly GCA_945859605.1 of Lumbricus rubellus. NCBI lineage: Eukaryota > Metazoa > Annelida > Clitellata > Crassiclitellata > Lumbricidae > Lumbricus > Lumbricus rubellus. The sequence goes on from OX243821.1 coordinate 7,679,593, forward strand.
GCGATGATTCCATTTTTACTATACAATACAATTTTACAATGGCGGATCCTCGATTATATAAAATTCATCGAGTCCGCATCGGTATTTGCCATTGTACTTGTCGCTAGTCAGGTCTAAAACCACGAAACCATGTGGCCGTTCCCATACTGTTTTGCATAGTTTTCGAAACTCATCTTTCGACATGTCTGTACTCACGTGATCGTTGTAAATATGGTTACAATTTTTCAGGTCTTGTTTGAACAGGCAAATAAAGTTCGCATTTTCTCTGATTGTTTGGCGCGGTAATTTGAAATAATTCTGGGCGAGGTAAAAACAATCTACATTGCTATGCCTCCCCCCGATTATAATACGTTTCACATTTGTTTTGTCGTTCCAATTGAAGATCGTCAAAAATCATCAGGTTCTTCTTTTCGGAGCTCAGATCTCTCGGGTCTGGTACATCGTCGGCGCTCTCAAAGAACTTGGCAATTATATCAGATTTAGCTTCCGAGTTTTTTGCTAGTTCTTCCATTACAAGGTCTGGCGACGCATTTAGTCCCACGATTTCATCTCGGTGCTCGAACAGCCAAACGATCGCTTCTTTCGGTAATTTTTCTTTGTATGCTTTTTTAATAATACGATATTCCGGCTGAAACAGAGAAGTACCGAATACCTGCAAGTTATTATAATCCAACCAGTCTGGCCTGAGTAAAAGATTGAGAAGAAGCGTTGTTTTTCCACACGCCGATTTCCCAACTATCAAACCGCGTATGCTTTTGGGTAGCAGCGGATTATTGAATCTTTTCGAGAGCGCAGTGCCCCAACTCAGATCATTAATCTCCATTTTTAAAATATATATTATTAAAAAACGAAATGTATTGCGTAAAATGTAAAAAACAGACCCAGACGACAGATGTGCAGAACGCCGTGGCTAATAATGGGAGATCGATGCTCAGAGGTGTTTGCGTCGTATGCGGGAAAACAAAAACTCAATTCGTGAAGGCGTCCGCTGGTGCGCAAGGTGGGGATCTAGTTAGTTCACTGAACGCTGCCACTAGCAACATTAAATTACCTTGGGCCAAGTTTGCTGGTGAGGTACATTTGCCAGGCCATCAGTTTACTGGTCCCGGTACTAGACTAGATTTGCGTCTGAATCCCAACGAAACCCCCAAAGATTGGAGCAAACCTATAAACAGGGTAGATAGCGCAGCATATATTCACGACCTGGCATACAATCAACACACTGATACGGCTTCTAGGAATGTCGCTGATAGAGCAATGATAAACCAGTTGAATAATATACCCAATCCAAGTCTACGGGAACGTGTAGAGAGGGCGATAGTCAAACCCATCTTGTCAGCTAAAACAAGCCTAGGTTTGGGTTAAAAAAAAGCCTAGAATTACAGCAGGACCTGAAATGGACTAATCAATTAGCGAATGAATTACACAAACCAGTAGTGAGAAATTTTAGGACGAGACGGGTCCGTGTTGGGGGGATTGACCAGATTTGGGCGGCTGATCTAATCGACATGCAAGCCTTCGCTAGAGATAATGATGGTGTGAAATTTCTATTGACCGTCATAGATGTATTTTCGAAGTATGGATGGATCGTTCCATTACGTGACAAGAGTGGGAAGTCTACAGCCGATGGGTTCGTGAAGATACTCAGGGGCGGTCGACAGCCATCGAAAGTTTGGGTAGACAAGGGGAAAGAATTTTATAACAAAAATGTAAAGAATTTAGTCGAGTTGTATTCTACCGAGAACGAGGGAAAAAGTTCCATCGTAGAAAGATGGGTGCGTACGATGAAAGAGAAGATGTTCAAGTACTTCACAGCTAATTCAACTAGAAGATATATCGATGTATTAGATGAGATGGTTAGTAATTATAATGACAAGAGACATTCTTCGATCAAAATGACTCCCGCGAAGGCTAGTATGAAAGTGAACGAAAAGACTGTATTTATGAATTTATACGGCGACGAGATTTCAGAGCCTATTATGCCAAAGTTTTCAATCGGCGATCGAGTCAGAATAACTAGGAAGAAGAACATTTTTGAAAAGGGTTATACGACTAGATGGGTGGAGGAGGTGTTTGTAGTATCTCAGCTTCAATACACAGATCCGCCAACTTACAAGATTACTGATTCTGCGGGTGAGGAAATACAAGGCTCTTTTTACGAGCAGGAGCTACAGAAAACAACTCAAGAAATATTTAGAATCGAAAAAGTGATTAGGAAACGCGGGAAGAAATGTCTCGTGAAGTGGTTAGGCTACCCGGACTCGTTCAACTCGTGGATCGAAAATGAAGACTTGGTGACATTGTGAGACGATTATGAAAAATATGTCGTGTTTGGAGGAAAAAATAATATTCGATTGATCCGAAAACGATTATAAACCAACGGTGTAAAATCGTTTGCGATATTGTAATCCCGTATCTACGTCGTAGTTCACTCACGCTCTTACATCACACAGGCATGAGTTACCATTGCATTGACAATTAACGATGATGATCTCGTTGTCGATCAAACTAACATCACACGGGGGCGAGTTGCCATTGCGCCGACGACGAACGACGGTAATCGTGCCTGGCCCTTGTTGTCGATCCGGCTGTGGATTCTTGCATGAGCATTCATCGTCGTAGCATTCGCGGGTGTGGGCGTCAATTTTAGCAATGAACTTCGCTATCCACCGTCTTGTAAAATATGCATGCTTGCCGCTGCGCTCGGCGATTTTTCGTAATTCAGTAACAGTTTTCTTCGAGTAGTCCATTTTGTATACGCCGGAGAAAATTGTTTTACTTTTTTTTACTTTTTTTTACTTTTTTTTTATTTTTTTACTTTTTTACGACAGACGCCGAATATGAAAAAGTAAGGCTATATTGGTCAAACTGCGCGGGCACTCAGTTTTTTTAGGCTGGTATTGGTCAAATTGTCCGAAGGTCAAGGCTGTACTGGTCAAATTGGCGAAAGTCAAGGCTGTACTGGTCAAATGAGTCAGCCGCCTTATTGGGCCTCTACTGATAGAACTTGGGATTGAATGACTTACACTTATGTTATACATAGCACATGCACTCATGGAACATGTTTGGGTCAAAATGTAGGCCGAAAATTAACCCTCTATAGGGCTGTCAAAAAGGCCGGTGGTATCCCCCCCCCGTTAAGTTTTCTCACCATCAAACATTTCTCGTAAGGAATAAAATTTTGACATTTTAAGTACTTGCAGGGGGTTCATTTACACACATTTTGAGGTCAGATTTGTGATGATACCCCATACCGTTCAAAAGTTATACCCGATATACCCTACACTGTAGGTACCAAGAGGGGGTGGAAACCACCAACTTAGGTTAACGACTGTAATATTTTATCCGTCATTTATCATGAAGAAAAAAACATTATGCCCCTTCATAGAGGGAATGTAGGACTACCTTGTCATGCTAAATAATTTGTCTTTTCATAACCGGAAGTGCTCAAAATGAATTAAAATATGTGAAAAATGGTTATTTTCATAAAACATTTTCCTAGCGAGAATTTGTGGCTTGCTCAATAATTTTGACCAGTGGCGCAGCCAAAAAACATTGGGAGTTGCCATTTGTATGTATTTATGTACATGTATGTATGAATGTATGCATGTACATGTATATATGTATGTGTGTTCATGTATGTATGTGTGAATGTAGGCATGTACATATGCATTACGCATGCATATGTATCTGTGTATGTATGCTTTTATGTATGCATTTATGCATGCATGTATGTATGTATGTACCTATGTACCTACGTACGTACGTACGTACGCATGTATACATGTGTGTATGTTTGTAAGTAATACTATGTATGTACGCGTTTTTGTTTGTATTTATTTATGCGTGTATATATGTGTGTAATCTCTTCAGGCAATATATTGTATGCACATGATTATGTAGGTAAGCCTATGTATGCTTGTATGTACAAATGTGCAGTGTATGTGCATGTATGTATGTGTGTATGTATGTAAGTATGCATGTATCTATGTATGCATGTATGTATGTTCGCATACATACATACAAGCACACATACATACGTAGATGCATACAAACATATAATTATTATGTACTTACATACATGCATACTCATACATACATGCATACGTAGCCTACTCATACATACAAACATACATACATATATACATGTGTGCATGCATGCATGCACACATATATACAATACATACATTAACATATACATTCATACATACATACATATACACGCATACATACATACATATATGCATACATACATACTACACTGTATCTAAGTATAAACCCAGAGACGGGGGGTAATGGGGGGGGCGGGGTAATGTCCCACTGTGGAAAATATCGAGGGGCAATGGGGGAGTAATGGCATGGGTTATGGGCCGGGGGTATGTCCTGTTCCCATTATGTTATAGTGGATGCAGCATGGATCTATCAATGCTGAAGCCTGGGGTCCGTTGGACCCCAGGTGTGCTAAATATGCCCTAGGTGTCTTTCTCAATTTTTTTCAAATCAACCAGAGGCGCTACAGTCCCCCAACTTTTTCGTGCATGTAGGGGGATGAATTGTTGAGGAATTTGAATTATTTCAGATTTTTACTATTTATTTCAAAAAAGATATTCAAGATATCGCACCTCTGGGGTCCGATGGACCCCAGGTGTGCGTTATAGGGTTAAACAGTGTCCGCCGTTTGAATATTGGAAAATATAAGTAGGCCTACAGTTTGAAACGCACAGAAAACAGGATGATTATGTCGCAAACATTAGAAAGGGTTGCGAGTAATGCATTTATGCAGCTATGAATTTATTCATTTATGCAAATGACATTGTCTCCATAATTAATTATCAGTCCACGTTGAGGTCTAACTTTTTCTCCTCTTTCTGCATCTTCTGGACGATATCGCTAGACAGTAAGTCTTGTTTGACGATCGAATTAATAAAAGGCGACATTTGGATCTAGCCAGAGACTGTGAGTTGGTGAGATGGACGGACGGATAGGTCTTGCTTAGAATATTACGATCTCATAATATGTCTTTAAACACCTTTAAATCTGATCCATGCCGATTTATAAATAACTGATCTTCAAGTTGCATGTCATTGTTCGGTAAGAAAAAAATATCAGATCACAACACATACGATTTGTTACTTTTAGATGAGAATATGACATCATGAAGATGTCGAATATTGAAGATTACATTAAGAGTGGATGTTTAATTACTGCAATATCCTTGCAATGTTTTTAATTTCATCATTCGTGGTTCGTAACTGATTGAAGAATTTGTCCGCATAATTAGAAGTGCTACTTGTACGGTAGTAAGCTTTTCTTAATAACAACAGCATGACTTAAACTGTAACTGGACTGCGTCCAAGCATTTGCATTTAAATGTGAACGCCGTCCGGCCACTCATTGGGCCAACAGAGCATAGCGCGGAGGAGAAATGGCGACCAGGCAAATCATTATTATCTACACTTCAAGTGCTGTGAAAAGCCGATGATGAACAGCGGAGTTTTCGCAGATGATAGTGAAAGTAGGCTACAGTTCCGCAATACACGGTCAAATCAACCTCGTTATATCCATGTATGTCAACCATTAAGTTGTTGCAAGTGGAATATTCCATTATACACGTTTTAAACTAAATCACGCATGCTATAAATAAAGATACTTTGCTTCTAAATGTATTATTCCTCCGGCAAATTAATACACATAACTGGAACTGCTGTCGTTAAGGTGAAACTACAGAACTTCTGTTCAACATTATCTAAGATGCTGCTGTAGAATGGTAATAAAATGTTGTTGCTAAACACCTGAAAAATGGATTCAATTAACCTTAAAAAATCAACATTTGACAACCGAACGAATGAATATAATGTGACCCGATACTGAACACTCAAAGGAAACAATAACTTGGGAATATTAATGATAATATACGTACAATGGTTGTATGATTATGCCAAACAATTTCTTCGAAGGCAAAGGCCTCATAATTCATCGTCAAAACAACTTTAACCCTTTAATGCCGGAGGGTATAGGATTTCCCATACATTTTACTACACTCTCGGCATCAAAGGGTTAAACTAGATCCATCCATAATGTACATGTACGTTTCATCGCACATTAAAACACGATTATTAGGCTACATAGTCGCGAAACTCCGCAACCTGTGGAGGCTGTGGTAGTGATATTTCCATGCCTGGAAAGAGAGAAAGTCGACGCAATTCCTCTTTATTGTCATATAATATGGCCGTTTTAAGTGTACGATGTGCGCTTTACTTTGAAAATTGTCACTCAAGCTGTTGTAATATCAATGCTATGACCACATTAACAACTGTGCTGACATAATCATACTGATTATTGTATTATAAAAAAGAATTTCACATAATTATTTACTGACTGACTAACTAACTGAATTACTGATTGACTGACTGACTTATAATAAATTACTAGGCATGGCTGATGCAAAACACCTTTAATTTTTATATACATTAATTTATATACAATGCTCACTTAAAATCGGAGTGCAATGAATCTTAAGACAAGTCTAAGGGTTGATGTTTCAACTTATCGACGCTGTGTGAACACTGAACAGTGTGATAACAAATTAACGCGAGGCAACAAGTTACGTAGAAAACGCGATAATCAATCCCCGTGCGTATTTCGTCCTTAGATAGCTTAATTTACCCAAATTTTAAAGGTGTCCAAGGTTATCGCTTAACTTGGGCTTAAGCCGATGGCAGGAGGCTTAATTTGTTTAATCTTTTACAATACCATGGCGTTACAAATGTTTTTTCAACCGCTATCTTTTTGAAAGCAAAATAGGTTAGTGCAAAACAGTACTCATGAGGTGAACAAGTATCACATCAAAAATTCACATAATACGTAAAAAAATTTAAAAAATTGGAAAGTAATGCTTATAAATACATCATTCGAGTTAGAAATGTTTTAATCATCTGATTGTAACTAAGACGAAAGTTATGACGACTACAGGAGGTCCTCGGAACGGTGGTGGGCACGGGAATACAAGAACAAGTGGATTCCATTATATATTTAGGGAGTAGGATATCAAAAGATGGGAATTGTGTGAATGAAGTTAAATCAAGACTAGCCATGGGAATGATCGTCATGACCAAATTGACGAAAATATGGAAGAATAAATCAATCAGCATCGTCACCAAATTGCGGTTGATGAAGGCTTTGGTGTGGCCAGTAGCGACGTATGGATGTGAAGCATGGACTCTGAAAAAGGATGAAGAAAAGCGAATTCAAGCATTTGAGAACAAGTGTATCAGAAAGCTGCTGAGAATTCCATGGACTAAAATGATGACCAATGAACAGGTGTATGTGTCAGCGGGAGCCACAAGAGAACTATTGGCCCACACCAAAATTCGGAAACTTCGATATTTTGGTCATATCATGAGACAACAAAACGGTAGCATCGAAAGCAGCATCATGACGGGTTTTGTGGAGGGGAACCGAGGACGAGGAAGGCCGAGGATATCTTGGATCGACAACGTCCTGAACTGGACAGGACTTGTAGGCTCTGACTTAGTGAGCGCGACAAGGAACAGAATACTCTGGGTATTAAAGGTCCATTCATGTAGCCAACCGTCGCGATGCGACGATGGCGACATGACATGACATGTAAAAATAATATTAGCAAAATAATTGTCATGCGCTGTGTTAAGAGTCTTAGACACCTCGAACCCGACTACTCTCAGCTATATAAATAAGTCATCTTGCAAAACAAATTTCAATTTATGGAAAGATTTATAGTCCTGTGGTTGTAGGACCAGCGACAGAGAATGAACGACGCTGTCGGATAGCGGTCCGCGAACGGGGAATCAGAAGCTATTAAATTATGAAATTATTTTCGACTCATTCCAGTATGTTGGTTAAATGGATCGAACCTTTGCATCGTAAAAGTTACACAACGATCAGACACCTTTTAAACTAATCCTTATACATAATAAATAAATGTGCAATCACCAACTATTTTGTTTGATCTTTCTCACACAAACATAAACGTGTGGTAAACAACATGTAAGCTATTACATTATTTGATTATTTTAACTCGTTCCAGTGTGTTTAAACGGATCGACCCTTTGCATCGTAAAAGTTCCGCGATAAATAGACACCCTTAAAACTAATTCATATACATAATAAATTAATAATTGTGGCAACATTTGCACTTTGCTCTCATCACTTATAACGGTTCCCTATCGTTAGGTCGTACACATAAACATAAACGTGTGGCAATCTACTTCATCGATTCATCGCAGTGGACGATTAATAATAATTTTTCGCTAAAGATAATTCAAATCATTATCTCTGTTATAGCAGCGTCACAACTCAGCATCAAATTAAAAGACTTTTGTTGCGTACAACATGTAAATGAACTTAAGAACTATTATAGACTCATTTCGTTAACATACATGGATATAATGAGATTAGTTTGACCGTGCATTGCAGAACTGTCCCTTCACTCGCATCTGCGAAAACTCTGCTGTTCCTCATAGGCTTTTCACAGCACTTGAAGTGTAGATAATAATGAGTTGCCTGGACGCCATTTCTTTTCCTGGCTGTGCTGTGTTGGCTCAATGAGTGACAGGACGGCGCTCAGAGTATTTTGAATGCAAGTGCGTGGACGCCGTCCAGTTACAGTTTAAGCCATGTTATGTTTATTTGAAAGAGCTTACTACCGTACTAGTAGCACTTCTAATAATATGCGGACAAATTCTTCAATCGTATACGGACCAAGATTTATGAAACTAAAAACACTGTAATTATATCGCAGTAATTAAACATCAACTCTTAAGAACCATATTCATCGGAAAAATGTGAAATTCGAAACCCCATCCGAAATTATTTCTTATTGTGTTACTGAGAAGGAATCTAAGCGCGATGTCTTTACATACCATTTTAACGTAGTTAACTGTTGCTATGTAAGACTTGTACCTCGGTCGCAAATGTAATTAAATTAGCATCAGGGTTCTTGCCTTCGAGAAATTTCCAACAACAGTTACTGGAGGTCTATCCACTTGAGGGGAGATAGCAAGAGGTGGAGTTTTGGTGAGTTCGTATGTCAGTTCACAAGCAATTAACACTGAGTAATTAACAGTGACCTTTTGACCAACTAATTAGTATTTTACTTAGTAATTAACGAACTCTAAGATACAATAAAACACAAGACCTAGATTAAATGCCAAGTGGTAATGGCAGTTGTAAATATCTTATGGGGATGACAAGGGGCTAATGGTCTGAGGTAATGGTCGGAGGGTGAATGGCACTGGGGTAACGAAAATGAGGGGTGATATAACGCCTGCTAGAATGTAGAACGACTCTGTGTGATAGCGAGATGATAATTGTTGCCCAACTAATTATAATTTACAAAGACTACGCTGGCAATACCAGATTATGGGTTAATGATGTTAGGTAAGCAATGGATTTAATTATAAAGTTTTGTTGTAAACAGCAAGTCGATGTCTATTTCAGAAACATTATGCAATTAATATTTATATTTCATGTTTAAATAGTGAAAAAGGTGTTTTAGTCACTTCAATATTATACACTTGTTTCAGACACATCTGGAAATCTTTTTGAACAAAGTCGTATCTAAAACAAAGGAAATCGATGTTGACCTCTTTCTATATCCGGACATTGTTTTGACATTGACTGACATCGCCCGAGTTCGTCAGTTGTGACATTTTCTTCATGGGCCTTTTGTGGTTTACGGGTTTGACTTTTAAGTAGCATATGCGGTTTGCAAAGGATTGTAAATTGTGCACTACTGTTATTCTTAGGTCTATAACAACATGACAAAACCAAGTCATGCTTCTTTCCTGATCTCATCTATCAGTGTTTATCTTCGTCCGAACTTCTGCCATCTTGTCTCAGCTGGTCTTCCATCACGTTCTTCTTACCGAGCTCACTAGATTCTTCAATACGCCCTCCTTCCAAATAGAAGCATCAACACTCGGATCAGTTCATCGCTACAGTGAAGTGACAAATGCCTTGTATGCAGTTTTTGACACCTTCGAAACGTAAATTAAATTTGTTTTAATGTGTGCAATGTGTACATTAATTACTGGTCTAGTACTTGTTCATAAGTGCTGTAATATGCCGAGCAAATTTCAGCCCAGGGTAACGGCCTCTGTTGTCATAGACCCTGGTCAAATCGGATCCATCCATCCATTAGTACAATGATTCTATTTATATCGCTAGCTACCGCTCAATAAAGTATCAGATGCGATACACATTGTTTTGACATTGACTGACATCGCCCGAGTTCGTCAGTTGTGACATTTTCTTCCCGGGCATTTTGTGGTTTACGGGTTTGACTTTTAAGTAGCATATGCGGTTTGCAAAGTATCAGATGCGATACACATTGTTTTGAGGGTAACGGCCTCTGTTGTCCTAGACCCTGGTCAAATCGGATCCATCCATCCATTAGTACAATGATTCTATTTATATCGCTAGCTACCGCTCAATAAAGTATCAGATGCGATACACATTGTTTTCCGTCCCTATCTCTCTAGACAAGTTTACCCGGCCGTTACCCGTTATATCACACCTTACTTCTTCGTCCCACCCTGCCCCTCCCTCAGTCTTCATCCCTAACTCACCCCATGGGTATCCTGCGCCGCCCGGCAGATTCATCACTATCCTGGCACCACAAAAGCCTCAACTCTACTCCCCTCCAACCCCTGCCCACACCTCTTCTCGCGGGGCCTTGCGCACTGGGAGCGCCTCTGAACGGTTCACCCTACTAGAGGCGCTTTATAAATGTTTAAATACAATACAATACAATACAATACAATACAATATAATCCACACTTCGCCAGACTCCACTCTTAAGAGTGGATTTTCGTGGTCAGCAGCATAAAATGCAAAGAAACACAAATCATACATGTACAAGAGTTCAAGGAAGAAAATCACTGTTGTAATTAATCCATATTTTGTCGATCGGACAATCGCTGGAAGGAGCGAGCCCTCTCGGACCAACTTCTCCCCTTTTGCCGTGGCCCATCATAGACTCGTCTCCTCATACAGGTAAGCTACTGGTCTACGCGGAGTGTCCGGTCGATTACAAACAAAATTAATAAATTACAGTATTTCTCAACCGCTATTCTTTGACACAATAGCGCCAATATAAATGTGAGTCAACAGTTTTATGAAAATCAATGGAGCTAAATTGTGGCAGTTCTACTCAGCGCTTAAGCCTAACACACGAGTGTACGGACAGAGAAGGAATTAGTCGAAACACGAGAGCAATCGTAGAAGTTAATCAAATGAATGAGGGTCGTCGTTCTTATAGTGCATGGAAAGATCTTTTTAAAGGTGTCAATGAAGACGTAGCCGATAATTTGGATATTTAGTTTTTAGCATTGAGAATTTACCAGGATAACATTAGCGCGGTTTTTGATGAATATCTTACGTCAATTTAAAAGCTAAAAGACATAAACTAACGACCTCCTGAGTTCCTATATTAAATCAAACACTGAACAATTGTTGAGAAATTGAAAAGAAAATGTCACTATCTTTCGGGGCAAAAGAAACTCAAAGCTAACGCTAATGAAAATGGAACTGACTGGTACTATTAATACGACTTGTATAAATCAAGAACATGTAAGCAACATACATGTACAATCAGTATTATTAGTAACTCACTATTCAAATTATTCTATTGTCTCAATAATTAAAAAATCTGCAAATAGATTTCCCGTCGCAGTTCATCAAATGCCATAATAATATCGTAGTCTTGATTCTTATTTAGTTTTCATTTTCACGTAATATTCATAGAAAAACGAGGGTTAAATTACCGTTTAAGAAGCTTCTGCTCGAGATACTTTGGTGGGGCGCGGTGGTGTAGTGGGTATGTTCGTCGCCTTGCAGCCGAAGGGCTGCAGGTTCGAATCCACCTCAAGTCGCCGCGTAGGGACCTTGGGCAAGTCCTCCACTCGCAATTGCTCAACGTTTCGACGTGAAACTCCGATGCAGTGTCCGCTCTGCATTCGGGAGCGCTCCTGATCATAGAGCTTGAATTGGCGCAATAACAAGTGCACATGAAAACAAACAAACATTGTTGTTATCGTAAACAATGATTTAATTTGACTTCCGCCTTCTGACCAAATATTTCTGATGACAGCGCTATCTTACTAGGACTGTACACCGAAAATACGATTCGAAATCGATTCTTGGTCGAATAGTAAGCCAAATAGCTATTCGGTATTCGGTAGATTTGTCCCGGTATGATCACAAGCAAAATTCATCAGCGGAAAAATATACCGTTTTAATATTGCAACAGTTAACTTGGAGAGAAGAGTTGAGCAAATCAATAATTTTGACATTTTTGGCACAAAACGCTTGAAAAATAACGATTTCAATTAGACACCATAAAAAACGGTTCTAACGGAGTTATAAAGGAATAAACTTAGCAGTTTAAATAATGTCCTTTTCCAGAGTTCAGTATTTGTACTGGTGACGCTACAACACATGGGAAATATAATAGTAAAATGGGCTACAGTAGTAACTGCTCGGACTATGGCAGTGCCATTCCAAGACTGGAGATAGGCGGAGGGAGAAGGCGTTGATCGTGGTCCAAAGTGACACCAAAGACTAAATCTGGAAAGACGGGTGCCATGATACGATTTAACAGTTAATAATAATTATTACGAATAGATAATGGATTTCTAAAATTCGTTTAAAGGTTGCGTGTCCGAATCTACCTCAAGTCGCCGTGAAGGGACACTGAGCAAGTCTTCACACTCAGTTGAGCATGTGCTTCAGCGTGTAAATTCGATTTAGTGTCCGAGCTGTTGCCTGGAGAACCTCTGAGTAGCAAACCTTGAAGGGCATTACATCAGGTGCTCGTACATGCATACCATAGCTGAAGCAATGGCTTAAAGACACCATAATATTATGATTTCGATGACTATGGGTGTCGCCCTTCCCCTGCACCAAGCCTTGGGACTTGCACTGCTCATGAATAATTATTAGTTAGTTATTTAATAGATACATGCGTTATAATGTCAGCAGCTAATGACACAAACATAACATTAAATGAATCAACGTTTTCAAGTTTATAGCCGCAAGTGAAAACTTTGTAAGGTGTTTAATGATAATATCAATTTAAGCCTTTGTATTGAAACTCTTGCACCTGACACGATAATATCACACGTATTATGTCATGTGCAAGATAGTTTACATAATTGCACAAAAGCCTGAGCTTCAAGTGTCTTCAGATTTACAAAAACACCCATTTGTTTGTCTTTCAAAATCTAAATCTATCATAACTAAGTACTTCTACGGCGCCAATATTTGTAATGGTGACGTCATCTTTTTGTATGTGCACTTGTTATAGCGCCCCTTCAAGCTTTCTCTACTCAGAGCCGCTCCTGAATGCAGAGCGGACACTGCATCAGACACTGCATGGAAGTTTCACGCCGAAGCGCTGAGCAATTGTGAGTGAAGGACTTGCACAATGTCCTTATCCTTGGTTTGCAATACTTAGCTTTGAGTACGCGGATTCGATTTGGTGAATTATCATAGGTGAATTATCTTGGTAAAGGCTTCTGTAAAAAGAATTCCCATAGCGACATTGTCTTTGACAACAGTGACCATGGTAACACCGAAGACTGCAGCGATGACTATGGTGATGATGTGTACAGACTGTCGGAGCTGATGAGTTCTGGATGCGGGATGAAACGAAAATGCTATGGAAGAGATGATTGGTTGGCAGGACTAAACTGAAGCGACTCTAATTCAATGATCATCTTCATCTCAATGATGTTATTGTAATGCACAATCGAAAATATGCGTACTGTGTCAGAGTCGAATAGCAGCGGTATGTCTTTGCAATGCTAGTAGCAATAGCATTTGCAGTCGTAGTAGAATGAGTTTATAAAGCGTCACTTTCAACTCTGTTATTCGTGTTGGCTCTGAGCAATAAAAAATTGTTGCAAGGCATTTTAACCGTGATTTGAAAGCAATATCCCATTCATGCGACTGTTGCGTCCGAAGCTTATATAGCACCGATTAATAATGTTTTAAAGGCGTTCAAGACGACCGATCTGACATAGACACTTTTAACTTAACACGGATTTATCGGACATTATGAATTGCAAATTTTTGACCCAAAAAATCGACCGCACAGGCTGGGATCGACTCTAAGTCTACGGTCAGATCTCCTTCCAGTTTTACCCCTAGGTAAGTAACCCTATAATTGGGGTGGCAAGTCGAACCTTTGCGAGCCGTCTTTATACACCTTTTAAATGTTATCAGTCAATAATGTATCAACCGAATGTGCGTTACACTTAACCACCTAACATTAGCTTTAAAAAGAAATTCAAAACAGAAACTACTGTTACTGTACTGAGTAGACCAACTCATCTGACATCGGATTTCTGCTCCAGTTTAACGCTGCATTCTTTGTTGCGCTGCATCTTATAACCACGCGATCTCTGTCACCCAGTCTCTGACGTTGACGCCCGTCCGGCTCTTTGCTGTGTTATACAGAGACAGCTCCTACTACAACGACACCACCGTGCCCCACAATAGAATGGATACTTTAATACTCAATACTCTGAATTTTGAAAGACTGGGAAACAAGCAATTTTCATCAATTTGTGTGCGAATCTTATGACTTATGGGTTTTGCTTCAGCATGCAACAATTACATTATCAGGTGAGTTGTAGATGCAAAAAGGTTATAAAATTAATTATGCTGGCATAATTATTATAACGAGTGAAGAAAACCGATCTTAGTTTGTATTTCTTGTAATAGTAAATATTGAATAATGGTAATAGAAATGAAGGTGTTTAAGCTGCTGGTTTTTTTTATTGTGCTACTGTTTCTATCTGCATAATTTATGAAAAGATCTTTAGCGTCGGAATATTGTTTCGCTGATCTTAATGAAATCTCTTTCCACTCATACGGTGTGGATCTCTGATAGGTGAATTATATTGGAAGAGATCAAGGAAGATAAGATCGAATTTGAAAGTAATATGAGTTATGTGCTTCATGAAGCGCATTATTAGCAATTCCTGAAACATTTTTAGGTTTCTTCAGAAATTGTCAAAAAAGAATCACGCGTGTATGATATTGGGAAATAGAGACAAATGCAGACATATACAGACATACGAACAGTGAGACAGTCGATGCAGGATAGGCAACTTACGAAAGAAAATATCGCTTTCGACGCTTTGTTTCCCCCAAGCGATAAACCACGAAGACAAACAGCTGAAAAACGGGAAGATCGCACGAGATAAGTATTTAAGACATCATAATATTGTTGGTACTTTGAACTGATGACGTTTGAATGTTCTGGTGACTTGGACACCTTTTCAAGTGATTGATTTGTTTTATAAAAACGAAGTCTCCGTTCTATGCTTTCAACTTAGTCTGGGATATCATAATCATGTCATTCGCCATGTGCATTATCAAGAATTCAACACTGACTGTGGTTATGATCAGATAAATTATATGCCATTCATAGCTTTTTCCACCTAGATGTAGGTTTTATCGCTTTTATCAACGTTTTTATAGGAGTTTTTTTATAGATCTAGCTTTTACGTTAAAAACAGGCACATTATCATCAATTCCTGAAACATTTTTAAAGATTTCTTCAAGAGTTTTAACAAAATAGAAACACGCATGTGTGGTATTGGGAAACAGAGAGAAAGTCAGACACATACAGACAAACGAACAGTGACACAGTCGATGCAGGATGGACAACGTACGAAAGGAATATCGCTTTATTTCCCGCAAGCGATAAACGACGTAGACATAGAGTTGAAAAACGTTGAGATCGCACAAGACAAGCATGATTCTATAAGACTTTTCCGTATGTGTTTAATCTCCGACCCTGATTAGTGAACATTAGATAAAGAGGTTTACGTCGTTGCATTAATTAGAGCTGAGCAGTGCCAGTCTCAAGGTTGGACGAAGAGGGAGGTTGACGATAATGATCATTGTCATCATAATAATATAACACTATATTACAGATATCGTATTGATTAGAATGCTTGAATGCAAATCGATGGTTTATTTAATTTCCATACAAAATAATTGATTCGGAACATCTGATCCAACTCAGCCATATTGAATAAACTGCCTGTTGGTTGGTGTACTAAGAGGCATGGGAGAGGTCATCCGTCCATTTGATAAGCCGAGGCTAAGAAAATTAAGTCGACGATTATTAATTCATATCTCGTTGTTTCAGACGCACATTAATTAAGTGGACCGTATAACGATTCTGTGTTGTTGAGCGAGAATCTGATGACAACGAAGCCAGCAATTGCAAATATTGCTACATTTATAACTTTAT
Source organism: Lumbricus rubellus (assembly GCA_945859605.1). Classification (NCBI taxonomy): domain Eukaryota; kingdom Metazoa; phylum Annelida; class Clitellata; order Crassiclitellata; family Lumbricidae; genus Lumbricus; species Lumbricus rubellus. Next base: position 7,695,902 of record OX243821.1, read on the forward strand.
TACGCATTTCAATATTCTTATAAAGGTGTTAAATATTAACGATGATTATGCTGTTTTGAATCATTAAAAAGTCTATTGTATAATGTAAAGGATTATTGACGTTACGCAAAAACAATTATAGACAGCAGAAAATACCATCTGTAATAAGCCAAGATAAATCGTTGTCGTTAAACACTGAATCCATCCATCTTATCTACGATTAACCCCGACACTAGTTCACTCGACCAGTGCCAGTCCCACGCATGGATAAAGTAGGAGGGCAATGCTATTTATCTCTGTCATCACACAGTGTTGTTAAACTGAGACTTCTACACCTATTCACCGATTTCAAGGTGAATAAAACGACAGTGTACAATGATTTCTAACGCTTTGCTTTCACATTTAAGTCATCGACTGTCTATCGGTAAAAGTCTCAAATGCAATGTCTAAGCTTATAATACACTGCAAGCAATTGATTGAGGCGGTCGTCATTTAACGCCATTTAACGTAGAATCGTAGATGATTCGGTTCTGTGGTTTTTCAGTTGGACACCTTTTAATCGCTAATTACAAATTGTATATATATAAGAAATATAGAAGAAATCGAACAATTCTACCGAGACCTGGATCGCGCAATCTCAGAGGTTCCCAAGCGAAACATACTTCTGATCACAGGAGATTTCAACGCCAGAGTAGGAGAAGACGCAACTGAGACCGACGTCCTTGGGAAATATGGCCACGGGAATCGAAACGATAGAGGACAGACTTTGGTGGATTTCTGCGCGGAACATGGACTGGTTATCACCAATACTCTCTTCCGTTTGCACAACAGACACAGATACACATGGACAAGTCCAAATGGACTCACTAGAACACAAATAGACTACATACTTATAAGCAAACAGTGGAAACAATCGGTCAACAATGCACGCGTATGCCTCAACGCAGATTGCGATTCTGACCACAACCTGGTAAAACTGACGATGAAACTGAGATTTAGAAAGAAACGAGTGAATAAACCATTACTCTTGGATCTTGAGAAACTCAAAAATGGCCAGGTTGAGCAACAATACCAACTGGAAGTGACGAACAGATTCGAAGTATTGGAAGGAGTAGACGAATCGAGAACACCAGATGAATTATGGCGCCAACTTAAGGAAGTCACCTTGGCTGCTGCAAAGGCGACAATACTAAAGGAACGCCACAAACGCAATAATTGGATTTCCAGCGACACTTTTGAATGGATTGGAAAGAAACGCGAGGCCAAAACAAAATCTTCCACCGAATACAAAAAACTAAGAAGTGAGGTACAGAAAAGACTGCGACGGGATAAACAGGAAGAGCTTGAGACATTGTGTAGCGAATTAGAGGAAAACGCGAAAAAGGGTAATAGCAGACCAGTCTTTCAAACAGTGAAGCAGCTTACGGGATCGTTCGTCCCTCGTACCACGGCCATCAGAGATGCCTTCGGCAAGAAAATTGTCGAACCTGAGAGAGTGAATCAGAGATGGAAAGAATACTGCGAGGAACTATACATCGAAGTAGATGAGCACGTAGAGATTGACATCCAGGAAAGGGAACCACCACCGCTGAAGGAGGAGATCAGGCGCGCAGTAATGAAGTCGGCGTCACGAAAGGCACCAGGTCCCGATGACGTGGCAGCTGAATTACTGAGGTTTGGAGGAGAAATGACAGTGACCAAACTGCATGAGATATGTACGGAAGTGTGGAAGACCGGAGTATGGCCGGAAGAATGGACTCAATCAACATTCATCCCACTTCCCAAGAAGGGTGACCCGCTCCAGTGTGACAATTACAGAACCATTGCACTGGTCTCGCACGCAAGCAAAATTTTGCTGCGCGTTATGCTAGACCGCATGCAAAACAAGCTCGAAATGGAGATTGCACAGGAACAAGCGGGCTTCAGACCTAAAAGAGGTACAAGAGACCAGATTGTGAACCTCAGGATTATAATAGAGAAAGCAAGAGAAAGAAATCAACCACTCTACCTTTGTTTCATTGACTTTACTAAGGCCTTTGATAGGGTCCGACACGATCAGCTATGGCTAACCATGCTTGAAATGGGCTTTCCACCTCATCTAGTCCAGCTGCTAAGAAATTTGTACAGACAACAACAGGCAAATGTAAGAACAAACGACCACACTTCAGCATGGTTCAAGGTTAGGAAAGGTGTTCGACAGGGCTGCAACCTCTCCCCATGTCTGTTTAACATTTTAGCAGAGCAAATTATGCGAAAGGCACTAACAGGTTTCGCCGGTGGATTCAGGATTGGCGGAAGAACCATCAATAACCTGAGATATGCTGACGATATTGTCCTACTGGCCACAACACCAGAAGAACTACAAGAACTCGTGAAACAAGTCGCAAGTGCTGCAGAAGAATATGGAATGTCAATCAACGTAACTAAGACGAAAGTTATGACGACTACTGAGGAGGTGCTCAAAACGGTGGTGGGTACGGGAAGACTAGAACAAGTGGATTCCTTTGTATATTTAGGGAGTAGGATATCAAAAGATGGGAATTGTGTGAGTGAAGTTAAATCAAGACTAGCCATGGGAATGATCGTCATGACCAAATTGACGAAGATTTGGAAGAATAAATCAATCAGCATCGTCACCAAATTGCGGTTGATGAAGGCTTTGGTGTGGCCAGTAGCGACGTATGGATGTGAAGCATGGACTCTGAAAAAGGATGAAGAAAAGCGAATTCAAGCATTTGAGAACAAGTGTATCAGAAAGCTGCTGAGAATTCCATGGACTAAAATGATGACCAATGAACAGGTGTATGTGTCAGCGGGAGCCACAAGAGAACTATTGGCTCACACCAAAATTCGGAAACTTCGATATTTTGGTCATATCATGAGACAACAAAACGGTAGCATCGAAAGCAGCATCATGACGGGTTTTGTGGAGGGGAACCGAGGACGAGGAAGGCCGAGGATATCTTGGATCGACAACGTCCTGAACTGGACAGGACTTGTAGGCTCTGACTTAATGAGCGCGACAAGGAACAGAAGACTCTGGGCATTAAAGGTCCATTCATGTAGCCAACCGTCGCGATGCGACGATGGCGACATGACATGACATGACATATATATATATCTCGTTCATCAGCGAATATAAATGCTAGGCGTCATTGATTGTTGCTTCGTCATTAGAGATTAATAAGTAATAATAACAAGCAAGCCTAGCATTTATATTCGCTGATGAAAGCGTCGAATGAAGGTATTGGAACGTGTGTATGTGTGTATTAATTTGTTATTTAACGTCACTGTGTGGTAACAAAGACCATTAGCGACACCCTCCTCCTTCAACCAGGCTTGGGACTGGCACTGGTAGAGTGCAACCATTGGCGGAGTTCTGTACGATCTTCGACGTTTACTTATAAGACAATGAAATATATTTTTAAAAGGTGCACAAATAACACAACCTGAATTTTGATCGAAACCTGTCCAGTATAATAATTGTCTCCAGTGTCGAGCTTTGTGTCTATCCGTGAACTTGTGTAATGTGCATAGCCGTACTGCGCCATTGACGTCGTTACAAGCATGCGTTCCTAGCTTTCTGTTTCTCACAACGACCAAAAAGCGCGAGGTCGCGAGAACGAAATTTTGCCGCACTATCAATTTTGTTTGTTATTAAGCAGCTGACTTCATAAAAGAGGTGTCTTAAAACGTACGTCTGGGTAGAGCCTTAAGGGTTGGTGTATTATACAATAACAGGTGGAATGCATCTCATATTTATAAAAGAATTTTAAACCATGAAAAAGGTGTCTTTGCGCTCGGATAGAATGGCGTTTTGTGGCAATAAGAGCCGTGGACAACGACAATAATCTATTTTGGCATCATACAATTAGGCTATCTGCTTTATAATCTATGATGATGTCTCCATCCTCAACCATGGTTCTGAACAAGCATTACCGTCGATGGATCCAGATTTGACCAGGGCTAATGACAACAGAGGCCGCTGCCATGGACATAAATTTGCATCTAAACTTTGCTGTTCACAATACTAATCTTCCGTTTGAACGCATCATTCGCAAATTTCTTCTTAGAAGTACGTTGATTCAATTAATAGAAAACGAGTTTTAGTGAAGACTATATGCAACGTAGGCCTATAAATTATAATACGTGCAAAGGATGCTGTGCATTAATGTTTGGTACTCCGTTTTGCATTAATGTAGGCCTACGGCGTATTGCTATACGTGATCATGTCTGCTTATGTTTATCCACTAATATGTATGATTTTAAAGATGGTACATTGGTAAGCGTTGATCTCCTTTTGCGCTTTATCATGAGTACTGGTGGTGGTTTATTTGTGTTCATTGTCAGGGGCGGATCCAGGGGGGGGGGCCAATCCGGCCATGGCCCCCCCATTCCAAATCTCCATGGGACGTGGCCCCCCCCCATTCATGGTCACCCAAAAGATTTTTTGCAGGGGATCAGTCCTGGCCAGGAGAATTAATATATAAATGTATTTAAAATCTAAGCCTCTCAGACAATTGCATTGTCTTAATATAAAGCAACGAAAAGAAATAATCTTTCAACAGTATCCGACTATAATTTATGGCATACAATGTATGTTATTCGTGTATATATTCATAGTAAAATGTAAAAATATTAACACCAATAAACACAATTAAAACCAATAGCAACTAACTATTAATTACAAAGCAAGTTAACACTAACAATAGTATTAGGAATTAATTTTTTTTCCAAATGCAACTTGTTAAGTTTTGAATTTAGTCTATATGTGGAAGAAACTGCGGTGAATGATCACACATGTTTACTTCTTGTTCTTATTTATTTCTTACTATGTTTCATTCAGTGGTGGGACGTATTTTATTTACTGTAGTCTTAAAAATAATATAATACAGTGAGGTCTATTCATACTTTAACTTGGAAATGTTTTGAGCATTCTGTGCTTCATATTATAAATACATAAATACTTTTAAAAATACTTTTGTTTGCCATTAATAACAGCTAATAGGAGCAATGTTGTATGCTGTATGCAGTAGACCTACAATAGCTATTATTCACTATTATTATTTATCGGGAAAGTCTCTGGTTATGGCCCTAAGCCAGATATAACATACATCCATGATCCATAACATAGCCATAATGTCATGGATAATATATATATATATATATAAAATATTATATATGCAGTCTACCAGGCAACATTTGCAATGCAACTTGTCAACCAACTGTCCACTGCCAGTGTGTGCCTTCACTTCAATCTGAGACTCAAATGTAAGCCTCTTGCACAATTGCATTGTGAAATAAAAACTTTGGAAACCAATTTCACGAACAAGAGTTTGATCTATGCTTCTAAAAAACCTTAATTTACCTATTTGCTCAAGAAAGGAGCACTCCTGGCCCCTTTTTCTACAAATTTTCTTGTGTCAGTTTCAAAATCGATTGTTCTAGCAATATTATACTCAAAGGCTTCAAAGGTCAACCTGGCCAAATCCACAAGATGTTAATTAGATATTGTAGATCTTCAAACAATTAAATCTATCATTTTGTGTTTGATAAATGATCTCTTTGCAGAAGCTACCGCTGATGGAATTGTCAACAGTAAGCCCATGCGTTACCTGACACACATTTGGAAATAACTTTGAAGGATTTTTTTATATTATGTTAAAAGTTCAACAGGTTCAATGGGCACATCAAAAAGTTGCCTGTTATAGGCCTACCGATGGTAGGCTAAATGTTCAATTTATTTTCCAAATCCTGACCATTATGGAATGCAGGATAAAGCTAGAGCTTTTCCTGCTAAATTACATGTAGGCCTAGGCTTATACATGATTATTTAACTCTGGGTTAAGGGTTTAATTCTTGTGCAAATATATAAATAAAATATGCAAAAAATCAGAAAAATTTGATTGCAAGCTCCTCCTAGCCCCTGAAAATGTACGGCCAATTTTTAAATCTGTGGGTTCTTGGGGGGCCTTAGCCCCTAGCCCTGATAAACTCCGTGCATGCCTATAAGAGTGCATTCCTTGTATTATAGGCTACATGTATACTGCATAATGTGCATATACTGAATTGTTTTTAGCAATCTGATACAATCCTCTGTTAAAATGAGTGTTACTTACTCTTAATATTTGCACAAATACTATTTTTGTTCAACCGAATAGCTTCTCTCCAGCGCTATCTTTCAAATTTTAAACTCAAATTTCAAAATGTTTTGGTTCTGTTATTTGAACACCTGGTAAAACAACATCGTTACTACATGACTTTCAGATTTTGACCCCCCCCCAAATTTATTAGTTCTTGGCTGGTTTGTGTACCATTTGTTATTATTTAACTGCAAAGTGTGTTCTGGTAATTCAGGACCATCTTAGAAAACAGGGATAAGCTGATACTTGTGCTGAAAAGTCAGCTTATGTAATATAATTATACTCATGTCTGACGTTATTCACTATAATAACCCAGCAACAGCAAAACTGAGCCGCTGAACTCGATACATAATATAGATATTATTAATATTGTAATTATATATATTTTTATTAGTACTGAACAAATTGAGTAATTCTGTTCAAATGACATCTCACAAGAGCACTGTTGCAGTGTGGAAATTTAAAAAAAAACTATTTTTAAAGTATAGTCTATATTTATTGAGATTTTGTGGCACTCTTATAAGCACTGAAAATACAGCTATTTTGCTAAGAAAACAGCTTAAAATGCTACAATTGCATGTGAAAATTCAAAAAGTTTCTGGTGGGGAGGGGATATCCCCCTCCCCATACCCCTCCCTCACCACTCTCACCCCCAAAGGGGGGGGGACTAAATTAAACTCTGGTTTCGGCCAAACGACAAAAAAATTCCGACCCAGGCCCAACATTTTTTGGCCCCCCCTTCGAAAATTCCTGTATCCGCCCCTGTTCATTGTATGTATAGAAACGAGTTGCATCAGAAAAATACATTATTTATAAGATAAAGCATAATAAATTTAAAGGTGTTTTGCAAACCTCACCGATAATTAGTAATATTTAGTTTCAGCGTCGCTTATTAGAGAATTTGTTTTCGCTAACTCTGCCTTTCTAATGTCAAATTCAATGCGAATTTCATCTCAGTTTGGACGCCATTTTCTTTCCATTCCATTTTATCCTAACATATTAGTTCTTTGATGTGCAACTTACTACATGTACCTACTACTGTGTGTGATTTTAAAGACGATAAGCGTTATTATGGGCTAACGAAAATAATTCCCATAGTTGAGTAAATGCCTTTATTGACATTGTGTTGGTTTTTTAGTTGATCTTAACTCTTAAAATGTCTCTTATGCTTACAATAGGCCTAATAGATTTTTGGTGTCGCTTTTCTCCATTATCTAGACTGAAGCTGGCCCTTCCACAGTTACATTGTATGATAGTGATGGTGAGTTAATTATCGATATTGCTGAAGCTAAACATCAAGAATGTTGGCTTGGAGTTTCTAACATGTTGCAATAGTTGCAAAATATTTCCCATTTGCTTGTTTTGTTGTTGTTGTTGATCGCCTGTAGACAAGCTTGCGTGGGTGCCGTGAAAGGATCGAGTCTACCATTACGGTTACGATATTTTATTTAGGTAATTAACATTAAGCTGTTATTCAAGACTGACGATGACTACATTAACGATTCTGAAGCCCAACTGAACAAAATCTGCTTTAAGTCGTTTGTGTTTGTTTACATCCAGGCATAATTCTTGTCTTCTAAGTGGTAAGATACTCCACCTAGGTCGCTCCCAGCGCCTTGATGCTCCGGACCATAACCATGATTCTTTCTAAGGCTTTCTTCCTAAAACAGTTTCATCGTTTTCGTGCAGACGTTGGGAGCAGTAATCGACCGAAGACGCGCTATACAAATGCTCGTGATGACTCTGAATGTAAGACTATTATTATAATACTGTAAGTGAAACGATCTCCGATTATATTTTCGCTGATTGACTGCGCGCTCACTTACTCAAATATTTCCCTTGATAAAACTTCATTGATGCAGAGGCGGAGCAAACTATTAATACATTGAATGAAAAATGTTCTTATTTCATATACCATCTATAAATGTTTTCAGGGTGTCTTATTATTGCACGGACTAAACGTGTTTTAAATGCATTAAAATTAATGTTTGTTTACATTCACCGTCGAAATTATTACTTTGGACGACAACAAACACATTATACTTCATCAAGCTTGATATTCATTCTCTCAGTTTGTTTTACGCCACAAGGAAGTCAACCCACAGTATATATTTTTTTATTTAACAAAGCCATAGCTAATGATTTACATATTAACGTCTTTTAATTTGACCATTATTGGGACTCGGTTGTGTAGGGATGTTTTTTTATCGCTTAATTTTTGCATAATAATCGAAGTCGTTCGACACCTTTTAAATTGGTTTAGCAGAAGTCATTTAAGTATAGCGCGTCAACTTTCGGGCGTTGAGTTATTACAAATTTTTTCTTAGTCCTTCTCTCGTCATCAGTCATCCTATCATCATGACCTAGATGTTTCACATTTTTATAGCATAATTGTGCTACAAGTTGCCTAATGAGCATAGAGCTTGAAGGGGCGTTATAACAAGTGCACATACAAACAGACAAACAAACATTGATGTTATCGTAAAGAATGATTTTAGTTGACATTGGCCTTCTGACCAAAATTGCTGACGACAGACGGGTGGGACCCGGTAGTGTAATGGTTAACACGCTGGCCAAGAGTGCGAGAGGTACTAGGTTCGAGTCCCCGTTGCTGCTATTAGCGCCATTGTAATTGCAAAGCTGTCTGCTCAGTTGGTAGTTAAGTTTAATTAAGATCACTGCATAACTTGTAAATGTAAAGCGCAGTGCGTCTTGCAGGCGTTTCAATAAAGAAAAGATATTATTATCATTGTTATTATTATTATTTTTAGATGCAAACTTTCTAGGACTGTACACGAACATACGATTCGAAATCAAGTCGGGTTCGAATAGTGAACCTAATAGCTATTCGGTATTCAGTAGATTTGTCCCGGTAGGACCACAAGTAAAATGCATCAGCGGAAAAATATCCCGTTTTATATTGCAGCAGTTAACTTCAAACTGAAGTGTCGAGCAAATCAATAATTTTGACAAATTTGACAGAAAGCGCTTGCAAAATATCGATTTCAATAAGACACCATAAAAATTGTGCTAACGGAATTATAAATAAAGAAACTTCGCAGTTTAAATAATGACCTTTTCTAGAGGGCAAAATTTGTAATGATAACGCTATAATAGGCTGACACATGTAAAATTTAGTAATAAAATGGGTTATAGTACTGTTCGGTCTATGGCAGTGCCATTCCAAAGACTGGAAATATGTGAAGGGCGACGGCGTTGATCGTGGTCCAAAGTGACACCAAAGTCACAGTCCCTGGTACAGAAGACAAAATCTGTAAAGACATACGATTCAACAGTTAATAATTATTACGAATTGATAATGGATTTATTTCGTTTAAAGGTTGCGGGTCCGAATCTACCTCAAGTCACCGTGAAGGGACACTGAGCAAGTCCTTCACTCACGGTTGTGAATGGGCTCCAGCGTGAAAATCCGATTTAGTGTCCGCGCTGTGGCCTGGAGAACTTCTGAGTAGCAAACCTGGAAAGCATTATATCAGGTGCTCGTACATGAATACCATAACAATGGCTTAAAGACACCACCTGATTTCGATGACTATGGGTGTCTCCCTTCTCCTGTACCAAGCCTTGGGACTGGCACTGTTCATGAGCTAGTAGTTAGTTAATTTTAATTGATACATGTATGCGTTATACTGTCAAAAGTTTGAATGATGCAGGCGTAACATTAAACGAGTCAACTTTTTCTTATTTATAGCCGCAGATAAAAGCCTTTTAAGGTGTCTAATGAGGCTATCAAGCTTAAGCCTTTGTATTGAAACTCTAGCATTTGACACGATAATATCACACAAATATATGTCATGTGCAAGAGAGTTTACATAATTAAACAAAAGCTTGAGCTTCAGGTATCTACAGATTTACAAAAACACCGATTCATTTGTCTTTCAAAATCTAACATTATCTTAACTAAGGACTTCTACGGCGCCAATAGTTGTAATAGTGACGTCATCTTTTTGTATGTGCACTTGTTTTAGCGCCCCTTCAAGCTCTCGCTACACAGAGGCGTTCCCGAATGCAGAGCGGACACTGCATCGAGTTTCACGCTGAAGCGCTGAGCAATTGTGAGTGAAGGACTTGCCCAAGGTCCTTATCGTTGGTTTGCAATGCTAGGCTTTGATTTAATGAATTATCAGAACTGAATTATCTTGATAAAGGCTACTGTAAAAAGAATTCCCATAGCGACAATGTCTTTGGCAACAGTGACCATGGTAACACCGAAGACTGCAGCGACGACTATGGTGATGATGTGTACAGACTGTCGGAGCTGATGAATCCGGGAAGCGGAATGAAACGAAGATGCTATGGAACTGTTGATTGGAAGGCAGGACTGAACTGAAACGAATCCGATTCAATGGTCATCTTCATCTGAACGTTGTTATTGTAATGCACAATCGAAAATCTGTGTACTGTGTTCGAGCCGAAGGGTATGGGGTATGTCTTTGCAATGCTAGTAGCAATAGCAATTGCAGTTGTAGGAGACTGAGTTTATAAAGCGTCACTTTCAACTCTGTTATTATTGTTGGCTCTGAGCAATAACAAAATATCTTTGCAAGGAATTTTAGCCGTGATTTGGAAGCAATGTCTCATTCATGCAACTGTTGCGTCCGAAGCTTATATAGCACCGATTAATAATGTTTTAAAGGCGTTCAAGGCGACTGATCTGACACAGGCACTTTTAACACGGATTTTTCGGACATTATGAATTGCAAATTTTGAACCCAAAAAATTGACCGCCCAGACTGGGATCGACTCTAAGTCTACGTTCAGATCTCCTTCCAGTTTTACCCCTTGGTAAATAACCCTTTAATCGGGGTGGCAAGTCGGACCTTTGCGAGCTTTCTTTACACACCTTTTAAACATTGTCAGACAATAATGTATCAACCGAATATGCGTTACACTTAGCCACCTAACATTAGCTATTAAAAATTTTCAAAACAGAAACTACTGAAACCGTACAGTAACTGAGTAGACCAACGTATCTCACATCGGATTTCTGCTCCAGTTTAACGCTGCATTCTTTTGTTGCGCTACATCTTACCTACGCGATCTCTGTCGCCCATTCTCTGACGTTGACGCCCGTCCGGCTCTTCGCTGTGTTATAAATAGACAACTTCTGATACCACATCACTACCGTGCCCCACAGTAGAATGGATAGTACACTGAATACTCTGAATTTTGAAAGACTGGGAAACCAGGAATTTTCATCAATTTTTGTGCGAATCCCACAACTGCAATGGGGATCCGTGGCTTGACCCCAACGAACCAGGTTGGCAGCGCATCGCCCCTAGCCCGTTCTGAAGCGGTTCAGTGTGACCCACTGAGCCCGCGGGAGGTTATAGCCCGGGGGCCATACAGACGGCTCGGCCACGAGCGAGTGGTTAACAACTTCAGCTGCTGACCACTCGATGCTCCAGACTGCAATTATAGCTGTAATGTCTTCCTCGGGTTGATCCATCCATATAGGCCGGCGCGATGGGAGGCGATAAACCACGAAGACATACAGATGAAAACCGGGAAGATCGCATTTAAGACTGTGTTTAATCTCAGATGATGATTAGTGAGCATTATATAAACCGGACAACAGACACCATAATATTGTTGGTACGTTGAACTGATGACGTTTTAATGTTCTGGTGACCTGGACACCTTTTTCAAGAGATTGATTTGTCTTATAAAAACAAAGTCGCGTTCTATGATTTATCTCTTAGATACTGGTCTAGTACCTTGCTCGTAAGTGCTGTAATATACCGAGCAAATTTCTGTCCAGGGTAACGGCCTCTGTTGTCATAGACCCTGGTCAAATCGGATCCATCCATGCCTTTAACTGCCCGTCACGCCAGTTTCGGTTTTTTACCTGGTCAACTTGGTCAAGGACGACATTGAGTTCATAAAAACACTATGAAACTCATCCGACTTTCCAACTCACTGACTCACACATGCAATCTTGGTGGATCGAGGAGTGCGAGTTGGAGTGGAGTATACCGCTTAGCGCTGTAAGACGCTGGCTCTCAAATACCGATTACTAAATAGAGGAATTGAATGTTCACATTCATTTTTTATCGATCACAAATAAACATAAGATTACGGGCAAACAACTTAATGAGAAAAACGTTTTTAATAACAATGCTTTATGATGCCTAATTTTATGTAAAACAAAGTGCGGTTGGAATTGGATTAATAAAGAATAAACTTACTTACTTACTTATTGGTCATCAATGGTGTCAGAAATTATTTTTATTTTACTGCTATTTTATTTATAGTGCAACTTTTATGCATTTTTCAGGTGTCTACATGCATCATTTTACATTCCGAGATTTTAACACCTTTCAACAGCAGTTACTATAATAAATCAGCTTGCATCAATAAATCCGCCACCGGTTGCACTCTGCCAGTTCCTGTCCCAAGAATGGGTAAATTGGAAGGGTGTTGCTAATGATCTGTGCCATTACACAGTGACGTTAAACTGCAACACCAAACTCACTCAATAACAGTTAAACCAATAAAAAAAACAGTAAAAACTTCATAACATGGTGCTGCATAAAACGTTTATTAGGCTTTCAATCCGCTGCTCTTTTTGTGCTTGTTATCTGTCGCGTTATGTCGACCGGGTTTTCCTTCAATAGTTTAGTATAAGATCACCATTTAATGGTGATCTTATACACCCGGAAAACGTATAAAAGATTTGCTATAAATAAAGCTGATGTTGAACGATGTAACAATGTTCTCGTCGCTCGTTAACAAAACTTTTCTGTGTCATTCATAACATCATTCCACGAACGATTCAAACGATGAAATAGAAATGACTGTTTTATGTTATCACTGTGAACGACGACGTTGGTAATCCTTTCGACATAACTTCGTTCAACTGAGGGAGTTGCAACCATGACTCATCTTATCTTATTTACACCCCAAGGTGGCGCCACAAGCGATAATAGCTTATTTGCGACCACCACCGATGACAGCATCAGCTACATTGTATATAAATTTTAAAAATATTACACTGGACCAGCAAAGGTAAAGTTGATTGGCCTCTTACAAAGTTTAATAATTGATTCGTAACTAAGCCAGCTCTAGTAAAATAACGAATATGTGAGGTGCGGTGATGTAGTGGCTTCGAGAGGAGTAGGCCTAACACTTGACTCCTCACTGACGTTTAAGATTGAAGAATCATACTTTTTCAAACTATAATTTTATTTTTATAGCGTGAAAGATGGAGAAATTGGACGTTTGGACCTGCCACTTGGCAGAGAGAGAACCTAAAGAAGAAGAAGAATGGAATATCTGCCACAAAAGAATAAGTCCGATCACTAATTATATTGGTTGTCAAGAATTGTCTGGTCGGAATATTATTGTCCGCTCAAATTTTTCGGGTACCGTTTTCAATGCCCTCTTCTCCGGAAAGCGATATTTATAACGCAATTTTTAAATCCATTTTGAGGTGTTTAATGCTTTAAATAGCCTTAACCTAAGGGTTTTTAATTTGAGATTTTAATTTTCTTTTTATTTGACAATCCGGTTGACAGAACGCAACAGGGCATAGCGAAATATTTATTTCTTATGCATTTGAAAAACATCGCAAGAATTATATAATCGTTTAACTTGAAAATCAGACAGATAAGAGTTATATACGGTGAGAAGTCAAATATATAAGTGAACACAGAATTATTAATAAAGTTTAGTTGGTAATAGAAGAAGAAATTAAGAGTAAATGGATCATTTTGACTCTACTTTGTTGGATGGATCGAGATTTGACGAGGGCTTATGACAACAGAGGTCGTTGCCCTTGAAAAAAAATGGATGGCATAATACAACACTTTATTTATTTTTGACTTTTTGAGATGGATCCGATTTGACCAGGGTCAATGACAACAGAGGCCGTTACCCTGGACATAAATTTGCCTGGCATATTACAGCACTTAATAAGCAATGTTTGGATTTGTTCGGACAGATGGATAACTTTATAGTCACGTTGAACCTTCAGTTAATTCTATTAACTCAGATACCAATTATATCTCCTTTAGACATAATTTTTGAAGGTGTTCACGTCGACATATTATTCTTTAAAAATTCGTAGCGTCTTGTTGGCTGCTATCGATAAAATGTCTGAAGTACAAGTAGATGCTTTGCCTCTGATGACGTCATCTCAACAATTGGGCGTTGTTGAATCTCTAGACTAAGTAACGTCACCCTTCGCCATGCTGCTCTTCTTGAATTCCAAGGGTTAATGACTCCTATGCGAGAGGTGGACTGACCATTTACCATCTACCATCGTCATCAATAATTGTTGGCAATGAGTTTCGAATTGGCTTGCACTCCGATGACCTTTAAGGTTGTCCTGATCCAACCACCGTTCCATTGTCATCTATAGGCATCGTCGTTTTTCCTGGCTCATCTTCTACATCATCGGTGTTCTTCAGTGAGCCTTCGCTTTTAACAGAGCAATATTCGCACTGCACAACCCACAACTACAAGTGGTCTATGTCGATATGAACTTACAATCAGAAGGCCCGCGGCAATCTTAACTGTCATGGCATGTAACGCCGAACTTTCTCGGTTGTAGGGCCTTCCTGGCCCTTCCATCTGGAGTGAATTCCCTTCAAAGCTGCGTTCATTGCATCTGACCAGGCAAACCTCGCTTCGTAAATCTTTTACGTCTTCTCCTTTTAGTGCTAAATAGACAGGGAGCGCTCCTGAGCAGTCTTTTGAGGGGGTGCTACAAAAGCTTATAATTCTAATTATGATGAATCCTCATAAATTCTCTATGACGCAAAATCATTAACGCGGATTCTCAATTTATAACAAATGTAAAACTGGTTTAAAGGTGTTCAAATTAATCATTGCTTCTACAGTAAAACATAAAAATAATAATCTTTGGATATTATTTTTTTCAACATTTATTATGTTCTGCAGGCTAAAAAAGACAAGACAACAAAGTGCGTCTATGGAGCGTGATTCTCGTCAAATGTTCATCTATAGGGTGTCTCGATGGGTCGTGAACAATTTTGAATGCAGACAAATATATGTTATACACAATATAATGTGAAAAGTTTTATACTGGCGGATAGGTTATTCAAATGAAAATGTTAATATAAAAAAATTAGATCACTAGCTCACTTAATCAAATTTTAGCGCCAATTTCCGTGACGTCATCAAATTCGTGCCAAGTAAACGTCCAGTTAAGCCGCAAACAATTTTGTACGACCATCAATTATAGATACTCGACCACTGCCAGTCTTTCTGACCTCCATCCAGTTGATTGACGCATGATTTTTTTATAGTTTTGTTTTTATATTGATTTGTTATGATTTTTTCTGTATCATTTTAAAATTTGTAATTGGCTGCGGTATGTCAGCGAGAAACTCAATAAAACGAATATATAATTATATAGTCACGTGTGGTTTCAAAATTATGTCATGTACTCGGTATGCATACACTTTACACGACATTCTCTTTTTCATCGAAATAGCGAACCGTTCAGCCGAACCACTTAGACACCTTTAAATATGTTTAAACTGTATTATAAAATTTCAGAGACCACGTTTTCGACTAATAAAGTACGATCCTTTTCCACGAAACAATCAAGAAGGTTTTTTAATAAACGCATTGTTGGAACGAACCAGTAACTAGAAAATATGAGACAAGGTTGTGCACTGTCTGCCTTTCTCTACGTCCTCTGCATTGAACCACTATGATCCGAAGCCATCAGAAAAGACGATGATTTCGAAGGCTTCAAACTGCCTAATGCCAAAGAGGAGATTAGAATCTCGCAATTATTATACGCTGACGACACAAACATTATCGTCACATCAGAGCGATCCATTGAGACGACTTTGATGTGGTTCGACATATACGGAAAGTCATCAGCAGCTAGGATTAACCTTCGAAAGTGTGCAGGACTCTGGCTTGGTCCATGGAAAAGCAGAAGAGATTCTCTCTTCGGATTCAAGTGGACAACCAGTGCAAAGATCTATGGCATCTTCATCGGGGAGAACGCAGAACAGAAAAACGCCGATGCTATGGTTGCAAGACTCACACGGACTGCAAACCTACACCGAAGAAGACAACTCACGTTGTCGGCCAAGGCCACAGTCGTAAATACAGCCATCTGTCTTTGTGGTACGTCGGCAGTTGCACCATCTTACCACGATCTGAGTGATTCCAGAAGACACCTCTTTAATGTAGTAAACTGGCGTCTTATAACAATGAACGTGCGCTACAGCATTATCTGTCTGTTAAACAACGATCTTGGGCAATAGCGACTGCGTCAAACATCACCAAAAGTGATGTAACACGAGAGAGAAAACAAACAGCGCCACTGCTGAAAATTTAGTGCAAGACTGAATCTTCTATGACCATAAGTGTAACAATGAAATTAACAAAAACAATGGCATTGACTATGACAAATGACTACAAAGTTCAGCATCAAAGCGAATTCATCATCACATGCCTTTCCAGACCAATGTTCCTCATCACATCATGGCACTTTTGAAGTTGCTCCTCTTCCCATGCAGACTGATCATATGTATGTCGACCTAATTAAAACATCTGTTCGTGATTCAGTGTGCTGATTATCAATTAAGGAAGAGAAGAACAATACGAGAAACTAACCCTATCTTATAAAGGAATATTTAGGCCTATTTAAAGGTGTCTAAGTAGTTAGAAGCCTAGAGAAGACAAACGCGGGAGTGAGAATAGCGGGCAGGACACTGAATAACCTAAGATATGCGGACGATATCAAACTACTGGCAGGGGAAAGAGTGGAATTGAAAGCTATTATCAGAAAATTAACAGCAGAAAGTGAGAAAGCAGGATTTTTTCAACTTAAAGAAGACCCAGATCATGACCACAGAGAATTGGACGAGCTTTGAAGTGGACGGGGAGGAGATGGAGGTTGTGACAAGTTTCTGCTTCTTGGGAGCCATGATAGAAAGAGATGGTAGATGTGACAGAGAGATACGACGAAGGATAACATTGGGAAAGACGGCAGCGAAGGGACTTGAGAAATATGAAAGGATAAACAACTAACAAGTGAGCCTGAAGACGAAGACAAGAATTGTAAAGGCAAATATATTCCCAGTTTTGCTGTATGGATGTGAAACGTGGACAAAAACAAAGACCTTAGAAAAGAAAATCGATGCTTGTGAAATGTGGATATGGAGGAAGGTATTAAGAACTTCATGGATTGAAAAGAGAACAAATGAATCCATATTACAAAAGATCGGACAGTCAAGAGGGAATATGTCGTTGGGACAGAGAGCGGCAAGGCAAAAAATGGCGTTTTTTGGACATGTGATGTGAGCAAACGGATTGGAAAAAGAGATGATGCTGGCCTGCGGAGAGGGGAAAAGGAGGAGAGGACGCCCAAGAAGAAAAGAAGGTGGATGGAGGAAATACACGTGAGAACGAAGATGAACTTGGAGGAACTCAGAGACGCGACGGAAGATCGTGATATTACGTGGAGAAGGTTGATCACAGCGGTCGCTAGGGTTCCAAGAATCGACGGCACAAGGCGTTAATAGTTATAACGGCGCATTAATTTAACGATAAACATTATAACTAGTGGTCAAATCTCAGGACGATGCACTTGTTCACATTTTGCTTTTTTTTCTTATATAAATTGTGTCATAGCCTTAAAAGGTGTCTTAAACGAAGCTTAAATGAAGCAGTGAAAAGATAACCATAATAATTTTTTTGTTAATGCCGTCGTGAAATAGAAAGCGCACTGGTAAGTAAGTAAGCCAGTCATCTTAGCAAAGAGACCAAAGCTCATCCTATACAACAACCTTATCAATGAAATGGCGAATTGTGGCACATTAATCGAGCAAAACATAAGGGTAAATAAAGAGCCAGTATAATATTAAACACATATATAGACAAACTTTTTATCAGATTTTTAAATTGTCCAGATCAGAGTAATAAAGATCATGCAGTTCAGATCAGGGATCAAACATTATCAGGCTTTTGCATTATCCAAATATTTACACATGACATCGTAGTGAGCGAAGAACGAAGGATTTCTTATGCAGCAAACTGTGGAAGTGTGGAAATTAAAGATCATAATATTATCATGTCCTCTCGTGTTACATTTAGGTAGGTACTCAGAGGGCAGTAATTGGTGAATACAGTTATGGGTAAGACTCAATTTTCTCACAAGACTTTTCCAACGGGATAACAAATAATTATTATCATTAGCGTGGATAGAAACGAGAACTTCGAGAAGCGAAGGGAAGGGGAGGGAATTGGGAGATATAGGAGGAGAAGGTTGGTGGATCGGGTGAGAAAATGAGAGAAAATAGGTGGAAGAGGAGAAGGTTGAGGTAGAAAAGGTGGAGGAGGAAGATATGGGGGTGAAAGCAAATGAACGAATGGGATATGAGTGGAATTACGGATTACGGAATAAACGGTTTAAATAGTTCTTGAACACCCTTTTAAATTGAACTTTTGGCATTATATTAATCATTTATTGTCAAAATAAAAGTATTTAGTTCATTTCTTCCATGTAAAGCTGTGGATAACTAATAACCAGTCAATAATAATGCCTTTGCTGATTCAATTCTGTCACAGTTCATAATATGGCATTGCCAGTCCAAACCGTAAATAGAAAGAGGGCGATGCTAGTCACTTCGTTTATGACTCAGTTTGATTGTACAACTAAACATCAGATTCAAAACTCAATGAACTGAAAAACGAAGACAGTTTCAGCCTGAAACGCTCATCATAATTCCAAACCAATTTATATTATTTAAAATTATCTGCTTAACTCTCTTTATCATTGAGATATCGTTTTCGTTTTGAATGCAACGACAATAAGCAGCTTTCTTGAAGTCTGATGCTAAAAATTTATAAAGTTATTTCATCTATTTAGGTAGACCAAACACAGACTTTCATGATGATATTTGGGAATGGTACTAACAGGATGTGTAATGGCTGAATATTTTGGCACAGATGATTGGAACGGAAGGAGAAAGAAGGAAAGACACAATGATCAACACCAATGTGACAGAGAAGAAAGAACTCTACAGCACAGCCACTTCGGAAGACCGAAACGTTGCAGAAGATAATCATTGTAAAAAATCAAGAAATTTAGGTTACATGGATCTTGCTCTCGTTGACAAAGAGACAAACGATGGTAAATAATTTCAGATGTTTAATAAAGTAATTTGAGTAGTAATTTCAAAATCCAACTAATTTCGGATGTCAAAAGACACCCTTAAAATATGTTTACACGAGCCAATAAATAAGAATTTTACTTTTTCGCACAAGTCATGATAGTATTAGGAAACGATAATAAATGTAACTGATCTCAGACTTACATAATCGCACAATGAAAAAAAACATGATAATTGCACAACCACATTAAGACTTCTCCAGAAATAATTGCGTAGCTCGAGTCCCAATTCAGGAGAAAAGAGGAAATCGATGTAAATCGTCTTTGGAGTCAAACATAATTATTAGCCTTCGAGAGGAAATGCTACAGAAGATTGTTGAGAGTTGGATGGATGCAGAAGATGACAAACTCAGAACTGCACGAGCAAATAGAAGTCGCAGAAAACCTTATGCAGATAATAATAACCAGGAAGCTGGAGCTATTTGGTCACATATGCAGAATGAGTGAAGACAGAAAAATAAAGAGGGTGGTGCTCGGAAGAATGGATGGAGCCAACAGAAGAGGTAGACCACACAAGGAATGGCTGGACAATATAACCGACTGGTGCGGAGCGCCGATACAAGACCTGACACACGCGGCCCTGGAAAGACTAAAATGGCGAGGAATAATGAGGATGGCAGCGGGCACCTACGGGCACTGGTCTCTTGGTTCTTGGTGATGATGATGTTGAAATGATTGTTAAAATATAAACGATATAACAAATAAAATATTGCAGTGCAGAAATAAGATTACTTGACGGAATTAGTTATTAAGTAACATGTTGATAAACATTTTAAAGGTGTTTTGTGTCACTCGATTTCGCTTAGTAGTCCATCGGATTTCAGTTGACCAGTACATGTATGTTCGACAATTATATATATATATATATATATATAATTTATTTCACTCTTCAAAATTTTAATGGCATATAAACTATACGCAAACTCATTGGCGTATTTGTGAATTACATAATCGACTCAGTTAATAAAGTACGATAGTTCGACCTTGTTTCAAC
Organism: Lumbricus rubellus; assembly: GCA_945859605.1. Taxonomy (NCBI): domain Eukaryota; kingdom Metazoa; phylum Annelida; class Clitellata; order Crassiclitellata; family Lumbricidae; genus Lumbricus; species Lumbricus rubellus. The sequence goes on from OX243821.1 coordinate 7,716,201, forward strand.
TAAAAGGCGCTCAACGCTAGTATACCGTATTTGTATGTGAAGTCTAACGAATTATGTATGTCATTAGACACCTTTGAAACAAAATTTCAAAGCTTAATAAATTTAAAAATGCAACATTTTGACACTAATTCTTACGGCATGTCTAGCAACTGTTCGCTCTCTCACACATTGTTCTAAAGACAGAAAAAACAATAGCATGACATTGATAAAAAGGTAAAATAAAAATCACTCAATCGTTGGAGAAAAGAAGGGCTGGACGCAATCCACAAATCCAGGGGAAGGCAATGGCAAACCACCACTGTTAACGTGCCAAGAAAATCGTCATAAACAAAGCCAACAGTGGAGAAGGATGGTCATGACGGTCGCTAGAGTTCAACGAACTGAAAGCACAAGGTGATAAGTTGAATCAAAAAGTGACAAAGTAATTTTTCAATTAATCGCGAGAAATCCCTATCGCTCATACTCTGAGGTTGGTGCGGAACCGGGCGCATATAGGCATTCCGTACCCGATTTGGTAGCATTGTCAGCCTTAAGCGCCTTTTCATTGGCCGATCCCATATTATGAATATTCATAACCAGTGACATCAATAAGCACGTTTTGTTTACAACTTTACAGACTGCGGCTTGCGTTGACAATATCATTAATCTTAGGCTATTATGTTTAATAACTCGCAGCCTTTGCGTCCATTAGGCCTAGAATTCTATATGGCAGTTACCTCACTTACCTGCTAAGATTTATAAAGTGCTTTAATAAATAGATAGCCTACACCAAACAGTTTCGCATATAATGGAATAAAGTTGCGTTGCGTGATTTATTAATGGGCGGATATGCTTTGTAATTAAACTGTTTTAGCTCCATGTAGCCTATTCTGTTCCTGCAAACTGTTTCAACTGCATTATTGTACACTGTAACCGATTGTGGTCTTTCAACCGGATTGTTGAGTAGACGAAAATTATTATTATACTGCCTCACCCAAAATTTTAAACACCCGAATTTAGTTTAATAAGTGTATTTAAAATGTAAACAATTGGCAGGTAGGTCAAGCTGTAAATGTTGGGACTTCGCTTTGTCTGAATCGTGACAAGTTGTCATTAGACTATAATAGGCTGCGGCCTGTCAGTGACTATCACAGGCTGTCAACAGTATTGTTAAATAAAGATAATATTATTTATTGATGAGCAGTAATAAAAGAGTAACACTGATGTTTTTAGCAAAATAAATGCCTTTCTATTGTGTAAAGCCGCAAAGCTACTTCAAGTGCATTCATATTAATGCTTTTATTGGTATAGGCCTACTTAGGCTATTCATAATTCAGCAGTAACGTTCACTCTTACAGGGCTGTTTTAAGGAATTTTTAGAACTGCATAACGCCACAACCCCCTCTTTCCTTTCCCATCCTCCATGGTAAATTATTTCCAATCGGAGGACAATGACCTCTTTGCTAGTTTTTAACTGTACATAAGTGTTTCTACAAATCTATTCCTGTCAGGAAGTCAGAACGTGGAATTAGAAGGTCTGTGAACGTGGATGCAAAGGGTTCTGATTCATGATTCAAAATAATCAAATTTGAATAATTCGAATGAAGATAACCGTCACACATCTTAAAACGTATTTAGGCCTATGTGCAATAATTGCGCATAGACCCCACATAGGTTTAAATTTAGGATGATTTTCACTAGAACTGAGATTGACATGAACTACTGTACTTAAACTCGAAATATTACTGGTTGTCGAACAGTAGGCATGGAAACTGAGACAGTTCACGAAAACTGAATAAACCTAGATCTTTTAAAGTTACAATTGGGCATGTGTGGAACACTAATTTCAACTGGTGCGAATTTAGGCTACTGAAGTCTAGTAGGCCTAAAGTCTAATTTGTGCCCTATTGACTTCTGTAGCGCAGAATTGATTTTTGGTATCGCAGGCGATGAGTTGGTGAATGTCATATTCGCTGGCATGCGCGTAACAACGCGTAACTTTTGCATTTTTTTAAAATTTTTCTCTGGTTAGAAGTCTACCTTCACACTTTCGATTGCTTCACTATCGAATGGAAGCTCCTTATAACTTTAAGCGCATCGCAATCGACCATTTCCCCCCATATGCCAACAACAGCAGCAACAACAGCGCACGAGAAGGCACTAAACGCGTCATTGGTTATGAATATTCATAATCTGGAACCGGCGAATGAAAAAGCGTTATGGCTTGCAATGCTACGAAATCGGGTACGGAATGCCTATATGCGAACCGGGCTCTTCGCTATGCCAGTTAAAAGACAGTTCAAATTTATTTTACATAATTATTGTGACATAGGGCATTACCCGGTTGGTCAAGGCAGCAACGGGGGACTTCTGCATGGCTGTTGAGGTCACCTCAGTATTACCATGTAACAAAACGATTGTCATTGTCTGATACCATGTTGCAATAACATAGGTCATAGTTGAAGTCAAGTTGATACGTCGCTGTTTAGCCCGATGCTTGATAAGAAATATTATACCCGTCAACCTACAAACGGCGCTATATAATAAGTGCACATACAGACAAACAAACAAATCTCCTCTCTTTTCCAGACTCGGGACTGACATTACGACAGGCAAGTTAGTGGCGGGGATTTGTGATTATGTAATAACTTCAGGCTTATAATAGTGTGCGATTAGGACCCTGCTTCAACGTAGAATGTGTGGTTTACCCACAATATGCTTTTCAGTAGATTTGTGGTTCAACAACCCGCATAATTTTTGTTAGTTTGACTATTCTTCCCAACGCTTTAAGTTGTGTGCCATTTGAAAATAACTGTTCCAAAGAAGAATAATTTTTACGTCGAGTTATTAGTGATGACTGTTAAAAAATCCATAATTATTCTATCAATGGTTTTAGTTGCCCCTTCGACACCATCGCATTCGTTGCTTCCTACAATATTTATAACTCAGTTTTTTTTACATGAGTTAACCCGTTGGAGGTGAGGTGGAGTATGTCACACCCTAGAGGTATTCTACTTTACTTTTTGGGGGAAAACGTCGAACCAGCTTGGATTATTTTTTTATACCTTTGTGAATATGAAATGCGGACACTTTACCAAAATTTCAGGAATTTCGAACAAACAGTTTTTATTTTAATTTTAATGTATATTTGAAGGAAATTGCGATTTTTCGTATACAAACGGAACTTTCACGGGCAAAGTACACAATTGATGGGTTCACCCTCTGGCCATCTAATAAGGATTGAAAACAGATATTTGTACGTGATAATAGCCTGTTTAGTTGATAATTGATCATAGAAGAATAGTTTAACTCAAATTAATGTTTTCCATTTGATATCGCGACTTGAAAACAAGCCTGAAACGATCAGTAATAATATAATTATCGTATCCACCGTATTATTTATATAGCTTCGTTTGTTAGCGTTTAGAAGGTATACAGTACTGTGGGAACTAATCGAAGAGATAGATAGACATATTCAGAGGGTCAATCTTATATAAAATCAGGTGATCAGCATTTAATGGTGTCCTAAGTAAACGCTGTAGCCAATCAACCACAGCGGCCCAATGATCAGGGCTGTTTTCAAGGAATTTTTAGAACTGCACAACTCTTTCTTGCCTTTCCCGTCATCCATGGTAAATTACTTCCAATCGGCAGACAATTACCTTTTTGGCAGTTTTAACTGTACAGAAGTGCTTCTACAACTGCACAAATCCATTATTACAGAACTGCACATTTTGTGTAGAACTGCACCTTTAAGAAGGCAAACAAAATAACAATTTCTGCTTCATTTTTAATCTTATTCACACTTCGCTTTAACGACTTGACAATGTGTTCAGATGTATAGGGCTGTCTGAATCGACCATCGATGCATCGAACCTGACTTACATAGTGCAATGTATCTTCTATTAAAAGGTGTATAAGGAAATGAAACACTTAGGTTACAGGTGTTTCCCATCGCAATTATAGACACGCGGAGTAATATTGGTACACCGGTCTCATTGGACACCTGTTTAATGTGATTACTTGACGCAATATAAGCATGAGAAACAGAAACTCAGCACAGTTGTTTTCGTTAGAAAAATAAGCCACTCTGCAACATTTCGCCATTGTACTTCTTCTTCGCGTTCTCTGCCGTCAAGCAGGTTTGTATGTCCAATGTCTCTGTTCTGCGGTTCTCTTTTCAGTCCACTGTATCCATCTTCTGTCAGCATCCAGTCCAGCAGCATTGTTCTTGGTCTACCTCGCATTCTCCACTCCATCCATTTTCACCTCAATGATGTCTTTTAGTAGGGTGTCGCTCCTTATGATGTGTCCTATCTATTTCTTCTGTCGCCCACGTGTAGTGTCCATCATTGATCTCTTTTCTTCCACGTATTATAGTGAGTGAGATTTGTCAATGCATCCGATAATTGGATTCTGTGAAATATGGTCGAATCTTGTGGAAGGTTTTGATTGTGCAAATAATAACAGAAACGCGTCTAATAATAATCAGAACAAACGGATGCGATCGCTTCTTCAAATTCCTCAACCTTAAATCATAATTATGTTGTATAAAATCATCGATGACGAGGAGTCGGATGTCAATCGAAAGTTGAACGCTCACAATGTGGATAAGAAAAATCATGGAAGAAAACATGTGATAGAAATGCCACGCAACTTGGCCTGATGGAAGGTAACTGACGCGTTGTTAAAATATATCACTTAAACACCTCTTTTGTATGATCTCATTTAGTATAATTATGAGAAAAAAGCCCGAGCAATAGTTTGAGTTGTTTTTTGAGGTAAAATTGCTTATTAAGTGCTGTAATATGCCAAGCAAATTTCTGTTCAGGGTAACGGCCTCAGTTGTCATAGACCCTGGTCAAATCGGATTCATAAATAATTCCTTAAGATAAACAAATTTTTCGCGTTAAATGCGCAATCTTATATCAACGGTATAAGCAAGTTTAAAGGTGTCTTTTTAGATCCATCTTGTTGACTTTATTTTCCAGTTAATTATGATTGCTTTCTTATATACCCTTGGGTCGATTCTCTTCCTAAGTTACATATACTTCGTTTATTCAATAAAATTACACGTAAGTTTACAGACCGGAACATATTACATGAAAAAAATATATAAAAAAACTAACAGTGTCTGCAGAAATTCAGGGCTTCTTCAATGATCCTACACATTGTAGTCGAGGAAAACTGTACTGTTTGCAACAGCACATACTACATGCTTTTTCATGTACTCTCTAGGTACGGTAACATTAATGTTTATGTCGTTGCTGAATTTATAACGTCATATGACTCAGTTTTGCAGGTGTGTAGGAACATCATTTTGTTTCCATTGGTTTTCAACACCATAACTATGAAGAAACACGTTGAGATGACGTAATACATCAATAATAATTGTTTAAATTTGGTATCCCGACTGCAGAGCGGACACTGCATCGGAGTTTCACGCCGAAGCGCTGAGCAATTGCTAGTGAAGGATTTTCCAATGGTCCTTACGCGGCGACTTGAGGTGGATTCGAACCTGCAACCATCCGGCTGCAAGGCGACGAACATACCCACTACACCACCGCGCCACACAAGAGATGTTCGGGTTTAATCTTCGATGAACAATTTTTTCAATGGATCACCTTTTTTTATGAATATCCGTTTTTAATGAATCACCGTGTAAGATATCAACTGTGAGAGCTTCACAATAAGACAGAAAGTTGTCATTTGTTTATATAGACCTTGTTTACAAATATTAAAGGTGTTTAATTAAGAATGAGTTGTGGCCTATAACGTCGACGCCCATAATCTTCCGTTGACAAAGCATCGGTCTATAAACACAGCTACTATTCATCGCTCATCCCACACTCTGCTTTTATGTTTGACCACCATCCTTTAATTGACTTTTCCATTCTTGCCACCATGGCCAAAACTGTAGCCCTGCTCTCATGATGTCATGGTGTGACAAAAGCCACGTACAACTTTAGTTTTCTCATAGTTGATACGTTGTTCGTATGCCATAGCCATGTCTGCACAATGTCAGATCCCACCTCACCTCTGGCGTGGCAATGCGTCACCTCACCTCCGAAGGGTTAATTTAAAATAACAATAAACGTAACTTCTATTTGCAGTGAAGTATTATTTGTTATTCTGTACGCTAATAATAATTTTTTAAGCCCTATGATTGTTTTGCTTTATTTGAAGAATTCACGAAAAAATTAAAAATAACAGATACATCGATTAAAAGGTGTATAATCGCATCCGAATATTTGCATAATGCTATTCATTGTCCAGTGCGTATCGCCACTTCGCTCCAAAGGACTGGAAACCTAACTTACAGCCCAACTCTCCTGGTCTCCATGTTAGATGACATCTGCATGTATGCTGCTACTGATAAGGCTCAGGTTTCACTTCTTGCACTCTTCGATGCGTCAGCAGCCTTCGACATGGTCGATCAAAAAATCATGCTTCAGCCTCCAGCGCCTTGAATCCTCCAATAATTGTAATAACCATTTAATGCCGGAGGGTAGGCTATAGGATTTCCCATACCATTTACTACCATATCAGCATTAAAGGGTTAACCCTCAGGCTACCACGCTATTTTTGTAACACTGACTACCAAGGGGGGGTGGTTACCACCCCCCCCTGGATTTTGGGTTTGGTTTGAGATATCATAACTTGTAATACACTTATGGATTCAGCATTCATTTCTGCACAAAATGGTATATTTAGGTTTAAAATATATGAAAGCACCCCGAAGTTATGAATTTTTTACCGTAGGCACCCGTCGATTCCACAAAATGTATACTTTCGCATAAGCAAAAAATTAGATTCTGTGTGTTTTTAACATAATTTATTTAATTAAAAATTGTTTACATATAATAAAGTCCAATATTCAACTATAAAAACTAGTAATAAGTTAGTTTTAGTTACAATAAAAAGAGAAGAAACATGTAAAACATGCTGAAAAACGTTTACGCTGACTTATCGGTTTGCGTTGTAAAAAAAACCTAACATTTTCACACATTTAAATTTATTTTGAGCACTTCCGGTCATCAAATGTCAAATTAATTGGTATCAAAAAATAGCCCTAAATGCCTTCTATAGAATGACATAATTTATTTCTCTTAAAAAATAAATTATGAATAATTTTTAATAGGAAAAACATGAAACTTTTATGAAAATAAAACACCTTTATTTATATTTTAATTTATTTTGAGCACTTCCGGTTGTCCAAAGACAACTCCGTGACCACCAAAATGTAGCCCCACATTCCCTCTACAGAATGGTGTAATTGGTGTCTCTTCATGTCAAAGGACGGATAAGATACAGCCGATAATCTAAGGGGGGTGGTATCCACCCCCCCTGGTGCCTCGGGTATATCGGGTATAACTTTTGAATGGTATGGTATATCATCACACATTTTAGCTCAAAATGTGTGCAAATGAATCCTCTACAGCTACTTAAAACGTCAAAATTTTATTCCTAACGAAAAAAGTTTTATTTGGGAAAAACCTAGGGGGGGTGGATACCACCCCCCCCTGGTAGCCCGAGGGTTAAAGGTATCCTTTTCCTATGGATTAAATCTTACTTGTCTGGTTATAGCTGGTAATTTCAGATCTAACTGGGTGCCGTTATTTTAGGTGTTCCACAGGGATCAGCCCTTGGACCCCTTATTTTCATTATGTACACGGCTCATATTACTTCTCTGTTTCCAAGTCATTCTGCTACCGTCCTGGTCACCTACCTAGCTAAATGACGTTCAGGCCTATGTTCATGGTTCTCCCTCTGCTCAACTCATAATAATTAATTAGTTCGCCGCAGTGATACTGCTCCTTGGCTTTTTCCCAAGATCTTGGCTTTTTCAATCGTATCTTGGGATATTGGCTTTTTTTCAAAGGAACTTGGCTTTTTTACTTGGCTTTTTTTTCTGCCCACTAAATAACAATAATGTTAGCAATAATCCACTAAATAACAATAATCTTATCAGTAATAGGCTATAACTATGGCTCCATCTACTGACTAGTATTTATACGACTTATTATTATTCTCTGAACTGTTTGCTTTCTGCATATTAGTTATTTGTGACGTCACGTGCAATTTCGCGAGATTCCACTCAAAATCGCAAATAACTTGATAAGGATAAATGATAAGTTGATCACAGATACTTATATTAATAACAATAGACATAGCTTAAATCTTAGAAATGCAAACAAGTCAGCTTTAATGGCTCACAAGATCACACAAAAGCACACAGAAATTTCTGAACTCAAGAAAAAAACAACTAGCCTAAAGTGAAGATGACGTTTATTTCTCAAGACTAGCGCACTGTGTTCCAAAATGTTCTTAGTGCGTTAGATATGTTAGAAAATCAGCGAACAGAACCAATTATTAACAATGAACACACATTAATTTCAGGATTAATTATGCGAAATTTCATAAACATTACAATTTATCAGATAAAAAAATAGCTTCTGGTGAAAAAATAGGTGACACAATAGCCCATAATTATTAACTTGGGTTTTCTTGGCTTTTTTAAATAGCCCATCTTGGCTTTTCTTAAATTTTGGAGCGGTATCACTGGTTCGCCGTATTGAGGCGATTTGCACTTGTGGATGTCTTCCAATCGCCTTTCACTTAACCCTCGGGCCACAAAGGGGGTAGTGGTATCTACCCCCTAGGTTTTTCCAAATAAAACGTGTTTCGTTCCGAAAAAAATGTTGACGTTTGAAGTAGCTGTAGAGGGTGCATTGGCACGCATTTTGAGCTAAAATGTGTGATGATATACCATACCATTCAAAAGTTATATCCGGTATACCATAGGCACGAGGGTAATTCTGACAAAACTCAACTCATCTGGCTTGGCACTCCCCAGCAAATAAAAATAATCGACTTTTTGCTTCTATCTGAGACCTTTCCTCAATATAAATTTTCAACGTCTGTTCGTGACCTAGGTGTCATTCTCAACACATGTAACCAACCTTACTCGCTCCTCTTACTTTCACCTCCGTCGTCTCAGATCCATTCGCAGATCTGTCTCACTTTCAACCATGACATCTAATAATAGCCCATGCATTTGTCTGTTCCAAAATTTATTACTGTAATTCCCTTCTTATCGGTCTTATTCTATCCCCATTCAATCTGTCCTTAATGTTGCTGTTCGATTAATTGCTCGCCTTCCTAAGTACTCTCATTAATATATCATCGTCTATGATGAATTAACTACACTGTCTTCCTCTCTCTACACGCATACAATATAAAGTCCTTTGTCTGGTACTCAGATCCAAACTGAAATGGCAATGAAAAGGGCCTATACCTATGACGCTGTTCAATCATTATGCAAGCAGTCTACTTTACTCAACGGTTTTCTGAGTTTAATGTATTTTGTTCACTCGGTTGGTCGCAGGTTGTAGCAACTTATTCTTTCAAACCTTCGATTTTGTGTTGGGTCGTATTGCAATTTGCAACCTACGTTGTGGTCAGGAACTGTAAGCCGAGAGTGAAGTGCACATGATCACATGAAGTTAATATTTTACATAAGTACATAGTTAAGTTTGTTTCTCTACATGCTCTTGACAATTTAAACTTCTCTGCAATCTACCATTGCCTAATTTGATTGCCTTGGTTGATTTTTATTGGAATTTTTACTTGGGTGACCACTGACCCTACCAGCTGGTCCATCCCTTTAGGACCCTTCCCTTGTAGGCAATGCATGCATATTTTCTACTTTTGCTATCTGTCAACTTGTTTTCTGGTTTCAATACAGTGAAATTCAATGAGTGAATTGAATTGAATTGAGTTTGACAATCTATGAACCAATTCCTTGTATTCGTTGCCTTTTTCATTGCTTTGCGGCTTGTAACGTTTATCTTCAGTGGTTTGAGGAACGATGGATGAATGGATCCGGATTTGACGAGGGCTTGTGACAACAGAGGCCGTTGCCTTCGGAAAAAAATTGTTTGACATAATTATACTGCTCTATATTCTATTTATAACATTCTAATGATAATCGAGTAACGATTTAGCGAGAAATCAATTCATAGCTTTTGAATTATACGATATAAATGTGTTCATAAAATGGAAGGAATCTCAACGGGTGACTTTTCTCAGAAAACCGTTAACCCTTTAATGCCGAAATGGTAGTAAATGTTATGGGAAAGCCTATGCCCTCCGGCATTAAAGGGTTAAAGCGCTACGTGACATTTGCAAATCTTCACCAAACAGGGAAGGCATAAATAGAGAACTCGTTGACAAAGGCTACCAATCATTATGTCACATGGACTATCAAGGATTGCATGGATATTGCGTTTGTTTCGAGAGTGATTAAGGTGATACCGGTACAGTAGTGGATTAAGCATTCATTTATATACGGACGAAGTGTATCCGTGAAGCCATCGGGATTGCGCTCGAGACGACAACGTCCTTTGAAGGTTACTACTCTGTAGATTACAACAGAGAAGTTGATAAATTTTGCGCAATTGCATGCATCGAATATTGACTATAATTATCATTATTAGACTTTCAGTCCACCTGTCAGTCATAGAAATCGCAGTAATCGGCAAAAGTATACGAGAGAAAGAAACAAAACCGAAGGACACTTTGCGTTACATGATAATGAACTGAACAGTTTTCTTTCAGTGAATTCCGATACGACCATTGCAGTTGAGTCGATATATTTTATAAATAGACCAGTGCTACTCTGTTACGACGTTTGTAAAATACCCCATGCACTGTCAAATTTTAGTCATGGTCAAATTGCTTGCTCTTGCAATTATACCAATAAGCGTAAAATGCATGTATTAGCAAAATAATTGTCATGCTCAGTGTTTAGAGTCTTAGAGTCTTAGACACCTCGAAGCCGATTCTTATCAGTTATATAAATAAGTCATCTTGCAAACCAAATTTCAATTTCTGCAAAAAAAGTTCCTGTGCTTAGACTCCCAACAATAAATATTGAGTGAAATTATACTGTGAGTGATTTTTTTACAAGTAAATGCAGTGAAACGACGATATCGTTACGTTAGTTGGCCCTTGACGACACGTTATACACAGAGCGCCTTAGCAATAATAATGTATTTTTTATTACTTTCGTTTATTCAACAATCCGGTTGACAGACCGCAACCGGTAGCAGTGTACAAATACGGGTGCTACTACTCAGAAGCGCTCCAGGTGCAACCACGGCTTCATAAGACAGTTAAGATGCACCTTAGGAACAGAGTGGAGTGACCCCATGGAATTAAGCGTAGAGCAACAGGTATGTCATTCCAGGTTGTAAGACCAGCGACAGAGAATGAACGACGCTGTCGGAAAGCAGTCCGCGAACGGGGAAACAGAAACAATTGGATTTATTAAATTTTTTTCGACTCATTCCAGTATGTTGGTTAAATTGATCGACCCTTTTTATCGTAAAAGCAGCGCAAATATTAGACACCTTTAACACTCATGCTTATACATAATAAATGAATAACTGTGGCAACATTTGCATTGTGCTCTCGTCCACTATAATACCGTTTGATCTTTCTCACATAAACATAAACGTGCGATAATCTACTTCATCGATTCATCGCATTGGATGATACATAATAATAATAATTATTCGCTAAATATACATGTAATCCAAATCATCGTCTCTGTTATAACAGCGTCGCACTCATCGTCAAATATAAATATCTTTGTTGCGTACAACATTTAAACGAACTGAAGAACTAGACTCATTTCATTTAAATACATGGATATAATGAGGCTGGTTTGACCGTGTATTGCAGAATTGTCCTTTCACAGTTTCACCTGCATCTGCGAAAACTCTGCTGTTCATCATAGGCTTGGCACAGCACTTGAAGTGTAGATAATAATGAGTTGCATGGACGCCATTTCTTTTCCTGGCTGTGCTGTGCTGGCTCAATGAATGGTAGGACGGCGTTCAGATTTGAATGTAAATGCGTGGACGCCGGCCAGTTACAGTTTATGCCATGTTATGTTAATTATGAAAAGCTTACTACCGTACTAGTAGCACTTCTAATAATATGCGGATAAATTCTTCAATCGTATACGAAACAAGAATTATGAAAATAAAAACATTGCAAGAATATTACAGTAATTAAACATCAACTCTTAATGTAATATTCACTATTCGATGGTTTCATGATGTCATCGACTCATATAAAAGTAACAAATCTCTATGATTTGATTCTTTCTATGATCGATTCTTTAAGGATCTAATATATAATTTCTTTCGTACAGGACAGCAGCTTTCAAGCTAAGATGAGTTATTTAAAAATCAAAAAGAGTCAGATTTAAAGGTGTTTAAAACACCGATTATTACGGATAACTTTTTGTTATATTCGGTGTTTCGCGGTTTCTTTTGGGTGTGAAAATTAACTGATTCTTTTACATTTGAGGTCAATGCAGATTGATAAATCCAAGATGGCAATATAATAATTGTTTTATTTCAATAATCCATTTGACGTTCTTTCGAACAAAGAATGGCGTAATTAGCCAAGTTACTACATTTGTGACAGCTTATCACTTTTATCCGTTACGCAGGTAGAATTAACTGAATTTAACTTAGACTTTTATTGCATTATATTAGTTTTTTACTAATTACAAAGCACAATTATAGATAACACCGTGGATATTGATCAAGGCTTAATTGTCTTCTAGATTGCTGCACAGAATCTCCACGAATCAATGACTGATTCTAGTGGCGGATATAACAAGCTGGAAAGAAGACTTGTAAGGATATCACATGTAGAAACAGTGGATACAATAACTGTTCATCGCAATCGCTGCTTATATCTACAATGGTTTACAACAGTTTAAAAGGTGTCTTAGGTCAACGGTCATTTTTAGTTATTGCACAACAGTTAATATTTCGCCATTGTAAGTGGAAACATCATTATTTTTTAAAACTTCATTTAATACCCGATTGCATGGCATCTACTTACTCACGAGCACTGCGTCTATTCAGTAGGGTTGTTCAGTTATAACTATATCAAACGAATTTGCGGTTACCATGGATACCAAATGAGGTAGGTACATTAGTCTACTTACCCGTACAACAGTTACTGGACAGAGGTCCGAGATTTGTCGTAGTCACACAAAAGCTGTTTTTTTTCTCTTTTTTTCTTTCTCTGCCCTCAGGCATTTTCGAATGTTTGACGTATCGATTCATCTCTGTTCTGTTTAATACTTTGGATTCATAATTATTTATAATAGGCCTAGTCAATGCCAAAGCAACGTGAAATACTGAAAGTGTTGTAGCCAAGCAGCAACGCATTAAAAGCAAATAATATCAGTAAATTTACAAAGGCATTGCCGTGCATAGAAAGGTTTTAGAAGATTCTGAAGTTATTCAGAGTGGAGGGATTGAACCCAAGCTGCTCTTCCCTAATACGTTCACGCCTGCGTGAAATATCACTGCACTATAATTATACTATTGTCATTTCTACGTAGGCCTCCAATCAATTAGGAGGGAATAAGCGTTTACAGATGTCGACTACTCGACTGGGGGAAGCAATAATATGACTACTCAACGCGTGATTTATATATAATCAAGGTTATAACAGTTTAAAAGGTGTTGACACTCAGAGAATAATTAATGCTAATAATAATGATATTTTTCATTAACCCTTTCCAGTCGGAATTGTTTTGATACCTATCCTGTTAATGGGGTCACGGGTGACCCCATCCGGCGGGAAATGGTTAATGAAACGATTCCAAACGCACAGTGCTGTACATGTACAAGTTATGCAATGATCTTGATAAACTTGTCCACCTTGTATCTGATATCTACGGTGCTATTGGTCCCAGGTTACACTCCTTTCACTTTTTTGACGTAAGATCTGCATTTGACACCGTTGATCATGACATCCTCTTGCAGCGCTTATCGATTTCTTTCGGCCTCTCTGGTAACGCACTTGATTGGCTTGCTTCGTTTTTGCAGGACCGCTCCTTCATGGTAGCTTATGGATCCATTAAGTCATCATGGGTCCCTGCTTTAATTGGTTTGCCTCAAGGCTCCGTTATTGGACCCCTCCTTTATATAATATACACTGCTGATCTGGGCTCCTTGCCGACATCTATGGATGTCCACAGCCAATCTTATGCTGACGACCTGCAAGCTTATGTCCACTGTCTGGCGATTCATGCTGACCCAGCGGTTGGAACAATAAGCCAGACTATAGTAACCCTGCAGTCCTGGTTGTCCTCAAACCGCCTAATAAGACTCAGCTTATCTGGCTTGGAACGCCCCAGCAGCTTTCTAAAATTGATTTAACTTTCCTATCCTTCTTGAAATATACACCTTTCCCTTTTTCCACTCCAGTCCTGGATTTGGGAGTCATCCTTGACCAGGAGCTCACATTTACGCGCCCCAGCACTTGTTCATGCGTTTGTACTTTCTCATTATTTTGGACTCTGCAGCGCCGTGAACTTTGTTGGCCATTCCATACGAAACATGACAACTCTATAAAATATGTGAATTTTTGGTATATGAAGCGTTGCAGAACTATTTTAAAGGTGTGCAATGTCATTGTCACATGACAACAATTTATATTCCATTCTTCACGCAATTGACTAATCAGCGACTTCCAACGCCACCCTGTTCCGTATGTTCTCTAATGTTAATTCATGTTGCATTGGCGTTGACTATGAATCCAAAGCATTAGGACTAAACAGCTTTTGTGTGACAACAGTGATCTTTGGATATTCTGCATGGTATAACCACATCTCCTTTCGATCAATTGACCCAGTGGTTGTGAATAGGTGGAGTTTTAAAATTGCGGTTTCCACTTACAATAGCGAAACACTAACAGTAATAATTGTGCGACTTAACTTATAATCAGCAACTAACTTAACGAAAAAACCTTTTAAACTGTTGTAACTTGTATTATATATAAAGCGCGCGTGTGGTAGTAATAATCACTGGTCTAGTACCTTGCTCACAAGTGCTGTAATATGCCGAGCAAATTCCTGTCCAGGGTAACGTCCTCTGTTGTCATAGGCCCTGGTCAAATCGGATCCATTCATCCAGTAAAAACGTTGCATTCCTGATTCAATCATATTATAACCGGTATTCTAACGGTAAACATCAACATGGGCGGAGTTTGGTCTCGGCTCTTGGGGGGGGGGGGGGCTTAGCCCCCCCTAGCCCCTGATAAACTCCGCCCATGAACATCAAGAGAAAACCAATCGGTATTATCAATCTCCGTATATACATGTATGCGTTTGTTATTGACGAGAGCTTGACCGTACACCTTGCTACTGCAACCGAGGCCGTTGTTGACCTTTTTCTTGAACTGGTTAATTGACCAACAATGACACTATGTCTTAAGAAAAATGACCAGTTTTTGCCCTCCTCCGTTTTTTAGACATACAATGTCATGTAGGACTGGCACTTCAACTTCATCTGTTACAGTAGAGCACAGGTTGTGACGGAGTTGCACAACTAACTTATTATAATTGTGCATCGTTTAATCATGTAGTCTTATCTTTCGTTTGCTTTTTTCATCATCCATTCATTGGGATTGAGACGCAAGGAACCAACCGGAAGATGAAAAAAATTGTAATTTCGTTCACTTTATGCTGAGTTTCTTGCAACAATGGTTGGTAAAGCAAATTCATAAAATATTGTAATTTAACACGCAACGTTTTTATTATTTATATTACCATTCAAACAAGATTTAATGGTGTCTAATATTAATTACATCCGTTAATTACAAACGATTGGAGACAATCATGGTTTAACGAGAGCGTCACTATCTAAGAGTTTCTAACGATACTATAAATTTATATTCGCCCATTAAACGTTGTAAGATATATTAATATATTAGAATGAGACACAGCAGCTGCATCTGAGTAATAAATAAACAGCTGCATTAGTCGGGGTAACTCTTACACATGTGAATCGGCTAGAATAATTATACGGTTGTTATTTAGATTCCCTGAGTGTTATTGTCAAAGATCATGACAATTACATAGATTATATATAATGATTAACCGGCATAACATGGATTTGTTGAATTGGTATTGTACGAAACAGGGCAAAAATAATGGAAGAAGCAACGGTTTGCTTACAGAAATCTGACTACGAAATTATACAAATGAAAATCATATCATTCCCTGTAAATGCTGAAAACCAAGAAATGATGTGACATCACGAATCTCTCACAGAAACCGATTGCTTAAACAGTGCTCTTTAGACACCTTTAAAATGGTCTCAAAAGATTCTATGTGGACGTCGAAAGCGGAACATGATTTGCTCATTTGTAGAGTCTATGCTGTTAGTTTATCGACCACAACGGCCATTATTTTGTTGTCGTACACTCGTACAGTTCATAATTATTTGGATTCATAATTTATTATTCTGAATTCAACGATTTAAACTTTGAGCACTGCATGGTTACCTGTAATTCTGGAAAAACGAAAAATATTTCCATAGAAATGCCTGGTCAGCATTTATAAGGTACACCAAATAGCATTATAATATGTAGAAACGACTTTAGCAAACAGCTGCATCTTAGTTTTCAGTCCAGGCATGCAAACTGAACGGCCGCACGTTCCGAGTCTTGCACTTTCTTTGCAGGCGGCAACCTGGAACATTGTCCGCACCAGTCATCTGCAATCCACCATTATAGAGAGGAAAAATAATATAACGGTTACGACTCTGACTTGAAGTGCTTATACGGTACGCGGTTCGAGTCCTGGATAAAGCTCTTCCTTCTTGCAAAGCTTGGGACTGGCTCCACCGAAGTGCAGCCATTGGACGAGTTCGATATATTATGATGCGCTACTTTTCAAAAATGCAGATGCGGTATCTAACGCCAGCTCGACGGCAAGTTGTAGATTTGTAATAATGTTTCCATCACATTGTGGGACGCGGTGGTACAGGAGTATATTTGGTGCATTGCAGTCGGAAGGTTGAGGTTTCTAATCAAGCCGTCTACAATAGTCCATCATTGTTCGCTTATGCTCATCCGATTAAAAGATCACCGATCGTCATCAACCAATCTCAGTTTCTTTATGTAATTATACACGCCATTATAATTATCGAAGCTATTCCACAGAAATAAATCCGGAACGGAAAAGACGGGGATCGACTCGACCGAGTCTGATATCATCACCGCTGACAGCTCCTGCTCCCATTCTTTCTCCTCCTTCTACAACGATGATGTAATGATCGGCGAGCGATAACTTTCCATCCTAAGAAAACCTTTAATTAATCTTCATTTATTTTCCTCCGATATAATTCTCATATCTTGCTTGCATCCAAATGATTCCCCGTCGAGAAGGTCCGCCGTCTCTTCCTCGTCTTCTATAATTAACGCCGCAAATAAGCGAACGGTGAATACGCGTTGGAAACTTCGCGTTCGGACTGAGTGATGCATTGGGAAAAATAGGATGAAACAATGTGTAGAGGTTTCTTTTCTCAGTCATAAATTGCATCTAACACTTTCACTATAAGGGTGTCTAATATTATTTCTCATATTACTTCTCCAAGTTTATCGCCGTCCTCTGAAATCGATGTCTAACGAGGCAATAGAAATGTTTGAAGATCGACGAAAATGAAACTTATAAATATTTAGAAATGCTATCAAAAGGTGTCTTATCGAAGCTTCGCAAAATCAACAAAATTCAATTGTTCAGCATCCGAGTCCAGAATCTGAGTCTGCTGGCATTCTAGCAATGTGTTCAAGCAGCACCAGGCGCCTCAGTCTAATAGTACCGCATACTGTTGGTTGTCCAGTTCTAGTGTAGACCTCTGCGTTGGAGATGAAGTCGGACCACTTGATGCCGCATAAGACCCTCAAGAACTTAGTGTCAAAGGCGTAGCTGATGACGCTGATCCCGCGTCTTGTGTGAACTGCTTGAAATGATTTAAGTCGACGTTCAAAGGCTTTCTTGCATTACAATGTCGTTACACTTTGGCTTGATTCGTAGAGAATTTTTATCAAAAATTTGACAGGTCAAGTTTCGATTAGTATCAACGGCCTTACAGTTATTAATCTTCATTACATATATAGATTGTTAACATCGACGGCCATTAAAGGTCTCTTACAACAGGACTTTTTGTTTGACATTTGAATACCTTTAAAATGTGGTCAAAATGTGTTATTTAATTACCATCTTCTGCGTGTGATAAATTACAACAATTCATACTTTTGGCACTTCAAAAGGCTGTCTAAGTGTCTAACCACAACGCTTCTCAGTCTATAATTTGGCTAAGATCAAAATGTAGTATCTGTTCTTATCCCAGGTTTATCGACTGACTGAGTTTCGTTTTTTTCGGGAGTAAGTTTTGGATTTACCTACGCAGTCACAAACGTCAGTATTACTTTAATCGTCGCCATCTACTGATACAGAATGTAGAAAACCGTTGTGATTACTCTTCCACAAAAGAAGTTAAACCTTAATATGTTCGTCCAGATGTATTGAGTCTTGTCGTCGACGTTGTCGGTGTGTCAGCCGTTGAAGCAATTACTTGGTCAGAGAGAAAAGAATCTTCAATGGGAGAGCACTTGGTTTTAAAGGCGATCATCGAGGCGCGGCGCGACGCTTGATACAGACATGATGTTTTTGAACACCTTAACAAAGGTATCCAGCTATGCTATAAATAAAACTTTGTCTCTATCGAATATTTTTTAGATCAAATCAAAAAAAAATCTTCAATGTGAGATCACATTCAAAACTGTCGACTTCAAGTCATGCATCAAGTTTCGCGTTCTAGCACAAAATAATCTGAACGTGAAGGCCACGCGATCCGCATTTCCAACATAGGCCTACTTATAGGTAAGACCCAACCGGACGTCGCATGTATCATGTCAATATACTGCGGTGTCTTTCTTTTGACTTTTAAAAGCATTCACATTTTAACACATTATTTTTTGGGACACCTCTATAAAGAAGCTCTATAATAGTATAAATATTTTGCTCAAATGATGATCACTAATCGTATTAAATAAATTTTCAACACAAAATAACATGACATACATGTATCAGTCCCAAATGATATTTACGCGAAACGAAGAACAACGTCCAGAAACAAACACTAAAAATTAAGTGCAAACATTAGATGACATTTCATGCTACAATAAGAAGTCGTTTATTTATGAACCAAGGACGTTAGATGGATAAATTATGAGTGCGACGTTGTTGAAGAATTGTGTCATGACATCGCGTAGCTAAAAATAGACAACAACTATGAGTCATCGATTTAAACTTATCGTCTCGCCATTATTACAGTGGCTCCTTAATGGGTTCAGGCTCCATGCTGGCGTACATGTATGCCAGTAAACGTGACATTAACATGAATAAGAAACTGGACACCTTTGAAATTTGAAGAAAAAAATATGTCTACACCGTGAGTAAAAAAAAACTAAGCAAAATTGTTTTTTCATATATCAATCGTCCGGTGGTCAATCCCCCTATAATCCTTTCTAGGTGTGTTTGTTTACGAAGAAATCCTATAACAAGACAATAAAAAAATTCTTAAGACAAGAAAACAGAAATACAAACGCACCCGACACTAGATTGCATCATTGCAGTGTAATTGCTCCATTGCAACATTCTAGAAACTCAATGCAAAAATTGTTTGTTATTTCGATCGATCAAATGACGGTTCTAATTCAACACCTTTGAAAGTTAGTCTGAAGGCCTTATAATAATTAAAAACTTAGCACATTCTATATTTTTTATCATATCAAATAAGATAGTTTGCAGTTATTCTGTTCTTTACTACTATATTTACTATTATCACATTGATAACCTAAAATTAATTATAACATAATATTTAGGATACCGAGTCGCGTTGATCTTTAAGAAGCGCTATATAAATATTATCTTGGAATGAATGAATGAATGAAACAATGTCCTGCCTGCCACCCTCCCAACAGTCCGCTCAACCTGCTATTCGGCAGATGCCGTTGGTCAAATCCTAATCAGATGCTCTCAAGACTACTGCGCGGACACTGAATCGGAGTTCATTACTGGATGCATTGCACGACAACAATCGATAAACGCGATGTGTTTTGATCGACAATGGGACAGTTAGAAACCTTTAAAAGTGATAAATTACCTACTATTTATTCGCCAGTTTCGCTCACTACATATTGTTTTTCCGACTACGATGTGCGGACGCTGAATTCTCATCTCACTAATGAAATTGAACAATAACCTTATGGTGTCCGACTGCAATCAGGCAGCGCCGTGCTTTCTCCGTGGCTGGCCCTGCGACCTGGAATGAGCTTCCTATTAGGCCTATCCTTCGTCAAATACCTATTGACCTTTCTACTTCTACTTCATTTCTTTCTCTTCTCAAGACTGTCTGATTCGAAAGGGGTTGGACTGGGAGCGCTTCTGAGTAGTAACCTTGAAGTAGCGCTATATCAAATTTTCAGCAAATAAATAAATAAAATAAAAAATACTATTTTTCCGGACAAAAAGTTGATGACTTTTTTTACTCGTTCGATTCAAGTTTCGTTCGTGAAATTTTTTTGAGGGTTAACCCCGGAAAAGATACAATTTTCCTGGTGAAAATCCTGAATCTGGGCCTTCTTGTGGGGTCTGAGCCCCCCCCCCCCCCCTATCCTCTGACAAACTCCGCCCTTGGTTCCACGTATATTACCAGATACCTTTAAAACACAGTCCTACGCGCAATAAGTAATCAAATAAAGCAAGTTTTATTATGTAAATCTTTTCTCGGACACCGACATTCTAGACGAAATCAATTATTCTGCCCACTTGTTTTCGTCCTATGGCAGTAAATACAAATTATACAATTATTACAATTAAATAGAAAATGATTACATAAAGTAATCGCACAATAATAGCCAGACAATTGCATGAGCACAAAAGCTCATTGAAGATGGCATGAATAGAGGAAACACAAAAGTGGCTTTTGATGTGATAAAGAAACTCCGGCAAAACGTGATGCCTAAACAAAGGAATATTGCAGATGAAGAAGGAAGGTTACTGTCGGACATGGAGAGCATAAAAACGAGATGGAGACAGTATACAGAAGAGCTATACAGGGACAGGGAGGAAGATGAAGAAGAGAGGGAACAAATGGAGGGGGATGAAGTGGGGAGCGGAGAGAGGACAGCGCCGATACTGGTGGATGAAGTCAGAGATGCAATCAGGAGACTGCCAAAAGGGAAGGCAACTGGAATCGACGAACTGCCGGCGGAATTATGGAAGGTGGATAGCGAGGAGATTGCTGCGGTTTTCTGCAAGCTATGCAACAAGATACTGGAAACGGAGGAATGGCCTGAGGACTGGATTAAGTCAATCTTCGTTGCGATTCCGAAAGTTAAGGGAACAACAAAATGTGAGGAGCACAGAACTATTGCCCTGATCAGCCATGCCAGCAAAATAATGCTCAGAGTTCTGCTTGGCAGGATGCAGAAGGTGGCGGATGAGGAGCTATCAGACGTACAGATGGGATTCAGGAAGGGAGTGGGCACAAGAGATCAGATTTTCAATCTACGAATCATCACTGAGAAAGCAAGAGAACATCAAACGCCTCTGTATATAGCCTTCATAGACTATAAGAAAGCTTTTGACTCGGTGAAGCATGGGAAACTTTGGACAGTGCTAAAAGAAATGGGAGTGGACAGCCAAGTAGTGAAGGTGTTCAAAAGCCTGTACGGCAACCAGCAGGCAGCGGTCCGCGTAGACAAGGAAACCACAGAATGGTTTAGGATTGGGAAGGGGGTGAGGCAGGGCTGCCTGATATCACCATTGTCATTCAACGGGTACTCAGAGAAGGTGATGAGAGAGTCTGCGGATTTGCTTAGCTGGATCGGAGTAACGGTAAGCGGACGGACAATAAACAACTTGAGATACGCGGACGATATCGTACTCGTTGCTACATCAAAGGAAGCGCTCCAGCAACTAATGGACAGAGTGAATGAAACATCTAAGAAATATGGGCTGGAAATGAATATCAAGAAAACAAAAGTCATGGTAGTGAGCAGAAATCGAGAGAAGATAGTGATCACATGTAATGGAGGAACCTTGGAGCAGGTGGAGTCGTTCCGATACCTAGGAGCCATAGTGGAGGAGAGTGGAGATGGAGGTAGGGAAATAAGAGCAAGACTGGGGATGGCGCGAACAGCCATGGGGTCTTTGACTGCGCTGTGGAAGGATAGAGCAATTGGAAGAGGGTTGAAGCTAAGGCTTATGGGGTCATTGGTGTGGCCAGTGGCGCTGTATGGCTGTGAAACTTGGACGCTAAGGGTGGAAGACAAAAAGAGAATATCAGCATTTGAGATGACAACATATAGAAAGATGCTGAGAGTCAGCTGGAGGGAATTTAGAACAAATGAATCTATACTGGACGAGATACAGCCGGAACGGCGCCTGCTGGAGGTGGTGAAGGCAAGGAAGCTGAACTGGTATCCGGACGTTTCATCCTCGGACGATTCATCCCCGGACGGTTCATCCCGGACGATTCATCCAGTGGACGTTTCATCCCCGGACGGTTCATCCCCGGACGGTTCATCCAGTGGACGGTTCATCCAGTGGACGTTTCATCCCAGGACGTTTCATCCAGGGGACGTTTCATCCCAGGCCGTTTCATCCCCGGACGTTTCATCCCAATGGACGTTTCATCCCAGGACGTTTCATCCCAGGACGTTTCATTCCAATGGATGGAAATTTAAGCAATTTAATCCTATAAAATTTCCACTATAGGCCTAATAGATATAAAAAGTCAAAAATACTTGCAATAAAATAGCTTTCATATAAGAGCACATAAGCCTATAATTATAACAGAATGAATCGTCAGTAATTAAATATCATAAAAGAACACACAAGCTTAAGGTAGGGCCTACTAAAAACACATAATCCTATAAAATATCAATCTAATAGATCTAAAAAGTAAAAAAATACTTGGGTAAAATAGATATCATATAAGAACACATAAGCCTATAAAAATGCAATAAAATCTAGATAAAAATATATAAAAAAAACTAGGAGTAAAATATATATCATATAAAAACAAACAAGCCTAGGCCTATATACATCCTGGGATGAAACGTCCTAGAATCAGCTGAACTACTTCGGACATATGATCCGAGCAGACAAGCTGCCGGCATTCATATGTCAGGGCTATGTGGATGGAAAAAGGGCCCGAGGAAGGCCGAGAAGAAGATGGATGGATGACGTGGAGGAGTGGACGGGGATGGCGATGGTGGACTGCGTGAGGACCGCGAGGAACAGAGAGCAATGGAGGAGGATGACGTCGTCGACTCTGATCCCCGATCCGCAGCAATGAGGATAGGCACGACGACGACGACGACCTACGCGCAATAAGTAATCAAATAAAGCAAGTTTTATTATGTAAATCTTTTCTCGGACACCGACATTCTAGACGAAATCAATTATTCTGCCCACTTGTTTTCGTCCTATGGCAGTAAATACAAATTATACAATTATTACAATTAAATAGAAAATGATTACATAAAGTAATCGCACAATAATAGCCAGACAATTGCATGAGCACAAAAGCTCCGCAAATTAGCCTATATCCAACCTATGGTAGTAGTAGTACCATTCTCAATCCTGTGCAGTGTCGTTAAACATCAGCTAATCACATTAACATCACTTCAGTTACGGCTTTTGTTATCATGAAATCAGAGCAATCGTTTATTCACATGGTCATAATAATAAGGCGAATCAACGGCTCAAAAATGTTGATGCCCAACGGAAATTTAACGACAGATATACCTACCTGAAACACGCTTTTAGAAAACGAATAAAATTAATTAAGTGATGACTCACCAACAATTAGAAATCCGAAAATTTGTGCACTCTTCTAGTGCTAGTCCAATTCCTAAATAAAGGAGGAGGGCAACGCAAGTGATTTGGGCATCTCTGTAGTTGTGAATGTTGGCTATTATAGTTATGGAGCAAAGTAGGTTCACTCTGAGTAGATCGACGATTGACAGAATAATAACTCTCAACCTGATAGCCAAGAAAAGACGAGAATTATACAGGAAGCCACTGTATGCAGCGTACGTGGATATTATCGAGGTTGCATTTGTCTATGTGTATTACAGACCGGCGTTGTGAAAGATCTTGGAAGTACTTGGGGTATCGGAGAAAATCATGCGACTTATATCAGCACTTCACACTGGGACGACCAGCCGAGTATCGGTTGGTGGGTTGGCTGGAGAGTGATTTCAGACCGACTCTGGTGTGAGGCCTGCATGGCTGCGGAATGGAGCCCAACCAATTCGACGCTGAGATGGATTGAGTGATGGAGCGTACGACACAACATCGTGCAATGAATGAAGTGTTGGAGATAGAGGAGTCATTCGCAGATCAAAATTTTGCCGCTAATTCATCCGTTAAGATCTAGTAACGAATCATAACAACTTTGATTGATTGACTGAATGATTGACTGATTAGATTGAACATTATTTTATTGGTTGAATTGTTGCTGAATAGTGGCGTCTAAATAAATCCTAATCTACACAGTGAGATGCGCTACACACCTCTTTTACAATGTTCAAATTTGCTATAAATACGATACCTGCACAAACTGACACAGTCAACTCTGAGTCTAGGAAGTCTACGATATCAGCCTTGCAACGTTAAAAAAGCTCAACGTCACCGTATTTTTACATAAAAGTATAGGAAATGACGGTGTAATTACACACCTTTAAACATTGTTTGCAATAGCCTATAAATGATGAAATAATATAATTTTTATATACGACAACTTGATTTTTTGGTAATGAGTCGCATTACTGACTTATAATTCATTATGCCCGACGACAGAAAGAAACAATAACACGGAAAAGAAAAACGATTACATAACTTCGCAAAATTACATCACTGCACAACAATTACATGAAAATTACGTAATCAAAAAACTCCGCCACTAACCATCGGAGCGGAGTGGAAGGCAATGAATAATAGTCAATCATCGCTGTAATGGCAAAGTGTCGCTAAACATATCTATGTGGACACAGGAGGAACTCATAGTTTATCATCATCGTTATGAGAATTATATATTATATCGCCGATCCATTGAAACATCTAAATTTCAGCTCACTCCATTTCATGGAGCTGTTGATGTCTATTTAACATATAACGAGTTTAAGATACAGTATTCTTCTTGTCAAATATCACTATAACACCGTCAACAAAAGTAATCATCTTACTCAGTTTAATAAGCTTACTGGTTTCCAGGCCTTTCCTTTTCTAACCTCACCTCTGATTAGGAAACATAATTGCAACCGAACAAATTGCTAAATATTTATAACAAACTGTAGATCTTTTTCAAGGTGTCTAATAACGTAATAATAATGTCTTTAGGAAACCCACGTACCTGACCTAACAGCAGGCTGATATTTATAATCCATCGCTGGGTACGATCTAATGATGGCCTCACCAGACACGAAGTTTGGATGTGCAGCCGCTTCAATAATATAGGGTGTCTCGATAGGTCGTGAACGATTTTGAATGCAGATAAATATATGTTATACACAATATAATGTGGAAAGTTTTATACTGGCGGATAGGTTATTCAAATGAAAATGTTTATATAAAAAAATTAGATCACTATCTCACTTAATAAAATTGTAGCACCAATTTCCGTGACGTCATCAAATTCGTGCCAAATAAACGTCAAATTAAGCCGCAAACATTATTGTACGACCATCATTGTTAATCCACGCGTAATGAATTAATACAAATTATCATTTAGTATTTAATAATGTTTCCTTTACTCTTTATTACAGCATCAAGTCGATTAGTCATCGAGCCAAATAGTTTTTTCAGAGTTGTCAGACAGTCTGAGGTAGGCAGATGTCCATGCCTTACGTAGCCGACGTTTCAATGTGTTCAGTGTCTGGGGTTCGGGTCTGGCATAAACATTTGGATTAACAAACCTCATATCATTCCAAACAAAACTTCAGTCACTTCGATGTATTACATCAGTTGATGAGATACAGAAGAAAGAGGTCAAACCCGAATTCCAGCGAAGTGGAGTAGCCTATACAGGGTGGGCCATAAAAAAGTAACCCCCTACGGTGTTTTGTCCATATCTTGGTCAGAAGTAAGAATTTTGAAATGAAATTTTACAGGCTTAAAGACAATTCATATTTACACATGATGACCAGATTTCATCAAAATATTTCACAGAGAACAAAAGTTACATCACTTTTAGTGAGGCCACCCACCGTTTTTTGACGATTCAAAAACGCGACGCAACAAAAAGTTGCAAAAAATCGATTTAATTATTCTGGCTAATATCATGGTCAGAAGTTAGAATATCGAAATGAAATTTTACAGGCTTAAAGACAATTCATATCTACACATGATGACCAAATCTCATAAACATATTTCAAACAGAACAAAAGTTATACCACATTCAGTGAGACCCCCACCGTTGTTTTGACGATTCAGAAGGGTAACGCAACGAAAAGTAGCAAAAACACAATTTTATTAAGTCTAATCTCAAATAGTTGTTATCAAATAGCCTTGATATTGCCAGATGATCATTATTATTACTATTTAAAAAAGGGAAAAGGGCACCAGCGTAGCTGCACATCCCTGAGAAGTCACTTAGCAAGATGACAATTAAATTGGTAAATAAGGAATCTGTCAGATTAATCAACAGGTCCATCAAGAACTTTGCAAAGAGACTCAAAAGAAGTGTTGGCACTGGTGGTAGGCACATTGAACACAAGTTGTGAAGCACTACCAAGTTCATTTTACAACAGTTATTTGAGATGAGACTTAATAAAAGAATAAAATCACGTTTTTGTTACTTTTTTTGTTGCGTTACGTTTTTGAATCGTCAAAAATCGGTGGGTGGCCTGACTAAAAGTGGTATAACTTTTGTTGTACTTGAAATATTTTGATGAAATCCGGCCATCAGGTGTATATATGAATTGCCTTTAAGCTTGTAAAATTTCATTTAGATACTCTTACTTCTGACCAAGATATTGGCAAAAAACCTAGCTTTTGTTGCGTTTCGTTTTTGAATCGTCAAAAAACGGAGGGTGGCCTCCCTAAAAGTGGCATAACTTTTGTTCCGTTTGAAATATTTTGATGAAATCTGGCCATCATGTGTAAATATGAATTGTCTTTAAGTTTGTACAATTTCATTTCGAAATTTGTACTTTTGGCCAAGATATGGGCAAAAAACCTTAGGGGGTTACTTTTTTATGGCCCACCCTGTATATGCGCTCAGTTCACAGCCACAAAAATGTTTCGTAATAACGGCGAAGGATTATTTCAACAAAACGGTGCACGTGCACACACAGCAAAGGCCTCAGTCGAATGGTTGAACAAGAATATCAATGGATAGCCTACATCTCACCGAGGGACTGGCCGCCTTATTCGCCGGATTGTCACCAATGAAAAATGTTTGGAGTATTATGGCGGCAACTGTTTATGCCGACACCGAACCCCAAACGACATTAAAGCGTCGGCTTTGTAAGGCATGGACATCAATGTCCATGCCTCTGACAACTCTGAAAAATCTATTTGCTCGATGACTAGTCGACTTGAGGCTGTAATAAAGAGTAAAGGAAACATTATTAAATACTAACTGATAATTTGTATTAATTAATTATGTGTGTATTAACAATGATGGTCGTACAATAATGTTTGCGGCTTAATTTGACGTTTATTTGGCACGAATTTGATGACGTCACGGAAATTGGTGCTACAATTTTATTAAGTGAGATAGTGATCTAATTTTTTTATATAAACATTTTCATTTGAATAACCTATCCGCCAGTATAAAACTTTCCACATTATATTGTGTATAACATATATTTATCTGCATAGGCGGAGACCTGGTCCGAACTTTGGGGGGACGGACGAGCGGCCGAAAACATAGTGTCAACTAAAAAAAGAAATTTTTATGACTAAAAAAGGTGTCTTCAGAAATTTTAACAAAGCTAAGAAAGGTTTATTCAGGACTTTTTATGACTAAAAGGGTGTCTTTAGAAATGTTGATAGTGAAAAAAGTCCAGAAATTTTGACGACTAAAACAACGTGAATAGAAATTTTGACGACTAAAAAAGGTGTCTTGAGAAAATTAATTTGGACGAATAAAACAAGGTGTATAGAAATGTGGACGTCTGAGAAAAGGTGAAAAGGTGTATCCAGAAGTTGTGACCAAAAAAAATTGTTTTCAGTGATTTTGACAGACAAAAAAAAGGTTTATTCAAAAATATTGATGACTAAAAAGGTGTCTTTAGAAATGCTTAAAACTTAAAGAATTGTTCAGAAACTTTGACGACTAAAACAAGGTGTATAGAAATTTTGACGACTAAAAATGGTGTTTTCAGAACTTTGGACAAATAAAACAAGATGTATAGGAATTTTCACGACTAAAAAAGGTGTTTTCAAAGCTTTGGACGAATAAACAAGATGTATAGGAATTTTCACGACTAAAAAAGGTGTTTTCAGAACTTTGGACGAATAAAACAAGATGTATAGGAATTTTCACGACTAAAAAAGGTGTTTCAGTACTTTGGACGAATAAACAAGATGTATAAAAATTTTCACGACTAAAAAAGGTGTTTTCAGAACTTTTATAATTTGTGTTTTAATAATTTGTTCGAAAATCTCCTAACATTGTAAAGTCGTCAGTCGCCTGCAGTGTGTTCATCAAATGTCCATGTTCTGACACTTAACGTTTGGGGGGGGACAAATACATGGACCGTCCCCCCACCACAATCTTTGGGGGGGACCGTCCCCCCTGTCCTTCCCTATGTCTCCGCCCATGCATCCCGCATGTAGGCTACTCGGAGACTTGGCCTAACTAGTGAATGCGGCCTATGAGGTGGGTAACAGTGCGCAGGACCCTATTGTTGATGTTGACCTCACTGCGACAATGTTGCAACAAGATCGCAGTAGTTAAGGGACACGTTGGATTGGAGTATTCGAGGCCTTCGACTGAGTCTTCAACGGGTTCTGCATGACACACTAGAGGCTTAGACACGAGGCTTAGCACATGTAGTTACTTACTTTTGCGATCCATACTATTACTCTGTTGATTACATGCTGAAAGACCCAATCAATGAAATTGTATCAGTGGTAACTAAAAGTAACCATAGTTACTTTGAAAAGTAACTGTAATCAGTAACTAATTACTTTTTTGTCAAAGTAATCAGTTACAGTAACTAGTTACTTTTTGCAGTCCAGTAACTAGTTGCTGTAACTGATTACTTTTAAAAAGTAACTAGCCAACACTGTTGATTTTAACCAAGAGTCTAAGATGCCATACTACCGTGAAATAGATATGAGTTGGGCAGTGCGGCTGCAAAGTAGCCTATTTTTACCATTATAAAAGGAATTGTTTAAATGGACTTTAGCAATGGCATTTTGTTTCTGATCTGACTTTGCTGTGGATACGCCCTCATTAGATTTTTACTAGCGAGTACTGTAATAATATAAATAAAGTTTGAAAACCCCTGATGTAGACGATGTCTTCAGTCGTCTTACAGAAAAAGCACAACGTTCGAGTAAATGCTGAAAAGTTTATTGGTAGGCTGGCAATTCAGTTTCACAAAACGTCACATTGCATGCAAGCATGAAGTTATGAACTATTAGATTACAGCAGAACCAATGTTCGCAGTAGCACTAACAAAGGAATCATGTACAATACAAAATGCATAATTGCGCCATTCAATCTTTTATGAAGAGTCTTATAATTTTTTAACGTTTTTGTTCATTGGTGGAAATTTTCTACAACAACAGCTTCAGCGTCATTCATACATAAAAATTACATTGTTATGTTTTCTGACTAAAATGTTATTATCAGTTTCGCTTAATAATTATAAGCATCTTAGTTACAGTTAAGGTGGTAAATAAAACCAGATTTTCTGACTCAAATAAACAAATCGAAACCTGTGCCATTTCTGCTTCACTTAATATTATAAGAATGAGAAAGAAAATAAAGACAAGTTTATAATAAAGTATGCCTGCTTGCATGCAACAATCGATTCGTGCACCTTTACGTTAGCAGAAGAAACTGCCAGAATGAAATATGAAATGTAGGCTACATGAGAGCTACATGTATTTGCAATGCATCAGTGGGTTTTCTTCATTTGCGCATGATCCTCATCCGCAAGCTTGTAAGATTGAGCGACGGCGGCAAGGTTTGCCATAGTGTATTTGTAATCTCTAGTCGGCAGGTAAGACAGCCGTACCAGCAGTTGTTGTGCCACCATCCTCCTTTGTACTCAGCGGCGCAGCTGGTCGCTCGATTGTCGTTGTGTGCATCCAAAGTTGAGAAGTTCGCTCCATCAAGGTACACGGTGCCAATAATTGCTTTATTCGTCAACGAATCGCCGGCATTTCCGCTGTATCCCGAGATGCGAAGTTGGTATTTCTTGTCCTCCGAATCAATGGAAAATGAATCATAATCGGCATAGAACAAAGTTCCGTCTTTTAGAAACTGCAACAAAGTAAAATGCAAGTTACTTTCTGAGGATCTGAAACTATTATCATTGATCCGTCATTTTCTTCACCGCCATTACACATTTTCAACTCACTCAGAACTTTGGAAATCGTTGAACAGATTTGGGTGGTTCGAATCTTGAAATTTACTCATTTCCATAACTACGGATCTTACACTACTAGTATCCCGTAGGGTTATTTAAATTTCATGGTGACGCCACATAAATTATTATATCCCATACATGAAATATCCTACGGGCTTCACCTGGTGGTTTTTTTTGTATGTACCATGGTGTAAGAAGGGATGGTGTGCGCACTTGGCTGAAATTTGTGGCTGGCGATGGCGTTCTCAATTGACGGACCTCACCCATAAGCCTAATGGAATTTCATGATATTGTATGGCATATATACGTTAATTAATCCATATTTTGGTTATGGTAATATTGTCTGGGCTGCCAACTATTCGACGAGGTTAAAATGCCTTGTGCTCTTACAAAAAAGAGCGATTTTAGAGTTATAGCTGGTGATCATAGATGTGCACACACAGCCGATAGATTTGAAAAGT
Source organism: Lumbricus rubellus (assembly GCA_945859605.1). Taxonomy (NCBI): domain Eukaryota; kingdom Metazoa; phylum Annelida; class Clitellata; order Crassiclitellata; family Lumbricidae; genus Lumbricus; species Lumbricus rubellus. The sequence goes on from OX243821.1 coordinate 7,747,154, forward strand.
ATAATATTATGAAATTTGAAAGCAAAAATTACTATCTGGTGGGCAATTTTATGCATAAGTTTGTAAAGGGTATGCTCCCCGAAGTTTTCTCAAACTCTTTTACCAGAATTGTTGATAGGCATGACCACAACACAAGAGTGAGCAAGGGTCTGAGTGTGTCTTATGCACGTACAAATTACTGTAGATTCTCAATATATTGCAGTGGACCAAAAATTTGGAATGCAATACCCATAAGTATCCAGTCTTTACCTACATACTCACAATTCAAGAAGCGCTGGAGAGACCATCTTAATCTAAGAGAACGTGATTGAATGCATCTAACTTGTTTGTTTTCTCTATTGTCGGTATCTCATAGGATTGCATGTTGTTCTATTAAATGTCGAGTTATCATCATCTTCAGTATTAACAGCATAGTTACTATGTTCTGTTTCTGTACAACCAACATTAAACTGAGCTATAGGGTGGGCCCTCCCCAGCGGGGCTAGTGCCCCTTCTTAGTCTTCCCCTTTCCTGGTTGATACAATGAAATGTGCTTCTGAAAATTTTCATTTCAAATGTGTTATATTAGTATGTTTGTCAGACAGTATGAACATAATTGTTGTCTAGTTAAGTTGCACTATGTTCAGGTTGTGTTTGATATGTTCCAAGAAATTTTTTTTTTACTTATACTCCTTTACTGCACGTCCGTTCCTTAGTGCCAGTCTCACGTATGAATGGAAGAGGAGGGTGACGCAAATTATATTTGCTATGTTCTGTTCCTTTTCTCCTGTGTTCCGTCTGCTCTGTCCCATGTGATGTTATGCGTTCCCTGTTTTCCCTTGTTCTATATGTCCTCTGACCCTGATGTCCCATCGATGTTCCGTGCTTCATTGTTCTCTGTGTTGTGCCATCTGTTCCCTGTCAATTGATATTCCGTGTTCCTTGTGTTCTTTCTTCCATGATGTTTCTTGTGATGTTCTAGGTTCCTTATGTTCCATGGTCCTTGTTGCATATTCCTTATGTTTCACGGCCCTTGTTGCTTGTTCCGCGTCATTTGTTTTCTGATGTCTCTGGTGTTCCATGTGATGTTTCATGTACCTTATGTTCACTGATGTTCTCTGTTCTTTGTGATCCACATTCCTTGTTCTTCACTTATTCTGATTTTCCCTTGATGTTCCATGTTCCTTATGTCACCTGATGGTCCATGTTCCTTGTGTTCCAATTCCTTGTTGCACTTCCCGTGTTCCATGTTCCTTAATGTTTCTGATGTTTTCTCTGATACTCCATGTTCCTTACGTTCTACAGTCACTGTTGCGTGTTCCGGAGTGCATGCATGTTCCGTGTTCCTCTTCCTATATTCCCATATTCTCTGAACAATGTTCTGTGTGATGCTTCGTGTTCTTCACGTTCCACGTTCTTTCTTGTATATTAGTTTAGTCCTTAGGCCTATGTTCCCTGGTGTTCCGTGTGATGTTCCATGTTCCCTGCAATGTTACTTGATCCTCATCGCCACTTATATGTTCAAAGTGAAGCTCTCTGCTATGTTCCTACACTCACCATGTCCCTATATATGTTCCATGTTTCGAATGTTCCCTACTTCTTGCTGTATTTTCCCTGTGCTGCCTACGAGCAAAAGGGGACAGCAGCGCCACCTGCTGAACTAAAATAAGTCTAGCCAAAAACGCTGTATGGCACAACATCCCTTCTTACACAATGGTATGTAGGCCTACCACAATCTGAGACCAAGTCGAGCAGCCTCTCTCAATACTGGTAAAAATAATTGAGATAAAAAATGGTCATCGGCAAAGTGGTGAGAGCGGGGATTTCAGTCTTTAGCCCTCGAGTGCCCAAGGGCAGAGGCCCGACCGGACTTCAAACCCAATTTTCAATGGATAACTTCGGGCATGGGCGGAGTTTGGTTTCCATTCTTGGGGGGGCTAAAAAAAAAATTTCCTCGGCCCAAAAGATGATGATTTTTTCAAAGTCATTGATTTCAGATCTAAAAAAAACCCATACTATTTCAGCAAGTTTAAGTGAAATCTCAGAAAAAAACCTATTTTCCGTAAACACCTTTTTAGTCATCGAGTTTAATTAAAATCTCATAAAAATAAACACTATTTTCCGTAAACACCTTTTTTAGTCATCAAGTTGAGATCTCATAAAAACCATATTATTTTTGCGGAAACACATTTTTTTAGTCATAGAGTTTAATTGAAATCGCATGAAAACCACACTTTTTCTGCGGTCACACCATTTTAGTCTTCGAGTTTAACTGAGATCTCATGTAATCCATACAATATGTGTGGATACACCTTTTTTAAGTCGTCGAGTTAATTGAAATCTCATAAAAAAAATTTGAATCCGTAAACACCTTTTTTACTCACAAAGTTTAACTGAGATCTCATAAAAAAATAAACATGACATTGTGGATACACATTTTAAATCGTCCAGTGTAATTAAAATCTCATAAAAAAATATTTTTTACCGTAAACACCTTGTTTAGTGATCGTGTTTATCGTGTTTATCATTAGACGCCCGAAAATCGTTGATGAAACTGGAATCAAAAAGATGTCCTTAGACACTCGAAAATCGTTAAAAATATTGGATTCATAAAGATCTCCTTAGAAACACCCGAAAATCGTTGATATTATTATAATCTAAAAATTTTCCTTACACACCCAGAAATCGTTGATAACACTAGAATTAAAATGATGCCTTTACACATCCAAAAATCGTTGATGATACTGGCATCAAAATAATATCCTTAGACACCGGAGAATTGTTGATAAAACTTGAATCAAAATGATGTTCTTAGACACCCGAAAATTGTTGATAATACTGGATTCAAAAAGATGCCCTTAGACACCCGAAAATCGTTGATAATATTATAATCAAAATGATGTCCTTACACACCAAAAAATCGTTTATAATACTGGAATCAAAATGTTGTTCTTACACACCCGAAAATCGTTGATGATACTGGCATCAAAATAATATCCTTAGACACCGAAGAATTGTTGATGAAACTGGAATCAAAATGATGTTCTTATACACCCTAAAATCGTTGATAATACTGGATCCAAAAAAGACACCCGAAAATCCTTGAAAATATTAAAATCAAAATGATGACATTACACTCTTGAATCGTTGGTAATACTGAAATGAAAATTATACCTTTGAACACAAGAAAATTGTAGAAAATACTGGCATCAAATTGAAGTCATTACACACCAGAAAATCGCTCATAATATTAAAAACAAAATGATGAATTTAGACACCAGAAAATCGTCGAAAATACCGAAATCAAATGATGTCCTTACACACCAGAAAATCGTTGATAATAATAATATCAAAATGATGTCATTAAACACCCGACAATCGATGATAATACAGAAATCAAATAATATCCTTACACACCCGAAAATCGTTGATAAAATTGGTATCAAAATGATGTTCTTACACACCGGAAAATCTTTGGTAATACTGAAATCAAAATGATGTCCTTAGACACCCGAAAATAGTTGAAAATACTAAAATCATAAGATCTCTTTAGACATTCGAAAATCGTTGATAATATTAAAATCAAAATGTTGACCTTAGACACCATAAAATTGTGATAGTCCTGAAATCAAAATGATGTCATTACACACCCAAAAATCGTTGATAATACTGAAATCAAAACTTTACCTTTAAACGCACGAAAATCTTGGATAATACTGGCATCAAAATGATGTCATTAAACACCCAAAAATCGTTGATAATATTAAAATCAAAACTATGACCTTAGACACCCGAAAATCGTCGATAATACTGAAATCAAATGATGTCAATACACACCCGAAAATCGTTGATAATATTAATATCAAAATGATGTCTTTAGACACCCAAAAATCGTTGATAATACTGAAATCATATAATATTCTTACACACCCAAAAATTGTTGTTAATACTAAAATGAAAATGATGTCCTTAGACACCCGAAAACAATTGAAAATTTACCTAAATCATAATGATCTCCTTAGACACCCGAAATTCGTTGATAATATTAAAATCAAAATGACGACCTTAGAAACCCGAAAATTGTGATAAAACTGAAATAAAAATGATGTCCTTAGACACCCGAAAACAATTGAAAATTCACCTAAATCATAATGATCTCTTTAGACACCCGAAATTCGTTGATAATATTAAAATCAAAATGACGACCTTAGAAACCCGAAAATTGTGATAAAACTGAAATCAAAATGATGTCCTTACAAACCCGAAAATCGATAATAATAATAAAATCAAAATTATGTCTTTAGACACCCGAAAATTGTTGATAATAATATACAGATTACATGTCGCGGGCCATGTCTCATGGTCAGAGAGCAAATGCACATCTTTGAACTTCCATAAAAAAAGATTAGAACTTCACCTCCAGGTGACAATACGGTAGTAATGTGATATAATATAATAGCCTACTATTAACTGATAGCTACTTTTATTATTTAGTTTGTCACATTGTCCCAGGTTGCATTCTGCCAACCTGTTTTTTGCGCATTAAACGAATTTTACTACGGTACTGCTACATGTACACAGCTTCGTTTTCACATTTTTGATAAGGATGGGGGCCTGGTGGCCAGCAGCTCACTGTCTAGGCCTTTTGCTCTTTTGTTGTCTCCACAATTGTACCATTTTTTACCCTTAGAAGTCCTTTTTGATGCATGGTAAAGTCGGTCGATTCTTGGGGGGGCTTAGCCCCCCTAGCCCCTGATAAACTCCGCCCATGACTTCGGGAAGGTTATGAACTTATGGATTTGTAAAAATGATTTCAGGACATCCTAAAACAACTATATGGGCATTGTATGATATATTTTGCGTGAATATTCTCCAACCCTGCAAACGATAATCACATCATATTCCAAGAGTACCGCAACATTGTCATACATGCGCAAGGTTACTGGCCTATAACTAAGTGGTCAACGCACGTTATATGAAAGAAAAGTTCTTCGAAATTGTCGAACTTAGTAAAATAACTGACAGTGGTTTGGGTGAAGAGAGGGAATGCTAACTGTGAGCAGTGGGAACGCTTATGAAGTTTCGTTGGTTACGCCCATGTTTCAAAGGTTCCATGCATGGTGAGCAGTGGGAATACAAGCCAAGAAATTCGAGAACAGTGGGAACGCCGTTCCCACGCGTTCCCACCCACTTTAAGTCTTGAGTGTAGCACTATGCATGCAGCACAGAATTCGGTAGTCTGTCACAGCCAATTAAATACAAGCATGTTTCATAATGGAGTGCATGCCAGTTGCTGTTTATGCAATTTGTTGCAACCTTTCCGCAAGGTTAAGCGGACAAAATTAATGTTAGGGCATTTATTCTTAGCCGGTGGTAGTTTATGTTCAAGGTGGGAGAGGATGGAGAGGGGATGAAAGAAGAGAGATAAGAGAGGACGGGTTGAGAGATAAAAGGTATGAAATGAAGACTAGTGTGAACCATGCAAGCTTATGCAAGTCAAGCGCTACCTCGTGACATAGGGGTTGTCCAAAGTTGACCAGTTACCATATAATCAGCAAATCAAGAAAGAAGAACAACCAATTACCTTGTTCATATGTTAAAGAAATTGCCATGACTAAATATTTCATAAATTGAAACAAGAGTAGGCTGTAGCCTGTAGGCCTACCTCTACGCGAAGTTTGTGGGGGACTCCGAAGGTCAGGAAGTGTATTGCGTCGTTTCCGAGCCAGAACTCCTTTTGCAACTCTCCAAATCCATTCTTATATTCGGTCCAGTTTCGGTTGAAGTCGACGCTGAAGTCAAAGCGTTGCATTATGACCACCCAACCATTAGACGGCGGCGGCAGCGGAAGGCGAGTTTGTCCCATGACACCAGAAGCGCGATACAAGTTGATATCACGGTCTTCGGCTGGAACCTCTGTACAAGATAAAGAACGCCTTAGAAAATATGGTGCAATCTTTCAACTCCGCATTCAAAGGGAAAGAAGCAGAACTGAACTGAAGTCTCAAAGCAGATTTCATCTCTCACAGGCTAGGTATTAGAAAGTTTGTGAGAAGAGCAATAGGGACTGTCGCTATGTTTTGGAGATTTACTATTTCCCGGTCTAGCCACTACCATGAAGGCAGTAACGTAGATGAACTGCCTGTATCAACCGGTTGCAGAGCACGGTAAGAAATGGAAGGAGATCGTCGATTAGCTCATGGACGAGGAACGTGAGTTAGTTGTATGAACTTATCTTCTACATCAATCACGTGGTATACGCAGGTTCCCTGCTATACATACAGCCCGTTGACTGGTTCCCCGAAAGTGACGTCATGCCGGTCCTGACCCAGGTCAAAGGTCAATGGCTCATCGACAACTCAAAGATCAATTCAACATTTTTAAACACGACTATTTCTGGCCCAAATGGCTCATCGTCGGAGCAAACCTCAAGTCAACATTTTAAACACCTAGTCTACCATTTTTAGTCCATTGACTCATCACCAACGCAAAAATCAATCAATTGTTATAATTATCAGTCCAAAATTCAAATACAAACGCAGTTTAGAGTTTAGACGGGTTGTGCAATAATATGCATAAGCACACGCATAATTATACACAAATCGATTGGGCGTCTCTCTAAGTCCTACACACGGCTGTCCTCAGTATGGAGACATTTTTCATCATTTTGTTCCAAAACCTTAGGCATTTTACCATAGCCAACCATTATTCGAAACAGTAATTAATGATTAAGTCCCGAGGTATCCTATATACCTCGAATAAAGAAAATAGTAATTACACTAAATGACGAAAGCAATTATAGTAATAATATACCGAACTTTAGCACACGCTAGTGTTTAATCTAGTCGTCCAAATTCCAGGTTTCTGTGGAGGGGTGGGGCGGACAGCATTCAGTCGAGAGGCCAGCTTCCTCTTGCCGATCAAACATTTTCTCTCAGCATTTTTTGCCTTTCCCGAAACGAATACATTGATTTTCGTTTGTTAAATTACTAAAATATCTGACCAACTTTTTTAGTAGGCCTATGTGTCCAATTATAAAGTGGTAGTATAGAATGTACATCATAATAGTAGGCCTAATTATGCAGTCATTTGTAACCGTTGGCACAATGTAATGACTACACCACCACGCCCCACTTTTGTGGGGCGCGGTGGTGTAGTGGTGGCGTCGTTGCCTTGAAGCCGGAAGGTTCGAGGTTCGAATCCACCTCGCCGCGTAAGGACCTTGGACAAGTCCTTCACTCACAATTGCTCAGCGCTTCGGCGTGAAACTCCGATGCAGTGTCCGCTCTGCATTCGGGAGCGCCTCTGAGTAGGGAGAGATTGAAGGGGCGCTATAACAAGTGCACATACAAACAAACAATGATGTAAACTCTAGCTGTAAAATGTTTCGTCTCTTATTTTTCTAGGAAAATGCCATTTCTGGGGGAAGTTCTCCTTACAGGAGATGATTAACACTTGAGTGCCCAAGGTAATTTTTGGTACACGAAGGCCCAAGGGGCGGGGGGTCCGCGCGGACCCCAGCGTTTTCATGCTAATTTCTTGAGAAGGGATTGGAATATCGTAACAGAAGTTGGTTCTATGTAATCCCAAGTGAATTTGCAATCGATTGATGTATCATATGTTACAATTGCACCACCTGGTGTAAAATAATAGTGTAAAACTCTCGTGACACATTTTATGCCTGTTTGCGTTATTTACCGAAGGAAGCCTATACGCGTGTATGAATATCAGCCGAATATCATGCGGTACCCTTAGTATATGCTCTGGTTTGGGGTAGGACAATACAGGGCTTTTTTAACACATTCGCTGCCACGTACGTATATAATATTATACGTACTTCATTAAGCGCACGGCAAGTGCCACGTACGTATATATACGTACTTCAGTAGACGCAATACAACGGTTATCTGGCACACCGCGACGTCAAATTGTGTTTGTTTTGGCACACTAGAAACGTAATTGGAGTGGAGTATGACTAAAAAAGTTTTATGGTAATGGAATTTTTCAGGTTTTATGCTCTATTAGCCTACACCTATATTTTTTGGGTGAAATACTATATTTTTCGAAAGATCTTGTTGGTCTAGGTCTAATAAATAATAATAAATAAATAAATAATAGGCCTAAATAATAATAATAAATAATAATGAATAATGAATAATAAATAATATAAAATAAAAAATATATAAAAATAAAAAAAAAAATAAAAATAATAATAAATAATATATAAATAAATAATAAATAATAATAAATAAATAATAAATAAATAATAAATGATAAATAATAAATAAATAATAATGAATAATAAATAATAACTAATACTTAATAAATAAATAAATAAAAATAAATAAATAATAAATAAATAATTTTTTAACCCTCATTTCACATATACATTGGCACACGGGGCTGTTAACATCTCACCCTGTTACGGCAGCGAATGTGTTAAGGAATTTTTAGAACTGCACAACTACCCAGCCTTACCAACTGCACAAGTCCATTTAGAACTGCACATTTTAGTCAAAATTTCTGAAAACACATTTTTTCGGTCGCAAAATGTCTGAAGACACCTTCTTTTAGTTGTCAAATTGTCTAAATACACCTTTTTAGTTGTCAAAATTTCTAAAGATATTTTTTCAGTTGCTTAGATTACTAAATACACCTTTTTTAGTTATCAAAAATTAAGACACCTTTTTTAGTTGTCGAAATTTCCGAAGACACCTTTTTTAAGTGTCAAAATTTCAGAAGACATCTTTTTAGTTGTCAAAATTTCTGAAGACACCTTTTTTAGCCGTCACAATTTCTGAAGACACCTTTTTTAGTTGTCAAAATTTCTGAAGACACCTTTTTTAGTTGTCAAAATTTCTGAAAACATGTGTGATCTTTTTTTAGTTGTCAAAATTTCTGTAGACATTTTTTTTAGTCGTCAGAACTTCTCAAGATACCTTTTTAGATGTCAAAATTCATGAAAACAAATTTTTTTAGTTGTCAAAATTTCTGAAGACACCTTTTTTAGTTCTCAAAATTCCTGAAGACATTTTTTTGTTTGTCAAAATTTCTACAAACACCTTTTTTAGTTCTCAAAATTTCTAAATACACCTTTTTAGTTGTCAAAATTTCTAAAGACACCTTATTTTAGTCGTCAAAATTTTTCAAGACACCTTTTTTAGTTGTCAAAATTTCTAAAAACATCATTTTAGTTGTAAAAATTTCTAGACACCTTATTTCAGTCGACATAAATTTCTGAAGACATCTTTTTTAGTTGTCAGAAATTCTGAAGACACCTTTTTTAGTTGTCAGAATTTGTGAAGACACCTTTTTTTAGTTGTCAGAATTTCTGAAGACATCTTGTTTAGTCTTCGGCGCCCCTAGTTTAGTTTATACAACGTATAATCCATAATTAACACTGTAGGGAGTAGTGAATAGTGATTGAACACTAATTGCGACCGACGTTGACGAAAGACTAGAAAAGGAAAGCAAAGACTGTTTCAATTTCTTTATCGGTGGTCCGCTTACTCCACTACACATAATTATTGACAAGTCTTTAGCAAATAATATTTATCATATTATGTCATATGAAACTTTATATTAGTTTTCAAAGTTTATAGCTGCACACTTCAAACACAAAACTTGCAATTATAGACCTACTATAGGTTTCTCCAATTGTCATTTTAAAGTGGCGCATTATTCCAAATCGGAAGACAATGAAATTTAAAATTATTTTTTAACTGCACAAAAATGACTTTACAACTGCACAAAATCCATTTAGAACTGCACATTTTGTGTAGAACTGCACGTTAAAAAAAGCCCTGGGACAATACTCACGAAAAATATACCATTATATGCCCAAATGGTTGGTCTAGGAATACCTAAAAGCATTTCTGCAGATTCATAGCCTTTAAAAAGTTATCCAGGGAAAACAGGCCTGGGGTCCGGTCGGACCCCCCCCCCCTTGGGCACTCGAGGGTTAAACACTAAGGACAAGGTAGCCTACTATAATTTGGCACGTACTTTTGCTGCCTTACGCAAGCAGCTTGTTGAGCACCAACAATAATCTTAACCGACGCTTAGATTGGTAGACAAACGCGTCAACTTTCACATGAAAGGGATGCATAACGAAGGGCCTAACGCCCGCGTGCGCGTGATTTGGCACTAACAGTCACAGGTATGGATAAATGAGGAGGGTGACACTAATTATCCCTGAAATGACAAAATTTCGTCAAAGAACCGCAGGCAAGCATGCATAGCGACTTAAGTTATGAATGCGTCTCAATAAAGACGCTTGGCCGGTGTTCTCTGTATTATAGGCATGGGCGGAGTTTATCAGGGGCTAGGGGGCTAAGTCCCTCCAAGAAGGCCCAGATTCAACTTTTTTTACCATGGAAATGGTATCTGTTTTGGGGTTAGCCCCTCCAATAAGGCCCAGACTCTGGGTTAGCCCCTCCAAAAACGGAAACCAAACTCCGCCCATGATAATAGGCTAATAATGGTGCTAAAGTGACTGTGCGCTACACCTTGTCAGTGTGTTAGCGAGAGTGACCGAAAAGAGTGCAAGGAAAAGAACGAAGTGCGAAACATACCTTTGGTAGTTGAAGTCTTTTGTCCTCGATTCTTCGCCAGTTGCCCTGCATCTGTTTTAATACAAGGTCAGAAACACAGAAATTGAAAGAATCTTGTATAAGCTTACACAGGTTATTATGACGCTTAGTAAGTAGGCTACGTGGGAAAATGTAAATAATCGATACTCTTATCTCCAACGGAAATCAATATTTTAAGGAAGAATTTTATGACTGGTTATCCATATACATGTACGTGGACTTAAGCATTTTCTCACTGACAATTATAATAATTCTTATAAATTAACCTTCGCCATACCCGACCAAAAAAACTGCGTCTTCTATGCTTGGGGGTCCAAATGACCCCCAAGGTTTACCTGTTCCTGGGCATGGAATTTGATAATTTTTGTTTCGTTTCTAATGTTTTATGGGTCAGGGAATTCATTGCAGCTACTGCCAAATGCGTGACCTTCACGGATGACCTTGAAATTCAAGGTCACATGATTTTTTACATGACCATACTCTACATGTATCTCTGCTACTATACCTGTTAGAACAACGAAGTTGCACATAACGCATCCCTGATTTGGTTTCATCAACATCCTGAATGGGTGGATTCTGCAAACACTAATCAGAAGGACAGAAGGAGAGCATTCATATTAAAAATGGGGAAAAGTAGGCCTATGTGTCTTCCATGGATCGAGAGCAGAAGAAGCACGCCCTGCGTAAGCGGCAGAAAATCGATAAAGCGGGCTTTGGAATACGTGAATCTGCCTGTTCCTACGACAACACAGAACGACACAGTCATCACTCCTCAGAGAGGACGATGTCACTTGTGCGATCGAAAGAATGACACCAAGACGAAGCACAGATGCAGCACGTGGGGTCAATTTGTTTGTGGTAACCATTCCACACAATTATTTACCTGTACCGAATGTAGTTAGATACACTGGCAACAAGTCATAAACAAATTATGAGAAGTGAAACGATGTAACATAAGATGTAACATAACATATTCCAGTTGTGTTTTGTTTATATTTTGTTGAGTTCCTTGTACCAAATTGTGGTCCAAATAACCATAGAAACCAAAAAACTTCGTTGTTCTAACAGGTATAGTAGCAGAGATAGGTATGGTCATGTAAAAAATCATGTGACCTTAAATTTCAAGGTCTTCCGTCAAGGTCATGCATTTGTCAGTAGCTGGAGTGAATTCCGTGACCCCTAAAACATTGGGAAAAAAAATAATCTTCAAGATACCTTGCGTAGAAGCAGAGATACACCTCATTGTATGGACACTAATGATATGGACATGAATTTCACTCTAAGATCTCACCAAAATGACGTCACAGCGTCAGAACTAAGCGTCAACGTATGACGTCACTCATACCATTTTGATTAGGAGGAATTTTTAGGAAAAGTCACCAAAGGAAACTTATTGGTGCCCACATTTTAGAAAGTTACAGATGAAAATATACCCCTGGGGGTCTATTTGACCCCCAAACGTGTGGCGAAGGTTAATTATCATTAATGGAAACACGTTGAGCGCCAAGTACGATATAACTCGTACATTATTTTACGTCCTCTGGCGCCAAGTAAGGCCTACGAGATAACTCGTACCACACAATATGCCTACGGAGAACCAAGCATAAGTCGGCTTAGCATCAAAACTTGACTCAGACAACACTAGTCACCCCAGGAACTTAGCTCTGGGTAGGTACGGGTCGAAGGCAGGGTGTGGTGGGGATGGGGACAGGGTCGATAAGGAGTGGGGTATGAGGTGGGGCAGGAGTGGGTTGTCATGGAGTCGGGTGAAAACCAAGTGACACATTATTTTATCAATGGATTAGAAAATCCATTTCCGGGTTGGGGGTCATGTGTGTGAGATATGGGTTCGTGCAAGCTGTGACCGGTGGGGCAGCTGGTGATGGGTTGAGGATAAGGCGGGTGGACGCGAAGTGGGAGGGAGGATATGGCGAGAAGCCAAAAATATAATTCCAGGTGAAAATGTGTTGATGTTGAATGGAGTGGAGCGGGGGGGGTATAAGATTGGTTTGGTGGGATAGAGCCTTAATGGGGTTGCAAAGGGACGGGGATGAAAACAAAGTGAATTTTTTTTCCATGAACTTCGAATGTCGAAATTTTTTGGGTTGGGGTGGGTCGCGGTAGAGGATATGGATTTTTTGGTATGGGGTCAGTGTTTGTGTGGGTGAAGGCGAGGCGAGGTGTGTTGGGAAATGAGGTGCCGGAGGACGGAGTTGTGCAAAAAGGTATCCGGTCAAAACCGCGCACACAAAACCGCGCACACAAAACCGCGCGCATAAAACCGCGATTCACAAAACCGCGCACGCTCATTACCGCGCACGATCGGTTTTGTGCGCGCGGTTTTGTAAGTAAACCGTGCAAAAAGTGTAAAATATTTCCATGAATTTCATACGTTGAATAATTGCCGCGTTGGGCGGTGATGGGGCGGTGTGGGATGGGGTTATATGGGATGTTGCCTGACCGGGGTTGAGGTTGGGTGGGGCGGTTAGTCTGTGGTCGGGTGGAGGCGGGGGATGAAGTTCGAAGATGAGATAGAACGAGAAACTATGATTTACTCTTTACGAGTGGTGGATGTGGGGCGGGGTGGGGCAGGGTATGGAGAAGAATGTGGTGGTACTTGGTGGGATGGGGCGGAGGATGAGTTCGAGTGAGATGCCGCGGAGGATGGGAGTTTTGGTGTGGTTGGGCCGGAGTTTGTGTGGGTGAAGGCGGGGTGAGGTGTGGTCAGTGCTAGAAGTGTTAAAAAGAAGTGCCTGGACGCCCTTTACCTTTCCAAAAAAAAGTGACAGGACGCCCCTTACATTTTCAGGAGTGCTGGCCAAATAAGTGGCAGGACGGCATAGGGATTTGAAAATAAGTGCCAGTACGCCGTCCATGACCGTCCTGACACGCTTTAAGCCCTGGTTGTGGTATGTAGTGCGGTAGGGCCGGGTTGAAAATTAAAGACTACCAGATTTGGCAAAATGAATCCGCAACACGAATTGGTCGCCCTGTTTGATTGGATAGCACGTAAAATACCATTACAACGGACATTTTCAACAAACGATGTTCATAGAAAAATAATGTGTCGTTCTGTTTTCACTCCGGCCCCATCGCAGCCACGCCCCTGCCCCATCCCACCGAGAGGCCTTGAACCTAATGTCGAAAACGATCATTTTCACTAGTCTGTGAATGAGTGCTTCATAATTTTTATGACATAGGATAAATGTGTTTTATAATAATAAAAAGAATAACAAGGAACTGGTTGGGATCGTATAGACGACAATTATAGACCTGATGGGCCACACTGATCCCCTGGGCAGCGGGCAAACATTTGGCCTGGGATGTCACTGTGGCTCATATCTGTGTGGCTTCCAACATCATCCACACAGCCAATGCAGCGGGAGCCGCCACGGAACAAGCTTCCGTACGCAAATTTGAAAAGCAAGTGTGGTTTGTCATCGCCGCAACTCTTTCTGACCATTGCTCTGGTAACACTGGTCCCTCTTCAATTCTCTGCATTGGTTAACTTCATTCGTGAGGTTAACCAACGTCTATCGTCCATTTCTCTAGAACCGCGAAAGGTTACCTTACTGTCTCAACGCCCCTCTATCTGCATTCAGCAACGACAACGCCATCGCATTTCGTGGCACTTTTTGCTTGATGTTGCTGAAGCCGAGGCCTGAATTTCTAGTCATCCTAGCATATTTTTAGACTGCTTAGAGATTTCATAATTTTATAAGCTTACCTAGGGAAAAAATTCCCATGTAGGCCTACGGTATAAAATTATTTTGATTTATAAAAAATCCCTGATTACCAGAAATGGACTTACCGATGGCAGCTGGCAGCAGCAACACCAGACCACACATCGCGAAGGTGATTCGTAGCATCTTCTGATTTCACGTCGTCGTCGTCGTTGTCTCCCTCGCAGGAAGGAAGACTCTGAACACATGGAGCTCGTTCTCTGCTTAGGCTTATATAAGCCTTCGGGAGAACGATTGTTTTTCATAAAAAACGGGTGAAGGATCATTCTGAACGTAAATGTTGCTTCTTGCTTATCGAGAATTTAATAAACAATCATGAATAATAATTATTTACATCGCGAGTTCGCCAATCTGAACTATACACCGTGGTTCAAAAAAGTAAGCCAAATTTTTTTGCATACATCTTTTTTACCTGATGACATTTCAAGCTAACATTTTCCAAATATTTAGATAATTGGACCAAAAATATGATTCCAAAATTTCTCGAGATAAAGTTGAACGGATAAAAATATGTGAATCTTTCAACTTCATATGCCGAAATTTCAGTTTACAAACAATTTTCTGTTAGATTCTATAAAATGTAAGTCAAATTGTTTTCTCATAAGATTATCTCTAATGCCTGATAACGAATCATTCTAAAAGTTTCCAGATATGTAGAGAATTGAACTAACAATATGATTCCAACAGTAAGCTTTGATTATTTAATTAATTAAGATGCTCAAAATGTCCTACTCCTGCTTGCACGCAATTATAGGTTCCATTAATTTTTACTCTGCATGATCAATAAAGACTAAAATGGGAACGACAAAGTGTCGAAACCGCAACGAACACCATAACAGACTTGCTGAAAACTGATATTTCGGAAGGTGAAGTTGAAATATCCACATCTTTCTATTAGTTCAAATTTATGACATGATATTTTGGAATCTTATTCTTGGTTCAATTAGTATGATTAATCATCATGCAGACATTAGAGATGGAAGAAAAACAGTTTGTCTTGCATTTCATTGAATCTAACAGAAAATTGCTTGTAAACTGAAATTTCAGCATATGAAGTTGAAATATTCATATCTTTTTTTTTCGTTCAACTTTATCTCTTAAAATTCTGGAATCATATTCTTGGTCCAATTCTCAAAATAATTGGAAACCTTTAGCGTGATATCTTATTAGGCATTGGACGTACATGTATTTGGAAAACAAGTTGGCTTACTTTTTTGAACCACGGTGTAGGAATAATCGAGTCGTTTAGACGATGTCGTGACCTTACCATAATTTGGCGTTGTTTTCTTTGAAGCGGTCTTATTCTATTAAGATAAAGGAGTTCCGCAGTTTCGTAGGCTTCATAAATTATTGCAAATTCAAAACAGACCGTGGGTTCGATCCGTGGACTGTTTTTTGCATAGTAATCGACTCGTTGAAACTTTCTTACCAATTGACTCTGTTTTCTTTTCAGACGTTCAAACGACAATAGATCGGGAATTTGAATTAAATCAAACATCGAGTCCACAACCTCGAAATTGTGCTCACATAATAATAATAATAATAATAATAATATTGTCGACTTATTGAATCGTTATCAAAATTAAAGCTTCTGTCTTCTTTGCAAACTGTCTTGTTCGAAATTGGGTATGGAATTGTTACGAGCTCTCGTGAATACAAAATTAAAGACGGGTCAGGTGTCCGCACAATCGCTTAGGCATGAATCGATGTTCGGTTCTTACCAAAATGGCTATCGTTTCTTGGTAGGCTATATATGGGCGGAGTTTATCAGGTGCTAGGGGGGGCTAAGCCCCCCCTCCAAGAATCCACCGACTTGACCATGTATCAATAATGACTCCCAGGGGTAAAAAGAATGGTATTTGTGGGGGCAACAAGAGAACAAAATACCTAGACTGTGATTTGCTGGCCACCAGCCCCCCTCTCTACATCAAGACTGTGAAAACGAAGTCTTGAAGTCTGTAGCCGTACCGGAGTATCATTCATTTAATGTGCCAACAACAGGTTTACAGCCTGCAACATGGAACATTGAGACAAAAAGATAGAAGAAGTAATCAATCAGTTCTTAGTGTATATCACATTACCACCTTATGCGAATTCCGATTCCATACCCGGTTAGGGGAATACAATGTGGAAGAGGCGAAGACTGTAGAAGAAGGAGGTTTCGAGTACAGTTTCTGACCATTCCTTTGTATACTGTCAACAACACGTGCGTGTCGGCAGGCTCTCACGGTTTTAGACGAATTGCAATGTAAATTGTAAAAAAATTACAAATGACAAAACGTATGGAGGAACATTTTGCACAGGTACTTATGTCTCACTTTAGCGCTCTTTATCGTTAAATTTAAGCATGGCTATAGCATAGAAGACCTAGGTGTCGTTCGCGTATAATAGGGTAAGGTTTCGCGTCGTGAGGGTCGGTTAGGGTTAGTGTTAGGGTTTGTGTCGTCATTAGATTCTTAAGATTTTGCGTTGGTTCTTTAGCAGTTGTTGGTCAAGCTAATAGCATAGCCTACAGCTTGACCAATAATTATAACTGCTAACATCAACTACCTTCTCCCGCCCATGGTCTTCGCCTCTTCCACATTGTATTCCCCTAACCGGCGCTTGCTATTGGACGGCGCTGTATAATAGCGGTCCGCTAGTATTTGAAATTGAAGGGCCGCCTGGCGGTCCGCTAGTCACAGCCTTTTTAAAGTTCAATCTGGATAAAAAAAATTATTTTTTTTTTGTCATATCGATATCGATATTTTTCTATGCCATAATAGGCCTGTTGAGTGTTTCAGTGGATCTTGGTGTTACTGGACTCAGACTCGGACTCGGACTCGGACTCGGACTCGAACCCCTTTGGACTCGGACTTGACTCGGACTCGGCTTAGCTGGACACGGACTCGGTCTTGAACTCGGCTCAGGTGGACTCGACTACATCACTGCAATTGACTCACTTGCAAAGAGCAATTAGCAAAAGACTCTGTACTGAAAAGCTTCGCAAATCAATGGTCTTTTGAAGAGGCGTTTTATAAACTCGCGATATGACAAATTGAAATGACCGATGCAATTGCACACCCCTAAAAATAATTCTTTGGGGCTATAAATATGAAAAGTCGCGTTCCGGAGCAATCGCCGCTTTTCTCCATTGAAATATTCAGTAAATATAGAAATGATTTTACACAATAATGTTACGTAATCATGGGCGGAGACATAGGGGGGACAGGAGGGGCGGTCCCCCCCAAAGAATGTGGTGGGGGACGGCCCATGTATTTGCCCCCCCCCCAAACTTCAAGTGTAAGGACATGGACACTTCATGAACATACTGCAGGCGACTGACGACGTTACAATGTTAGAAGGAGATTTTAGAACAATTAACTAAAAAGCCTGTTCAACACAATTAGAGCGATGCCACAACAGAACCGGGATGCATCAACGTCTCTTTTTGAAAACACATTACTTGAACACCCTTATATTTTTTCTTCATGAAGTTATATAAATGTAGTAAACTTACAGAATTCAAATAATTATTAGAAAAAATTGAACAAATCTTCGAAAAACCTTCTCGATCTAATCATGAATCGAGCATAAATTCAACTTAACTAGTGTAGATTCGACAAGATAAGATCGGTTTAATTGAGATCCATAATTCAATCACAACCAATTAATATTATAATAATTGAAACCATCTAATTTTGGATTCATCCACTTCCATCAAATTCCTCCCATATTGTTCGTCCACCACAAGGCCGTAGCCAGGATTTGATTTGGGGAATGGGTTTCTTTGGCATAGAATTTCTGACGACCATTTTGTAGTCGTTCAGATTTCTTAGAGACACCTTTTCACCTTGTTTAGTCTTCAAAATTTTTGAAAACACCTTTTTTAGTTGTCATAATTTATTGAGACACCTTTTCTGAAGACACCTTTTTTTAGTCGTCAAAATTTCTGCACATCTTGTTTTATTCGTCCAAAGTTCTGAAAACACCTTTTTTAGTCGTCAAAATTTCTATACATCTTGTTTTATTCGTCCAAAGTTCTGAAACACCTTTTTTAGTCGTCAAAATTTCTATACACCTTGTTTTAGTCGTCAAAATTTCTGAACATTTCTTTAACTATCAGCATTTCTAAAGACACCTTTTTAGTGATTTTTTTTTAATGATTTAAACCAAAGAAGTGGAATACCCGACAGACCGCATGATAATTCCAATCTTCGAATCAAAATCTCATAGTCCACCATTTCAAAAGGAAAAGATATGTCAAAAAGTGCTAAGACGGAGACGGATTTGAATGCACTGGAAGAGTTATTTATTTCTCTATGGCATAGGCCTATTAATTTTAGCTATGGAACTAAGCAGCTGACTTGAACATTGTGCTCGTTTACCCGATTTCTGACTTATTACGTCGCTGAATTTGTTTTTGAGGTGTGCAAGAAATTTCCGTTTTCTCAACAGTAGTTTCAGTTTAGCAACACTGTTCGGCAACAAACATCTTCAGCATCAGTGGCGTAGCCAGGGATTCACAATGGAGGATGCTTGTTTTAATTATATTAGTAGGCATATAAACTTTAACAAAAGCTTAACCCCAAGCCCCCTTGTCTACGCCACTGTTCAGCGTCATCATCATCCACCTTCTTTATTCATTCTTGGGTCTGGCACTGTCAGAGTAGGAACAGTGATGATCTCACTTGAACAAATGTTGCATTTAAAAAATGAGATGACAGCTGCGTAGATCAGTCGACTGTGAATAATTGAGCGGAATAGAAAAGGTTTCAAGTAGTATAATATGAGAAAAACGTTTTTAA
>OX243821.1:7771254-7901254 GCA_945859605.1 Lumbricus rubellus
TGACCTTGGTGTCCTCTTGGACCAGGAGCTCACATTTGCTCCTCACATTCACCGACTTGCTCGAGACTGTTAATATCAGCTGCGTCAGATTCGCACAATTGCTCGTTCACTAACATCTAGTGCTGTCACCACTCTAGTCCATTCCTTCATTACATCCCGTCTTGAATAATTGCTGGTCACTCTACTCTGGCCTCCCATCCAATCGAATAATGTGCTTAAACCGAGTCTTACGCTCTGCAGCACGTTTAATTGGACAAATCCCTAAATTTGACCATGACATTGTGTCCAGCTATATGTTGGAGACATTACACTGACTTCCTACTCGGCAGCGCATTGAATTTAGGATCGCTGCTCTAGCTAGGCAATGTCAGCTTGGGACTGCCCCTGACTACTTGCAAGAGCTTTGTTGCTCCACGAGTACCCATTCTGCACGGAAAGGATTGCTCTTGGTCCCATTTGCACGAACTGCAACGATGCAGAATCGAGCCTTTTCCGTGATCGAACCAGTTGTCTGAAATGGGCTCCCACAGGAGCCACGTCTACTTTCTGGGGTTATTACTGAAGCATTTTTTTTATTAAACTCAAAACTGTCCTGTTTCGCCGTTCTAGAGTCGGGAGCGCTTTTGAGTAGTGCCCTCGAAGAAGCGCTTTATAAATTCTTGAGCGAATGAATGAATGAATCGGATTATTCTGCTAATTGTTATATCGACATCTTTCGCCAAGTTGCAGTACAAGCGTCAAAATGCTATTCATAGTGGTCAAAAGATAAGTTTTAAAGGTGTATAAAATACACCTAAGCAATGTTTGAGCAACCATGTCAGAGTTCAATTACACTAATGTTTGGTTGTTTACAGAGATCATTAGAGGCATCTTTGATATATATTCTCAAGACATTCAGCGCTGCTCATGGCTTTCGAATGGTGCTCTAGAAATTTTGAGATTACGATTACGAGAGTGGCATTGTCGGTTTGCTAATAGTGGCTGCGTCTAATTTATAGCGTCATAAAATTATTCTTATGCTGAGGTTTGTCGTTTAATGAAAATAACAAAACGATTGCCCTGGTTTTCATTATTGAAGCAACAAAAGCCATGTTAGTCTCGTTGGCTGCTGTTCAATGGCACTCTGATATGATTACGATTTGTATTATAAACCTCCTCTTTTCTCCGGGCTTGAAATTAGCAACACCACAAATTGGATAATGGAAGAGCTTTTTGATTGTCGTATTATCCTGTTTTTACTGAGCGATTATATACGTTCTCGTTTTTTATTCGCATGTTATTATTTCTTTCTGCAGTCGGGCATAATAATTATTCAAGAGGATCGTATTACAACGACCGTGTGGTAGTGAGCGTGAAAACTCTAAGTCGCAGGAGGTACACGATTATTAATTTATTATTGTAAAATTTCCTGCACTCATTACTTTACTACGCATTTGAACATGTCGTCTGTTTAGAGTGCAAGGGTTCTAACTCCACTTTTTCAATTTGTTCAGGAGAGCAAATCTAAACTTTCGATGATTGCCAAAAATCCAATTATTGTGGTATCATAGTGATTAATGAAAATTTAGATAGCAGATTATATCCTTAGTTGAAATAATATAATCTTTAAAGAAACTTTTGTGCCGCCGCGCCTAAAATAATAAAGTTTGTGACGAACAGGAGGCAAAATTACAGCAATAGAACCTTTGCGCATTTCGAAATAATTTCGTATCTGATGATAGATAATAATTTATATCATTGTGATTTGTGGGTTTTTGGATAACAGATCATTTCTTTAGTTGGAATGATGAAACCTTTTAAATATTTTATGTCTCCGAACCTATAAAATAAATGTTTGTGGAAAAAATACGCAAAATCACAGCATACGACAGAAGCTAGCCTAGGCCTAAAACCTCCGCAGATCTAAAATATTTTTAGATCTGAAGATAGATCGTTTTATAACAACGCAAATATGCTTCAAATTTATCTTTTAAATTATTATCAACTATCATATGAAAATAATGTGGTTTCAGCCCTTTTTTAGTAAAATAATAATAACAAGCGAAAAAATGCGCTATAACAAACCACTCATTAAATACGCGTGTTATCGCTTACAGAAATTATAATGAAATATTCCTTTTAGTTATGACAATTCTCTTAGTAAAACATTATAATATACTAAGAATAATTTTTCAGACTAAAGCAACTGTGTAGATTGTTGGAAAAGCACAATTTTCTTTTTAAATACTTTTAAATCACATTGTAGAAATCTATGCAAGCACACCACCGTTTAGCAATCATCGCGTGCATATATAATTAACTGCTGTAACGCAAGGCAAGGCAAGGCGTTGGTAGATAGAACCATTGCACATTTCAAAGATAAGTCCTAGGAGATAGCTCCAATATTCAAATAGCTTCTTTTCCACTATTTTTTACTTAGAACGACATAATCTTTGTACAGTTCAAGCATAATATTGGTAGCAATAAAATAAAACAATAAAACGGTTTTTGAAAAATTTGGAGTTAGAACCCTTGCACTCTAAACAGACGATGTTTTGAAGGTGTCTAATTACAAACCATCAATTGTCAGACTTTACCAACAAATAATGATATAGCGCGGTTCAACTAACAAGGCTGTTTGAGTACAAACTGAAAATCTTTTTACATTGCCTGCTATTTGGCTATAAATTTCCTGAATTTCATTGACATTGTTTGAATATTGTTAAAATGATAACAATTTTTCTAGTGGCTCTGTTTTTATGCCTCACGGTGTATAGTGCTGGACTACAATGCTAGCCATTATCAGTATTATAGTACAGAGTCTTCGATAATTATTCTTCCCTATCTTGCATACCTTTGAATAGCGAATACGTTCAAAATAAGAGACTGAAATTTAGACGCTTATGCATTCATATTTGAAACATTATCGTAAATCCAGGAACATCCTCGGAAATGCGTAAAATAAGCACGCGCGATATACGACATCTAGTAATTGTAATTGTAATCGTACATTTATATAGCGCCCCTTTAAAAAACTCCTCAGAGGCGCTCCCGACCTGACACCAAACCATAATCAAAGAGAATGGTTTTCAAACGCTTGCGGAAAAGGGACAAAGAAAGTAAAATAAGTTCATTGCGGAGACTAATTATAGGTAATCTATTCCAGAAAGACGGACTGACTATAACTAAACTTCTGTAGAGCACTGTGGAAGATCGAGCCATAGGAACAGCCAGGTCACCATGCGTAGCAGAGCGAAGGAATCTGTGATCTGTGCAGAGTGGTAAATGCGCATACAAACAAAGACAAAACTCTTTTTAGTCGTCAGATGCATTACCATTTGATGAAGAGAGGTTCAGTGGCTCAGCTTAGACACCTTTAATTTTGTAATAAACATATTATATTTACGATTAATATCTTTTCTGCGTTTGACTTCTAGGTGTGTAAAGATAATTTTAAAATTGTCAATCAAGTACATTTAACTCAATACATCTCGTAAAAAATCATCAAACAGTCATGATCGATAAAAAATCTAAAAGCAGACAATTCTTTTCAGGTTTGATAAAAACATTTTCCGACAATGCAGATGCCACGTTGAGCTTTTAACTGTTTAACGACACTGTCTCATAACAAAGATGACTAGTATCCCCTCCTTCTTTGTCTATGCTTAGGGCTGGCACTGTCAGAGTGCAAACAGTGGCGGGGGTCTAGACGAAGCGTTGCTATTTTTGTTATGCATCACGTGTCACTGCAGTCTGGGTCACGTGATTCCGGGTGATCGTTTATTTTGAGGATATCTATCACAGTGCACGCCAACCGATGGACGGGAAGGATGAAGTTGTTGATGAAAAGAAGAAAACATCTTTTTCTTTGTTTAAATTTGATGTAATAATTCTTATTAAAGGTGTTCAACGATACACACATGAGATGGCGTTTTACATGAATTTGGATACTGCTACGTGTACATATAAAATGTTTGACTACAACATCTCAATTATACGCTTTTTATCTAATAAATCGGTGTTGGCACTTCATTATTGTGATTCGTTAGAGCGGTCACCTATATTGAGATGCCTAGACTACCCGACAGAGTCGTTCATTCTCTGGTGCTGGTCCTACAACCTGGCATGGTCTCCCTGTTACACTGCGCTTAATTCCCTTGGGTAACTTTGCTATGTTTCTTATATTAGCATAAAAATTCTGCCATTTATCCATCTACCTACCAAATGTTTTTAAAATTGGTGGAAATTTGACGAAGTTATGAAAGAAAGAATTTTGCACAGGTTTTTTGAGACACGGTGTTCAGCTTGCCATCAAAATTAATTTACATTGAAGTCTTAAATGCAGCGCCTCATAATATCTGACAACACTGTTCATCAGTAGTGCCAGATAAAAGTTTTGAAGAGAACGAGGTCGACCTCTAATAATAGTTTTAGAGGTGGTTTAAGAAATCGTTTTTGTTTCCAATGTGACTGACTGTTCCAGTAATTAGATGACAAAGATGGTACTTTTTAATCTGAATACGCTGGTTGGCACAGTTGACGATAGTGTAATGCAAAAGAATGGATGATTGTTGGACATATCATGTGTTCGATTTGGACACCACTTAAATTTGTCGAATGATTCTATGTGAATAACGACGTCGCTAATTTTGCTAGTGTTTCGGCGGTAAAAAAATTCGCCACGATACGTCTGGAATTATTGTAGAGTAACGGGTTCGATGCACTTTCGAAACCAAATGATATAAAATAGTAAAAGAGTTTGTGAGTTCATCTCAGAGTTGATGGCCAAAAGTTGTGGCACAATAACTTATAAAACTGCATGCATTATAATTTTCTGAGCGCCTCTGACTAGTTTTCTTGAAGAGACGCTATATAAATACTTGAACGAATGAATGAATGAATGAATGAATGAATGAATATATATATTTATATATGGATGCAAAGTGAAAATTATGGTTTGCAAAGTGCTAAAAATAAAATATGTAAAAATGTATGAACACCTTTAAAATATGTTTAGCTGACAGTATAAAAAAGTATACGCAGCAAATTTTGCAACTCCGCCTGGTCGTCGACTAAATCGTCGTACTATTATAATATTCTCTCTGACACACACAGTCGTAATCATCATCTTTATTTTGGGGTTTAAATAATTATATTATCATCCAGGCAGTTTATAAAAATAAGGATTCTATGGTATATATATTTATATATATTTATATATATATATATTCGTTTATTTGAGAAAAACAATCTGACAATAACGCAGAAATGTTAACATGAGTGATAATGAATAATAATTAATGTGGGGGATGGTGGTTAACACAGGTAATGTAAACTAATTAAAATCATTATGGTGGTGGAGCAAATTAAAGGTTTGGAAAGACTTTTGTAGTTCATCCCAAATTTAAACAAGAATAATGGTTTATTATAATATTAATAGTGATTTGTGTTAAAAAGGTGTTTGTTGATGAGGTTTTTTTATTATAATACTGGCACTCTGAATTTAACTCGATTCGTTCCTGGTTAACACGACGGAGTTTATCATCGTCGTCCTTCGACTGGCATTTTCACAGTAACAGTGTCCAAAGATAGCATTTAATTACAATGTCATTCATTTTCTAATTTACCAGTATCATCTAAATGATATTAATAAATTTTATATAATACTATGTAAGCTTACCTATTCAATGTTATCCCGTTTGGCAAATACAGAACGCTCGTAACTATCGAGGCGAATCTAAACTTTATACATTTATACACAATAATTATGCATTATGTAATATATTTTGGACGCGGTGGTGTAGTGAGTTTGTTCGTCGCCTTGCAGCCGAAGGGTTTCAGGTTCGAATCCACATCAAGGCGTCGCGTAGGAAACAACAGAGAAGAAACCATGGGTCTCAAGAGAAATGCTGGACAT
The DNA here is from genome assembly GCA_945859605.1 of Lumbricus rubellus. NCBI lineage: Eukaryota > Metazoa > Annelida > Clitellata > Crassiclitellata > Lumbricidae > Lumbricus > Lumbricus rubellus. The sequence goes on from OX243821.1 coordinate 7,777,151, forward strand.
GAGTGATCAGAGAAGAGATATGAGGCCAGCAAAAGCAAATAAGCGATGAAAACAGGAAAAAGTATAACAATATAACTCAGGGAATCAAGAAGAAGGCAAAAGAATGCAAGGATAGGGGACTTGAGGAGAAATGCAGCGCTCCTGAGTAGTAACCTTGAAGGAGCGCTATATCAAATTCTCAGCAAATAAATAACTAAATAATACAGTTCTAGCTATAAGCCATAGAAAAATAACAAACATAACGAGACACCTTTAAAACATAAGTAATATTAAAGTAAATATAATAATCTTGTTTAGATGCAATTAATTCCAGACAGCGGTTTATATCCAGCCATTTCAAGAGCGCAAGTTTCGCAATCACTATCATCGATGGATAGATCCAGATTCGAAGTCGGCCTATGACAGCAAAATTTTGTTTGGCATAATGCAGCATCGAATTCCTATCAAAACGAAATATTAGTACTTTAATTGTTTTGAATATTGGATTCAAAGGTGTTTTATGAAACTTAACCGATTGTAGTATTTTAGTTTAAGAAAATGTTATATCTTGAAATACAAACGTAATTTCGAAGATACCTGAAGCTCAAGCTTTTGTGCAATTATGTGACATGACATAATACGTGTGATATTATCATGTCATGTGCAAGTGTTTCAATACAAAGCCTTAAGCTTGATAGCATCATCTGTTCTGTTCTCAGCCATCCTCGATCCGAGGGTCGGCCGCATCATGTACAATGTTCCTCCAACGCTTCCTGTCTTCCGTCAGTCTTATCCTTTCTCCCAATGCCAATCCAGTCCACTCCTTGATGTTGCCCAGCCAGTTTGTTCTTGGTCTTCCTCTTTTCCGGTCTCCTGGCATTGTGCCCTGCATGATGTCTTTCTCAATCCATGTTCTCTCTCTTCTCATGATATGTCCGAAATGAATCAGTTTTCTTTCTTTTACTGTCTTCAGCAGATTCCGCTCCACTCCTGCCGCCTCCAGCACCCATTCATTTGTCCGTTTTCCCGTCCATTATTAAACACCTTTAAATCTATTTTACTGACGTTATAAATAAATATAGTTGCACTTTTAAATCACGTCTAGTGCCTTGCTCACAAGTGCTGTGATACGCCGAGCAAATTTCTGTAAAGAGTAACGGCCTCTGTTGTCATAGACCCTGGTCAAATCTGAATCCTCCTCAAATCACAATGCTACTTTCCGCGTTATAAATATTAGGGTCATAACTGCAGCTGTCACTATGCGCAAAATAAGGAAGAATTAACTAATTAACCCTCGGGCTACCAGGGGGAGGGGTGGTATCCACCCCCCCTAGGTTTTTCCCAAATCAAACTTTTTTCGTTAAGAATAAAATTTTGACGTTTTAGCTAGCTGCAGAGGATTCATTTGCACACATTTTGAGCTAAAATGTGTGATGATATACCATACCATTCAAAAATTATACCCGATATACCCGAGGCACCAGGGGGGGTGGATACCACCCCTCCTTAGATTATTGGCTGTATCTTATCCGTCCTTTGACATGAAGAGACACCAATTACACCATTCTGTAGAGGGAATGTGGGGCTACATTTCCATGCTCAGTGAGTTGTCTTTGGACAACCGGAAGTGCTCAAAATAAATTAAAATATAAATAAAGGTGTTTTATTTTCATAAACTTTTCATGTTTTTCCTATTAACAATTATTCATACTTTATTTTTTAAGAGCAATAAATTATGTCATTCTATAGAGGGCATTTAGGGCTAATTTTTGATACCAATAAATTTGAAATTTGATGACCGGAAGTGCTCAAAATAAATTTAATTGTGTGAAAATGTTGGGTTTTTTTACAACGCAAACCGATAAGTCTGCGTAAACGTTTTTCAGCATGTTTTACATGTTTTTTCTCTTTTTATCGTAACTGAAACTAACTTATTACTAGTTTTTATAGTTGAATATTGGACTTTATTATATGTAAACTATTTTTAAATAAATAAATTATGTTAAAAACACAGAATCTAATATTTTGCTTATGCGAAAGTATACATTTTTTGGAATCGACGGGTGCCTACGGTAAAAAATTCATAACTTCGGGGTGCTTTCATATATTTTAAACCTAAATATACCATTTTGTGCAGAAATGAATGCTGAATCCATAGGTGTATTACAAGTTATGATATCTCAAACCAAACCCAAAATCCAGGGGTGGTGGTAACCACCCCCCCCCCTCTTGGTAGTCAGTGTTAAAAAAAGCTTGGTAGCCTGATGGTTAACGGTTTTGACGTAGTCATCTGAGATGCAAATAGCACAATGCAATAATAGTATATGAAATTTATACAGATTATTTGATACCAAGTTCTCATGATTATAAGTAATCTCTGAGGTATTAAAAAACATTTAAGTGGCGGATTATTATATCAGTTTATCAAGGGTGAATCTCGTCAAAGCTAGTTGTGGTAGTTGCAGTTTAACGTCACAGTGACGAAACACAATTAATTGAATGGCACTAGCAGAGTAAAACCAGTGGCGGAGTTGTATTATACTATGTAATAGATTGATGGAAACTGAGAAAACAGGTGAAGTGGACTGATCTTGCTGCAACTTAAAAGAAACTAAACATTAACACATATTATGTCGGTAACATCTAGAATATAACCGATGTCATTGTATACCTTTAAAATATATTTTCCCAATCATATAAATAATGTGATTTTTTGCCTCAAATACAAATTGATGCGGCCTGACTAAAATTCAAAAGCATAACGTCATCATGATATCACATACCTTTATCCACAATATAAAATTAGATAGACCTATATAAGCAAGCAAGTAAGTAAGAAAGTATTTTCTGTAATTTACCAGATGAAATAAAGAGGTTTTCTTTTTTGTATTCTTTCTCTTCCCATTCTCATTATCGCCTTATGCTTCAAACCACACAGCTGACTTGTATACAGTTTGCTTTTCACCAAATTTATTTCATCCGAACAAAATCATCAAAAGGTGTCCAAGCAATCCTCACAACTTCTTTAAATATAAAACCTGCACTGTATAATGTCATTAGCTTTTTTCTGATAACACTGACTGCTAATGCTTGACGGAATAAACAATTAACGTCCGAAGGTTTTTTAATACCTTTTTATCGGATAATCCAGATATTATAAATAATTGTCCCTCAATATCGTACTATTTCATGAAGTGAAGGACAAAAAGGACAAATGAATCTGTGATCCTGGAGATAGGGCAACTAAGAGGGGCTTGTCATTGCACGAGGAGAAGAGGACGGCCGAGAACCAGATGGATGGAAGATATACACAGGACGACAGAAATGAATCTGGAACAACTGAGGGATGCAACGCAAAACAGAATGGAGTGAAGAAGGCTGGTCAGTGGTCATGACAGTCGCTAGAGTTCCACGAACTGACGGCACAAGGTGACAAGATGACAAGGTGTCAATTCGTTTGTTATCAGAAGACCTCTCTACGCAATGATGCTTGGAGTCTTGCGCTGGCTTCCTATCGCTGCACGCAGTCACTACAAGAACCTCATCAAGGCCTTCAAATCGTAGCTGGGAAATGCCCACAAATACAAAAATGTGTCTACTTCTCAAACAATAAACCAATGCCAAAAAACTTTTGGGCATCTTCACCTCTCAACCTGCGTTCTGCTGATCGTCCTAAACTTTATGTTACCACGCAGTACTATCGTTCTCTTCATGGCAGAACGAAGAACCCGACGCGCTTCAACGTCAGAGACTGGACGACAGAGATCGCGTACGTAAGATGTAGCGCAACCAACGATGCAGCAATCAGACACGATACGTCAATTTTCAATGATACTCGATGGTTGATAAATTATTGTCATTTTGTTCTACATTAATTCGACAGTGAATGCGAAGACAACCATGAACCACACTGTAAGATGGATGGATCCAGATTTGACCAGGGTCTATGACAACAGAGGCCGTTGCCCTTGACAGAAATTTGTTTGGCATAATTATTACAACACTTTTTTTAACGAGCTATTCATCCAAACACGGACTTAACACATTCACATCTGGCAAAAGAAGTAGCTTTCTGATTCTATAATAAATTGGTCTCAATAGGCTATTGGTTCCGTTAATATCTATCAGCAAGAAAATTCAAGCATCTATGCATACCTTGCTATGTAGTCCGGTATATTGAGATAGAACTTCATAGAAGTATACAAAGATAAATATAAATGATGCCGATACAAGGAATAATTTGACAGAGTTGAGCCGTTCTGTGGCACGATTTAAGCTGAAAAAACTATCCACAAAATAATTTTCCATGCATGATAGCTGCTTTGAGCTGCACAACCTTCGTTTATCAATTCCCACTCTTCACGCTAAATAACTCTCTATCGGATGACAATGACCTTTAATAAATACTGTTTGTATCTGCTCCGCAAATTCTTTTACAACTGCACAAAAATAATGCATTTTTAACCCTGCGACTACCAGTGGGGTCAAAAATGACCCCAAGCCAACTTTGACTGTACACTGCGCAAAATCTGTACATGCAGATTTATGTAAAATTTGTGACTTTCAAGATGTACCTAGTCTCTATAGAAGTATCAATTAATATTTCCCTTTTTTATCACCAGAGGGCGCTGGCAATCTTTTATAGCATTGAGTACCAGTGGGGTCATTTTTGACCCCAATAACTTTTTCGAATGCTTTCAATGGTATTCTTTGAATTAATTTATAATTATAATTTATAAATCCTCTCTATAGTAATATCTGAAGAAAATCTGTGTTAGATACTAATTTATATACAGTATAGGCTAGGAAATGGAACGAAACCAAGGAAACCCTGTTGTGCTCGATCCAACACGAAATATGGCTGATTCTGGACGACATGTCACCACAGAAAACCATTTCACAAGTTTCAGACTTGCTCAAAAACTGACTGAGAAACAAATAACTCTTCTGGGCACTATTCGAAAGAACAGAAAGGAGTGGCATGCGCAGACAACGCACAGAAGACGAGTTTTTCTCCTGCAGCTCGGAAGGGAACAGCAATGGTGATGCAGTACAACGGCTGATCAAGATGTCGCCTCCAACCCTGTCGAAGAAACGTGCACGATGTTCCATTTGTCCAAGGGGAAAGGATAAAAAGGCCAGAATCTGTGCAGCCTGTACATGCAATGTGTGCAAAGAACATGCCCAGTATACATGCATGAACTGCAAACTGTAGCTGCAATGACAGGATATTTTCTATGTTAGTTTTCAACATTGAACACTCGAACACTTTGAACACTAAAACATACCTATAACTATGAAAAATTTAGTTAATTTCAACAGCCTAAACATGTTCCAATTGCTTTACTACTATTTGTTTTTTGGCAATTAATAAAAAAGCAAAAAACAAAGAATTTATTGAAAATTGTGTTGGGGTCATTGTATCAAAAAATTCTGGTAATCTGAGGGTTAAACCTAAATATACCATTTTGTGCAGAAATGAATGCTGAATCCATTGATGTATTACAAGTTATGATATCTCAAACCAAACCCAAAATCCTTACCACCCCCCCCCCTCTTGGTAGTCAGTGTTACAAAAAAGCTTGGTAGCCTGAAGGTTAAGCGTATGATAATGTATATGATACAATTTGTCGTTTGGGTGTTACCATTAGCCTATGATGGAATGACGACACTTTGTAAATCTGATATTGATGATGGAGAGCGAAGGCGAAATCACTCGTAAAAAGAAAAGAATTCTACAATTTTAGTTTTATTGCGCTATTTATATTTGTTTTAGAGGTGTCTAGCGATATCCGTCATTTGCTCTATTTTGACTCAGTGTTGGGATTCTTTAACGTTGAATAAGGGTTTATTCATTTTTCATTAATAAAATCAATCTAATATCAAAATTCCGGTGGCAATTTTCTCAAAAGCGATGACGATTTCGACAACATGTAATGTTGTCCAAGTAATTTGCAACTTTATTAGCATCGTTCACTTCTACTGTTTAACAACGTCCAACATATCAACGGTCTTTAGCATTGAGAAGAAATATCTACCGTTAACATGGGCGGAGTTTGGTTTCCATTCTTGGGGGGGCTAAAAAAAAATTTTCCTCGGCCCAAAAGATGATGATTTTTTCAAAGTCATTGATTTCAGATCTAAAAAAAAACCATACTATTTCAGCAAGTTTAAGTGAAATCTCAGAAAAAAACCTATTTTCCGTAAACACCTTTTTAGTCATCGAGTTTAATTAAAATCTCATAAAAATAAACACTATTTTCCGTAAACACCTTTTTTAGTCATCAAGTTGAGATCTCATAAAAACCATATTATTTTTGCGGAAACACATTTTTTTAGTCATAGAGTTTAATTGAAATCGCATGAAAACCACACTTTTTCTGCGGTCACACCATTTTAGTCTTCGAGTTTAACTGAGATCTCATGTAATCCATACAATATGTGTGGATACACCTTTTTTAAGTCGTCGAGTTAATTGAAATCTCATAAAAAAAATTTGAATCCGTAAACACCTTTTTTACTCACAAAGTTTAACTGAGATCTCATAAAAAAATAAACATGACATTGTGGATACACATTTTAAATCGTCCAGTGTAATTAAAATCTCATAAAAAAATATTTTTTACCGTAAACACCTTGTTTAGTGATCGTGTTTATCGTGTTTATCATTAGACGCCCGAAAATCGTTGATGAAACTGGAATCAAAAAGATGTCCTTAGACACTCGAAAATCGTTAAAAATATTGGATTCATAAAGATCTCCTTAGAAACACCCGAAAATCGTTGATATTATTATAATCTAAAAATTTTCCTTACACACCCAGAAATCGTTGATAACACTAGAATTAAAATGATGCCTTTACACATCCAAAAATCGTTGATGATACTGGCATCAAAATAATATCCTTAGACACCGGAGAATTGTTGATAAAACTTGAATCAAAATGATGTTCTTAGACACCCGAAAATTGTTGATAATACTGGATTCAAAAAGATGCCCTTAGACACCCGAAAATCGTTAATAATATTATAATCAAAATGATGTCCTTACACACCAAAAAATCGTTTATAATACTGGAATCAAAATGTTGTTCTTACACACCCGAAAATCGTTGATGATACTGGCATCAAAATAATATCCTTAGACACCGAAGAATTGTTGATGAAACTGGAATCAAAATGATGTTCTTATACACCCTAAAAACGTTGATAATACTGGATCCAAAAAAGACACCCGAAAATCCTTGAAAATATTAAAATCAAAATGATGACATTACACTCTTGAATCGTTGGTAATACTGAAATGAAAATTATACCTTTGAACACAAGAAAATTGTAGAAAATACTGGCATCAAATTGAAGTCATTACACACCAGAAAATCGCTCATAATATTAAAAACAAAATGATGAATTTAGACACCAGAAAATCGTCGAAAATACCGAAATCAAATGATGTCCTTACACACCAGAAAATCGTTGATAATAATAATATCAAAATGATGTCATTAAACACCCGACAATCGATGATAATACAGAAATCAAATAATATCCTTACACACCCGAAAATCGTTGATAAAATTGGTATCAAAATGATGTTCTTACACACCGGAAAATCTTTGGTAATACTGAAATCAAAATGATGTCCTTAGACACCCGAAAATAGTTGAAAATACTAAAATCATAAGATCTCTTTAGACATTCGAAAATCGTTGATAATATTAAAATCAAAATGTTGACCTTAGACACCATAAAATTGTGATAGTCCTGAAATCAAAATGATGTCATTACACACCCAAAAATCGTTGATAATACTGAAATCAAAACTTTACCTTTAAACGCACGAAAATCTTGGATAATACTGGCATCAAAATGATGTCATTAAACACCCAAAAATCGTTGATATTATTAAAATCAAAACTATGACCTTAGACACCCGAAAATCGTCGATAATACTGAAATCAAATGATGTCAATACACACCCGAAAATCGTTGATAATATTAATATCAAAATGATGTCTTTAGACACCCAAAAATCGTTGATAATACTGAAATCATATAATATTCTTACACACCCAAAAATTGTTGTTAATACTAAAATGAAAATGATGTCCTTAGACACCCGAAAACAATTGAAAATTTACCTAAATCATAATGATCTCCTTAGACACCCGAAATTCGTTGATAATATTAAAATCAAAATGACGACCTTAGAAACCCGAAAATTGTGATAAAACTGAAATAAAAATGATGTCCTTAGACACCCGAAAACAATTGAAAATTCACCTAAATCATAATGATCTCTTTAGACACCCGAAATTCGTTGATAATATTAAAATCAAAATGACGACCTTAGAAACCCGAAAATTGTGATAAAACTGAAATCAAAATGATGTCCTTACAAACCCGAAAATCGATAATAATAATAAAATCAAAATTATGTCTTTAGACACCCGAAAATTGTTGATAATAATATACAGATTACATGTCGCGGGCCATGTCTCATGGTCAGAGAGCAAATGCACATCTTTGAACTTCCATAAAAAAGATTAGAACTTCACCTCCAGGTGACAATACGGTAGTAATGTGATATAATATAATAGCCTACTATTAACTGATAGCTACTTTTATTATTTAGTTTGTCACATTGTCCCAGGTTGCATTCTGCCAACCTGTTTTTTGCGCATTAAACGAATTTTACTACGGTACTGCTACATGTACACAGCTTCGTTTTCACATTTTTGATAAGGATGGGGGCCTGGTGGCCAGCAGCTCACTGTCTAGGCCTTTTGCTCTTTTGTTGTCTCCACAATTGTACCATTTTTTACCCTTAGAAGTCCTTTTTGATGCATGGTAAAGTCGGTCGATTCTTGGGGGGGCTTAGCCCCCCCTAGCCCCTGATAAACTCCGCCCATGACCGTTAAGCTTAGTTCTTTGGCTAGCGACATCTTACGTGGATGTTCAGCTCTACCGTAATTATGTATTGAACATTGATTGAGAGACCCGGTAGAGTAACAAGACGAACGAAGAAATACTGCAGATGGTGGGAGAGGAAAGATCAATGCTGAAGACATTACGGAGGCGGCAGAGAAACTGGATTGGCCACATCATGAAGAGTGACACCATAGTAAGAGACATCATCGAAGGAAGAATGGAGGGGAAGAAGACAAGAGGAAGACCAAGAACAATGCTATGGGTTATGACAAAGGACGGTTACAGGGAGCTAAAGAGGGACGCACAGAACAGATATGCCTGGCGCCATTTGACAAATAAACCTGCCTGACGGCATACTTGAAAAGACTTCATGCGAGAAAGAAATATTTTTAAAGAACGAGAGACTAACAAGAAAAACTAATCAATAGTTTAGTTCCTATAGTGCGGGTGGAAGGTAATTCCAAACGGAGAAAAATAACGGAAACAAAATAACATGCTTACACACCTTAAAAATCAATTGTAGCGACATAATAAGTACGATATCGGTCACGGAAAAAAATCACGCATCACATGAAACTTGTAGCCGAAGACACAGGTTGAAGTAAATCGATAAATAATTATTTTAGGCGTACACGGAAATGGAACATTGCACGTGTATTATAATTATAATACACGTGTGCTTACCAGAAATTGCGTTAAATATTTATTTGCCAGGTTTCGGCTGACAGACAATTCACAGAAAATCTGTGTGCTCAAACATGAAAAGACCCGCTAATGCATCGTGTAATTTATTAATCCTGGAGCTTGACACGCGCTTCGACCATTCTTGCCCTGTCACAGGCGAGACAATTGTGATAGACTTATATTTCCGGTGATCTATCAAATCTGGAATGCCATCCCCGTAGCCACATTTGGAACACAAAGGATGGGTTCCAACTCATCGAATTCTTTCAATCATGCGTGACAAATTGATTTTCACACTGAAACGCAAACTGAAATGAGACCGCATCAGTCACCGATGCGAAACTACACAGTAAAATCAAACAAGCCTCTGCAAGTTCAGATGCGTGTTTAGGAAGAGGCGTTGCTGTGACACCAGCTAAACATAGAAACATACAATGTACAAAGCTAGGGTGTGTGTTTTGGGTGTTTGAAATGGTATGGTATGGTATATGAACATTTGAAAAGCGCCTCTTACAGACTAGCCATTCAGCGTGACAGCTCCGAGGAAATAAAAAAGATTTCAAGTAGCGAAGGGCTGAAGATGACACCCCCAATAAGATCTTATACGGATAGTGGGAGGGAGGTCATTTCACAAAGAAAAACCTACAACAGCAAAGGCACCAGGGCTTTTTAAATGAATTTTTAGAACTGCACAACTTCCCCAGCCTTCCCAACTGCACAAATCCATTTAGAACTGCACATTTTGGCAAAATTTCTAAAGATAGCCAGGATTTAATTTAGGGGGTGTTTCTTCGGCGGAGTATTTCTGACGACTTTTTTTAGTTGTCAAAATTTCTGAAAACCACTTTTTTAGTCGTAAAAATGTCCGAAGACACCTTTTTTAAATAGTCAAAATATCTCAATACACCTTTTTTAGTTGTAAACATTTCTAAAGACACCTTATTTTAGTCGTCAACATTTCTGAAGATACCTTTTTCCAGTTGCTTAGATTACAAAAGACACCTTTTTTAGTTCTCCAGAGTTCCGGTGTCAAAATTTCAGAAGACATCTTTTTTAGTTGTCAAAATTTCTGCAGACACCTTTTTTTAGTCGTCAGAATTTCTCAAGACACCTTTTTTAGTTGTCAGAATTTCTGAAAACATCTTTTTTTAGTTGTCAAATTTTCTAAAAACACCTTTTTTAGTTCTCAAAATTTCTGAAGACTTTTGTTGTGTCAAAATTTTGAAAGACACCTTTTTTGTTGTCAAAATATTTGAAGACACCTTTTTTAGTTGTCAAAATTTACGTGGACACCTTTTTTTAGTAAGAAACCTTTTCAGTTGTCAAAATTTCTGAAAGCGTTTTTTTTTAGTTCTCAAAATTTTTTAAAACTTTTTTTGTGTGTCAAAATTTCTAAAAACGCCTTTTTTAGTTGTGAACAATTTTGAAGACACCCTTTTTAGTTGCCAAAATTTCTAAGAAACCTTTTTCTAGTCGTCAAAATTTTTGAGGACACCTGTTTTTAGTTTTCAAAATTTATTAAGACTCCAATTTAGTCGTCAAAATTTCTAAACACCTTATTTTAGTCGTAAAAATTTCTGAAGACATCTTTTTTTGTCAGAATTTCTGAAGACACCTTTTTTAGTCTTTCGCGCCCCTAGTGTAGTTTCTACAACGTTTAATCCATAATTAACACCGTAGGGTGTAGCGAATAGTTACACTTACCACTTGCGACCGACGTTGACGAAATACTAGAAAAGCACAGTAAAGACTGTTTTAATTTCTTTATGGGTGGTCCGCTTACTTCGCTAGACATAATTTTTGACAAGTCTTTAACAAATAATATTTGTCATATTATGTCGTCTGAAACTTTATATTAGTTTTCAAAGTGTGTAGCTGCACACTTCAATCACAAAACTTGCAATATGCATACAATAAGCTTCTCTAAATGTCTTTTAAAAATATAGTACTATTCCAAAATATAATGGGAAGACATGGAACTTTTTTAAAAAATTCACTGCACAAAATTGCTTTTACAACTGCACAATAGGGTGGAGTGAAAAAACTGAAAATCAAAATTCGGCAACGTAACAGCAATAAAAAAGTTGTCTAGGGTCAAGAAATCTTGAAAAAGTTTTGAAAAATATTAATGTCTTACTTTGCCACCAGAGGGCCAAAGTTTCGAGAAATTGCATTTTTTAAAGAAAAATTAGTGTTTTCTCATGAAATATTTTTCTTGCAACACAATTTACCATCATGCAATATACCTTTGGAAAGAGCTCTGAACACTGAATAAAATGATGCGTTAATTTTCAGAATAGTCCTATATTTCTAGAAGATATTAACTTTTTAGGATACCCCACATTCCCAACATGTCCCTATGCCTGAAAACTGTAAAACACCAATAACTTTTTTATCCTTTGAGATATTTCAACTTGTGATATGTCATTCGATTCAGTTCAAGACGGGTTTTTTAAACGGTGCATTGGAACTTACAAAACTTTTCACGAAGAATTTAGAACGCTCATGAAACCATACAAGAAGAGGAAAACTAAAGGAAAATATTGGGAAAATAGCCAAACTATGAAAAAAAAGTGTAAAGAAAAACTTTTTGACATTGCAACCTGCAAATACACCAGTGACAATTGCAAATGTCCCAAAGCCAGAAGATGCCATGAGAGTATATATAGAGTTCCAACATGATCATGATACATCATTGATACAATAATTACACTGGACAACAAATTTTAACTTTTTTTATTTCTGAAAAAACTTTGACTGTTTTCTATAGAAGTTGACGTGCTGAACACGATGGTGTGCTCAGAATTGTTGTATCACGTAAGGTTTTCGAGAAAAACAATATGCAAGATTTTATCTTAAATACTCATATATTGCATATATTTAAATATACTAAAAATTATTTTATTTTTATTTCCGAAAAACCTTGACTGTTTTCTATAGACGTTCACATGCTGAACACGATGGTGTGCTTAGAAGTGTTGTATCACGTAAGGTTTTTGAGAAAAACCACTATGCAGAATTTTAACTTAAATACTTTTATATTGCATACATTTAAATATACTATAAATTATAATTTTTTATTTCCGAAAAAAACTTTGTCTGTTTTCTATATAAGTTGTCGTGCTGAACACGATGGTGTTCTCAGAATTGTTGTATTATGCAAGGTTTTTGAGAAAAACACTATGCAAGATTTTAACTTAAATACTTTGACATTGCATATATTTAAATATACTATAAATTCCTTTTTTTGATTTCCAAAAAAACTTTGACTGTTTTCTGTAGAAGTTGACGTGCTGAACACGATAGTGTTCTCAGAATTGTATATCACGTAAGGGTTTTGAGTAAAACGGCGTGCAAGATTTTAACTGAAATTCTCGTTTATTGCATGCATTTGCAATATCGCCGCCTGAGAGTTATAATGCTCTATCATGAATTTTTGAAAAAATCGAGTTTGGTATCAATTTCATCAGGGTAGCATTTGCTCTATCATTAGACAAAGAAGCTAGCTGAATGAAGCGGTCGTTTCTTAGTTATAAGTCAGTATTTAAATGCTCTATCTTGCGAAACTGTTTCCAATCTAGACTTTCTTAGGGTTATAATGCTCTATCATTACTCGTCGGCAGCCAATCACAAGGCTGCTTTTGACTATGATAGAGCAAAGTTTCACTGAATAAAAAAATTCAGGGTATAAATTCTCTATCATCATCATAGGCGAAACCATTACGCTGAGTTAGAGCAAAAGCATACTCGCAGTGTATGATAGAACAATACAATACTGAGGACGCGATTAGAATAAATACTTCGTGTATTACTTTACGTGGTCAAATTTACTATGTCTGATCGAAACGTTTTGCTGTAACATATATTTTTGCATTTTCTTAAATTTTTCTATATTTTTTACTTTTGTTCAACAAAATATATATTTTTTCAAAACAAGTCACTGGCAGGAATCTAAAAATGATAGAACTATACTGCAAAACAATGAAATTAAGAATTTTGGGCCTAAAACAGTGACCAAAGTTTAAAGTCGTTTTTCTCGGTTTCGCCAAAAGCTATGATAGAGCATTATAACTCTAGGGCGGCGATATACTATAACTTAATTTAATTGGAAAACAAATCTTTAGAACAGTTCGTCCTCATAATATTGGGTGCTGATGATGACTGTATCACTTAGAAATGTCGAAAAACATGAAATTAAAGGTTTTCATAGTTATTCTCTGTTCAGTATATTTTCCCAATATTTTCCTTTAGTTTTCCTCTTTTTGTATGGTTTCATGAGCGTTCTAAATTCTTCGTGGAGGGTCTTGTAAGTTTTCAATGCATCGTTACAAATGCCGTCTTAAACTGAATCGAATGACATATCACAAGTTGAAATATCTCAAAGGACAAAAAAGTTATTAGTGTTTTACAGTTTTCAGGCATAGCGACATGTTGCGAATATGGTGTATCGTAAAAAGTTAATATCTTCTAGAAATATGGGACTATTCTGAAAATTAATACAACATTTTATTCAGTGTTCAGAGATCTTTCCAACGGTATATTGCATGATGGTAAATTGTGTTGCATGAAAAATATTTCATGAGAAAACACTAATTTTTCTTTAAAAAATGCAATTTCTCGAAACTTTGGCCCTCTGGTGGCAAAGTAAGACATTAATATTTTTCAAAACTTTTTCGAGATTTCTTGACCCCATACCATTAGACAACTTTTTATTGCTATTACGTTGCCGAATTTTGATATTCGGTTTTTTCACTTCACCCTACTGCACAAATCCATTTAGAACTGCACATTTTGTGTAGAACTGCACGTTAAAAAAGCCCTGAAAGGCACGATGTTGGGCCATGGCAGTCCTAATTGTCATTGGAACCAATAGATCAAGTCGGTTAGCAGACCGGAGAGGCCGTGAAGAGACTGCAGAGAGGGGTTTATGCATCAAGTTACAAAGGTATTTGGGAGCTTGTCCAGTTTGAGTTTTCGAAACTAAGAGCAGTACCTTGAATTGGATACGAGAGGCAACTGGAAGCCAATGAAGAACATCAGTCATGTAGGTAGAAATATGGGAGTAGCGAGGTAGACGAGCAATGAGTGTGGCTGCTGAGTTCATAACTGACTGAAGAGAGGATAAGCGAACTTTAGGAAGCCCAGCAAATAGTGAGTTGCAGTAGTCGATTCGACAGCAAATAAAAGCATGAACAATGGCTTTAAATACAGAAGAGGAAACAGATCTTCTGGTGGCTCTCAGACGCCTCAGGTGATAATAACATAAATCGCCGTCCTAGAGTTATAATGCTCTATCATAGCTTTTGGCGAAACCGAGAAAAACCACTTTAAAGTTTGGTCACTGTTTTAGGCCCAAAATTCTTGATTTCATTGTTTTGCAGTATAATTCTATCATTTTTAGATTCCTGCCAGTGACTTGTTTTGAAAAAGATATATATTTTGTTGAACAAAAGTAAAAAATTAAGAAAAAATTTAAGAAAATGCAAAAATGTATGTTACAGCAAAACGTTTCGATCAGACATAGTAAATTTAACCACGTAAAGTAATACACGAAGTATTTATTCTAATCGCGTCCTCAGTATTATATTGCTCTATCATACACTACGAGTATGCTTTTGCTCTAACTCAGCGTAATGGTTTCGCCTATGATAATGATAGAGCATTTATACCCTGAAATTTTTTATTCAGTGAAACTTTGCTCTATCATAGTCAAAAGCAGCCTTGTGATTGGCTGCCGACGAGTAATGATAACCCTAAGAAAGTCTAGATTGGAAACAGGTTCTCATGATAGAGCATTTAAATACTGACTTATAAATAAGAAACGATCGCTTCAATCAGCTAGCTCTTTTGTCTAATGATAGAGCAAAAATGTTACACTGAAGAAATTGATACCAAACTCGATTTTTTCAAAAATTCATGATAGAGCATTATAACTCTCAGGTGGCGAAATGGCCCCCGAAATGGAACAGGTAAAAATAATATAGCGCATTTTCTAGCACATGATGCAAAAACGCAAAAAATATAACCATGAAAACACCCCTAAAATAAAAAAAATGTAAAAAATATTAGAATGCATTCACTAGCACAATATGGAAAAAACATGACATTAGGCGAACAATGGTAAGAAAAATCGTTTCCGACGACTAAAAAGGTTGTCAGTATACCCCCCCCCCCTTGAAATCAGATCCTGGCTACGACCTTGATACAAACGTATACATCAAGTAAGTGAATTCGCGTCGTATCAGTCACTGATGCGCAAACTGCGTCGTCAATTCGCACAAGCCCATACAGAACACTGTATTGATTGTTATAGGACGAAGGATCGTGAAGTGTTGCTCTGATACCTAGTAGAATTATAGCAAACACTAAAGAAGTAAGTAAAGTTTGTCATCATCATCATCATCATCATCATCATCATCATCATCATCACAGTCCCAAGGCGCAACGCCCGTTACGGTGTCAGACGCCACTCTCTGTCTGAGTCTGCCTCGTGTCATCACCTAGTTTCTACAGGCTAGCAGGTCTACTCCATACCATTACAGTGTATATCTTGAAGCAGTTGGACCGCTTTATCCGCTTTAAGAGAATGTTAGGATAGAGGCATGAAGGACAACTTGGGTCAATGCCCGTTTTGTGCCCAATGCCCTCTCCACCGACTCTCTCCACTGGTCTGTCCTGTGACCGGCCTGTGCATGTCTGTTTCACATCATGACAACTTGAAGCAACTGGGTGGACAATTGGACATGTCACTAGTCTTGTGTCGTGGTTTTGCGGATTTCAATCGTCTTGGTCTTCTACTGCTGGAGTATCGACACCCATCCAACAAACCTTCCTCCTTTATCCTGGCTTAGGAACAGCATAAGGAAATTGATGGTCCCCTGTGGCGGAGGATGGATGCAGTTTAACGTCATGCCCAGGACCAGTTTGTAGCTTGTAGTTTGTAGCCTTGTGCATAATAATTATGAGTAGGGTACTTATGACAGTGACGCTTCACTTTGCACCCAATGACCCCGTGACGTCATCCACTGCCAGAACACAAAGGAATAATGACGTAATCCACTGCCAGAACACAAAGGAAAGATGTTCCAAAACCCCGGACCTGACAGAACACAAAGGACTGGGCTTTTCAAAACACCGCGGCGGACAGAACACGTAGTTGGAGTGGGGTATGAACTATCCTATAACTGTCATTTCAAAACACCGCGGCGGAGAGAACACTTAACTGGAGTGGGGTATTGTTCTAGGAACTACCCTATAATTATAGCCCTTTTGATGTAAAGGCCTTTGCGTGCACATTCCTGTCTGTCTGTCTGTCTGTCTGTCTGTCTGTCTGTCTGTCTGTCTGTCTGTCTGTCTGTGTGACTTACTTGTTTACGGCAGACGTCAAAAAATAATAAATTATTATAACTTCACAGGGTATTGGACTCCCATAGCCCCCCCCCAATATTCCACGCCTGTAGAGTGCAATAAATTGCTTGTACTGACTTCCACGACATCTCTCCCTTCCCCCTCTCCCTCCCCTCCCCTCTCCCTCTCTCTCTTCCTCTCCCTATCTGTCAATCAAACTCAAACCAACAATCCTTACATCAGCCAAGGGCCTGCCCCGGGAATGCATCATCGGCAATGTGTCATCGGTAGCGCAGCTGTACTGACTTCCACGACATCTCTCCCTCCCCCTCTCCCTCCCCTCCCCCTCTCCCTCTCTCTCTTCCTCTCCCTATCTGTCAATCAAACTCAAACCAACAATCCTTACATCGGCCAACATGTGAGTAATTATGGCCAAATAATTGTTGCATTCAACCGCCGTGCATACGCCTCAGGGCACAACCGTCTCCACTGAAGCGCCGACCGCCGACTTCACAATAGACCAGACGACTTGAAAGAGGACCAATTATTAGTAAGCAATGCCTCATTCAGCCGAACAGTAGACGCCCTCAGGCCATAACCGACGGTATTCATCAGTCGCCGCATTCTCCTTCTCCATACCCACGTCCTCCTATGCTCCTCCTCCTCTGTCCGCGCCTCATCCTACTCCTCCTCCATCTCCTCCTTTCTCTCTCCTCCTCCATCACCTCCACATTCTTCACCTCTTCCTCTTTTCTCTCTCCTCTTTCAACTCAACAGTCTTCACCACTTCCTCCTTTCTCTCTCATCAACATTCAAACCCACCTTCTTAACCTCTTCCTCCTTTCCCTCTCCCCCTCCTTCGTCTTCACCTCTTCCTCCTTTCTCTCTCCTCTACAGACAACTCAACCTTCTTAACCTCTTCCTCCCCCACACATCCTCAAGCGCCATCTCATTATCCAACATAATTTTAAACTAAAATCTTGAGGAACTTCGAAAATTTTGTCTTGTAGTGTGTTGAACTTAGAAATTTTAGCTCTTGCAGTGTGTTGAACTTCGAAAATTTTGGCTTGTAGCGTGATGTACTTAGAAATTTTTCACTAAAATCTTGAAGAACGTAGAAAATTTTGGTTTGTAGTGTGACAAACTTAGAATCTTTTCACTAAAATCTTGATGAACTTCGAAAATTTTGGCGTGTAGTGTGACGAACTTAGAATCTTTTCATTAAAATCTTTATGAACTTCAACAATTTTGGTTTCTTGTGTGACATACTTAGAAATTTTTCACTAAAATCTTGAAGAACGTAGAAAATTTTGGCTTGCAGTGTGTTGAACTTAGAAATTTTAGATCTTGTAGTGTGTTGAACTTCGAAAATTTTGACTTGTAGTGTGATGTACTTAGAAATTTTTCACTAAAATCTTGAAGAACGTAGAAAATTTTGGTTTGTAGTGTGACGAACGCAGAAATTTTACCTAAAATTTCGTTGCACTTTGAAATTTCGGACTTGCTGTGTGTTGAACTTAGAAATTTTGCCTCTTGCAGCGTTGGACTTAGAAATTTTGGCGTGTAGTGTGACGAACTTAGAATCTTTTCATTAAAATCTTTATGAACTTCAACAATTTTGGTTTCTTGTGTGACATACTTAGAATTTTTTCACTAAAATCTTGAATTTTTAACAAAAATTTTATCAAACATAGAAAATTTCAGCTCTTGCAGTAACGAGCTTAGAAATTTTACCTAAAATCTTGTCGGACTTAGAAATTTCAATCTTGTATTGTGTCAGGCGTAGAAAATTTGGGCTTCTAGTGTGTCGGACCTACAAAATTTTGGCTCTTGAAATTTTAGCCTTAGAAATTTTAGCTTGTAGTGTGACGATAAAAGTCTGGCATGAGACTGGAGGAGCTAAGAGAGGCGACTAGGGAGAGGATCAACTGGAGAGGATACATCAGGGATATCGCCAGAGCTGCAGAAGCTGACGGCACCAGGTGACCAGGTGAGTGTGACGAACTTAGGCATATTTATCTAAAATCTTGAATTTTTTACCTAAAATTTTGCCAAACCTAGAAAATGTTAACTCTTGTATAAGAAAATTTTATTATTGTAGTGTGTTGGACTTAGAAAATTGATCTTGCAGTGTGTTGAACTTAGAAAATTGCGGACTTGTTGTGTGTAGGACTTACAAATTGTTCATTCAGTGTGTTGAACTTAGAAAATGTCAAGCATATAATGTGTTCGAACTTAAAAATTTTGATCTTGCAGTGTGTTGAACTTAGAAAATCTCAATCTTGTAGTGTGTCAGGCTTAAAAATTGTACATTCAGTGTGTTCGAGCTTAGAAAATTTCGATCGAGCAGTGTATAAGTCTTAGAAATTTTGATTGTGTAAGAAATTTTAGATCTTGCAGTGTACTGAACTTAGAAAATTTCAATCGCACAATGCGTTCGGGCTTAGAAATTTTGATCTTGCAGTGTGTGGAACTTAGAAAATTTCAATATTGCTGTGTGTCGGACTTAGAAATTGTTCATTCAGTGTGTTGAACTTAGAAAATTTCAATCGTACAGCGTGTTAGACTTAGAAATTTTGATCTTGCAGTGTGTTGATCTTAGAAAATCTCAAACTTGTATTGTGTCTGACTTATACAATTTTGTTCTTGTAGTGTTTCGAACTTAGAAATTGTTCATTCAGTGTGTTGAACTTAGAAAATTTCAATCGTACAGCATGCTGAACTTAGAAATTTTGAAAATGTCGAACTTGTAATGGGTCTGACTTATACAATTTTGTTCTTGTAGTGCTTCGGACTTAGAAATTTTTCCAATCAGTGTTGTCGAACTTATAAATTTTTCATTCTGTGTGTTGAACTTAGAAAATTTCGAACGTGTTGTGTGTAAGTCTTAGAAATTTTGATCTTGTAGTGTGTCGAACTTAGAAAATGTTTCATCTCGCGGACACAGACGTGTTAGCATAGTTGTGTAGACATACAGGACTTGTAATTTTCGAATCTTTTCAAAGTAAGACACGAACTTTTGCAATGCATGTTGAGCGAAGTAAGTGACGAGAATTGGTGTGTGGAGAGCATATTTTTAATTTTAAGGAATCAAAGTATGTAATATTTGCAATATGCCAAACAAATTTTGATAAATTTCGAACAATGGTGAGCAAAGTAATGCAACTTAGAGGTTCAAACAATACATTAGAAGGCTTTTTAGGATTGAGTGTGTTAAGTTGGTGAAGTAAAGGGGTGGTAGAGAAGTACATATTCTTAAGTTTGTGGAAACAAAGGCATGCAGTATTTGTGAAATACCAACAAATTTTGGTAAAGTACGTTTAATGACGAGCGAAGAAATGCAACTTAGGCTTACAAGCAGCAAGCTACACGCCTGTTTAGGTGTGAGAGTGTTAAGTTGGTTATGTGCAGGGGTGGGGAGGGAGTCCAATTCTTAAACTTTGTGAAAACAAGGCGTTCAATAATTGTGCTGTGTCAGCAATTTTAGTAAAGTACGAAAATTAAAACACACAGAAACACGAATTAGGGCTACGAGCGGCGAATTGCAAGTCGTATATGGGCAACAGACGCGCACAACTTAGCAGAAATCTGCTTTCGTCAACTCTGAAAACGCTAAGTCCGAATTTTTCACCATGCAAACATCGACCGGCAACGCCTTCGAGCGGTGCGGTGGCGGCGGTGGCAGGCGACCATTCCCTCACGGACGACCGCGGCCCCTGCAGCGTGGCGACGACGAGGCCCGCTTTCCCAATCGATCCTGCTTTGGCTCGTATGAAGTTAAAGACTCCTGCATATTGCGGGTGAAGGAAATTTTTGAAAGATCTGTGACGGAGCGTATTCGACTTTAACTTCTACGATTCAAAGCCTGATCTAATTGGGAAAGCGGGCCTCGTCGTCAGCCTCGCCGCAGGGCCCGAGGTCGTCCGTGAGGGAAGGGCCGCCCGCCGCCGCCGCCACCGCACCGCTCGAAGGCGTTGCCGGTCGATGTTTGCATGGTGAAAAATTCGGACTTAGCGTTTTCAGAGTTGACGAAAGCAGATTTCTGCTAAGTTGTGCGCGTCTGTTGCCCCTATACGACTTGCAATTCGCCGCTCGTAGCCCTAATTCGTGTTTCTGTGTGTTTTAATTTTCGTACTTTACTAAAATTGCTGACACAGCACAATTATTGAACGCCTTGTTTTCACAAAGTTTAAGAATTGGACTCCCTCCCCACCCCTGCACATAACCAACTTAACACTCTCACACCTAAACAGGCGTGTAGCTTGCTGCTTGTAAGCCTAAGTTGCATTTCTTCGCTCGTCATTAAACGTACTTTACCAAAATTTGTTGGTATTTCACAAATACTGCATGCCTTTGTTTCCACAAACTTAAGAATATGTACTTCTCTACCACCCCTTTACTTCACCAACTTAACACACTCAATCCTAAAAAGCCTTCTAATGTATTGTTTGAACCTCTAAGTTGCATTACTTTGCTCACCATTGTTCGAAATTTATCAAAATTTGTTTGGCATATTGCAAATATTACATACTTTGATTCCTTAAAATTAAAAATATGCTCTCCACACACCAATTCTCGTCACTTACTTCGCTCAACATGCATTGCAAAAGTTCGTGTCTTACTTTGAAAAGATTCGAAAATTACAAGTCCTGTATGTCTACACAACTATGCTAACACGTCTGTGTCCGCGAGATGAAACATTTTCTAAGTTCGACACACTACAAGATCAAAATTTCTAAGACTTACACACAACACGTTCGAAATTTTCTAAGTTCAACACACAGAATGAAAAATTTATAAGTTCGACAACACTGATTGGAAAAATTTCTAAGTCCGAAGCACTACAAGAACAAAATTGTATAAGTCAGACCCATTACAAGTTCGACATTTTCAAAATTTCTAAGTTCAGCATGCTGTACGATTGAAATTTTCTAAGTTCAACACACTGAATGAACAATTTCTAAGTTCGAAACACTACAAGAACAAAATTGTATAAGTCAGACACAATACAAGTTTGAGATTTTCTAAGATCAACACACTGCAAGATCAAAATTTCTAAGTCTAACACGCTGTACGATTGAAATTTTCTAAGTTCAACACACTGAATGAACAATTTCTAAGTCCGACACACAGCAATATTGAAATTTTCTAAGTTCCACACACTGCAAGATCAAAATTTCTAAGCCCGAACGCATTGTGCGATTGAAATTTTCTAAGTTCAGTACACTGCAAGATCTAAAATTTCTTACACAATCAAAATTTCTAAGACTTATACACTGCTCGATCGAAATTTTCTAAGCTCGAACACACTGAATGTACAATTTTTAAGCCTGACACACTACAAGATTGAGATTTTCTAAGTTCAACACACTGCAAGATCAAAATTTTTAAGTTCGAACACATTATATGCTTGACATTTTCTAAGTTCAACACACTGAATGAACAATTTGTAAGTCCTACACACAACAAGTCCGCAATTTTCTAAGTTCAACACACTGCAAGATCAATTTTCTAAGTCCAACACACTACAATAATAAAATTTTCTTATACAAGAGTTAACATTTTCTAGGTTTGGCAAAATTTTAGGTAAAAAATTCAAGATTTTAGATAAATATGCCTAAGTTCGTCACACTCACCTGGTCACCTGGTGCCGTCAGCTTCTGCAGCTCTGGCGATATCCCTGATGTATCCTCTCCAGTTGATCCTCTCCCTAGTCGCCTCTCTTAGCTCCTCCAGTCTCATGCCAGACTTTTATCGTCACACTACAAGCTAAAATTTCTAAGGCTAAAATTTCAAGAGCCAAAATTTTGTAGGTCCGACACACTAGAAGCCCAAATTTTCTACGCCTGACACAATACAAGATTGAAATTTCTAAGTCCGACAAGATTTTAGGTAAAATTTCTAAGCTCGTTACTGCAAGAGCTGAAATTTTCTATGTTTGATAAAATTTTTGTTAAAAATTCAAGATTTTAGTGAAAAAATTCTAAGTATGTCACACAAGAAACCAAAATTGTTGAAGTTCATAAAGATTTTAATGAAAAGATTCTAAGTTCGTCACACTACACGCCAAAATTTCTAAGTCCAACGCTGCAAGAGGCAAAATTTCTAAGTTCAACACACAGCAAGTCCGAAATTTCAAAGTGCAACGAAATTTTAGGTAAAATTTCTGCGTTCGTCACACTACAAACCAAAATTTTCTACGTTCTTCAAGATTTTAGTGAAAAATTTCTAAGTACATCACACTACAAGTCAAAATTTTCGAAGTTCAACACACTACAAGATCTAAAATTTCTAAGTTCAACACACTGCAAGCCAAAATTTTCTACGTTCTTCAAGATTTTAGTGAAAAATTTCTAAGTATGTCACACAAGAAACCAAAATTGTTGAAGTTCATAAAGATTTTAATGAAAAGATTCTAAGTTCGTCACACTACACGCCAAAATTTTCGAAGTTCATCAAGATTTTAGTGAAAAGATTCTAAGTTTGTCACACTACAAACCAAAATTTTCTACGTTCTTCAAGATTTTAGTGAAAAATTTCTAAGTACATCACGCTACAAGCCAAAATTTTCGAAGTTCAACACACTGCAAGAGCTAAAATTTCTAAGTTCAACACACTACAAGACAAAATTTTCGAAGTTCCTCAAGATTTTAGTTTAAAATTATGTTGGATAATGAGATGGCGCTTGAGGATGTGTGGGGGAGGAAGAGGTTAAGAAGGTTGAGTTGTCTGTAGAGGAGAGAGAAAGGAGGAAGAGGTGAAGACGAAGGAGGGGGAGAGGGAAAGGAGGAAGAGGTTAAGAAGGTGGGTTTGAATGTTGATGAGAGAGAAAGGAGGAAGTGGTGAAGACTGTTGAGTTGAAAGAGGAGAGAGAAAAGAGGAAGAGGTGAAGAATGTGGAGGTGATGGAGGAGGAGAGAGAAAGGAGGAGATGGAGGAGGAGTAGGATGAGGCGCGGACAGAGGAGGAGGAGCATAGGAGGACGTGGGTATGGAGAAGGAGAATGCGGCGACTGATGAATACCGTCGGTTATGGCCTGAGGGCGTCTACTGTTCGGCTGAATGAGGCATTGCTTACTAATAATTGGTCCTCTTTCAAGTCGTCTGGTCTATTGTGAAGTCGGCGGTCGGCGCTTCAGTGGAGACGGTTGTGCCCTGAGGCGTATGCACGGCGGTTGAATGCAACAATTATTTGGCCATAATTACTCACATGTTGGCCGATGTAAGGATTGTTGGTTTGAGTTTGATTGACAGATAGGGAGAGGAAGAGAGAGAGGGAGAGGGGGAGGGGAGGGAGAGGGGGAGGGAGAGATGTCGTGGAAGTCAGTACAGCTGCGCTACCGATGACACATTGCCGATGATGCATTCCCGGGGCAGGCCCTTGGCTGATGTAAGGATTGTTGGTTTGAGTTTGATTGACAGATAGGGAGAGGAAGAGAGAGAGGGAGAGGGGAGGGGAGGGAGAGGGGGAAGGGAGAGATGTCGTGGAAGTCAGTACAAGCAATTTATTGCACTCTACAGGCGTGGAATATTGGGGGGGGCTATGGGAGTCCAATACCCTGTGAAGTTATAATAATTTATTATTTTTTGACGTCTGCCGTAAACAAGTAAGTCACACAGACAGACAGACAGACAGACAGACAGACAGACAGACAGACAGACAGACAGACAGGAATGTGCACGCAAAGGCCTTTACATCAAAAGGGCTATAATTATAGGGTAGTTCCTAGAACAATACCCCACTCCAGTTAAGTGTTCTCTCCGCCGCGGTGTTTTGAAATGACAGTTATAGGATAGTTCATACCCCACTCCAACTACGTGTTCTGTCCGCCGCGGTGTTTTGAAAAGCCCAGTCCTTTGTGTTCTGTCAGGTCCGGGGTTTTGGAACATCTTTCCTTTGTGTTCTGGCAGTGGATTACGTCATTATTCCTTTGTGTTCTGGCAGTGGATGACGTCACGGGGTCATTGGGTGCAAAGTGAAGCGTCACTGTCATAAGTACCCTACTATTATGCTTAGGTCTATTAAAATAATATATTGCAGAGTGATGAAGCGACCTCATTTGCATATGCCCCATCATGCGTGCTTGCTGACGTTGGATACGTATGCTATCTGAATAGCGCTTATCATAAACGCTAACAATTATTATTGTTGCCGCGTCTGGCTAACTCCGCCATTGTTAGTTCTCAAACAATGCCAGTCCCAAGGCTGAACGAAGGAGGATGGCGATGCCAGCGATATTTATTGTCACACCTAAGACACCTTGTCGTTAAACTGATTAAGTGGAAATATTACCAAGCGTATTACTATTCCGTGTTAGGTAGGACTAGTAGCTGCCAAGGCCGTAGATAGAGGGGTGTTTTGGGTGTTTGAACACACTCCGAAATGGAAAATTCCGAAAAAAATAATGCATTTTTTAGTTTGTGATGCTAAAACCATGAAACAAAGCAATGAAAACACCCCCCGAAATGAAATAATAGTATAAATTACGATCTGAAAAATTGAAGTTGATGTCTAAAAAAAGGTCGTCAGAAAATTGTGCCGATAAAAATGAACATTTTTCAGGAAATTCAGCCTCCCAAAACTGAAATCCTGGCGCCCGCCACTAAAAACACCCCCCACCCAAAATAAAATCCTGGCTGCGGCCTTGGTAGCTGCGGTAACTTTACTAAGACAAATAAACGTTCATTCAGCCTAGTAGAACCCAAAAAAATTATATGAACATGAATGTCCAGATAAACGTGTTCGAAGCGAAGTGCGGCGTCGGTTAAAACTACAGCCAGTGACAGTCTATCGTAGGTTGAAATAATAATAATTGAAAGTCGCTGTAGTTACATGTACTTGTATATTATTAACTGTTTTGAGATATTATTTATGACAGACTGACTTTTTGCCTCTCACGAAGACATCTTCTCAAAACAGACAACACAATTATTATACTGTCATTCTGTCAAATTTCTTGTAGTGATCGCCACTCTCGGAGTAATTTATTTGATATAGACCCATTCGATAAAATTAATCATTATTATCGGGCATGTTTGTAGCAGATGATCTTGGGTTTAATCATTGCCTGTCATCGAAGAAACTTATTTCATTATCTTTCTCGACCGCTGGGGTCCTCGATGCTGGAACAGACTTCATCTCGATAGTCGACGTATCCTATCGATAAGGCGACTTCGAAAGGGCGACCATCAAAAGAGCGACTTCAAAAGGGCGCCGATTTTAAAGGCGACTGATAAAAAGAGCGACGATCAAAAAGTCGACCGAGACAAAAGGGCGACTATCAAAAGGGCGACCTGTTGGCTGAAATCTCAACATATCGACAATGAATTGTTTATTTTGAAAAATTTATTTTGCATTAAAACATGGCTATTAGAGTAAATTAAATAGGCCTATCAATGACAGTCAACGAAACGAAACAGTTATATAGAGAGGTCTACTCATAGCGTAGGCCTGAATGAATCTTTTTCGTATTTTTCTTTCATGTAGGCCGACCGCTTTAATTGAACTACAGACTAAATACGACCACTGACCATTCGTAGTTAGTAACCGTACTGTTACATATATCGATGACGTGTCACAACAATGTCGATGATGCAGCAGAAAGCGCCTACCTAGAACAAACTGTTACTCCCATTGGCTGTTTGTCTCCGGGATGCCACTGGGATCGATGCGCGCTGAGCTTATAAGCTTACATGTAGCAGCCTACCATTTGCTGCACCGTCATTTCAACTCTCAACACCTGTAGAAGAGACATCCAACCTGGCATAATATCATCATACACGACTATGCATCGCAAATTTCTGCACACCTTTTCGGTAAGATTGGTTGTTTACCTGGTAATCATGCAACCATATGTTTTCCTATGTGAAATGCAGTTAAGTCATTTTTTCACGGTCGCCGATTCCTGTCCAGTTCCAGAAGACGCAATGCGAAGTTTTCGTGCAGTGTCACGGCTGAAGTGTGCCGCAGAATGCAACATATCACCTGAGTGCAATCTATTCAGCTACTACACTACAAGCCAACTGTGTAACTTCTACAGCTTCGCACCGTTGAAAACACATTACGTCAGTGACTGTAGATTTATGACGGTAAGTTCCCCGTTTTGGGTAGTTTCGTCTTTAGAAATTGCACTTTGTTGTTTGATTGCTAAGAGTATTTTAGTATTGCTTTAGAGTTTAGATTGAATATTTCGTAACATTAAATCACTCCATGTGATTTAACAATAAATTATTTTACAGTTTAAATAAATTCATTGTCCTAAGTCACAGTACAGTTAACATATATTATATCAAAAAATAGACAGAAGTTAAGTACGACGGTTCTCAATGAAGTCCTTTAAGTTTAGCGGCACCTTCGGTCTTGATTGTTGACCTTAAGACTATTCTAAACTCTAAAGACTGCTTACAGTTGTGCTTAATGCCTATGAAAAATCTACACAGATCACATCACGTCACTTCAAGAGAAATAACCAAGCGCCGTCATTCTTTGCCTTTCTGCCCAGATGAGGCGAAAGCTGGTTGCAAAGAGCACACGCACTTAGAAGCCACGAAGCACTCCTTAGCGACGTCAGAAATTTAGGTATCCAACCATTTCATGTCTAAAGACAGTGACTGTGGGACCAAAAAAGCTCTTAGTACATAGTGTCAAATTTATATATAATTTACTTATTTATTTGTATTTGGTTAATTTATTTATTTATTTTTTTATTGCACCAAATACCGAAATAAAACATAAGTATAGCTAGTGGATACAGAACAGTCTTTAATGTTGAGCAATCTCAAAGTGAGTCCAATAATAATTATTGTGCTTAAAATTACGAGACAGGAGACATTTGTCTGAAACTGTTGAATGAGATCTTCATTCTCTTTTAGTAATGTTTTACATTTAGAAACTGGATCCTGTCACTGATTTGCCGATCGCAGGTAAGTGACATTTCCCATAACAACGATTATTTGCAAAAGGTTTTTGATAGTTTCAGTTTTAATTGTAAAATCAAAATTATTGCGGGAATCAAGGCATTCGAAAATTAGACCTTTTTTGCTTTCAAATCATAGGAACTCGCGGGAGAAAATAGCCTACCTGGTCTAAAAATTCATGATGTAAAAATTTATGATGCATTTTACTCGATAGTCCAATCACTATGTCCAAATATTCAAACATTATTATAATATCATCAATTCATCATCCTTAATTAAATTTTCCTGGGACAAATTATTGTGATGCCGATAAGAAAACTTGCTTCCCTTACTCTTAGATTCGAGATAAAGAGATTGCTCTGACTATAGCGCCTATTCATAATTATGACCTTCCAAGACCATAACATTTCTGTGAAGGTGGCTAGATATCAGTTCCACTTGAGAGAGTTGCACTCCTCGTCCTGTTCGCTTGAATCTGAATCCACGACGGAGGATGATTGCAACACAGTAATTTTTCTTAGCGTCCTTTTCTTGAATAGGAATTCCTCTCCCGGCTGTAACCGATTGGATAACCATAATGAAACGTTTCGACGGGTCTCTGAACTTCGACCGAAACTGGATCGACTACAAGAATGGATTTGGAGATTCTGACGGAGGCGAATTTTGGCTTGGAAATGAAAAGGTCCATCTTCTGACCAGCAGCTCCGATTATGCTCTTCGCGTAGAGGTATTTCAAAAATAATAGACCTACCTCAACAATAAACTTACATGTACCTTATTATCGCAATATTTCGGTATTGGAATGGTAATGTGGTAGAGGTAGAATGACGAGCCCATCACCCGCATCACATGACTCACAGAAGATGCGGCGCTCATGCATAATACATGTATGTGGCACTGAGGTCAAAACCCGTCACAGTCATGTTCTACAGATAGTCTGCTTCAGAATACTTTTTACAGAATGAGGCTATCTTTTTCCTAGTTGATGTTATGTTCTTTTGATTCTGTAATTTGCAAAATAAAAACAATCGAGAAAATCAGTCACAAAGTCTCAGAACGTTCGTGACATGAAAGCATAGGCGGAGACTTGTTCTGAACTTGGGGGAAGGGGGCGGAAAAGCGGCTGAAGTATAGGCTATGATCGCTGAGGCGCGATGCGCCGAGCAGAGGGGTTTGGGCAGGAAAATTTCATATGTCGAAAATATTTGAATGTCCACACTGCAACGTTGGCATTTTAAACTCTAAAATAACCAACTAATTCCGTGATTCGCTAAGTCGCAAGGTCAGAATCGAAGGTCAGTACCGTTGGTTAAATAAGACTCTCAGAAACGGGGTCGGAGGCGTGGTTTGAATAACTATTATGGTTGCTGAGATGACGCGTCTATATTTGACAAAAATTTGTGTCATTTATACACTGTGTCCCAATAAATCGGGCACCCTTTTTATAATGTGAATAAAACTGGTAAATATTCATCGATTGTCAAAATTTCAAAACTGTTTTTTTCCTGAGATAATTATCTACAAATTGGTAATTTATGAACGGCCCTCACTAAAAATTACGTCATATTGACGTCGTTAATTTACATATCGAAACCAAATGCAAAAAAATGTTTGTTGACATTTGGATTTATGGCGTTAACATTTGAATTCTCTGATGCAAATGACGCAATTGTGACGTCAATATTCATGCCAGAAACTTCATATTTGAATCAGTGTAAGATAATTATCTCAGGATGAAAACAGTTTTGAAATTTTGAAAATCGATTAAGATTTACCTGTTTTAATCCCATTATAAAAAGGGTGCCCGATTTATTGGGACACAGTGTATATATGCGTGTGTGTACATAAAAAATTGTGTGTGTGTGCGCATATACTTGCGTTTCGCAGGTGCAACTCAGAGCGACCGGTGTATGGTACTACGCCAATTACATAAGTTTTTCCCTTGACTCGGAGGCCAACAGATACACCCTTCGCCTGTCAGGATTCAGCGGAGGAAGTGCCGGAGATTCACTCACCAATACGTCTTTCATGACGGGTGGTAGGTACCTAGGTGGAATGAGCTTCTCAACGTGGGATGCCGACAACGACAGATATCCTGACAACTGCGCATCTGGTCACAGAGGAGGATGGTGGTTCAACTATTGTTTTCAAGCCTGTATTACGTGCGAATACAGCAGTTACTTCAATTGGCGCAGCTTGGAAGACTTGCCATCGGTTGGTTTACTTCGAGCAGCGCGGATGATGATCAGAAGCAAATGAAGGAAAACTGAACTATCAGAGACTCGTACGGTTGTTTCGCATATTTATTTCTGCTTATCTGTAGGATATTCAGATTTGTTGTCAAGCCAAACGATCCAACATGTTTCGTTATACGACACCAACGCATGCTATATATTGGTGTACAATGTACGCTTTGCAAAGCTGCACATCAGATACTACTCAATTTCCGCATATCTTTCGTGTTGTAATTTTGGCTGAAACAGATGTATATATAACATAATTTGTTATTCGAAGCTAGCATTGAAAACGATTGATGAATAATAATTATACTGCTCTGCAGCCTCTGCTATGGAAAAAGACAGTAACTCAATTTTCCGTTTTTGAGTTAGTACCTGTTTTCACATCCTGACAACATGGTCTATCATATAGAAGCAAGGAAACGGTATCTGTCCGGGAACATGAAAAAAAACGCTAACGAGATTCACAGTTACTGTAGGCTATCTCAAACGAGGGGTCATCGTACTAAGCAAAAACGCAGTAACTTGAATTACTGTGTTCTTGCTAAGTGTTCTTCTTCTTCTGGTTCTCTGCCCCTAGGCATGTTCGACTGTCCAGCGTCGCCACTCTTCCCTCCGCTGGGCCTTCTCCTTTAGTCTCTGGTATCTGTGTTCCGTCCAGCTGATCCTTGCCATCAACGTGTCCAGCAACATCTGTCGTGATCTTCCTCTTGTTCTTTTCCCCTCCATTTTTCCTTCTATCACCGTTTTTTACCAGGTTGTCTCCTCTTAGCGTATGCCCTATCCATTTCTTATGTCTTTCTCTGATTGTTTTTATCATTGTTCTTTCCTCTCCTACCCTTTCCAACACTTCATCGTTTGTTATGTGTTCCGTCCAGCTGATCTTATAGCGCAACCATTAGACACCTTTAAAACTAATTCATATACATAATAAAATAGTAACTGGCAACATTTGCATCATGCTTTCAACAACTATATCGTTTGATCTATCTGGCATAAACATAAACGTGTGGCAATCTACTTCATCGATTCATTGCAGTGGATTATCCATAATAATAATATTAATTATTCGCTAAAGATAATTCAAATCATCGTCTCTGTTAATAACAGCGTCTCAACTCAGCGTCAAATTAAAAGATCTTTGTTGCGTACAACACGTAAATGAACTGAAGGACTATTATAGACTCATTTCGTTAACATACATGGATATAATGAGATTAGTTTGACCGTGTATTGCAGAACTGTCCTTTCACCTACATCTGCGAAAACTCTGCTGTTCATCATAGGCTCTCTTTGCAGCACATGAAGTGTAGATTATAATGAGTTGCCTGGACGCCATTTTTTTCCTGGCTGTGCTGTGTTGGCCCAATGAGTGGCAGGACGGCGCTCAGATTTGAATGTAAGTGCGTGGACGCCGTCCAGTTACAGTTTAAGCCATGCTATGTTTATTAGGTAATTAGGAAAGGCTTACTACCGTACTAGTAGCACTTCCAATTATGCGGACAAATTCTTCAATCATTTACGAACCAAGAATGATGAAAATAGAAACATGGCAAGGATATGGCAGTAATTAAACATCAACTCCTCTACTACCTTTACGTCGTGTGTCCGAGAACAGTGATGACATCTTGAGCATAATATAATAGCTAAATTTCACTTCCGTTCAGGTTTCCCACGTTGGAAAGTTCAATTTTTCGGTGCTGCATTCCTTAAAGGCTCATAAATTCAACAAACTCATGAATAGTTATTTCTAATCGGTTTTAGGATCTCGTGTAAAATTAATAATTATGGTCACTGTTCCAGTGTTTAAAATTTCAGACAAATTCTAAAAGTTTTGACCGAGTTATGACACTTGTTTGTGTGTTCTACTTTTTATCCGGACACAGTGTAGGCCTAGAGTATATAAATCTATCGATGGCGGGAACTTTTTACATTATGTTGAATTACTAACTTACTAAGTTTTGGTAATTACAATTATTTATAACGTGAAAGTAAATCACGAAAAGGTGTTCAATTGTGTTGTCTCAAATTTCTGAGTACTCCGGATCAAGGTCTGAACTGCTGGCAATGAGTAATGCGTTTCGCAGTTTAATGTACAAGTTATGCAGTAATCTTAAAGAAGCGCTATATAAATGCTTGAATGAATGTATGAATGAATGAATGAACGTGCATATTTTCGCTACTTGAAGACATTTCTTTTGTCATGAGCTTGTCACGCTGAGAGAGCTTCTGAATAGCTTTGCTGTGAGAAGCGCTTTACAACTGTTTTATTAGATTAGATTAGATTAGATTAGATTAGATTAGATTAGATTAGATTAGATTAGATTAGATTAGATCAGCTGTGAAAAGTTGCAGGGCAATGGAAATAAATTAGTGTCCTTACATACCTGCAAAATGTAATTAAATGTTGTTATAAATTTAACAGAAGTTCTGAGGTATATTAAATAGAATAAAGCCCGTAAAACAAAACGGTTGAGTTAATTTCCGAACACTAGAGGTGTTGTTGGATCTCCTTGTCTGATACTTCTTTTGGATTAAGATTTGTTGCCATGACAACAATCATCGTCGTTTAATGGACGACAGGAAAATTTCAACAATGTCAACTGAATGCGTGCGGGTTTGATTGACTATTAATAGCGACTCCGACAATAATGTCCAGAGATAATTATTACTACAGGTAGCAATGGCTCAATCTCTAAGACGGTTGGGGTGTTACAGTAGTGACCTTGAACAACGCGGTTCCAAGACTACTCATCAAAGGGCGATTCATCAAAGCCCATATTTTTTTAACGTGCAGTTGTACACAAAATGTGCAGTTCTAAATGGATTTGTGCAGTTGTAGAAGCAATTCTGTACAGTTAAAACTAGTTGTAATAGCTCATTTCCCTCCGATTGGGAATAATTTGCCATGGAGGATGGAAAAGGAAAGAAGAAGTTGTGCAGTTCTAAAAATTCCTTTAAAACGCGATTCATCAAAGCATGTTGATCTTTGGATTATTATCGAAAAGGAACGTGAATGATGGAACAAATGCGCCACTTAAGATTAAACAACTGTGAAGGACGATGCTGAAAACCTTTTTTAGCCATAAATTTATAAAATTATGTCGCCTCGCACATTGTACACAGACTGAAGAGTCGTCAAACAGATACTACCCTCAAGTGGCAGAACATGCATCTACATCCGCTCCCTCTCCCATTTCTTTTTCTTCATTTGTTGTCATTCCATTACATGTATAGGCAGAATTGGTCGTGTGCGAAGTATCATCATAATTATTATACAAGATGATTGACGTCGCCCTCTCCCTTTCTTCAGGCTGCTGTCTGGCACCACAGATTGTGGATGGATGGATCCAGACTTGAGCAGGGCTAAATGACAGCAGAAATTTGCTTGGTATAATAAAGCTCTTTTGGACAGATTGCAGCAGCCATAGAAGAGTTTCATGTGGCTTTGTTTTATCATCATCTATTAATATAAATCCAGAATATAAGTTTCAAAGGTGTCTAACCAGCTGCTCTGGTGTTTCCGTTACAAAGTTAATATCATCCGCAAAGCAAAGGTTGTTGACCAGCCGTCCATTTACTCTAACTCCGACCTTCGCAGATCTCATTGCCAGACTCATCACAGCTTCTAATATCAAGTTAAAGAGGTCCGGTGTCTTACTCCCACAACGATCTGCTAGCTATTTGAATAGCTATGTATATCGCCTCCGGACTCCAGTGTTATTATAGTCATAACTCGGTATTTGATATGATTTGCAAAACGATCGAGTCAGCTGGTCTATCGTTGATCCACGAACCGATTATACAGGAGTTGGGAGGCGAAAGCTTAAAATTTTGACAATGGTGGATGATGTCGCATAATAATATTATGCCGTTGATATCACTTCGGACTCGTACTGTTCCAGTAGTGATAATTATGAAACTTTTGTCAATTATTTTTACTATTATAGCCTGCAAGCGTGATTGAAGTATTAATTGATCAGATTCAACATGATAAAAAGGTGTGTAAAACATCGTACACGTTGACGAGTTTTTTTATAATCGGTGTTCAACGGAGTCTTGCGGGGGTTGAAAATTAATTTATTTAAGTATTAACTTAAAAATCCAAGATATGGTCACACACCGAGAGTTCGGTACTTATGGGTTATCTACCCCGATTTATTTATTTATTTTTTCAGCGTTGTCATTCCACGTCTTTTCCGTGAGGGTCGGTTAGGGCTCAGGTTAGGCATCGTGAGGGTCGGCTAGGGTTAGTGTTAGGGTTAGTTTAGCCATTAGAAACTGGTCGATTCATGGCAAAAGACAGTGTGTCAAAATAAATCGGGGTAGATAACCCATAAGTACCGTTCATTCTCAGTGGAATTCAGTTGGCTAGTGTACACGTGTACGCGAGTCAAATATTTCGCCACCATTCGTCTTTAATATCCTCATGTCTTGACCAACATCCTGTGTTTCGGAACACCCTGTAGACTATAGCACAAACATAAAACATCGTGATCATTCTCGTTGCACACACAAACGTATAAAGTGCCGCTGTCGCTGTCTTATCTTTACTTATTTACGCGTTGCATTCGTCCAACAACAAAATTAGTATAAAAACAAAATGAACCTCTTCGCAAGAAACTACAAACAATCTACACACCTCTTTTAACTGTGATACATGACCTATAAGTAATAAACACTGAAACAAAAAATGTTTTCATCATTTACACATCAGACGAGTTTTAAGATGATTAAATGATGAAAATCAATAATTTTTCCAACTTGACAACGCAGTAAGTATTGACAAACCAGATCATTATTATGCATGTCCAACTGTTGTAGGTTACAGAACAGATCATCATGCAAACAATTCTTTTTACAATTTTTAAATATTGCCGATGTATAATTGTCGCTCATGCGTTTCCAGTGTTTTTGATGGTGACCCGTCAAAAGGGCGCACGACAAAAGGGCGCTGACAAAATGGCGACGACAAAAAGGCGCCGACAAAAGGGCGCACGACAGAAGAGCGGCGCTCTTAAAAGAAATAATATCGCCAAAGATATTGCGGCAGAAGTAGGCTAATATTTGAATAAGATAGGCCTAAGTGACCCACCACTACATAATATTTATATGCGTTTCCAGTGTTTTTTATCATTGGTGTTTTACGTTATTTTGGTGTGTGTTCGTTGATAGGCCTACGATAAAATACGTTTGAAATATGGTTTCCAACGTAAAAATATTTTCTGCGATATTCAATCACTAAATTATTAATTCATTCAAGAATTAATGTAACTATTTTAATGGAAACTGCTCAGAGTTGCTCCCGACTCAATGTTCCAGCAAAACTGAAACAAAAACGCTCCAATCAACGTCGAACAGACGGCGAAGTTAAATAAAATGTTATAAACCTCATTTCCACTAAGCGTCATGTCATGTCACACTGCCAACGTCGCTTCGCGATGATTAGCAAAACGAATTGATCACAACTGTCCAATGTATCTTGTCCCACCCATCGTTGGGATCCACTAATCAAAGTACACAGCATACACGAGAGGTTAACGATTACACGCTTACTCACAGTAACCACGAAATCGAAATCGAAAAGGAGATTTAGACACCTTTTTAACGTATAGCATATTTTCTTCATGTACACCCAAATCGGCAATACATTTCATATGATGCTAAATTCATTGTAAGATCAATCATTTGCGTTTTATCGCAGCCTTAAAACTGACATTATTTAATTACGAGGTTAGTTCAGTAGCTCTACTGCACAGCAACCACACCAGGAGCTATACGAATCTCCATCAAAAATAATAACGATTTAAATAACAATGAGATCTGTTGAAAATTGCTTTGACGTTGACCATCTTAGCCACGGGCAGTTGCCGACTAATCCATTGGAATCAGATCTATCGACAGAGCAACCATACTTTAGCTAACTGCAGTCTGCAGAGAATAAAGTGAAGTACATTTACCAAGAATTATAAACTGAACTAAATTATTACGTCCATCTGCTCTCAACATCTGTTTTTTTCTGATCTCCACTGTGCATCGCATCACGACAACAACTCTGACCAGACGCTGCACTCGTCAGCTTGTCATCCTCGTTCAGCATTACACTGGCGCTCTATAAATGTGAAGTTTGCTATCATATTAATTTTTTTTATGAGAAGTTCTTAAAGGTCTTAACTTACCCCATAAATACGAACGCTGGTTCATTCGATTATTGGGAACAACTATAATTATAACCATCGAAATTTACACACCTTTATATCAATTTCCAAATACGTTATGTAAGCCAAATTTCGATCAATCAATACGATATTTTCAATCCACGTTCATACAATCATATGAGTCATATCGAAATCAGTTTCACTAGAATTTACTTTTAAAACTTAATTTGACCGCCATCTTTCCTCAACAATCTGTATCTTTAACCCTCGAGTGCCCAAAGGGGGGGGGGGGTTCGACCGGACCTCAGGCCTGTTTTTCCCGGATAACTTTTTAAAGGCTAGGGTTCTGCATAAATGCTTTTAGGTATTCCTAGAGCAACCACTTGGGCATAGAATGGTATATTTTGCGTGAGTATTGTCCACCCTGCACCCCACAATCACAGCATATACTAAGGGTACCCCATGATACGCGGCTGATATTCATACAAGCGCATGGGCTGGTCAATAACTATTATTTTATACCAGGTGGTGCTATTGTGTTATGATATATATATATATCAATCGATTGCAAATTTAGTTGGGATTACTTACAACTAAATTTCATAACGATATTCCAATCCCTTCTCAAGATATTAACATGAACACGCTGGGGTCCGCGCCGGACGTATAGGCTTTCCTTCGATAAATAACGCAAGCATGCAAGCATAACATATGTATTACGAGATTTTTACACTATTAGTTTACACCAGGTGGTGTTATTGTGCTATGAGATACGTCAATCGATTGCAAATTCATTTGGGATTACACTGAAATAAATTCTATAACGATATTCCAATCCCTTCTCAAGATATTGGCATGAAAGCGCTGGACTTCCTTTGGTCAATAACGCAAGCAAGCATAAAATGTGTATCACGAGATTTTACACTATTATTTAACACCAGGTGGTGTTAATGTCATATAAGATACACCAATCGATTGGAAATTCATTTGGGATCACATAGAACTAAATTCTGTGACGATATTCCAATCCCTTCTCAGGATATTAACATAAAACGCTGGGGTCCGCGCGGACCCCCCCTTGGGCCTTCGTGTACCAAAAAATACCTTGGGCACTCGAGTGTTAAAAATGTCTGACTCTGACAACATGATTGCCTGTGTCATTCGACACCTTTTTAAAGACAGTATTACGAAAATTGGTCAAAGCAATGATTTCCCCATACTGCTATAATTATGGAAGCGAGACGTAGACAAAGACAAAGGAGTTGGATAACAATATTGCTGCGTGTGAAATGTGGATATGGAGGAGGCTGCTGGGGATATCGTGGACGGAGAGAAGGACAAATGAATCTGTGATCCAGGAGATAGGGCAACTAAGAGGGGATATGTCAATGCTGCAGAGGATCATCAAACAGAAGCTGGCGTGTTTCGGTCACGTGATGCGCACGGATGGACTGGAGAAGGCGATGATGCTGGCGTGTGGAGAGGGTGCAAGGAGAAGAGGACGACCGAGGACCAGATGGATGGAAGATATACACAGGACGACAGGAATGAATCTGGAACAACTGAGGGATGCAACGTAAAACAGAACGGAGTGGAGAAGGCTGGTCATGACGGTCGCTAGAGTTCCTCGAACTGACGGCACAAGGTGACAAGGTGACAAGGTGATAAAATATTATTATACGACACAGTGAACCTAACATATATCTATAAATTGCAAGTTATGCTTAGACACCTTTAAATGTGTTGTCAACATATTTATAAATACAAATGTTATTGCTTTGGTGTTACTGCGTTGAAAATTTGTTGGGTGGTTTTAGATATTGTGCACTTTGCTAGATCAGTGACCCATATTCGGTGTCCGGTCAAAACCGCGCACACAAAACCGCGCACACAAAACCGCGCACACAAAACCGCGATTCACAAAACCGCGCACCCTCAGAACCGCGCACGATCATTACCGCGCACGTTTATAACCGCATTCAAGTATTTCAACATGCATCCAGATTCTATTTCATATCTAAAAATACCTTCATCCAGCTTTCGTTTTTCATGCGTTATTTTCGTCAATCCAGATTCTATACCAGATATAAAAATATAAAAAATACCTTTATCCAGCTTCCGTTTCTTAAGCGTTTTTTCATCAATCCAGCTTCTGTTTCATATCTAAAAATAGCTTCATCCAGCTTCCGTTTCTCATGCGTTATTTTCGTCAATCCTGTTTCTATTTCATATCTAAAAATGCCTCCATCCAGCTTCCATTTTTCATGCGTTATTTTCATCAATCCAGATTCTATACCAGATAGGCTATAAAAATATAAAAATAGGCCTACCTTCATCCTGCTTCCGTTTCTCATGCGTTATTTCGTCAATCCAGCTTCTATTTTACTTGTAAAAGAACCTTCATCCAGCCTCAATTTCTCTTGCATTTTTCATCAACCCAGCCTCCATTTCACCTATAAATAATTTAATATAGCATCCATTTCTTAATCGCTGGACCAGTTGTATATGTAGACCAGCTGCCGTTAGACCAGTTGTCTGTAGTCCAGTTGTCGTGACACCGCTTACACAGG
Source organism: Lumbricus rubellus (assembly GCA_945859605.1). Lineage (NCBI taxonomy): Eukaryota > Metazoa > Annelida > Clitellata > Crassiclitellata > Lumbricidae > Lumbricus > Lumbricus rubellus. Next base: position 7,815,971 of record OX243821.1, read on the forward strand.
TGGTTAGGTTCGTGCGCGGTAATGATCGTGCGCGGTTCTGAGGGTGCGCGGTTTTGTGAATCGCGGTTTTGTGTGCGCGGTTTTGTGTGCGCGGTTTTGTGTGCGCGGTTTTGATAGTAAACCCCCATATTCTAGATGCAAGGATCATAACTGAAGAAACGCCGGATGTGAAGCGTTTCCTTTCATTTCCCATATTCTGTGAATAGAAAATTCAGAATCGCACCCTGCCATTGTTTAAGGTAAAATGGATCGATCCTATTGTAACGTAAAAGAATCTCTACGCTACGTATTGTGTAGGCAATGTCTAACAAATGACGTAAATCAATAGACACCTTTAATATGATTTCGCGCATGTTATAAGGTAATAAATGTAGCAATTGCCTTAACCTAATTAACCTTACACTTGTCATAAGACAGTGCTCTCTAACAGCCGTTATTTATACGCCCGAATGCAGAAAAACAAATAAGATAGGATTAAGAAATCATTTGAAGAGCCTTCGATTCTGGAAAAGATCGCTCTACAGTCGCTCGGGTTCATCCTTTCCCCAACACAAACAATTAACTGACAAGTACAACATGTGACAGTGAAGATAGGCAACAATATTCATCATTGTTGTGACGCAATCAACATCACCCTCTTTATTTGTCTGTCTTCACTCATTCTGCATAAATTATGTGACCAAATAACTTCAGCTTCCTGGTTGTAAGGTTTTCTGCGGCTTCTATTTCTCCATAAAGTTCTGAGTTTGTCATCTTCTGCATCCATCCAATTCTCATCAATATTATGTGTCATTTCCTCTCGTAGGCTGATATCTTCGACTCCATTTCTTTAGTTAGTATCCGTGCATCGCTTCCATACAACATACTGCTGAACACTTTAATCGACACTATATAAGGTAGTGATCGTAAATGCAGTCGCTGAATTTATAGCGTTGGTTGCCTACATTTTCGGGTGTTTTGTCAAGATATTATATTTATTTATTTACAAGCCATTTGACATAACGCCCCTACAAAGTAACTAATTAGCAGCACTCCTAGTCCAACCAGTTTAAGGACATAAGTGTTTTTAAGCTCATATGATGTAGCAAGATCTTTTCCCCCTCGGCCTTCCATTAATTCCCTTCTTTTTGCATTGTATTTGACCATTTAAAAAAAGTGCCTCTGAAAGCAAAAGTTTTGGTCAGACCGGCAGAGAGAATGACGGAGCGAACTGATGAAGGAAGTTCATTCCGCAATAAAGCATCCAATTGCTGATTGAAATTGTTAATGAACCTTTATGTCGTGCTACAATGTACACCGCTTCTTCTGAACACCTTTTAATTGATAAATATTAAACTATAATAAGATCGGCTGGTCTACTACGATCGTACTGGAGAACGTTTAACATAACTAGGTTAGCAATGGTGAGATCAATTCAAACTCATTAATTTGTGTTCTAATCAACGGCCTTTCTCGGTCATCTATTATAATATTTATTTATTTTATTTACTGAGAATTTGATATAGCGCTCCTTCAAGGTTACTACTCAGGAGCGCTCCAAATCCAACCCCGGTCGAATAAGACAGTCTTGAGAAGAGAAAGAAATGAAGTAGAAAGGCTAATAGGTATTTGACGAAGGATAACAGGGAGCTCATTCCAGGTCGCAGGGCCAGCCACGGAGAAAGCACGGCGCTGCCTGATTGCAGTCCGTGAGCGTGGAACAATAAGTTCCGCTTGTGCAGCTGAGCGGAGAGAGCAGCGGCGTTGAACAAGCGTGGTCGAGCAACAGAGCTCCTGCAAGTATAAAGGAGCCAAACCCTCAACTGATGTTTAAAGACGTTGAGTCATAACAAAGTTGATCAGCGTCACTCTCCTCATTTCGCCAGGTATGGGGCGTGGTGATCTAGTGGTGGCGTCGTTGCATTGGAGCCGGAAGGTACGAGGTTCGAATCCACCTCGCCGCGTAAGGACCTTCGGCAAATCCTAGTTGCTTGATATTATCTTGTTTAGTACTGGGCTATACACTGGATTACTTCCATTATGGTTCTTCACTGTGGCTAATCTTGGATCTAGTTCTTCGTAGTGTTGGTTCCAAACTCTGCTTAATCTCTACTTCAGCTTTCCAGTTGCTTTCCTGCTCTGTTTTTCACTGTGGCTAATCTTGGATTTACAACACCACATATTTGATATTTCTTTAGACACCTTCAACCATTTTTTTTATTGTGCTATAAATAAGTAAATTTGAGCGATAATCCAATGTCCCAGGTTTGCCATGAAAGTTAAAAGATATTATGATTAACAAACTTTCTCACTGTTTCTATTGAGATAATAATGGTCGTAAAAATTGAAAAGCAATTTGAAAAAAATGGTCAACTTGTTGGTTGCTTGTTTCACTACCTCGTTTCGTAACATGGATGGCTAACGCCTCCTTCCTACATGTACGTCCTCCGGATCTGTGACTGGCATTACGAGACTCGATGAATTATTCCAATCGTTGAGCATACAGGCTGGACTCGCAGACACGTTGTGTTAATAGTAAGATAACAAAATATTATTACCATAAAAGTCATCGGTATGCAAGCACTTCATTCATTCATTCATTCATTCATTCATTCATTCATTCATTCATTCATTCATTCGTATTTATATATAGCGCCTATTCAACGTTACTACGCTCCCGACCAAATCTCGGCTGGAAAGTATGTTTAAAGACTGCAATATGACCATGGGCGGAGTTTATCACGGGCTAGGGGGGATAAGCCCCCCAAGAATCGTCCGACTTGACAATGTATCAATAATGACTCCCAAGGGTCAAAATAATGGTACTTGTGGAAAAACCAAAATACCTAGACTGTGAGTTGCTGGCCACCAGCCATGGGCGGGGTTTGGTCTCAGCTCTTTGGGGGGGGGGGTAAATCAATGTTCCATGTAGTATTATTTGTTTAGCTGATGTCCTTAGAATGAAGCAACCAACATAATTATTATTTGTCTCAAGCATTGGGTATTGATCCAGCAAACAACAATTTTATTTATAGTCTCTTTAAAATCTATAAAAAGGTGTCTGTGCATATGCTTCTATCCGAAAGTGGTAAAGCAATAAAAACAGCATACAATTAATCAAAAAGACTTATGACGTTAAGATATTTCCTTTTAAAACTTTGTGTGCATAAAAAACGTCTCGTCGAAGTCCTTACTCTGCTGGTAGCGCCAGTCACAAACCGGGCTAAAAGAGGAGGGCAACTTTCAAAACAATAAGACATTGGACATTGAGGTAAGCGCCAAACTTCGGTCGATACCATTTAAAAATAATAAGTTTCAATTATATCGACAAAATTTGTGTAAAGAATCAATGTGCTGTTTTAGATTTAAATGTTTAGTGCTACTAAATTAAAGATAAACTCTTTTTTTACTATCACGCCACATTGAGCTGTTCGTAAGGCTATTTGTGAGGCGCTCCGGTATCGGTATGGCATCGTCATGGCGCCATATAATTATATTATAAGGTGATGCTTCTAATGCTATAATGCTATTTTGATTTTGCAAATTTGCTTGGCATAATACAGCTCATCTTTTTTTTATCCCATCCGTCTTTTTGACATTATATACATCTCAAGTCTTAGACAGTTGACTTTCGTGTTTCAACTATATGTATAGAATCAGTTTTCAACGTTATAAAGGTGTGTAAGATGGTGAGTGTGAAATGCTTAAAGTTTCCAACCTTTTACCGACTTCTAGAAAGAGATACCGATTCAGAACCACGTTGTTTATAACATGCCAACTTTGATATTTATAAAAAAAACGGTATGATCATTGCACTACCATTCCAACATAACACTTTCCATTGACGCTACTTGACATCTACTCGTTTCTCGTCTACAAAAATCGCATTTTATGATGAATTTGCGTGTTTTGTATAGGCTACTGGAACTGGACTGGTGATCTTCGCTACGTAGCCTAACAACAGCCAACTTCTTATGACAGGCGATTTAAATATTCATCTCAAAATACCAGATTTCACCCAACAACGTTCTTTTCAACGACTGAACTGATCGATTTGGTTTAATGTCGTCATCACCCGCGATGGCTGTGTCGTTCATGATTATGGTCATAGGTCGATTGGTCATAGGTTGATTGCATTATACATGTAATTCTCAGGCGGCGATTTATTGGCCCTCGCCTAAATCAAGAACCTACAATTATAGATATTGGCAGGTTGTTGTTATGTGTCTGAATAACGAAACCGCTTCGTAGCAAAGATGAGCATTGAGCAAGTAGGCCTATCCGCCTTCCACGTTTCTTCAGTTCAATCTTGACACCGGACATGCAAGATTAAGAGCACCGCGGAGTTTTATACTTCTCTGAAAGCCACTAGACCAAGCTGGAAAAAATTAGAAAATTTGTATTCAAGCGACTTTTATAGCCTTGAAAGAAAATTAGTTACAGGTGTTCAAAAGGCGGATTGATAAAACAGCTCAGATCTCACATATTGATAGATGACTGCAGTAACTGTTTAGCAATAATACTCTCACAGTACAGAGGATAAAATTCTTCATCCAAGAAATTTTGTGATTTAAATAAAGATTAGATTGAATAGATATCACAACGCGCATACATAGCGTCATTTTTCTAGTTTGATAATTGAACACCTGTTTTACAGTTTAAATTGATCTATAAGATAAGATGACTATAAATATTGGTACATTTTCTATTCTGGAGTACAGGGTTCTGGATCGAACTTCCTTTTATTCGGCACAATCTCAATTTTGTCCGATTACACGGAATATCAACAACAATATGTTCTGTGAAAAGCACTAATTGGACTTCCTTTCGTATCGCTCAAAACTGAAAACTAAATCGTCCTCGCGCATCGCGATTAGTTTGGCTACGTTTTAAAACTGTGACGAAATCCTTGTTCGCTTACGTGCTGACAATCTTTGGCAATTAAAATGGAAAGAAGTAGGTTTTCAGGATGAACAAAATTGGCATCACGCTGCATTGCAGGATCGCTGCATTGCAGGATCGCTGCATTTACAGTATCTTCAACTGCAAGATAACAAGATGGAACGAAGAAAATCTATCGCACATCTTCGCATTTCGTCTTTATATTAATATTTTGTATACTTTCATACTGAACCACTTCAATTCGTACAACTCCTCCACGTTGTATGTGTGGCTTTATAGCTGTACTTGTCGTGGCGCACACACGAATGAATTGCAGAACTGGAGCATGTTATACATAATAACCATAATATTTTATTGAACCTTCTAATCCATTCAACGTTGAATGTCTACTGCTGTCAAATGTAATTATCAACCGTTAACTGTTAGAATGATTCACCTATCATTTGTTTCAGTTGACGATTCGGTGGCTTTTAATACCAATACACTTTCGTATAATACTTGTTATATGGCTCCAACGCCAAGGTTTACTACGTTATCAGGTTGAGCTTCTTTTTCTGTCGCTGGCCCTGCCAACTGAAACGATTTCTACTCCCCAGGGTCAATCGACCAAAATATCTTAACTCTTGTTTACATGTAGTTTATTTTTAACGACACTTTGTAACAAAAAAGATGATTTGCGACGACCTTTATAATAATTATTGTCTTACTTCGGGGATGGCATAACAACACTGTGTGTTTAGAGTGTATGATTATGTCGAAAAGGCTATATTTATTTAATTTATAACAAACCGGAACGTGTTCTAAAGGTGTCTTATGACATAGGTGACGCCATTTGCAAGACTGCGCTATACTTTTTACGTTAGTGCTGAGTTTGTTACGTTTTAAATTGATTAGACGATCATGCCTACAATTAGAAGTCGACTGATGAAAAGGATTCACGCTTAAGTAGAATCCGAATTGACTGTTGCGCGGGACGAAAAATTTCGAACGCTATAATATCGAAATGTTTCTATGATGTAGCTATGTAACAGTTGACTTCAATCATGGCCCTTTAAGATGTTGAAAAACACTGGAAACGACTTGGTCATTTTGCATACCTCTAAAACGGGGTGCAAGCGGCGTTATAAATAAAGCGAAGAATTACAGTAACTCATCTACATGTGTCAACAGAAGTGGGACTGTCTATCAATCAATCAATTAATCAAAATTGATATAGCGCACATTCAAGGTTTCTACTCAGAGGCGCTTCCGGCAGAGGTCAAGCGAAAAAAACGGTCTTCAACAGTTTTTGAAATTGAGAACAGCTTGGTAGATGTCGCATAGTCAAGGGAAGTCCATTCCAGGTAGTTGGACCAACCACAGAGAAAGAACGCCTCTGCATTGTTGCAGAGCGAGTGAACGGAACCATTAAGTCACCATGGACAGCAGAGCCCAGTGCGCGGCGGTCTGTGCAAGTGAAAAGAGGAAACCAAAGCTCGCACAGATAAGAGGTGCCCAGCCTGATAAGCATTGCTACACCAAAGATGCAATCCTAAATGAGATGCGCTGCGGGAAAGGAAGCCAGTGCAAGACCTCGCGCATATATCGGGATACACGGTCGGACTTGGTGAACCCCTCCAATAAGACGTGCAGCCACCCTATGGACCCTCTCCAATCTCTCAATGAGAACCTGCGGGAGACCAGCAAAGATGGAGGCGCAGTAGTCGAGGTCACCCTTCTTAACAGAGGTTTCGAGACTGGCATTACGGCGGATGAGTTGGATATCTTGAGTCACTGTTTCTGAGTTAGACGCGGAGTTTGCCGAATTTGGTATACAACAGGTTAGTTAGTTTTTTCTCCATCACACTGCATTCTATGATAATGGTATGCTGAGCGTACACAGACGCACGTTTTATAACTCCACAACTATACATAAAAGCTATAACTTTTTAAAAGTGGTGTCTGAAATGTAAAAGTGGAAGGATTAATTTTATTCGTATTGCAGCGACATCTGGCTAGGTGATGCTTTGACGATCGTTATCAGCATAGCCCTCCTCTTTTTTCCACGCTTGAGTCTTACGATACCGGAAAAAACGTGGTTTCTGATTCCAGTCATTCATCGATCCTGTTGTGTCAGTTTGGCCAGTCTATTTTCTCCATATGGAAATTTCCGGGGTATCTTCCAAGCATCTTCCGTTTATGGCAACCTCATAATATTATGCGAATGGCAGTTTTTGTGAATCGTCGATAAAATAATCATGTCACTGCTATGGATGATAAACGACGCGCTCCTCCTTTGTCCATTGGCTTTGGTCTGGCAGTTTTAAAACTTCCGTCTGTGTCCGCTCAACATACCATTATCATAGAATAGCTTCCATAATAAAAAAGTTTGAAATCAAAAAAACCTAGGGGGTGGATACCACCCCCCTAGTAGCCCGAGGGCTAAAATCTAGTAACTAAACATAACAACTTTGATTGAATGACTGAATATTGACCGATTAGATCGAACATTATTTTATTGATTGAATAGTGGCTGAATAATGGCGCCTAAATAAATCCTACACAGTGAGATGCAATACACACCTCTTTTACAATATCTAAATTTGCTATATATAATTTATGATACTCGCACAAACTGACACAGTTAACTCTGAGTCTTATGAAGTCTACGATATCAGCCGTCATGTTTTGCAACGTTGAAGAAGCTCAACGTCAGCGTTGCCACTCATTGAGTCATTGGGTTTCTTCACAAGATCTTGGGTTTTTCGATCCGAACTTGGGAAATGGTTTTTTTCTGGATGAACTTTGGTTTTTTGCTTGGGTTTTTTCGACCAAAAAACTTGAGTTTTTTCGATATAAACTTGGGAAGAATGGGGTTTTTCGGAAAGAACTTTGGTTTTTTGAACATTTTGGACAAATTTTGGCCGGATGACCCAAAAAAGTCATCAGAATTTTCGGACGAGAAATTGAAAGATTTAAGATTTTTTGGTCCGCATGACTAAAAAAAGGTCATCAGAATTTTCGGACAGGAAATTGTGTACATTTTCGAAAATTTGGGCAACTTGGATTTTCTTGGTTTTTTTCGACCCTTCAACTTTTTTTCATATTTTGGAGTGGCAACACTGCTCAACGTCACCGTATTTGTACATAAAAGTAGAGGAAATGGCGGTATAATTAGACACCTTTAAACATTGTTTACGATAGCTTATAAATATTAAAATAATATAATTTTTTGATATACGATAACTTTAATTCCTGCTAATGAGTCGCATTACTATTATCTATTATTCATCATGACGACAGAAAGAAACAATAACACGGAAAAGAAAAAACAATAGCATAACTTCGCAAAATTGCATCATAGCCCAACACTACATGAAAATTACGTTTTCACAAAACTCCGCCACTAACCATCGGAGCTGGGTTCAGTGGCGGCGCCAGGGGGGGCTAGGGGGGCTAAGCCCCCCCTATCGGCGGCTCAGCCCTCCCAAAACAAAACGAGGAAAATCTCTACAACTGCTAACTTCGAATAAGAAAGCTAGACAGTGACCAACGGCAAAGAAATCAACTATGTAATCACTAATCATAGCGTAGAGGGCTTATCCTAATAGAACCCACCGCATATAATATTTTGCCAAATATCCCCCCGACCCGTCATGAGGTTATGTATACCATAATATATTATGTAGCCCGCTGGCCGGCTGAGGGGCTACACCTGTAGTCTTATACAATCACATGCGAAATGGGGTTTTCAATTAGCAGCAGCACTCATGGTGAGACTTTTGGGGCTTGGTAACGGTCCCCAAGTTTGTGGTCAAACCCGGTCCTAGGGTGTGCGGGGCCCAAGGCAGCAAGAGATTCTCTGAAAAGGGTTCTGAAGCAGAACATTTACGAAGTTGATTTCCTGCCAATATGGTAAGTAGGCCTACTGTATTATCATAGGCTTTGATATTCTAGAAAACCTGAATTCTACCGGTAGGCCTAGCCCGGGGCTGAAAGTGGTTTGGAAAGTTGCCTGGTCTGATTTTGAGCCGAAATTTTTCAGAATTCTTGTTTGGTTATTCGCCCAGAATGGTAGAAATTTCTCCCATTTTTGGTACCTGTCGACCTTTTTAAGTCATTAATTTTTGCCCATAAAATTTTTAAATCATACCATTTTTACCTATTTCTTTTGTTCGATGACCCGTTGTTTTTAGTTGTTTGCCCACAAATTGTTAAGACTGTCTTGCTTCTCGGCTGATACCCGGCACCAGCAGGTCAAGAAAATCAATGCCGGGTCGCAGACCCTGACAGACCCGGCTCACTTTCAGCTCTGGCCTATAGCCTATACTTGTACACTGTTACAGTTGTGACTCGCTTTATTTGCAGACTCATGTGTGGAGTTTGGTCTCAGCTCGGGAGGAGGGGGGCTAAATCAATGTTTCGCGGATCTCCATTATAATAATAGTCAAGTTAACTTCAAAACAGCAGGTCGTTGATAACACCAGAATCAAAATTATGACCTTACCCACCGGAGAATCGTTGGGAACACAAAATCAAAATAATATCATTAGACACCCGAAAATTGTAGATAACACTAGAATCAAAATAAAGTCCTTAGACACCCGACAATCGATTGCAACACTGGAATCAAAATGATATCCGTAAACAATAAATACCCGAAAATCGTTGATAACACTGGGATCAAAATAAAGTCCTTAGACACCCGAAAATCGTTCGTAGCACTGAAATCAAATTGATATCCTTAGACACCCGAAAATCGTTGATAACACTGGAATCAAAATGATGTTCTTAGACACCCGAAAATGGTTGATAACAGTATAATCAAAATGTTGTTTTTAGACACCCGAAAATCGGTGGGGTAATACTGGAATCAAAATAATATCCTTAGACACCCGAAAATGGTGATAACACTGGAATCAAAACGATGTTTTTAGACACCCGAAAATGGTTGATAACAGTATAATCAAAATGTTGTTTTTAGACAACCGAAAATCGTTGGGGTAACACTTAAGTTAAAATGATATCCTTAGACACCCGAAAATTGTTGATAACATTGGAATCAAAATAATGTCCTTAGACACCCGAAAATCGTTGATAACAGTATAATCTAAATGATGTTCTTAGACACCCGAAAATCATTGGTAATGCTGGAATCAAAATGATATCTATAGACACCCAAAAATTGTTTATAACATTGGAATCAAAATAATGTCCTTAGACGCCCGAAAAGGTGTTTAAAACAAAATTGGACGGTTAAAATATGTCTTCAGAAATTTTAACAGCTAAAAATGGTGTCTGCAGAAATTTTGACAACAAAAAAACGTCTTCAAATATTTTGAAAACTAAAGAAAGGTGCAATCAAAAATTTTGACAAATGAAAAAAGATTTATTCAGAAATTTTGACACCTAATCAAAGGTCTCTTCATACATTTTTACGACTAAAAAAAGGTGTTTTCAGACATCTTGACGACTAAAAAGTCGTCAGAAATTCTCCGCCGAAGAAGCACTAATGAAATCAAATCCTGGCTACGGCCTTGGAGGCTGGAGGAAGTTGTGCAGTTCAATAAAATAATTTCTTTAAAAACCCGTGCATTCTTAAACTGGTAGTCGGCGACACTTCAAATCGAGTTCTTGTTGAAGGTTTCATGATTTTATCGTTCGTAAATAGCTGGCAATAAAGAGCCTAAAATGGCTCCAGTTGAGGTCAACAAACCTAAAAAATGCGTTGGCGGCTGGGGCTCCGCCCCAGACCCACCGGGGGGAGCTTACGACGCTCCCCCAGACCCCCTAGTCGGTATGGGCTTCGTGCCTTCGGCGTTTGGTAAAAAAAAATTCTGCCTTGGGGCTTCAGCCCCCCCAAACCTGAATTCCTGGCGCCGCCACTGGCTGGGTTGAAGGCAATGTGTCGCTAAACAACAACTACATGTAACAAGTATTGAAAATATTTTCTGGTTGTGCCAGAAATGAGTACGTGGAGACATGAGGGAACTCATAGTTTATCATCATCGTTATGATATATCTATCGCCGATCCATCGAAACATCCAGATTTCAGCTCATTCGATTTCATATGGCTGTTGATGGCTATAATTTAACATAGAACGAATTTCAGATATAGTATAGCCTACTTCTTGCCAAGTATCACTATTAACACCGTCAACAAAAGTAATCATCTTACTCACTGGTATCGCCTGGTTTCCAGGCCTTACACGAGGGTCAAATCTAACTACAGACCCTTAACATAACAAGATTGCAAGAATGGATGGATCCGATTTGACTAGGGTCTATGACAACAGAGGCCGTTACCCTGGACAGAAATTTGCTTGGCATATTAACGCACTTAATAAGCATTTCTTTTAAAAAATCATCACCATCATGATCATCATCACTGCCATCATCATCATCATCATCATCATCATCATCATCATCATCATCATTATAATTATCATCATCATCATGCATCATAACTTAGGTGCGACATCTGCACGTTGTCGAATCCTGAGATTCTCTACTTTTAATAATAATGTTCTTCTTTCACACCGCCATAATGAGTTTTCGTTATGCTATATGTAGCCATTCCACGCCAAAAGATCACAGTCCAACGCCCTTGTTTCCGCACAACTCAAAGTTTCATCTACTCTAAAGAAATAATTCACTAAAAGTATTGGATGAAGAATTTTCCCTCTAATCCACCTTTATTGTTTTATTTGTGACAACAATCGTAGAGAGACAGGGAACCGGACGAAAATCAAATCAAATCAATAGCAGTTTATCAAAGAAGAAGGTGAAATTATAAAATATATCACGTAATATCAATTTACATGTACAGCGGTCCTCGATTCCGTAGTTTCGCCGCAAGTAGAGAGCTTGAAGGGGCGCTATAACAAGTGCACATACATACAATTCAAAAGTCGCCCAAAAAGCGCGAGGTCGCGAGAACGAAATTTTCAGTCGCGAGCACTTTCAAAAGTCGCCCAATTCGCGCTTTTCGCGACGACCTGGCAACCCTGAGTCCATGCAACTGAGAATCGATAATTCCCGTGTGGCTAGATCGGGGCCAAACCGGGCAGCAATACTCCGCGACCGAGTAGCAGAGGGCCAGAGAAGCAGTGCGAAGAGTGGCTGCATTAGCCCCCCCCCCAGGAAGTACCGGCAAGTTTAGCGATCTGCTCTTTAGTTTTACGATGATTCAACTTCTCAAATTAATACGATTAAGCATCGCCCCACCTCCTTTCATGCTTTACACTGGCACTTTTGCTGCATGGCCAGCCACGTCATGTCGATTTTTCTAGAGTATGGATTCTACGCACAGCAGATCAATATACATTTGAACGTGAAATCCTCTCTTTATTTATAGCGCTATTGATATATTTTTAAAAGGTGTGTAAATACTCCCTTACTTCCCAGGTTTTCAACGTCTTTTGGCCGTTGTTGTGGACATTATCTGTAAGGCAGAAACTGCTCTGAAATAGAGTTCAATTAGAGTCAAATCATTTTGTTACAATACATTGATGTTCATTATCTTAGTTGTGGCACGACATTGACTTGAACCATAATTATAACAAAATTTATATCCGGGAAGAACAAAGACACAAATTATTACTAAAAAGCTGAATGTGAAGGGATATGTCATTGCTGCAGAGGATCATCAAACAGAAGCTGGTGTATTTCGGTCACGTGATGCGCACGGATAGACTGGAGAAGGCGATGATGCTGGCGTGTGGAGAGGGTGCAAGGAGAAGAGGACGACCGAGGACAGGATGGATGGAAGATATACACAGGACGACAGGAATGAATCTGGAACAACTGAGGGATGCAACGCAGAACAGAACGCCGAACGAAGATTAATAGCTAATGATAATTATTATTATTATATTCGTTTCTACAGGCAAGTTCAAGAAAAACGGCGGATGCCATTGGACACCTTTAAAACAGTTCACAACCATTGTATAAATTAAGAGATTTCACCTGCTTTCTACATGTTGTTGACGTGAATCACGAATTGCATTTTGCAGCTGGACTCTGTAATGGTAGGTAAACGGCCTGTCCATTCAATGTACATCGGGAAAAGTAAACTTAGACGCCTCGTATAATGTGTTATGTACATTAGGGTGGAACAAAAATTATTTTTCTGGCATAATCAGCACATAACAGCGAGGTAAAGTTGCCTTTTTTAACGTAAATGATTGTGTAAAATTGTTTGTGGTTTTCGAGAACAACTTGAGTGTCCCAACGAGATCATAAATCGCATGTACCAGAATAACAGAAACTGTACAGTGTACATCTCGCATGCAATTTTTAATTAAGTTCTGTTTGTTTTCCTTGGTATTGTTGCATCATATTTATAACAGCTGCAGCAATCCGAACCTATAACGGAAGTCAAGTTGTGAAAGCGCTTAAAAGTCTATAGGTCTAATTATGTCAATCAGCAGACAGCGGTCCTCACAGATAAAGAAACTACGGAATGGTTCAGGATCGGAAAGGTTTGAGCTTGATATAACGTATAACCACTGTCGTTCAATTGCTTTTCGGAGAAGGTGATGAGAGTCTGTTGATGAACTCAACTAGAGTAACAATAAGCGGACAATGAACAACTTGCTATATGCGGATGCTAAGTACGTACTCTTCGCTTTCTGAAAAGAAAGTCTAATCGCTAATGTATTCTTTGCTAATTTCAAAGATAATAACGACTATATCATTGGACACCTTCAAAACACTCATCACTGAGGAAATAACATCAATATGGATGCAAAGCCAGAATAATCCATTCAGGTTCAGTTTCTTCATTTTAAACGACTAAATTTAAACAGCTAAAGACACCAGCTACAAATTGACATTGACGGGCGGTCTGAAAATTTCTGTGGAATTAAACACAAAGAAATGACGCATTCATTCGGATCTTTATTATGTAAACTTTGACTTTCTTCGGCGATTCCGGATCCAGAGTTAAAGCTATGATGAGTGCAGCTGCAATAGTCGACGCAGAGGTTGTGAAGCAAATTGGTCAGAATATTATAAGCAGTTCTTATCAGGATTAGTCAGGATTGGATAGTAATACTTATGCACAACAAATTTCTCTAGAATTTTACATAACCAAGATGTAATGAAAATTTGGCGGTAATCAGGCCTTAACATTCTCAGTAGTGAGGCTATTTTTTTTTCTTCCACTCAGTAGAGATATAATTATGCGGTTATTCTGATAGAGACCTTCGATAGGAGAAGACAACTGGGAACATAAAGAAGCAAAATTTTGTTACTTATAATTTTGTGAAAATGAATTTAAAGGTGTTTAACGACATTCATCATGAATTTGTGTCAATTACAATACAAACTATCTAGCGTTGAGTTTCTTTTACATTACAGCAGGGTTTGATCTACCAGAGCGTTTTTTCTGAAAATTACTGTTGCGCCAATTTTAATGACCGTCAAAAGTTCCATGAAATCTAATGAACCAAATCGAGGCAGTTTTTTTGGTGAAACGACGATAATTATAACATAGCGTTGATCATAAATGAAGCGCTACTTCCTTGCCAATAAGCTCAGTTCCTGCACCACAAGAAATTGCTTTGTAGTTGGTTGTTGTTTAACGACACATTGCCATTACAAAGATCATTAGCATAGCCCTGGTCGCTTACTTAACCCTCAAGTGACCAACTGGGGTCCCAGGGGACCCCAGCACCGTTTCGACTCGTGTAACTTTTTTGCTAATCAATATTTTTTAACAACATTTTATGAATTTGTCACTTGGACATCGCTCATTATTTACATCTAATTAAATCCGGTTTAACTTTTACGGTTATTTTTTAAATATAAAATATCTGATGGGGTCCCGCGGGACCCCAGCCTTAGGACGATTTTTCCAATGGAACAGAACGCTATTTTATGAAAAGATAATATTATGACAGCGATAATTGATCCATGCAGTACGATTTAGTGCAAAAGAAGCAATACAGAAAATTATGGAATATAGAGTTGCGTTGGAAAACGCTATAACACGAATAATGACCATGTCCAGGACACGATATCGTGCATCCTGAAGTACCGGTGCATGAGATTTTACAGCAAGGCAATTGAGCAGAAAACAATTCATATGTCACTGAAAGGCTGAACAACAACCAAGTTGCTGTTTTCTGTTACATGTAATTATAAGAAAAGTGTTTTCTGCTCAGTAATTGGCACTAATTGCCAAGGAATTTTTCCCTGTTACAAATCTTTGAGTGGATGAGCTTACCGTGGTAGGTGTAACTTCAGGCAGCGCATGAAGTCCAAACATGCGAACTATAGGCTCTATGGTATCAATATATGGTGTGCTGCGATGCTGTCACTTCATAACCATTGACATACATGTATACCCGGACAGTGACAGAGGGAACAGTATGAGGCAGGTCAAGGTGCAAGAGTTGTGAAACATCTGGTATCACCATTGACCATGGCGGCACAGTGGCATGTGGGGAATGAAGGCCAGGCATGGAGCACCAGGAAATTCATGACCAACTTAGGCATATGCCTACTCTTGTATTGTTTATTCCTAAACCAGCCAGTGCTTTGCTGGTTATATTCACTCTGCAACACGATGCCACAACTTATGCCTAGATGAACAACAAGCCAGAAGTAGGCCTAATTCTCCATTGTAATGGAACCAAAAGTGGAGTCGGCAATTATTACGTAACACCTGGCTATAATGTGCACCACAAGAAGAAAAGTCAACCGTTGGTCCATGATGCTGTTCTTCATCATCCTCGACATCACTGGAATTGCTTCTTACAATAAATTATGTGTCTCAGCAATAATCCAGATTGGAAGATCTTTCAGAGCACAAGGCGTCAACGTTCCTTCTTGACAGTAATTGGGTATGCCATGGTGACATCTCACAACGAGCAATGATTCATACAAACTAAGCACCAATCAGAGCTGCGATAAAGAACTGTGGTGTAGAAATTCAAATTCAATCCCATCAGCCAGGCTCAGCTTCAATCTAAAAAACTCGAAGGTCAGCCGTTTACGATGCTCACTGTGTCAACGACGTAACGACAAGATGGCAGCTCTTGCAACCAGCCAAAGTGTGGCGAATGCAGTCCGCAGCAAGCTGTCTGGGACAAACTGTTCATAGAGGAGTACTTACTCTGTAAAGCTTTTGACTATTAATTTTGTTCAATATTGACGCTGAGTAGAGCATTAATCTGGCTGAATATATTATTAGATGGTAATAAATACACAAAGAAACATCGCTCAGTGCAGGGACCTTGGGCGAGTCCTTCACTCGCAATTGCTCAGCGCTTCGACGTGAAACTCCGATTCAGTGTCCGCGCGGTAGTCGGGAGCGCTTCTGCGTAGTAATGTTGGATGGTAATAAATATACAAAGAAACATCGCTCAATGTAGGGACCTTGGGCAAGTCCTTCACTCGCAGTTGCTCAGCGCTTCGACGTGAAACTCCGATTCAGTGTCCGCGCAGTAGTTGGGAGCGCTTCTGAGTAGTTATTATGAAGGGCGCTATAACAAGTACACATCAAACAAGCAATAAACTGCCATAACGTGAACTATAAGAACATAAAAAGAAGTTTCAACAAGCGAATAAAGCACTAAACGTGTTATCGACTATTGGGGTCCCACGGGACCCCAGTTGGTCATATTAAGGTGTAAAATATGTTGGTCGCATGAGGGTTAAACTTGGCTTCACATGCTTGGATGCTGTTAATGACGATTCTGTTACGATTAAAATGTTTAGGCCTATATTGTGTTTTGTATTGCAATAAGCAATGTCGTAGTGCTGGCGGTTGCAATAAGCAATGTCGTAGTGCTGGCGGTTGCAATAAGTAATGTCATATAGCTGGCAGTTGTTTGTTTGCATCAATTATGTACTAAGAGCCGTAGAAATGTCTTCGCATTTATGACTTCTCTCGGAGTGATAATATTATGGTCATTCAAATGACCGAGCCTTTGTGCTTTGATGAAGCAAAAAAAAAAAAAATAACATTTAGATGGTAGATCTAACATTTTCTAGGCTACGTCTGAGCCAACAATTTGAGCGCCTCTGAGGAGTTCTCTGAAGTGGCGCTATATAAATGTTCGATTACAATAATGGTGTCAACGTAATAGATCCAAAATGTGGATGTATGTATTTATATCCACGTTATAAATTATTTAAAAGGTGTATAATGATACCTGCTATTTACATACAGCATGGCTACGATTACTGTAGCTTCTTCAGCGTTATAAGGCGCCAATCAACATTAAATTTGCTTGTCCAAAATTACTAAATATAAGCATTTATGTAGCGCCAATTTCATAATTGTGATGTCGTCAGTTGTGGTCGGTACGAATTTAAGTCGTAACGGTAATTTTGTTTCTAGAACGACGCTGTAGGACAAGGAAAATAACCATAAACCTAGTTGTCCTAAAATCAAGCACAAGACAGAGTTTACGTTGCATCAAATGACATAACACAAGCAAGTGAGGTATGTGGAAAACGTCCACGCTACCGTCGAGCCTGAAAACACCGGATACAAGAATATATATTTTGCACGCCTGAAAAATGATTATAGACCATTATACATAAAGCTACAGTTCTACGCAATAACCGTTTCAGGTGAGAATCCGTACAATCCACGATAGAAGAAAGCATTAAACTACATCGTTCGCGTCTCAAACATATACACCATTGATGACGCGTTTAAGAGGTGTCCAAGGCGACCATTTTTAACCAGTTATATTTTTTAAAATAATACACGGTGTCCCAATTGAACTGATACCATTTTTGTCTTGGCGATGTACATGTCAATATTCTACACGAATCTATTTAAAATTTTAGAGAATAAAAGATGGATGAATTATCAATGTTTTCTGAACAGAGTCCGAAGTTATGCACATCCGTACTATTATTTCTGCATATTGGTTAAACAGAATCATGCAAGCGGAGGTATAATTATAATAATGGTCGACGCAGTCGGGGACGACAGAAGAAAAGATGGTAGGACGTGATACAACAGGACCTGATCAAAACTGAAGCTGGTCAAAATGAAGAAAGAAGACACTGGAAACAGTAGAAGGATCCCAGTGGCTGACCCCTCGCCAGAGAGAATAATTCTAGCCTGAAGGGAAAGAAGAACAAGACGAGAATCTGGACAGTACCGGTATGCAGCCTTGCCTCACCCCTTTCCGATTTTGAATTTCTTAATGTCTCCGTACTCCGTTCTGGTAATTGCATGATGTTAGACACCTCTAAAACAATTATACTCTACATTATATAAAACGAGCAAGCAGTTAATCATACCTAGTACTGGTCTAGTACCTTGCTCATAAGTGCTGTAATATGCCGAGCAAATTTCTGTCCAGGGAAACGGCCTCTGTTGTCATAGACCCTGGTCAAATCGGATCCATCCATCCATAATCATACCTATGTAGGCCTAATATAGGCGGTTTTCGCGGTTGTAGGGCCGTCCATCTGTAATGACCTCTCGTCAAAGCTGCATCTAACCATTCAAACACTAATCTTTTTTAACCTGCACGCGGAAAGGATAATGAGGCAGGCCGAAATGGAGGAAGAAAAAGATAACTTGAGAAACGCAGAAGATAAAACATTTTTTGCAGGGAATAAAGCAGATTTGTTACAACTGATGAAAAGGCTACAGAGAGAAAGCGAAAAAAACCCGTATTATTTAAAAATAAAGAAGACAAAGATTATGACTATGCGACACCTCTCGAGCTGCTCTCAAATTCAAAAACTGTTGACTGTTGAGGACTGTTTTTTTCGCTTGTCTCGGCCAGGAGCGCCTCTGAGAAGGTACCTTGAAGGGGCGCTATATAAAAATTTTTAATGATTGATTGATTGTTTTTAAAAAGTGGAGATGCGGAGTTTAACGAAAGAAATTAGCTCTTTGTTATTATAGATCAGTGATTTATTATGTTTATGTGAACTGTACATGTGCAACCTTAGAAATGTATATAGGATCAAAAAGTTCCTTAAAAGAGGTGTCGGAAACGTGAAATTGGGATGAATTATTTTACCCGTATTGCAATGGCACCTGGCTTTTACAATCGCGATAGTCATTAATTGGTGTAACTCTCATCTTTTTCACGCTTTGGATCGATGACATAATCATGGAAAACTTGATGATGTCACTGTTGCAATTATCATCAGGGCTTTTAAAGGAATTTTTAGAACTGCACATCTTCCCCGAACCTCCTAGACCGTAGCCAGGATTGATTTTGGAAGGTGTTTCTTGGGCGGAGAATTTTTGACGACTTTTTAGTCGTCAAAATTTCTGAAACACCCTATATATGTCTTTTGAATGAATGAATGAATGAATGAATGAATAAATATTTTTTTATTTTTTTATTTAGTTGTAATTATTATTATCCATCTATCGACAAGAAATTCAATCATCCACTATTTGAAATTGACCTGTGCCTTATAAAGATTTTATTAAAATTGTTGAAAAGGTGTTTAACTTCAACTTTTTCTCATTTAGGCCTAGTTGTAATTGCAATAGTAATTTTAATTGCAATTGTATGTTTTTGTACCTACGACGTTATTTTATATCGTGCATTTAAAATGTGAGGCAGGATATCGCTAACTTCTGCAGACAGTTCAGGAATATCATGTAAATCTTATTTAAACTGAAAGTAGCACTACGGTACTTTCTAACATAGCCATGTAGTTTAGAATATTATGGCATGACTGGAACTGTTGTCGTAATACTAAATGTATATGAAGAAACACATGTATACAAAATACCAACACTGATGGTACCCTGGAAGTGGCAATCCAAAGTCTGGAGCGTTAATCTGCTATTACTAAATTATGGTGATGCCAATCAGAGGCCTTTAGAACGGAGGATGGCAACTCGAATCATCTTTCTTATGAAACAGTGTCATTGTTAAGCAAACGTATAATTATTATGATCAACATTAATAAGAACAAGGTATTCATTGACTACACGAACATTGTAGCCTAAGGCCGACATCTTGATGTTGTTACAAAGTGGAAATAAATGTTGTTTGAATTTTGACGACATCTCCAATTGGAATTAGTTTTTCTGGCCAATTTTCGTCCAAACTGCAATTATTGAAAATGGTGATGATCTTACACACCTGTGAAACGCTTGTAAACTAAGCTAAAAATGCAACAAAAAACAAACGAAGATCAACTGTTCTCTTCCTGTCGATAAGTTTGGAAATAGTCTATAACTTTCTTCGTTTTCCGGGAGGACTCCAGGCTCTACATCTTGCCGAGGGTCCCGCCGCGGTGGCATGGCTTGTTACGAACTGCATTCGCTAAAGAAGTCTATAACTATTAATAGCATAAGCCTAGAGATGGAAGTGAACGTTTTACACTAGTGCAAACATAGTGCAATGAAATACATTGTAATTACAGCGCTCAATATAACACCTTTATTTCAATTTAATATAGCCAGGTAAAAATCGTCAATTGTCGATAAATCAACAGATACAGTACCAATCCTAAGAACCTTCGGGCAATTGAACCGTAGTCACGACAATAAGAAGATTGACTTAGGAGGACCTTTTGTACCTGTTAACAATAATATTTCAACAGTATAGTCAGTATCAAGCTACTACTACTTAACCGCTTTCAGACAGATACGAAGGTTAGGACACGTTTAAATAGCTTTTTTCGTGCCGTATATATTATTATATTCGTCAGTTCTGTTCAAATCTTTTGAAACCAATATCAGTTTTCCCAATGATCGGTTTTTATGATGCTTGGAAATATAACGAGCTCAGATGTCGTTCAATAATGGATTTACTAATTAGTAGCTGAGCTTCTTCTTTTTTACCGCCTTCGGACAGAATGAAAGCTTGCACACCTTTAAATAGATTTATAAGCCACATATAATTGTCAGTTTCGTTCAAAAGAAAAATAATGTTGCTTCTTTACGGACAATATTGTGAATAATTATTTAAAAAACCGCCGCGTCGTAGCATAACATCAATATTTATAAACATAATTATAATCATGCAGGAGGAAAAGCTTTTCATTCAGACGCTGCTTGTATGTTAATTATCTGCGTTGCAGCAGATTGCTGGTTTGTCTGCCCGATTGCTAACGAACCTGGATAATTATACTCTATTGTAGCGATCAATTGAAATGTTTTCCGCAACTACTCATACGCCAACTGTGAACTTTAAACAGGTGTTTAGATGATTGCTCACTGTATCAAAACGGATAACTGATGTAGTCGGCCAGGCAGACCAATCAGAATTTTGGCGCAAGAAGCAGAATATTTCTTAAACATAATTTTTTGTGTAGAATTAATATGCATGTTTTAATATTTTAATTGGTTCATTCCTGTCTCTTTATGTCTGTCCGTTTGTACGTTTGAATGACAATAAGACGTAGAGACAGACAGACAGGCAGGCAGGCAGACAGACAGATAGACAGACCGTAAGACACACACAGACAGTCATTTGCTGAGTGCTGCTGAGGCGCGTTTGTGCAGTGGGTATGTTCGTCACCTTACAGCAGAAGGGTTGCTGGTTCGAATCCATGCACCTCAAGCCGCCGCGTAGGGACCTTGGGCAGGTCCTTCCCCCGCAATTGCCCAGCTCTTCGGCGTGTCCGCGCTGTTACAAGTCGGGAACGCCTCTGATTATTGAGTTAGAAAGATCGCTATAACGCGTGCACATACAAACAAAGACGATAGTAATATGCTATTACGCTCTTTCGTTAAACTGAACGACCTTGTTTTTACTGCATAATTGAATTTCTATATCTTAACCGCCTTCAATCAGATATGCAAGATAAGAGACTTAGACTATTTTTTAAAATTTTAACGTCAACGAGCTTTAAATGTTGCACAGTGTTATTTTAAAATGTGCTTACTAATTCTTTGACAACTTCTGATATGCGCGGAACTAAGATACCTTTATATTGTGTTCACGTGCGCTATAAAATTAAAGCGTTCGTCCTTGAAATTAAACTAAGAGTAGTTGGTGGAGCAAAACAGCCTTACACTAAATGTAACAGAGATTTAAAAATAAGCATTTCACGAAGAACAACAGGAAGCTTATTACACAGGGAAAGCCACGGAGAAAGCACCACGTACGTGATTGCAGCTCGTGAGCGGGGAACAATAATTTCTGCTTGTGTGCCTTAACGGAGAGAGCAGCAAAGCCACGATACTAAAAACAGAAATTATTAGATCAAACATTTTTTGGGAGGTTGGCAACCTTGGGCTTGGCCTGATATGACCTCTAATTATTTATTACTTTGCTTGCGATAACGCACGGTGGTCGCCTTAAATGAAACATGAAGAGCAAGATTAGATGCTAGATGATAAAATGATAGCTAGTCTACAAGAGGGGCTTTATAAATGCTCATATGCAATACAATACAAAATAATACTTTGCTGTTTTGCACACAAATCCAGTGGATATCAGATTGGTTGAAAGTTACTTTGAGAGGTTTTTCTATATAAAAATAAAAGAGATTCGATTTTCATCACGACCATCTTTAAATGATTACCTTCTATAACATTGAATCGAAAACTACAAAGGTTATACTGTAAGTTATTTGTGGCCATCTGATACACAGTCGGGATAAGTACGGTACTTCGTGGAAAGAACTGCGTAGCTCAATAACTGTTGAGAAAGCGCTGGTCGATAAACTGAGAGTCACCCACGCCAGGGTTATGATATAAATGATATAAATGATGTAACAAGTAAGTACATTTTTCATTTAACCAATTGCATAACCGTACTAAACAGCCTTGGCACTATCATGGTGTTTATATACATGTACGTCTTCATGGGTCTAATGATAAAGCACCAACATTTAGTGGAAGGTGCTGAGCAATAATATAATTGTGGGTGAAGGACAAAGATCACTCGAAAGTATAAGGTGACCAAATTTTTGCGTCCTATTCTTATATAGCATTTGCTTAGAAGTTTTAAAAGGTATCAAATTTATGCGCAACATGCTCCAAGTGGATCTTATGCTCATCATCCACCATGTAGCTGCCTGCATGTTTTAGTTCTTCTAAATATTCACCTAATTATAAATCACAGAGGCCGAGATGGTGCTGAACAATAAAGGCAAGCAAGGTACATACAGAGAAATAAAGTCAAGCAAGGTACATTAAGAACAATAAGGAAACAAAGCACATAATGGAAGATAAGGGTATGCAAGGTAATTGAAGGACGATGATGGTATGCAATAAGATTAATCGTGAATGTGGACTTCTTCGATCATCCTACACATTATAATTGTAGTCGTGGGAAACAGTAGCCTACTCATCATAACTATTGCGACTGTTTCCCTCATTCATATAATTATCACTGTTGCAGACCGTTTGAAAGGTGTCTTTTCAGGCAGTTTGTAGCAGGACCTGACAATTTAATTTCCACTTATTCTTGATTTCTTAATTCGTAGTGGTCTAAGTTATTGCTATTACCATAATTATTTATTTTTTATTGCTATTATTATTCCTATTGCTACTTAGTCAATGTGTCACACCATCAAATGAAGAAGAATCAATCGAGCCAGAAAATTCAGTGTATTTTAGGAAATTTCTGGATCTAGCCTTTTTAGCCATTTTTTCGGCGGGATCTAACCTTCAGATCTTTTTTTCAAAATCAGAGTGGTATTCCTGCCAATTTAATGTTAATGTTTCTTTCTATTAAATAAAGTGGGTAGAATGACGATAGTTACTGTTACATGTCTGTGGAGCGCATGTATTAAAAACACCAACATTTACACCTTTATTATCTGTTTGAACGTGTTTTAAGGGTATCTAATGACACCCGTAACTTGTTAGACTTTACCTACTAATTGTAATGAAATTTTAAAACGCTTCTAATTAGAATTATATTATATATTCGTTTTATTGACAAAATAACCGGTCAACACAACGCGACAGTTAACAAGCATAAAGAGAGCAGCGGGTTAAAAGCCTATTAAACGTTTGTATACAGCGTCCGTGTTGTGAAGTTTTTGTTGTTTTACTGATTAGTTCAAATGGATGAGGCCTTGGGCGCAGATTGTATTTGCCAGGAAGTCTATAATTAAGTGAAACATTTACGATGAACATGATCATTGTCTTTAATTATAGCTTTGAAAATGGCAGCATCAGCAACATGAGCCATAGTGTCTGCTTTATGGGTATCGGATGGGAGGAACCCAGCTCGTATGACACGACCCAGAAACCTTTCGATGCGGTCGACCTCACCAACGCTCAGCAGTCCCCACCAGGCTGAAGAGGCGTACACACACACACACACACACACACACACACACACACACACACACACACACACACACACACACACACACACTCACACTTACGCACACGCGCACACACGCACACACATACACGCATACACGCACACTCATCGTGCACGCGTGTGTGATAATTAGCTTCAAATTTATCAGTTGCTCATAACTGATTTGTAACGTGACAGCGACGTTAACTAAAATAACCGACGCATCTTAGCAGCTTACGGATGTCTTTATACACCTTCAAAAAAGTTACTACTGGGTCATAAATAGATAAAAAAAATTTCATGATTTAATTTATATCAAAATCAAGTGTATCGGTTGATTAAACTTATAACTAAAGGTCGGATTTTGTGAAAAAACAGTTTGCTTCGTTGCTGTAGATGGAACTTGTTTCTTGATCAGATTTATAAATATTTGATTGATGTTTTAAAATTTAATGGTGCATGTTTCTTTTGTACAAGAAACATTACATTATTATTATTATTATTATTATTATTATTATTGATGCACTTACATATTGAACTTGTGTAACAGGAACTGTTTACTGGAGGCACTAACGTAATTAGTTGTATGAGACAATCAATGTACAATTATAATATTTAATGTTTGGATTTAAGATAATTTTTTCATATTGTGTAAACCTGAACGAGTGTCCGATGAACTACTTTGTGTTGTCTAAAAATTGAATGTAATTGAGATTGTACAGCTCCGTTTAGACACCTCTTTGGTGTAGTTTGGAGGCTACATAAGTTTTTGTTTACTGCTCTGTACACTTGTATTGTATTGTCGTCAACGGCCTTTGCTGCCATAGGATGACGTTAAACTTTGGAATAATAATAATGATTTAATGTTATGATTGGTTCATCTCGTGCCAAGTGACATGTACGGTTGTACGTAAATAAATTATGTATGTTTTTGTTTGATGATGACGAGGACGATGATGATAAGGATCAAAATAAAGACAACGCGAAATACACCATAGCAATGCAATACTGTCTATCATGTCGTTTAATGCAAGTGAATGCCAAGTAAAAACTCATCGAACGACAACTCTTTCAGAGGTCAGCCACTCGGATCCTCCACTTGTCTCTGTTTCCAGTGTCTTCTTTCTTCATTTTGAGCAGCTTCAGGTCTTGTTGTATCACGTTTTTCCATCTTTTCTTCTGTCGTCCTCGGCTGCGTCGACCATAATTATACCTCCGCTTGCATTATTCTTTTGACACAGCTATCCTCCTCTTTCTCATTACGTGTCCATACCACCTCAGCCTAGCTGGTCAGTGATGCACGCCTCACCGAGCTTCTCATAATATTATCTGTTCTTTCCACTTCTGCCACGCTACTTTGATTCTGCTCCTGAGCATTGATTGATTGATGACACTGTGTGAGTGTGATAACGATGAGGGTGATGAAAAACGTACAATGTAGACAGAAAGTGCACAACTTTCTATATCTATTGTTTTATAAGACTACTCATAATTGTTTTAAAGGTGTCTATGGAGACATTCGTCTTTTGCACAACTTCACCAAACTTCGTTGTTGAGCTTCTTTTACATTAAATGATTATCAATCATTTTCCATTCCCTGAATTTAATCTAAATATTCATATAGAGCCAAGTTAAATGTCGAAGAAAGTAAGATATTATGCATTAATCTAAATTGTGGCAATTTTTTAGCGACGGCATACGTCACAACGATGACAATGAGTCCTCCCTCGTCATTTATAGCAATAATGCTGACGGTGGCAACACACATGTAAGCCTACATATAAAGTTGTCGAATCAAGGCGCAACTTTATCAGCAGCGTGGATTTTGATGACTACAAATAAACATATTTACATGGACCCTACCACAAACTTTGGAGGGGACCGTCCCCTCGTTCTTCCACCCCTATGATATCTCTGCCCATGATCTTAAGTGGGGAAAATAGGCTAATGATAATTTTAAAACAACGCATCACAATGCAATACGATCGGATATGGATACAATGCTGAGAAAAGTTACACAGAAAACGCATCGAATCGCATTCTACAGAGTGTCATTTGATGATTATTTTAGTGTCGTATAACCTGAGTGAATATTATTCAGTTTGACCACTTCTTCGTTGCACCATCGCAAGAACGAACAGCTGATCGGTTCGCATTTCTATGTAAGGTTGGTTGGCTTTATGTTATAAGAAATAACGTCCTTACATGTAGTTGAGTGGTAGTCTAAGGTACTCATACATGTACATAATTATGTATAACTCTATTACTATAATTGTAGTGGAATCTGTATGTGAATTATAGTTCTACACGAGGTTCACGTTGTACGATGCAATGGACTCAATAATGTCTCGTGTACTCTCAACGCTTCTTATTTAGCAAAAATTGTCAAACTTGAAACCCTATTGTCAAAAACAACTACAAATTATTGTCTATGCGAATGTGGCCAGTTGTGTTATTATTCTTTAGACGACGTGATAAGTATAAAAAAAGTTCCGTAAAAGACAGTGACAGAAAATTGTTGCCATTCCGGCAGGCTTCCGCTAATGATCATTTCCAGTGTTGCAGTGTTTCTTTTAAATCGCATGGTAATTTTACGAAACAGATTATGTTGCTTATTGCATCATATTTGACATAATAATTATTGCAATGGGTGGGGAGGGGAATAAGGATAATATTACTAACATAACTTTTAAGGTTGCTTTCCTGACAGCCTTACCCTCACTGAGCTGGTTAATAGTGCATATCAATATATAAACGACTTTTTTATCGGTGACAAGCATGGCTGATGCATGCTTCGTTGCACCTGGATGAACAGGGCAGGCCTTATGGCAAGGCGAACGAGGCAGCCGCCTTGCATAGGCCGACGCTCACAGGGACCCTGCGCTGATGGCCTTATTTTTGTTTATTACTGGGATAAGATTTGCAACTTCATCGCTTAGCAAATAATTACACTGTAGTCATTTAGCCGCGTGAATGTGATTGAGCATTTGGCAAAACCTCTGAAAGAGCGAGTCTGCCGATAAAGTGAGTCGCAAATACTATGTTGCGTGTAGAATCTGAATTTAGTAGAATGTACTCAATGTTATTGTTGACCTACATATCAACTGAGCCATGACACGATAACTAGGTTCGATAAGACTTATGCTCTCCATGTTGTCTCTTCGATAATTTCAGGAAAAATATTTCACAAGAGGTTGCGGTTCTTGCCAAACCTCGTCTCATTTGTCCTGTAAACATTTATCATTTGACACCTGGATCCATGGGTCTTGCCACCTCCTGGAGTTCAACCAACGTAGCCTGACGAGGTGAGCAAACGACCGTAGTGGACGATGCGATGCGGCCGATGTAGACGGCTCATGGTTAGCGCTTAACGCATGTTTTGGTTCAAATGCAGGCGATAATAATTGAGCAAAGAATTGCTACCATAATACTCAACTTCTTTTTTGGAATATTTGTCAACGAATGTATCACTAGTTTTAACACTTGAGTGCCCAAGGTATTTTTGGTACGCAAAGGCCTAAGGGGGTCCGCGCGGACCCCAGCGCTTTCATGCTAATTTCTTGAGAAGGGATTGGAATATCGTAACAGAATTTGGTTCTATGTAATCTCAAATGAATTTGCAATCGATTGATGTATCTCATATTACAATTGCACCACCTGGTGTAAAATAATAGCGCAAAAATCTCGTGACACATTTCATGCTTGATTGCGTTATTTACCGAAGGAAGCTTATACGCTTGCATGAATATCAGCCGCATATCTTGCGGTACCCTTAGTATATGCTGTGGCTGTGGGGTACAGAGTTGGACAATACTCACGCAAAATATACCATTCTATGCCCAAATAATTGGTCTAGGAATGCCTGAAAGCATTTCTGCAGATCCATAGCCTTTAACCCGTTATGGACCAAAACTTTATTAGGCAAAATTTTTATGACCTGCGATGATATTTTGGACAATAAAAATAATGTTTGAACGTATGCATTGTGTTTTTTGACAAATCTCAAATAACATAATTATGCAAAACGGCATATGTCCGTTTTACGAACATTGGGCTAATAGGTTACTGACAACATGCGGCATATCGACCTTGCAGGAAATGACATCACACCACAATAAAGTACTAAAATGGAAAATACAATTCATGCATGCATGCATACATACATACATACATACAATGTACATACATACATACATACATACATGCATATATTTATGCATACATACATACATACAAACATACAAAAATACATACATACATACATACATACATACATACATACATACATACATACATACATACATACATACATACATACATACATACATACATACATACATACATACATACATACATACATACATACATACAAGTAGTGGGCAACTGTCTTTTCTAAAACATCGTTAAAAACCCATTAAGAGAAGTCATTAAAAACCCATTAGTTACTAAAACATGTCGCACTAATGACCTAAAAGCAATTAGGAATCAAAACACAATGGACTTACGAATCATTAAAAACTCATTAGTTACTAAAACATGTCGCGCTAATGACCTAAAAGCAATTAGGAATCAAAACACAATGGACCTAAAACCTCGTTAAAAACCCATTAGTTACTAAAACAGGTCGCACTAACTATCAAAACACAATGGACTTAAAAGGCAATTACTGAAACACTTAAGTCAATAGGCGTATGTTCTGATAACCTTTTTGATGACTAAGCACCTCTGTAGTGTTCTAGGAGTTGTCATGCTTCATTGCACATTTCTTTGATCTAATTGTAAATATACCTGACTAAGCACTTTTTATTTCTTGTGACTGCAGCAATATAAAAGTCTCCAGTCGTCATAAATCAATTCATTATTATTATTATATTCTAAAGAACAGCTGATATGTGTCCGAATATTAGTAAATGTGAAATGGATGTGTGTGGAAACTACAAATGCGACTGCTGCATGTGTCAAAGTGAAGATGAGGAAAGCATTGAAAGTGAGAATGAAAAACTTGTAAAGTATAATACTATGAAGCTGAAATTTGATAATGAAAATCTAAAGAAGTCTATCATTTGCAAAGTCTGTAAAGAAAGACAAGTACAAATACTATCTCTTCCATGTGCGCATATAAATATGTGTGAACCTTGCGCGGACATTGCAACGCACTGTCCCTCTTGCTGTGAACGCATCCTTGGAACTGTTAGAATATACATGGCATAAAAAGAAGAGAACATCACAGTGCACATTTACTTTTCATTATGGATCCAACTTGGTTACATCCATTCTCTGCTATAATCAGCGGTCCCAGTGGATGTGGAAAGACAAACTTCACTTTACGTTTTATAGATCATTTAGACTACATGGTCAAGCCAGGTATAGAAAAAATTATATGGTGTTATGGTATTTACCAAGAACTTTTCGACAAATACACACAAGTTCAATTTCACGAAGGATTGCCCGACTTGAATATTTTCGATGGCAAGCAAAAGACTCTACTCGTGCTAGACGACCTTATGAGCGAAACTGATCAGAGGGTTACAAACTTATTCACCAAAGTTAGTCATCACAAGAACGTTTCCATACTATACCTGACGCAAAATCTTTTCTACAGTGGCAAGCATACAAGAACCATCAGTCTGAATGCTCATTACTTTGTTCTTTTCAAAAATGTTAGAGACAGCACACAAGTTGCAATATTAGCACGCCAGATGTTTCCAGGCAAATCTAATTTTATGATAGAGGCATTCCACGATGCGACTATGGCGCCTTTCGGATATCTTCTGATCGACCTGAAGCCAGAAACTGACGAACGTTGTCGGCTGAGAACAAATATTTTTCCGGGAGAGGTGCATTACGTATATATGAGGAAATGAATATAAAGTCCCAACAACCTCGTATATCTCATTCATTCAAAATGACTGCACCCATAGAGGAGAAGTTTGAGAAACTCAGACTGCTTAAAGAGTCTTCACCTAAAGTAAGGAAACAGATTTTGAAAGACTGCAATTCTTCTCTGCTTTGCTGTCTTTGCGAGTGTGCAATCAACATTTTAAAAGGCACGGTACCTTTAAAAGAGGGTCAGAAGAAAAGACTTGCTCGCTTCAAACACAAGTTGAGAAAACTTGCATCGAAAAAGACTCGACGAAAAATCAAAAAGCGTATAGTACAGACTGGCGGATTCATAGGTGCATTACTGACTCCTGTGCTTTCTTTTCTGGGTACGCTGCTAAGTAATAAAATATAGTATGGAACACACGAAGAAGATGGTTTTAGTGGAACCCAGACAGATAGAAAAATGGAAAGAGACTATGCTAGACAAAACATTATCTAGATTGGATACACAGATGTACGACATTCTGCATAGGAATATTGCAGACGATGATAAAGCCAAACTGTACACCAACAGTTTGAGTCGATACTTACACATTGACAAACCCAGCGTAGTTACCAAGTTCGATTCCAAAGAAGACGCAGCGGAAGCGGCGGCGGCGGCGGCGGCGGCGGCGGCGGCGGGCGACCCCAACAAATCTAGCAGCAGTATAGAGGCGCAAGTCTTGGAAACGGTGCCAAAGAAATGGAAAACTCAAGCTGCTAGACTCTTGTCACACATGAAGAGCAATCCCGACGTGTCTTGGACTTCTAAAGGCGAACTTATTTTAAAGGATGCAACTATTCCGAAAACTCACATGGTCGATTTGGTCAACGACCTTATGAGGAAACGTACGACGGCCTCCCCACCCACCGGGTGGCGACTCTTGGCAGAAGCTCTGAAAGACTCAAACATACCTCGTGAGTTGATTGGAAATCAAGAACGTTGGACGTATATTAATAACCCAATCGAAGAATCCTCATCACTTACACCAAAGAACATTCGTGGAAAACAGCAAAGTCTGGCGAGTTGGATAACTTACTAATTTTTTGAATATCGATGGAGGCGTACTTTGATCCAAAGACACCTGGTAGTTTCGCAGGCGTGTCATCCTTTCAAAGACATCTTAGTGGTACATTTAAAAATAAAGACGTTAAAAATTGGTTGACCAAACAAGATGCATACACGTTACATAAACCTGTTAGATTGAACTTTAGGCGACGAAAGACTTTCTCTGTTGGTATTTGCGATCTTTGGCAGGCCGATCTCGCCGATCTTTCAGCACTGTCGAAATATAATGATAAAAATAAATATATTTTAACCTGCATAGACGTCTTTTCTAAATATGCTTGGGCGGTACCCCTTAAATCAAAGTCCGGTGCGGACCTGACTGAGGCATTTTCAAACATTCTTACAGACAAACAGCCGGCCAATCTACAGACCGACAAGGGAACAGAGTTCCTTAATAAAACCTTTCAAAATCTGCTACGCAAAAATGCCATTCGCTTTTACACATCTGAAAATAGCGACATAAAAGCCTCTGTAGTCGAGCGGTTCAATAGAACCCTCAAGACGAAGATGTGGAAATACTTTACTTATAAGAATACTTATAGGTACATGGACATTTTACAAGATCTTGTACATTCGTACAACCACACGTACCATAGAAGTATAGGTATGGCGCCCATTGAGGTTTCTAAGGAAAATGAAAATAGTATTATAAAACGTTTGTATGGCGAAAAGAAACGGCCGCCCAATTGGAAATATGAAGTGAACGACAAGGTCAGAATAGTAAAGACTAGGATAGCTTTTCAAAAGGGGTATTTACCAGCCTGGTCGACCGAAATTTTTAAAATTATAAAACGTGTGCCTACCGATCCAGTAACGTACGAACTGGAAGATTTGGCTGGCGAACAGATAAAGGGCAAATTCTACGAATTTGAGTTGCAGAGAATTTTAAAGGAGGAAGACGTTTACACGGTTGACAAAATTTTGAAAAGTCGTAAGCGGGGCGGCAAGACTGAATACTTTGTAAAGTGGAAAGGCTATGACACTAAATTCAACTCTTGGACACACGATATATTCAAAGTTTAGCTTCACATTCTTGCAGTCTGACACGCAAGCAGTAACGACAATGTCGCACTTCTATCTTACTCTTCCAAGCAATTCTTCAATGTCCCATTTCCCCGACAATACAACCACACACTTTACAACGAAATTGGAAAATGCAATTTCCCTCTCCGGACGCTGGGAAGCTGCTTTGACAGAGCTGCAATATCCATATACATGGTACAATGTGCAAGGCGAGCAGGGCAACTTTATCTATAACCAAATTCCTAAAAGAACAGACCCCAATGCTGAGTGGCATTCTGTACATGAATTGTGTCATGTCCCTGCCGGCTATTACGAAAGCGTGGAAGATATAGTTCATACAGTGAACGAGAAAATAGAGGCAGCGGCCAAATTGCATTCGCTCGTTCGGCATCCAAAATTTGAATACGATAAAGTAACGAAAAGACTCACGGGTAAAATAAATCTTGCTACAAGTATAGCATTCTCTTCGCACCTGTGCGATATTTTTGGCATAGGAGAAAATCAGAAAGTTATCGAAAATTTCGATTACGGTCGCTATGTATACGAAAGTAGATACGAAGATTATATCAAAGCATGGGACGAGATGCCCGACAAGGAATGGGTTTCCCAGAAGACCTGCAATATAAATCCAGCATTTTCATACGTGTACGTGTATTGCAATATTTTGGAAACTGTGGCGCTTGGTGATGCGAAAGCGCCTTTGCTACGCATAGTCGATATAACTGGTAAAAGCGGTGACACCGTGCATGTCATGTACAAAAATGCAATATACGTACCGCTTCAGCAAAAGTCTTTCAATTCTATAGAGATATATATGAGAGGTGACAATGCCAAGCCTATACCATTCGAGTCTGGGAAGTCGCTCGTTATACTTCATTTCAGACAGTGCGCCAATATATAAAAATGGCACATTTCTATCTCACCTTACCAAGCAACAGTTCGACGAATTTTTACGCAGACAATACTGTAACACACTTTACCACCCGTTTGGAGAATGCCATTTCTCTAAGTGGTGACTGGGAAGTTGGTTTACTCGAAGTCCAATACCCTCATACGTGGAACAATTTAGGTAGAAACGAAGGCAGAATATCGTATATGCACGTCAAGTTTAACGGCAATGGTGCCATGCGTCCCGACCCCATGCATAAAAGAACGCGTTTGCCGGCCGGCTACTATGAAACGCCGCTTCACCTTATCGAATCCATAAACAATTTTATAAGTCATGCTGCCGACGAAATGAAGTTGGAGAAATTTCCAAAATTTAAATATGACGCAGTAACTAAAAAAGTCGAGGGTGTTATAAATAAAGGTACAAATATACAATTTTCGCAAGCAATATCTTCGATGCTTGGCATCGATGTGCACCAAACACCCATTCTCAATTACCACGAGGACAACAATCACATTCTTGAATTCGTGGGCGACAACGCCTGCGATATAAATAGAGGCTTTTCTTCTCTGTACATTTATTGTAACGTGCTTGAACAAGTGCCTGTTGGAGATACGAAGGCTCCATTGTTGAGAATTGTAAACATTAGTGGGAAAAGTGGTGACAGCGTGCGTACGACTTACGAAAAGCCCATCTACGTACCACTACAGCAGAAGAATTTCGACTCTATAGAAGTAGATATAAGGACCGACACGGGCCTTCCTGTCCCATTCGAAAGCGGAAAGTGCATACTCACACTACACTTCCGCCATTGCAAAATACCTTACCTTTTACAATGAAAAAACCATTTTGCTGCGATGCGAGCCGTTCGGCATACGAAGACTATTATATGCAACAGAGTGGCAATGGCATGTCTGTATTTCAAGGCGCTCGTCTTCAGCGCGGCCACGGCTTGGGTAGTTTTCTTGGTGGGCTGTTTAGAAATGCGTGGCCACTTATACAGACTGGCGCTAAAGCGCTTGGCAAGCAGGTACTGAGAACGGGACTCCAGATTGCCAACGATGTTGCCGACGGCAACCAGTTCATGGACGCTGCCAAGCGTCGTGTCCCAGAAGGTATAAAGGCGTTTACAAGTTCAAACGATTTTAATACGCAGAGTGGCAGCGGACGAAAAAGACGTAAGAGATTGCTGAGAAGAAATAAGAAAAGAATCAAGGAAGACGTATTTGGCATAATTTAAAATGGCCTTCGTTCATCCTCAGTCTTGCGAGTGTGCAAAAAGCGAATTGGACCTCTTTAGCGTGCCTGCTACGCAGACAAGCATAGAAGCCGGGTCGTACGTGGAATATAATCCAATAGCAACCATTTCGCAGGGTACACCTATAGAATTTAGCATTACTGGCACTGGGCAAGATTATTTAGATCTGTCAAACACTCAGCTGTACGTAAGAGCCTCTATCGTTCGAGCGAATAATGATGCTACAGATGCGGGCGACCACGTTGGACCTGTCAACCTTTTCTTACACAGCCTATTTTCAGAAGTAGACATAACTTTAAACGACACATTGGTTACGGCTTCAAACAACACGTATGCGTATCGCAGCTACTTGGAAACTCTGCTCAGTTACGGCAGTTCAAGCAAAAATTCTCAACTCACCTCTGCATTATTTTACAAGGACACTGCCAGACGCTTTGAGGAATCCAATCCCCACGACGATGCTGGTACAAACGTTGGATTCAAGAAGCGCAGTGCTCTGACCGACGAAGGACGTGTGGTCGATATGTTGGGTGGTATTCACAGCGATCTCTTCTTTCAGGAACGCTTCTTGCCAAATGACATTAATATAAAAATTCGATTCGTGCGTAATAAGGACGCATTCTGTCTTATGTCTTCGGCTGTGGGGCCCACATACAAAGTAAAAATACTGGAGTGCAAATTGTATGTAAGAAAAGTTAGGCTAAGTCCCTCTGTCTTCCTTGCTCATGCTAAAGCATTGGAAATTGGAAATTTAAAATTTCCCATTTGCAGGGTTGTTTGCAAGACTTTTACGGTTCCTAGAGGTAATTTGGACGTGACACAGGAAAGCCTCTTCTCCGGTCAGCTCCCTACACGTATCGTATTTGGATGCATTGACAACGACGCATTCAACGGTACCTACACAAAAAGCCCATACAATTTTAAACACATGAACTTGTCTCAATTAAAAGTATATTTGGATGGGCAGCAGCAAAGTATAAAACCCCTGGAAACTAATTTTGCAACTGGTCAGTTTGTGAATGCCTATGCCTCACTCTTCATGGGCACTGGCAAATGGCAGAGAAACGACGATAACGACATCTCCAGAGAAGACTACGCGAGCGGGTATTGTCTGTACGCATTCGATTTAACACCTGATCTGGCAGAAGGCGACCACTTCAATTTGGTCAAATCGGGCAATGTGCGTGTGGATATGAAGTTCTCTCAGGCTTTGGAATCTACAATAAATGTCATCGCCTTTGCAGAATTTGAAAATATTCTCGAGATTGACAGATCCAGAAACGTGATATTCGACTACAACAATTAGAGAAAAGATGGACGGTATTACGATAGAAAATATTCTACGAAGAGATCCGAGATGCGCAGCCATGTTCGTGGGAGTTTTTGCGTGCAATCGTCTACCCAAGTGGATTAATACAAACAGACCTTCTATTTTTGTGTGCAATACAGATACGTACGGGCAGCCCGGTATCCACTGGGTTGTGTTGTATATTGAAAGCTCAAATTATGGAGAATTTTTCGATAGTTTGGGGAAACCGCCAGATGTAGCATTCAGAACATTTTTACACAGGCATTGCACTCGTTGGATTTACACAAATAACCAAATTCAGAGTTTAATCAGTAGGCTGTGTGGACATTACTGTATTTTTTATGCATTACATAGAAGTAGAGGACTAAATATAAATGCTGTTTGCAACAATTTCACAAGAGATACAGGCTTAAACGATTTTTTAGTTCATAGGTTTTTGCATGATATTAATAAATAAATGTGATTCAATTTAAAAGACTTGTTTTCTTTTCATGGTGTGTGAATGAATTTGCTACAATGATTTTAAAAGAGAGGCTAAGAATGCGAATAAGAGTATTTGGAAGGTGTGTAGAAAGAGAGGGGGAAAGGAGGAAGAGAAGGAAAGGAGGGTGAGGAGGAAGAGAAGGAAAGGAGGGTGAGGAGGAAGAGAAGGAAAGGAGGGTGAGGAGGAAGAGAAGGAAAGGAGGGTGAGGAGGAAGAGAAGGAATGGAGGGTGAGGAGGAAGAGGTGGAGTGTTTAAGAATGCTGTGGCTATGAAGGTATAATACATTGACGTGACATTTATGTGCATCTATAGACTGGTGTGTGTTTCATGTTTGCATTCAAAGTCTGCTCGTCGGCTTTGTAGAAGATAGGTATAATAATGAATAGTTGGTCTTTACAATTGCATTCGAAGCATACGCCTCTTATTAAAGGGCCAATAGGTCGCTCTTCGGTGCCCGAGGCGTTATGCTTGTCGGAGGTCTGTTATGTCACGCTTCACTGCCCGCCGCCGCCGTCGTCCGTCGACCGATGCCTGGGGCGTTATGTTTGTCTGGTGTCTGTTATGACACGCTTCAGTGCATGCCGCCGACCGTCGACCGATGCGTGGGGCGTTATGCTTGTCGGAGGTCTGTTATGACACGCTTCACTGCTCGCAATCGCCGTCCGTCGACCGATGCCTGGGGCGTCTTCACCGTCGTGTGATCATAATTATAGGGTTCAGCGATTGTAAGAATTTGTTGCACTCTACAGGCGTGGAATGCTAGGGGGCTATGGGAGTCCAATACCCTGTGAAGTTATAATAATTTATTATTTTTTGACGTACAAGTAATTCACACAGACAGACAGACAGACAGACAGACAGACAGGCAGACAGACAGACAGACAGACAGGCAGACAGGCAGGCAGACAGGAATGTGCACGCAAAGGCCTTTACATCAAAAGGACTATAATTATAGGGTAGTTTCTAGAACAATGCCCCACTCCAGTTAAGTGTTTCGTCCGCCGCAGTCTTTTGAAAATTCCAGTCTTTGTGTTGTTTTAGGTCCGGGGTTTTGGAACATGTTTCCATTGTGTTCTGGTAGTTGATGACGTCATTATTCCTTTGTGTTTTGATAACTAATTGCCGTTTTGATTGCCGTTTTTATGGGTTTTTAACGATGTTTTAGAAAAGACAGTTACCCACTACTCATACATACATACATACATACATATATACACGTTACATGCAAAATATATACAGGCATTATATACATATGCATGCAAACATATATACATGCAGACATGCATGCATTTACACTAACACATCTATTATAATATACGCATACTTGCGTGCATACATCCATACATGGATACATACATGTACATACATACATGCGTACATATATTTACATACATACATACATACATAAAAATACGCATATGGATACATGCATACACATATGCAAGCATGCATGCCTACATACCGTACTTGCATAAATATATGCATATACATGTAGTCATGTGCATAATTATACATATTCACACATAGACACGCGCTCATGCATACTATACATGCATACATACATGCATGCGCACATGCATACCTTCCTTCATTCATTTATTCATACATACATACATACATACATACGTACATACGTACATGCATACGTACTTACATACATAGATTCGTGCATACATACATACATACATGTATGCATCTGTTTAGATCTGTTGGGTAGCTACTTCGTGAGATTCTTGTTAGGGCGCTATATAAATGTTCATATACATACGTACATACATACATACGTGCATATATACATACATACATACATACATACATACATACATACATACATGCATACATACATACGATGTCATACATACATGCACATATAACAATGTATCCATACATGCATGTGTACATGAATAGTACATTCCTGTATGCATACATACATGCACGCATAAGTGCACGTATGCATACATGTATGCTGTACATGCATGCATACATGCGTACATGCATAGGCCTAAAAGCATAGGTCTACAATTTGAGATGGTTTATATTATGTCCCTCAGACTTAGATATGCATGTAGGTGTCTGTAAATCAACGTTGACTTGACATGACGCATCAGTAGCCTATTGGACCATTGTTCGTAAAACGAACATGACCCAGATATGATTTTTTTACAATTTCGTTTTTACAGGAAGATTATACAAATGCCATGTGCTTTGTGACAAATTATGTCCACTTTTAAAATTAATATCAGTTTGAGTGTTCTCGCACATCACACCAAAATAACAACTTTGCTAACAAAAGACGGCGATTATACGTAGTTTTGCAGTTTTTGGCATTAGTTAAAAACAATTCAAAACTTAAAAAACTATATTTTTTTCATTCTATCTGACAAATCAATCTTCCTACTGACCTAAAAACATCGGTAGAGGAGATTAAAATCATGCCGTCCCCAAAATTGACGTCTTAAAAAAATATGTTCGTAAAACGAACGATGGTCCTTAACGGGTTAAAAAGTTATCCGGGAAAAATAGGAATGGGGTCCGATCGAACCCCACCCCTCCCTCTTTGGGCACTCGGGGGTTAAGTATGAGCCTTCCGTTTAAAACAAATTTGTTGCCTCTTATTCCATTTTAATCAGATCTAATTAACGCGTGCGATTAATGCGTTAAAATTTTTAACCCATATGTGGCTAGCGTCAGTTTAAACTGACACACAGAAAGTGGCGGTTGTTTTGCTTTTAAGTTGCATTTTCTGTTATTAACCATTTTTAGTTGCTATTCTAAGACCTGTGTGATTATCTTTGTGGATTTACTTCAGTTGTTTTTAGCAGGCGTGCTTAGCAAAAAATATTTTTCTTGATAATTCGAAAGATTTAACCCTCGAGTGCCCAGAGGGGGGTCCGACCGGACCCCAGGCCTGTTTTTCCCGGATAACGTTTTAAAGGCTATGAATCTGCAGAAATGCTTTTAGGTATTCCTAGACCAACCACTTGGGCACAGAATGGTATATTTTTCGTGAGTATTGTCCTACCCTGTGCCCCACAACCAGAGCATATACAAAGGGTACCGCGTGATATTCGGCTGATATTCATACACGCGTATTATAATAGCCTTCCTTCGGTGAATAACGCAAGAGAGCATAAAATGTGTCACGAGATTTTTACACTATTATTTTACACCAG
Source organism: Lumbricus rubellus (assembly GCA_945859605.1). Taxonomy (NCBI): domain Eukaryota; kingdom Metazoa; phylum Annelida; class Clitellata; order Crassiclitellata; family Lumbricidae; genus Lumbricus; species Lumbricus rubellus. The sequence continues at coordinate 7,855,119 of OX243821.1, forward strand.
GTGGTGCAATTGTAACATATGATACATCAATCGATTGCAAATTCACTTGGGATTACATAGAACCAACTTCTGTTACGATATTCCAATCCCTTCTCAAGAAATTAGCATGAAAACGCTGGGGTCCGCGCGGACCCCCCCTTGGGCCTTCGTGTACCAAAAATTACCTTGGGCACTCAAGTGTTAAATATGCATTGCTCGAAAAGCAAAAAATAAATAATGTCAACTCACATTTTAATAATAATATGGTAATACAAAACTTCACCACAAGCATCCTAGAGGTAGTTATGATGACTATTTAAAAAAATAATTTCAGTACTGAAAAATATAAGAATTTTCATACCGTCAGTTTAAACTGACGCTAGCCACATAAGGGGTGGGGTTTTCCCCAGTCATATCCACTATGTCCTTCATTGCGTAAACACACTTTTATGTCAGATTGTGAAGCTGAATGCATGTATGTATGTATGTATGTATGTATGTATGTATGTATGTATGTATGTATGTATGTATGTATGTATGTATGTATGTATGTATGTATGTATGTATGTATGTATGTATGTATGTATGTATGTATGTATGTATGTATGTATGTATGTATGTATGTATGTATGTCTGTACGTATGTATGTATGTATGTATGTATGTATGTATGTATGTATGTATGTATGTATGTATGTATGTATGTATGTATGTATGTATGTATGTATGTATGTATGTATGTATGCATGTATGTACATGTATGTATGTATGTATGTATGTATGTATGTATGTATGTATGTATGTATGTATGTATGTATGTATGTATGTATGTATGTATGTATGTATGTATGTACGTATGTATGTATGTATGTATGTATGTATGCATGTATGTACATGTATGTATGTATGTATGTATATATGCGTATGCAAACTTCTACACTGTGTCCCAATAAATTGGGACCCCTTTTATATTGTGAATAAAACAGGCACATATTAATCGATTTTCAAAATTTCTAAACTGTTTTTATCCTGAGATAATTATCTTCCATTGCTTCAAATATGAAGTTTCTGGCATGAATACTGACGCCACAATTACGTCATTTGCATCAGAGAATTCAAATGTTAAGTATCGAACACAACGATTTTTGTTGACATTTGGTTTCGATATGTAAATTAACGACGTCATTATGACGTAATTTTTTAGTGATGGCCGTTCATAAATTACCAATTTGTAGATAATTATCTCAGGATAAAAACAGTTTTGAAATTGTATGTATGAATGTATGTATGTATAATTGTATGCTTGAATGTATGTATGCATGTATGACTTTGTATGTGTGTATATATTTACACGTACGTATGTATGTATGCACGTAGAACGTACGTATGTATGTACGTACGTATGTATGTATGCATGTATGCATGCATGTATAGAATATGTGTACATGCGTACATATATACATACCTAACTACATACATGTAGGCCCTATATATTCATACTTACACACATACATAGCTACATACGTACGTACATACATACATACATGCAAATACAATTATGCATGCACACATACCGCTGCGTCCTCTCAGGTCCCCTGATCGGCTGGATCTCTTTGTCCCCCGAGTCAGGAACGCCATGGCGCAATCCAGATCATTTGCCTGCATTGGTCCCTCACTATGGATTAGGCTGTCCCCATCAGTTCGCTCTGCCATCCTCCCTGGTAGTGTACTCTAGTCTTTCCCTCGTCTAAAAACTTGCCTGTTTTCTAGGGGTTGTACGCACTGGGAGCGCTTCAGAAAGGCTCTTGCTGCGAGAAGCGCTTTATAAATGGTCAGATACAATACAATACCATACATACATACATGCATACATACATACATACATACATACATACATACCAGTACATACATACATGCATGCATACATACATACATGCATACATACATACATACATACATACATACATACATACATACATACATACATACATACATACATACATACATACATACATACATACATACATACATACATACATACATACATACATACATACATACATACATACATACATACACTGAACCAAAATGTAGACATATGGGGGGGTAAAGGCGGGTCGGGGGTAATGGGCCGGGGTGGGTGGGTAATGTCCTAGACCCATTAGAAGCAGTTCATATTACTGAAGACTAATAATTTACTGTAAATTGCTACAACTGGAATGTAATGAGCCAGTGTTGCTAGGTATGGGGTACATGTAATTGAAGTAGTTTTATCTTGTAGGCTTACACAGCTAAGTCACAACTTAGGCCTATGGTGCGTAATCAAGATCTCAATAAAGATTTATTTTGGTCTACGAACAGTGCTTAAAGTGTGGAAAAATAAGTGCCTGGATGCCCCCTTACCTTCCAGGCTGTTCTGGCCAATAAGTGACAGGACGGCACTCCGATTTTCAAATAAGTGCATGGACGCCGTCCATGATCGTCCTGCAACACTTTAAGCCATGTCTACGAATCTATATAGGCACTATTCTAACATTTCCCAAAGCGGTCTATATGTTTGGGATGAATAAAACGCTTTGTTTTCTTTCTGCAGCGATGGTTTATGTACAATTGTACACGTACCCTCCTGTGGCTAGCGTCAGTTTAAACTGACGGTTATATTTGGGCCTACAACGACCTACCTCTGCAATATTTTTTTAAAAATCTGGGTGAATACGATGGTTTTGGGTCTAGACAAACACGAAAATGTGAAATAAACCATTAATTTCTGTCATGGGTTGATATGGGTTAATCGCAAATTTTTTAACGCGTTAATCGCACGCGTTAACGCGATTAAATCAACAGTCCTAGTTTTTTAGGATTTACATGTAGATGTTTCTTCTTCTTCTACGATGACGGAATATACGGATAAATCAAACGAAGAAAATGTGGCATCTGCTTTCATTGTTGGCACATGTCATTTGTATCCAACATCGTTTTCAACTACATGTATGTCGACGGATCACTTGCATAACTTACTCAGATCCTCGGGAAGTGAGTCGAAAGGGTATTCGATTATGTGCGGTAGTGCTGCGGAATTCTATATCCGACCGTTGTATCCAGACATCGGCGACATAGACTTCTTAACCCCAAGAATTGATGAACTTGCATTCAGTTGTGACTTTCCAGTGTTACCATATGACCTGAGTGGTCTGGCCGATACGATTGTTTGCTTCAAGATTGAAGCATACGAAAGTTATCCAGGTTTTTGTACGGTTACGAATTTTCGGGGACATGCACTATAATTGGAAATGCAAAACGTACGAATTTCACCATAAAACTGAAAGAAATGTTTTCGCGATTATCATTATGGAAGCTCGACTTTCAAATTCCACTTTCGATAAAGGTGACACACGCATCAGTGGTCCAGCAATTAAGCTAACTACTGGTTTCGCAAGTGACATGGTCAAATGCGTGTGGTGCCCACAATGGCCTAAAGAAGCCCGTGGTTGGCTGGAACGACCTAGGAATAGTGGATGGCCAACCAGTGACACAATCTCGGAAGTTGTACAAAATGGTTGTCATTTGGTCTACGTTCAGCATTTTTCTTGCAGAGACGATGAACTACAGTGGAGATTTTCATTCTCGTTGGCGGAAGTAATATTACTTCGGAGTTGGACTCAAATTCAACAAATTGTTTATCATTTGTTGAGATTCTTTGCAAAGAGAGTATTGATTCAAAAAGATTGTCCAAAGGAAGACGAGGTTCTCTGTACGTATCATCTAAAGACCATAATGTTATGGACTTGTGAAGAGGTGTCTCCTGAATGGTGGAATTCCTCTTCTGTTATAACAATCTGCAGTAAGTTGTCACTAAAGCTTTCAGATTGGCTGCATAAGAGATGCTGTCCGAACTACTTTATTCCTGAAGCAAACTTATTTCGTGAGCATTGGAACTCCACGATACTTGACAAGACTGAACGACTTGTAAGTGAATTCCACAACTCTGGAAATCTTTGTCGTTGGTTTATAAATAATTATATACAGCCAGTCATTGTACAATACAAGATATGGAGCACAACAGACGTTGATCTACATTTTACACATTACATAATGCCTCTCTTTGAATTTTGGAAAAGGAATGAATCATCATCACTCGAGTCATTATTTGCCTTCACACTAGGAAATTCTTATGACGACAGTCGTCGCACGATAAGAAATGACACAAGTTCAGGACTGCGCTTGAACTTAAAACATATAAATTATGCAAAATGTATTGGTCCAAGATTAACCAGTGGGCCTAAACACTTCTTACTGGCAGATCTTTTAACTATTATACAGAAAGATTCATGTTTCACGTACTACAGCAATCTTTCGTTAATTTTACATATCGAATATGGTTTACAACTCGATGAGATTTCATTGGATAGTAGTCTCTTTGTTGAATTTGTAAAATCAATATCGATGCAGCCTAACGTTATAAGGTCTCAGCATCACAACTTTCCGAAACCGTATAAGCTTACAGCACACAGTGGTTTGTTTCAATTACTGCGAGCTCAAGATATCCTGCAGAATTTAACTGGATCAAACAGCCATGCTGAATTTAAACTTCTGTCTCTCGTATCAAAGGAATACCTAAGAAAAGCTTTAGAATACGAAGTAGGTTCTACATCGAGCGGCATTGCTTCTGCAGCTTTGGCTTACCTGGCTGCTCTCCACTTTGCAACATCAGAATACCAACTTGCAATACGCTGTTGTTTCGCAATTCATGTTGACCAGAATTCTAACGAGGACAAAGAAACGCTGAATGCAGAATGTTTGCTGTTTATCGACGATATCGTAAGAATCGTTGGATTGTGTCTACTTCTCAAGAAGGTAACTGACAATGACCTATGTTACATTGACAGAAGACTTTATCTTGATCTGCGTCTTTCGCCAGAAATGTTTGCGCATTATTTAATTGCATTATCTGCCGAACAAATATCAAAACGTTTAGACTTGCATCATAAATTGCCAGATTCAGTTTTTTCTATGGACGATTATCTGAAGACTTTGAGACAGCCGAAGTATATTGCAGTGATGAGGTCGTGTCATCATTTCAATACTGCATGGCAAAACGTGTATTGTAGACCTGATTCATTTGCAAAAAGCGAGTCTACAATTTTTGAGAACCATGTGCAACTTAAAGAAAGAGTAATTGATGTTCTTATGGAATATTCTTTGGAAAATATGACATCATTTTACAGTACAATTCAAAAAGACTTTGGCATCCAGTGTAACACCGCAGAGTGCTATCGTGCTTTGTATCTCTACAAGTGTCGTCGATACGATGAAGTGAAACATTTGTGTGATCTCATTTTACTTCAGTCTGATCTGGAAGATGATTTGAAAGAATCTTCGTTGGTTAATATTTTGCTATTACCGCCACTTGACTCTTATTTTGATACAGACGTACAGGCTTCGCTTGGATTTCACACACTTTTCTATTATCTATCGCCTCCAAATAACACGTTAATACCAGTTGCACTAAGCTCGAAGTTAACGTTTGAGGAATGGTTTGCGTGGCGTATGACCTCGACTGAAAAGGCACTTCAAGATTGTCTTTATTCTCACTACCCCTGTAAAAGTCAGTATTTTCTTGGGAGACATTTTCTTGCAAGATATTTAAAAGTAAGATGTTGCATCGACTCCAATCATCCGTATAAAGATGCCATGACTGAATTTCTTTATCAGAAAACCAATCTTCCGTTTGAACACATAATTCGCAGAATTATTTTGCGAAAACTTCGTATTACTGGCTGATAGTAACTGTTTTTAAGTTGCTTCATAGCAGTGAACAAATTCTGTTTTAGCACGACATTTACATTTCATGATTAATTTTAAAGCAACACTCTGTGTGACTCATGTGCTCACCAATCAACTGAAAAAATATAATATATAATAGCCAATCAGATTGCATAATATTATTACGTGCTTGTGTATAATAATACAATTATACAAACACAAATGCGGAATATAAAATCAATTCTTGAGGACATTTTAATATTCCGCATTTTTATGTCGTCAGCCTTTACTACTGCGATATTATTACGAGCAGTTTAAACACACCCTTTAATCGGCTTCTTGTGAGTTTAATTATAAGAGTTGATTTTACAATCTGCCAATTACTGGTCTAGTACCTTGCTCATGAGTGCTGTAATATGCCGAGCAAATTTCTGTCTAGGGTAACGGCCTCTGTTGTCATAGACCCTGGTCAAATCGGATCCACTCCACAAGCAGTCAAGAATCACCACAAACCATCCTTCATTCATTCGGACAATTATATAGCGCTCCTTCAAGTAGAAAAAAAACTAATCAGAGGCGCTCCTGACTCCAGCGCGAACAGTTTTAGGGGTGTAGGCGCAGCTCAAAAGGAAGGCCATTCCAGAGTACAGACGACTTGGCCAACCACACAACAGGCTCGATTCTTCATGGTAGCAGTACGAGCAAAAGGAACCAAGAGGACTCCATTATCAGCAGAGCGTAGCTGACGACGTCCTTGGATACCCAATGTAAGACTGCATAGCTCATGGAGGTAAATTGGGGCGAGGCCCTGACAACATCGCCATATCAATGCAGACACCCTGAACTCAATATGCTGGCGAATAGGGAGCCAGTGAAGTACATCAAGCATGTACTTGTATGTATGTATGTATGTATGTGCACTTGTTATAGCGCCCCTTCAAGCTCTCTCTACTCAGAGGCGCTCCCGATGCAGAGCGGACACTGCATCGGAGTTTCACGCCGAAGCGCTGAGCAATTGTGAGTGAAGGACTTGCCCAAGGTCCTTACGCGGCCAGGTGGATTCGAACCTCGGACCTTCCGGCTCCAAGGCAACGACGCCACCACTAGACCACCGCGCCCCACATATAGTGGGCAAAAAAAACTAAGTAAAAAAGCCAAGGTCCTTTTTAAAAAAGTCAATATCCCAAGATACGATTGAAAAGCCAAGATCTTGGGGAAAATCCAATAAGCGGTAACACTGGCACCGATGTGCACTTCAAACCATCCGGGTCCAGCTAGACAGCATTTGCATGTTAACGCATTCATAAGACACCTCTAAATAAAAAGTTTCATGGTGTATAATTTCCTATCTTTCTAAATAATGATCAATAGGACACACAATGCTCTGTTGATATGTGATGCAACCAAAGATTCGCGAGAAACTATTTCAAAATTATGTTATCTAATCTCAAGCATCTGATACGGTTCCTCTGATATGTTTATTAAAGAGAATTAATGTCACCAGGCTATAATAATTGACCGGCACTGTTAGTGTGCAACCAGTGGATGAGTTATATAGCTCGATCATAAAATTTCACCATCTCTTAGTGTATCGAAGCTTTCTCTGATGTCCATGATATGGAATAAGCTATCTGCAAATCTGTATTTATTCACATCTGACCAATCAGATGTAGTTTCATAATTAATAATCTCATGTCTCTTTTACTTTGCCGTGTGTTGGCTTGGAGCGCTATCGAGTTGGTTTCCTGGGTGTGCGCTACTGCGCTATATAAATCAAGATAATGAATGAATGAGCATCAAACGAGCAATCGAATGAATTCTGAGCTCTGACATCTTTGCCTATGATTTTACTCAACATTAACAGATCAGCGAAGGTAGGATAACGACAATTCGATTTAACTACCGTAAATAAAATATCCTTTATAATAAATGGTAAATACATTTTAAAGGTGTCTTTTGACATACTTGTCATCACAATTTTGCGGAGTCTTACTGCACACACGCTGCAAGTGGGCTAATCCACTTTAATTTGTTGATCCGATTATAATATAAAACAAGAACTTCTATGACGCCCATTTGTTAAATACCAACCAGGCCAGGTCATTTGTTGGGCGCGGTGGTGTAGTGCTGGCGTCGTTGCCTTGAAGCCGGAAAGTTTGAGGTTCGAATCCACCTCTATTCGCCGCGTAGAGACCCTGGGCAAGTCCTTCACTCGCAGTTGCTTAGCGCTTCGGCGTGAAACTCCGATGCAGTGTCCGAGTTGTAGTCGGGAGCGCCTCTGAGTAGCGGTTGAGAGCAGGAAGAGGCGCTATAACAAGTGCGCATACAAACAGATTTGATGAGAATAGCTACAAAGTTCGTGAATAAACTGGTCCCCGCGCTTGGCTGTACAGTAGCGTAGCACTTTAGAAATTTGGATATTAGAATTACGATTAAGCTTAATACTTTAAAAGGCAATAAAATTATATCGGAGTTTCGATCATAAATTTGGGTTAGTTCCGGTGTCACAAAATATAGCATCCTCGTATTAATCGAATCCCCCTCGAATAAATAGAAGCTCGGTCGCTCGGGTCTGCTGGAACTTTTCACAGGCGTCGGGTGCGTTTTAAAGGTCGATGTTACATGACGGAGGACTCTTTATATTCTGGGAAAAATTTGTGTCCTTGTTAGGCCTACCGTTTAGCACAGGCGATCTTCTGCAGATGATTAGTTTTTGCTTATGTTGTGTCGTAACAATAATGTTAATTAGCATTGTCCTCTTACTCTAATCAGGCTTTGTTCTGGCACTTTCAGTGGTAAGAAGTGAAAAATGGGAGTTGGCTGTGGTCTTATCTGCTCATCGTTTGAATTTCAAAGGTATAATAGGCCTGTTGTAATACATGTATAGGGCCTACGTGTGTGCATGCAGGTCGGTATACATACCTCTATGCGTGCCTGCCTGCATGTGTGCATGTGTGCAGGTCTGTTCTAAATAAATTTTTAGAACTGCACAATCTTGTCTTTCCCTTCCCATCCTTTAAATATGGTAAATTACTTCCAATCGGATGATAATGACTTTTTCACCGCAGTTCTTGTGCAAAAGTAGAATTTATTTATTTATTTCATGATACTTCTGTGGCCTAATTAAACAATAGCTGAAAATTTATTCATTTGCCATAGGTTATATACCTAAATTATTGCTTAAAAGAGGTGTGTAATATTTTCGCATAGAGCAGTGGTTCTCAACCTTTTTTACACCGGGACCCACTTGGCAACATCTGAATGTCAACGGGACCCACCTCACTGAAATCCAAGGGAACTCATAGTTTTGCAAATAAAATATTCAGATTTCAGGCCACAGTGGCATATAATTAAGCTATACAATTGTAATAATGTAAAAGGAAAAAACAGGATGTAAGAAAAATATGTGAAAACTCTCACTTTTATTGTTTAATTGCGACATCAAAAATCTCAGTGTGATGGCTGCGCTTGCATTCTGGTCAGAAGTAAGTCAATACGTGGGATTATGTTCGTCAAACACATTCTTCAATCGTTATTCACACAAAGCCGGTTCCTGTATTTAGTCTTAATAGCAGTCATAGCAGAAAACCCGGTCTCACAGAGGTACGTAGTTGAAAACGGCAACAGCACTGACATAGCCTCATCAGAAAGTTGTGGATAGGCCTATTCAGCTGCAGCACGAAGCCAGAAGCCTGACAAACATCTGCCTGGTGCTGTCAGCTCGTGGAGCTTTGGTGATAGTTACGATGTATCCTCTCCAGTGTTTCCTCTCTCTTTTCGCCTCTCTTAGCGCCTCCAAGCCTCTTAGTGTACATCATGACTATTTTCTTGGCAGTAGACAAGGGGTGGTTTGCCATTGCCTTCCCCCCGTTTTGCCATCCGTGCCCGTTCGTTCACCCATCCTTATGGACAGGTTACTAACAGGTCGCACCACGAGAAGGTGGGCACGGTGGACTTTGATTCGCCAGCCCAGGTCGGTTCCAAGTCTACGCTCCAAGAGGAGGAGTCGGTCGGGTCTCCTCTCTGCTTTACTCAAATGAATGAGTGGCTGACAAACCTTTACGAACACTCCTCTTTAAATGTGGTTCTGAGCGATGGATGAAACAGTGATAAGACACAGCATTGTGTGCTACAGTTTTTATGCGTGCCACCAATCCAGATCGTTTACCTGTCATTGCTGCTGTTATACCAACACAGTCCTTCCAAGTTAGGCCATTTTCTTGTATATATTCATCGGTAAGTCTGAAAATCTCGTCTCCTGTGGTTCGATTTGGTAACTCCTTACTGAACAAAAAACTCTTCTTCATTCATTCATTCATTCATTCAGAGCATTTATATAGCGCCCCTTCAAGAAACTACTCAGAGGCGCTCCCAGCCCAACCACGAACAAAGAAAAAAGACTTGAGGGACTTGTAGGGACTTCTTGCACGGTCTTATCCGACATTCTAATAAACCGCACATAAACCAAAAGTATCGCACAGTTGGCAACATCAGTTGACCCATCCAGTTGCAATGAAAACTTTTTGCTAGTTTTTAACATATCCACCAACTGTTCATTAACATCCTCTGACACATCAGCGATGCGTCTACTGACTCTACTTATGCTGCTGTTGGAAAGTGGAATGGTTCGCAACTTGTTAGCTGAGGCCTCATTTAAAACCGCCTTCGCCATATCAACAGCGGCCGGAAGAATTAGTTCTTCTGCTATTATAGTGTGCGGCTTTTTACATTGCGCGATCCGTAAAGCAACTTCAAAAGATGCCTTCAAAGCTGCTACATTAAGTGTTGTTATCTTCTTAAAACCACGTACTTGCTTCCTCAACTCGTCACTCTTACGTTGGAAAAAATTGACTGGTTTATGCGAAGTTTCAGGGTGCTTTCTCTGCTGATGACGCAACAGTTTGAAATGCGATTTCCGGGAAAAATTGGCGACCCACTTGGAAGTACTTCGCGACCCACTTGCGGGTCGCGACCCACAGGTTGAGAACCGCTGGCATAGAGCATAATAATTATCATCACAATACTAAAGTCATAAAGATATGCTCTTCTTCTTTAGGTAAGCTGCCTCTCGGCAGGTCCAGATGCCCAACGACGCCACTCTTCTAGATGTTGTGCTCTTTTTTGAGTTTTCCATATCCATCCTCCATCATCCAGTCCAATAACTTTGCCTATGTTTCCTCTGGGTCACTCTCGTTCCTCTCGTTTCACACGGATTTCTCAGCGTGGCATTGTCCCCCCCCCATGCCTGCCGAACGCGACTCTTCCCAGCATTGGTTGGGTTGACCCGTTAACGTTGTTTACTTCTATCTGTAATCTTGTCATTGGCATTGTCTTGGGAAAAAATAGAGGTGTGGTTTCCCGTTGCCTTCCTCTCGGTGTTTTTATTGAGACACCATCTCTAGCGTCGTGTCCTCCACTGTTCGTCCTTTTCTTCCTTCTCCAGGTGTGTTGGGTTCGCTTATACCGGCGAAAGCTCGGTCGTCCACCACGCACTTTGCTTCCACGGGGGGACCGCGAGAAGGTGGCGTGGTGGGCAGTTGAAGGTCAGAGGCTTTTTGAGACGCATGCCACCCCCATTTCCACCCCCCTTACACCTGCACTTACACACCTTTAAATTCTGTATTTCATGCATCATAAATTTGCCATTTTATTCGTATGCATTTATATGCATTTGTTCCGGGCGGTTCTTTAATTCCACATCATCCAACCACTGGTTGTTTGTCATCTGGAAGCGCCAATCTCAAGCCAAGATAAAAAAAATTAGGTCGACTCTATTCGTCCTTGGCAATCGTCATTTACTACGACTAAGCCCACTCCAATAATGCTCTGGTACATAGGCGGAGACCTGGTCCGAACTTTGGGGGGGGGGGGGGGACGGACGAGCGGCCGAAGGACGATCGCTGAGGCGCGTCCCTTTCTGCCCCACTAAGTCTCCACCCATCTACTTCATAGAATTTTTGGAGCTATAGAAATAGCGTTAGACACATATACACAATAAACACTTAAAATATTGTAGAAAACTTTTAACATTGTTCTCATGTTTCCATAACACTTTATTAAACTTTTGGAATAGATGTGCCTCTTGTAGGTAGTGATGCGGACTTCAATGGTCATAAGATGTTGAAAAATATTTGAAACGAAATAAATCTTCTAAGCACACCTTTAAATCAAGTACAGTCAATGTAAAAAAAGGCGTGCAATTGAAATGACTCATGAGCTTATTAAGTGCTGTAATATGCCAAGCAAATTTCTGTCCAGGGTAACGGCCTCTGTTGTCATAGACCCTGGTCAAATCGGATTAATCCATTCAATGACACATCTAAAACGTGTGAATATTTGGGCGAGACCGAATTATCATTAGGCTATTTTCTTATGACGAAGAGTTTCTATACAGAAACATTACCGTGAAGAAACAGTTATATTATTCCTCTCTTATTTTGGCGTCTGTGCGGATAAACAACCATGTGCATAGCTTATTACTCGCAGCGCATAATTATAGGGAACTGGCGACTTAGGATTCCGTCGACCCGTTTAGATACGTTCAAGTTGTCTTGAAGAGTACACCTCAGATGCTCATAGATGTGTTTCTTTCAACGTCCTTTATCGGTTCATTGTCGCTTGGAATTGAGGACCACGTCATGAGTCCACCAGAATGTAATAATGTCGTCACAATACGTAAAATTAATCCTCTCTATCTTGACATTGTCATTGTTGATCATTGTAACATTTCGAACGAATGACGCCAACAATGGCCTCCGCGGCCGTAACATGCTAACAAAATAATTATTAGTCTTAATAAGATGCAGCGTCTTTTTGAAATATCATTTGTACCAGCTGTAAAATGTTACTGGACGATACAAAAATAGGGTATTTGAACACCTGCAAAACGTATTCAGATCTCGCTAGAAATAAAACCGAAGCTATATTATTATCAAATATGTCTGTTGAATTATTTCAAACTAACTGAGGTATATTATATGCCACCCGGATAGGTTAGAAACCAGCAAGAAAGAATAATTATTCCAAACTGCTCCTTCCTCCCATCTCGTGCATCCAACCCGGGAACTAAATGAAATGTTTAAAACGCTTCCTGTCCTCCGTCAGTCTTATCATTTACTCCAATGTCAATCCAGTCCATTATCTGATACCTTTATGTTACCGAACCATTTTATTCGCGGTCTTTTCTTTTCTCTCAGCAATGTTCCCTGTATTGTCTTTTCCTCTATCATGGTCCGTAGCTCAGTTGAGAGAGCGCTGGTCGATAAACTGAGATTCATCCACGCGACCCGGGTTCAAGCCTCGCACAAGGCAAAAATTTATTTGAATTTCTCTGTTAGCTGCTTTCTGTTGTGTTGTCTGACTCGGGTTCTGCTAAAGTTAAGACAGCTCCTCCCAATTCTGGCTTGGCCGAACCAGGAGTGATCCAGCACTTAGGCCAATTATAGTGTTAAGCCGAACCCACTGTTGTAAAGCCGACATGCGTGCCGTGCTATAATAGTGGACCGTATTTCGCATAACCTGCCCCTGTAATCATTCTGCGGTTTGTCAGATTGAATGCTAAAGATTTGATTACAGCATAAAAGTTTCAATTATACGCATTATTCAATGACGGGGATAGAATGGATTATCCCCAGGATAGATAGACTGGTTAATTCCATCCGTGGGTAGATTAATTTATTCCCCCTCCTGATAGCTTTCACATGGGATAGAGTATCACGTGACAGCCGCTCTGCAAAGAAAACGGCGGAGCGACGAGTAATCATCTAAAATTTAGACACCTCTTTCAAAAAGTACACTTGTATATAAAAGTGCAAATTAAAACAGTAGAATAATAATACGATCCTCTGCCGTTGATGTTAAACTGCTGCCACTTATATAATTTAGACATAATTTTAAACGATTAACTAATTTGCTATAAATAAAGATACTTCCTAACTATGCTGAGTAATGTTGGACAAATGGAACAAGGTGCTAGCGTGTTGATTAGCAAATCGTATCGTTATATTGTTTGAAATAAATGATTATTTCAGACCAAATCCGTAATTGATCCTAATTTGGCAATTACGCCAGTCCCAAGGCAGGAGAAAAGACGAGGCCGACGCTGATGATCTTTGATAGCACACCATGTGACTAAACTGATAATTACTTACTTAGACTTAGTTCCTCCAGTTCCGATCGGAACATTGGTCGACAAGTCCTCGCCACTCCGCACGGTCGCCAGCCACCACCTCCGCCTTGTCCCAGCCCAGTCCCATCCGCTCCAGGTCCTTCGTGAAAGCATGTCTCCAGGTGTTTCTTGGTCTACCTCTTTTTCGTTTTCCACCCTCCGGCACCCATTTCAATGCCGTCCTCGCAATCCTCTCCTTTGGTAGTCTAAGGATGTGCCCAGCCAACCTTCCCCTTCTCCCCATGATGATGTACTCAAGATCCTTCGTCCCTGCCATTTTTAGCACCTCTTCGTTTCTGATGTGGTCCTTCCATGAGATGCCAAGGATAGATCGTAGGCATCTCCGGTGGAAGACATTTAGTTGTTTTGTTGTCTTTGCTGTTGTCTTCCAGGCCTCACTTGCATAAAGCACCACAGGCAACACCAAAGACGAGTACAGTCGAAGCTTCGTGTCTCTGTTCAACGTTCCTGATCTCCACACGGTTCTCATTCTTTGGAAGACCGCCGCTGCCTTGCCAATTCTTGTCTTGACATCCATCTCTATGCTCCCATCCTTTTCCATATAACTTCCCAGATATGCAATATTGTCGACATATTCTATGGTTTCCTGTCCAATCTTGATGCTCGGATGATCTATGTCTCCGTATGGAGTCCCGGAAAAATACATCAGCATTTTCAAAGCTCTTTATCAGGACGCAAGTTGCTGCATCAGAACAGAGAATGGCAACACAATAATGTTCCAGATTGAAACAGGAGTACGACAGGGGTGCGTGTTGTCCCCATTCTTATTTGCTCTTGTCATTGACTTCATCATGAAAGGAGCGATGGACAATTCTACGTTTGGCATAGCTTGGAACCAAGGAAGGCTAAAGGATTTGGATTTTGCTGACGACATAGCACTGCTAAGCGAAACACACATGGACATGCAGAGGATGACCACGAGACTGCAGGAGTTAGGGAAAGGAGTGGGATTACACATCAACAGTGCGAAAACGAAAGCCATGAAACTGATAATACTTCATAATAAAATAATGCATGATTAGTTAATCAAAATAATTATTCTTAAAAACCCATTAAACGTACTAAGCTGACGTTATAAATACGAATCTTTACACTTTTTTTTAACTTTTAAACATAAACGTTAATTCTATAAATTGCCAGACTAATACATACAATGTCATGTAACTGCTCTAGTTATATAAAACACTTTACTAATTGAATAATTGCCTAATAAATCCACAATTGTCATTCAAAAAGCTGTGGGATAGAAGGAAGAAGACGCAGGCGCCGTCGCATGTCAGCATCGTCAAGCAATTAAAACTGTTTTGGTCAAACTAAAGAATACACAATGATCAGCTCATTGCATAAGTCACATTCATTCATTCATTCATTCATTCATTTCGTGAATTTATATAGCGCTTCTTCAAGAAACTACTCAGAGGCGCTCCCAGTCCAGCCACAGCTAAAATAATAGGTTTTGAGCGACTTATAAAAAGCAGGTGAATTTAGTCTAGGCATAAGTCGCAAGTTTAGTGGGAGGCCATTCCAGATAGCGGGACCCACAGAAGAAAAGGCTCGGCGCTGTCTTGTAGAAGTGCGAGCTCGAGGAACCAAAAGCTCCCCCGTTGTCGTAGAGCGAAGAGCTCGACGGGCTGCAAGGTCAGAGACAGGTCGACAAAGAATAAACAGGTATGATGGAGCACAATCAGTAAGGCAACGCCAGACAAGTGCAGCAACTCGGTAGGAGATGCGCTGTGAAACAGGGAGCCAGTGAAGAACATCACGCATATAAGCAGAGACGGGGGCATATTTAGGAATGCGGCCAATGAGGCGAGCAGCCGAACGAAGAACTCGTTCAAGGCGCCCAATTAGTCCAAGTGGCAGACCCATGAGTACCGAACTGCAGTGATCAATTCTACTGGTGACAAAGGCATGGACAAGTGTCAGAGTAGCACTATGAGAGAGAGATCTTGAGACAACTCGGAGTTGCCGAAGCTGGTAGTAGCAACTGCGAGTGACCAAATTGATATGCTTAGAGAAATTGAGCTCTTGATCCAGAGTAATTCCAAGGTCGCGGACTGTGAGAGAGAAAGATATACCAGGAAAAGTTGCTGCTATTAAGTGCAGGTCAATGGATGCCAATTGCCTGCGAGTACCAAACCAGATAAACTGAGTTTTAGAGGGATTTAGTAACAAACGATTAGATGCCATCCATGATGTAAGAGCATCAATGGCATTGGACATTAACGATACAGTGGACACTGCATCAGTGGCAAGGCAGTGAGCATAGGCCTGAACGTCATCAGCATAGAGTTGGTGCAAAAGGCCACATGCAGACAACAAGGAACCAATACCAGCTGTGTAGAGAATGTACAGTAAAGGGCCCAACACAGAACCCTGTGGCACACCAAAAGGGGCTGGGACCCAAGATGACCTCGAGGCACCCAATACCACACAATTAGTGCGCCCAGACAGAAAAGAACGAAGCCACTCCAAAGGAGCATCAGCTAGGCCAAATGAAATAGAAAGACGCTGGAGCAGGATAGAATGATCAACTGCATCAAATGCAGCACTGACATCAAAGCTAAAAGAGTGACCTGGCCACGGTCGATGGCACCATAGAAGTCAGATAATAGGCGAACTAAAAGAGTTTCAGTAGAGTGATTTCTACGGAAACCTGATTGCTGAGAGGGGAGTAACCCATTCATGTCTAAATATGCAATTAATTGGTTTGACATCCCTGCATTTGACAGTCTTAGGGAGTAAGCATGTGAAAATATGACGTGGTAATTTATGTCCATTCGCGGCGGCTTGACTTTGAGTCGAACCCGCAAACTCCAGTGCACCCAACATACACTATGCCAACGCGCCCCATACAAATATTCAGTAAGAAGCATTTCGTTCGGGGAACCTATAGATTGTTCAACCTCACATGATATTGATAGTCATCTCTAATGTTTGAACTACAGCTGTAAAGAAGACTTTGATTTTGACCTATGCCTAAGTACGAACGGCAAACAGGACAGCTGTAAACCTGAGCATCAATGGCGTTGACTAATATAATTTTGGGCGAAGGACGTTTTAGTTATCTAATCTCATTTGAATATTATTTCGTGCAACGTATTAGCCTATATACGACCTGTTGACTCCTCTTTAAAGGTTTCCAACGGTTGATAATCACCTTTATAATCGCAGTGTCTTTAAACGGAAAGTACTGCATAAATAAAAACTATGTCACTGTTTGCAATCTGACAGTGCCAGGCTCCACGGTGGATAAAGGAGGAGGGCGACGTGTAAGGTGTGAGATGAAACACTGCGTTTAATAGATTCATGATTGCACGATAATTTGTTTGCGTTGAATCGCTTGACGTGTTTGATAAACCGTTGACGTCGATAATTGATAGCTTTCAAAGCGACAGCGAGTTCATATAATTATAATAATTGATTACGCACGGAGCGCCATGAACATTCACGCACTCAAGCGATCATTTATAATATATAGAACAATATTTACCATTTTAAAGGTGTCAACTGTCATTGAAAATTTTTATGCTATTCTAGCAATTTTTTGCAGACGTCAGTTTTTGACGTACTGGAGCCTGAACCCAGTTCCGTTCATATAGTCATGCGCTACTTTAGGTAATCGCTTTTTATAGATCTGCGTTCTAAAATCAGCTTTATGGTTACCTCTGTATTCTTATGACGACGAAAGATGTTTCTTCCAACATAATGTTCTCTGTGGCAACTAGAACAAATGAATCTATACTGGAAGAGATACAGCCGGAACGGCGCCTGCTGGAGGTGGTGAAAGCAAGGAAGCTGAACTACTTCGGACATATGATCCGAGCAGACAAGCTGCCGGCATTCATATGTCAGGGCTATGTGGATGGAAAAAGGGCCCGAGGAAGGCCGAGAAGAAGATGGATGGATGACGTGGAGGAGTGGACGGGGATGGCGATGGTGGACTGCGTGAGGACCGCGAAGAACAGAGAGCAATGGAGGAGGATGACGTCGTCGACTCTGATCCCCGATCCGCAGCAATGAGGATGGGCACGACGACGACGACGTGGCAACTACACTTTCAGTTGATTACTCTAAACAACCACTCTGATCAGAAGATGCGCTTGTGAACAAGACATTGCCATGCGCTTGAATATACATGTACATGTAGGCCATCGAGAACGTCATCTGTTGTTGAAAAAATAAATTATTTTTTAAATGTCACACTCCGATAACTTAAAACAACCGTCCCATTAAAACACCTTTTATAACATTCCAATTTTATAATTATATAATTGACTTGCGCAAAAATTATCAAGATCAGTCTTTGCAGACCAAGATAATCAAAATTGCAATTCAACGTCAAAAATTTTAATAAACATTAATTGGATAAAATCTAAGAGTGAGGATAGAGGGGGAACTATCGGAACCGAGAAAAATAGGAAGGGGTGTGAGACAGGAGTGTCCACTCTCACCCATACTATTCAATCTTTACATCGAAGAGTTGATACGGGAAGCACTACAGGACACGGAAGAAGGAATAAAGGTTGGAGGAAAGATGATAAAGGCGCTAAGATTTGCGGACGACCAGGCAATGCTGGCAAGCACAGAAGAGAATCTACAACACATAATGGATGAACTAAATAGAACCAGCAAGGAATATGGGATGAAGGTACACATCAAAAAGACGAAGATAATGAGAATAAGTAGAGAAGCAAAAGGGGAAAAGAATATGAAAATAACAATCAATGGAGAAGAAGTGGAGCAAGTCACTAAATTTTGCTATCTAGGAATCCTGATATCAGAAGATGCGAAGTGCCACAAAGAAATCAAGAAAAGGATAGCAATGGGGAAAGAAGCGTTCACGATAAAGAAAGAGCTACTGAACGGAGGAATGAGTCGAGACATCAAGAAAAGGATGGTCAAGGCAGTGATCTGGAGCGTCACACTGTACGGAGCAGAGACCTGGACGATGAGAAAGGAGGATGTCAAACGAATAGAAGCGTTCAAGATGTGGATATGGAGAAGGATGGAAAGGATCAGCTGGACAGAACATAAATCAAATGAAGAAGTACTGAAGAAGGTGGAAGAGGAAAGATTCTTGATGAATACAATTAGAACAAGGCGGAGGAACTGGATAGGACATGTACTGAGAGGCAACTCCTAGCAAAGAGACTTAGTGGAGGGCAAAATGGAGGGGAAGAAGGGTAGCGGAAGACCTAGGGAAAAGTTCTTGGATTGGATGATGGAGGATGGATATGGAAAACTCAAAGAAAAAGCACAACATCGAGAAGTACTGATCCTTCAATCATGGATAGTGGGTTAAAGTGTTCTCACGAAAGATCGTATTACATAGACGAAATGAGAAATTAATAATGATCCTTAGTAACGTTCTAAAGGTGTTTAAGGTAAACTTTAGAAAATTAATTTTGAGTGAATTAATGTCAGTGTTTACCGTGGCTTATTTTGTTGTTGTTTCAGTTTCACGAAACTCTGTGTGGTAGCAATGATCACTGGCGTCACATTCCTCATTTATCCAGACTTTGGAAAGGCGCCATCAGAGTGCAAACATTTTTTAATGAGTCATCGCTTAAAGTAGACATCAACTATACCACGAAAATGTTTGTTGTCGGTTGCATCCAAAGTGTAGTTTACAAGCTCATAAACCTAACAAGTAAAGAAAAAATTGCGAAAACACCGTCGATTATAAGCCAGTATAAGGCGATTATAGCCTACGTTGTGTATGAATCCATTATTAGCTCCGCCACTGGTCGCACGCTGCCAGTGCCAGTCCCAAACCTGGATAAAAGATGAGGGCGTCGTTAATTGTCTTTGTTACCACACAGTGACATTACACTGGAACTACTACTGAAAATCCATTATTTTAAATGTGCATATGTCATGGGCTGGGCAGCACTGATTTTTGTATGATTTTATAAATATTGTTTTTTTCTCATTAATCATTTGTATTTTTTATATGTTTTATGACACTTTGCGATATCAAAGATCATCGGCGTCACTCTTTTCCTTTCTACATTTTTGTGACAGGTACTGCAAAAGTACGAGCAATGGAGGATTTATAACGTATTAAATAACATTATGACATTGCATTGGGTGTGTTATATTGACGTCGTTTGCAAAAGATTGCGATTGATGATTACTTTTAAATTCGAAGTTGCGGTATTTACTTCACTATCTAGCAAGAGTTAAGGGTGTGTAAATTCAACGTATGACGTTCGGGTCCGGATGAACAATAAAACCGACTGAATTGGTGCCAGCACTATCTTATAAAGTCAGTTATAATAATAATTTTCATTTATTCAAAAATCCGGTCGACAGACAGAAGTTTGAATAAATGTGGGGCGCGGTGGTCTAGTGGTGGCGTCGTTGCTTTGGAACCGGAAGGTCCGAGGTTCGAATCCACCCTCAAGCCGCGTAAGGACCTTGGGCAAGTCCTTCACTTACAATTGCTCGGCGCTTCGGCGTGAAACTCCGATGCAGTGTCCGCTCTACATCGGGAGCGCCTCTGAGTAGAGATAGCTTGAAGGGGCGCTATAACAAGTGCACATACATAGTATACAGTTGTGCAGTTGTCTTAATTAACATCCATCTTGACTTCTTCGTTTCCATTGTTTTCAACAGCTTCGGTCATTTGATGAGAAAACAGAGGGGAGGTATAGAAAAGGAAATAATACAGGGTACGGTGTCGGGAGCAAGGGCAAGGGGAAAACTGAGGACGGGATGGATCGCTAATGTCATCACTTGGGTGGAACTACCATTTTAGCAGATACTAAAGGAGTCGGAGGACAGGAGAAGGTGGCGAAGGCATGTCCATGAAGCGACCAACCCTCGAATCGAGGAAGGTTAAAGACAAGACAATTATACAAGACGAGACTTTCCGCTGTTTCTGAGGTATGCAAAGACACCAATAAAATAAAAATGGAAACTCTAAAATAATATCTTCAACATTTCACACTAGATTATCCGTAACTATCAAACGACAATACTGTGTCGACAAATTTTGTTGAAACAATGTCGTGTTTTAATGTAACTAACATGAAATACATTTCGCCTCTATTCATAAAAAACTTTAGTAGCGTCTATATCTCAAATTCCCTTTAGACACCTCATTTTATTTATAAGCCCACAGATAAGTGATGGACATAATTATACGAAAAGCCGTTCACATTCTGCTTCCTATAATTTAACTGCTGTTATCATACAACGACTTTTTCCGTCAAATTTTGAGATTCATTCAGAATGCAGTAAATGACTTCGCTTCTAGCTTCGGCATACAAAGGCGGGTGACCTGTTCGCACCTTTTCCAATTGATTATCTGACCGGTAAGAATAGTTATTGACAGCATCAAACCGGTCTGCAGAAGGTCGATGGGAAGGGGCATCACGACACGCTGCATTGAATGACATCATCGGGAGAGCACTGTCGAAGGCGGATATTCCAAGTTCAAGAGAACCGTCAACACTGAACAGCTTTATATGCCAGCTAATGCCGACATTGACCAATTTCGTCCAGTCAGGAGATGTGACGCTCATGTCTTGCGTTGCATCTTTCCCACACGGACTCGACCCTGCTTTAAAATTCTTCTTCAACGACCACACGACTTCTCGCTGCCAGTAGTTTAAAGGATGACCGCAATTTCATCGCACGTAATATTATACCAACGTGAAGAAAAATCTTACCCTCATTTTTACATGCCTTATTAACTGAAAGACCATTACTAAAGATGACATTTTCAATACGTTTTTATATTATCTCCTATATCTCTTTCTGTACGCACAATCACTTGGTTTTGCCATTAAACGATTAGATAGAAAATTATATATTAACTAAGCTCGTGATTGAATTGAGCGCTGGTCTAAAACACCTTTAAAATAGTTTTAGTCAATTCTATTTAGTCATGTAGACGACATTCACTTTGTCTAACATCCATCGTTACGCGTTACATTTTAAATCTGAGTTGAAGAAAAAGATCATTGCAAATTAGCTTTAATTTTCTATTTCTACCTAACTTTACCTAATTATATTTGTATATTGATAGCAGATGAATACGAACTCGAATCAAGAACCCGTCATCTGAGGTCACAGCTACGCAGACAGAATCTTCTGGAACTTTTAAAAGGTGGGATTACTTGCAATTCCGCTTCTTAATCATAGCTGCAATTGCAACTCCACATAAAACACCAAAAGAAAGCTCATCGCCATCGTTTTAGTATGTAAAGTTCGATAAATGACGAATGTCATCATAGACACCTTTAAAACATACTCATGTGCGCAATAAGATAATAAATAATGCGTCGTTTATAATTATCATCGACTTCAAATATTTATAGCCAACTTCACAAAATATGCCACGACTTTGCTCATCACATGTAGATTTCATGAAACTGATGACGAGTAATCCTAGATTATTTTCTGACTTTATTAGTCAAGGAAAATGGATGAACCCTTCGCCACTGTTATCACTCTGACAGTGCCAGTCCAAAGCCTGGATAAAGTAAGAGGGCGTCTCTAATGGTCTTTGTTACCACATAGCGTTGTTAATTAAAAGGCATTGGTGTATCTTGAAATTAGTAGCAGATGGTCAACTGTGCCAAAGGCAGACATCCATGTCTACACACCTAAATGCATGCTTGCCCACACGTAGGCCTACACGTAGATCATCTTCATATATGCAAGAATGTTCAAGTTGTGTGGAGAGGAATCGCATAATTTCGAGTTGCATTTATATATATTTATATTTTTTGAAACTCAATAATACCATTTTGTGCAGACATGAATGCTGAATCCATTGATAGGTCAGTGAGCTCAGCTCATGGAATTGTGATGTGAAGTAACTTAGCTTTACAGAGCCCATTATCAGTCGAAGGATTCTCACAGCTAAATCCAGGTCTACATCAACGAGTG
This sequence comes from Lumbricus rubellus, assembly GCA_945859605.1. NCBI lineage: Eukaryota > Metazoa > Annelida > Clitellata > Crassiclitellata > Lumbricidae > Lumbricus > Lumbricus rubellus. Next base: position 7,877,952 of record OX243821.1, read on the forward strand.
ATCTACTGACCGCCAGAAAGAGTTTGACCAACCTATAATTATAGGTTGGTCTCACTCTTTCAGAAAAACATGACCTGATACAGAAAAATGAGTGTCATATTTGAATTCAGCATTGCCAAATTGCTATAAATCAGTTGAAAAATCTTAGACACCAGACCAAAATTTTTTTTGTAGACCAGTGTAATTATACAAGGGACTACAGACTGTAACGGTAACGGAAAGAGCTCTAAACAAGTTAATGACTCGATAATCTTGCCTTATATAGCAAAAGTGGAAGTCATTTTAAAGGTGACATCGGATCAATGAGCATTCTTCGTCATACAACTGGCGCACTAAAATCAATTAAATTGCAATGTGTAATCCTTTTTGTATCGCATAGAATGTAATTAAGTTTGACTCCCGTTGACTATGCTATTCTTGATAAACAATTCTACGTCAGTATGTTTTACTGTTTTAGCCAACCCCGGGTATGTCTTCTATGATTTACTCCCTCCAGTTAACTAATCTCAACACGTTCAGTATCATTTCTGCCATGGAGTCCCCGACAGTTTAATGTAAAATCTTATTACATGTACTTCAAATGTGCAGCTTTCATTCAGTTTTCATGAAGGACATTCTACGTGCATGTTTAGGCCCAGATATTGGTTTCTACAAAATTATTATGTTGTCTAGCTATGGCAGTCATTGCCTTTGAGTTTCGCAATTTGCTTTTTCTACCTAAGAAACAGCTCGAAGGAAAAGTGCCGGGCCTGACGAGATACCCAAGGCCGTAGCTACTAGCTAGGGGTGTGGGTGTTATGATATTTGTAATGAAACGACGTTGCTATTCTTGCTAAATAGAAAATCAAAGCAGGTAGACCTCTATACCGTTGAAGAAGCTCGCAGATCAAGCCTATTATGCAATAATTAGACATTTCGAAATTACTGATTTCGCGTATACACCCTTGTATATAGTTCATACAAAGTTATAAATAAGTATAAATTGCTCGTGGAATTAATCACATCTCATTACTGGTCTAGTACCTTGCTCATAAGTGCTGTAATATACTGAGCAAATTTCTGTCCGCGGTAACGGCCTCTGTTGTCATAGACCCTGGTCAAATCGGATTAGGCCTACGACAATAAAGTGTTCACAGAAACGATCTAGGCCTATGATTCGGCCTACGACTATAAAGTGTTCACAGAAACGATCTAGGCCTATGATTAGGCCTACTGTTAATCTAAATTATTAGAGTCATAAACGGTACATAGTTCTACGATAATAATCATCATCGCCGACTGCGGCCCTTTAACTACAGCTTGTTACAGCACTTGATTAACCCTCAGGCTACCACGCTATTTTTGTAACACTGACTACCAAGGGGGGGGGGGGTGGTTACCACCCCCCCCTGGATTTTGGGCTTGGTTTGAGATAAAACTTGTAATACACCTATGGATTCAGCATTCATTTCTGCACAAAATGATATATTTAGGTTTAAAATATATGAAAGCACCCCGAAGTTATGAATTTTTTACCGTAGGCACCCGTCGATTCCACAAAATGTGTTCTTTCGCATAAGCAAAATATTAGATTCTGTGTGTTTTTATCATAATTTATTTAATTAAAGCACTTTTTACAAGGAAACCGCTTAAATCGGGCAAATTTCTTGGCAAAAAGTCAACGTCACGGTAGGATTGTGCGAAACTACACGATATCCTTGGCATATTCGCTGCAGTTAGGTTACGGTTTCTTGACTAAAAACAGACTATGCAAGGCCGTAGCCAGGATTTTATTTCGGGGGGTGTTTTCAGTGGCGGCGCCAGTATTTCAGTTTTGGGGAGGCTCAAATTAATAACAACTTTCCATTTTTTTCGGCAAAATGTTCTGACGACCTTTTTTTGTCATCCGGTCGAAATCTCGGGAATATTTTCCATTTTCGCCGTCAAATTGTTTTCTGACGACCATTTTTTTACTCATTAGGCCTAACTTCAATTTTTCAGATCGTAATTTAATCTATTATTTCATTTCGGGGAGTGTTTTCATGGCTTTGTTTCATGGTTTTCGCATCACGAAAAAAAATGCAATACATTTTTTTCCATTTTCCATTTCGGGGGGTGTTCAAACATCCAAAACACCCCCCTGTCTACGGCCTTGAGACTATGAAAATAAACAAATAGTAATTCTTTCAGGGTTGAGAGCCACATTTTGAGGCCTGGCGGGCCACTTTTGGTCCGCGGGCCACTTTTCGGGCCACAGGGTCTAGCATTATGCATAATAAATAAATATAACCCTCAGGCTACCAAGCTTTTTTGTAACACTGACTACCAAGGGGGGGGGGGGTGGTTAACACCCCCCTTGGATTTTGGGTTTAGTTTGAGATATCATAACTTGTAATACACCAATGGATTCAGCATTCATTTCTGCACAAAATGGTATATTTAGGTTTAAAATATATGAAAGCACCCCGAAGTTATGAATTTTTTACCGTAGGCACCCGTCGATTACAGAAAAATGTATAGGTCCTACTTTCGCATAAGCAAAATATTAGATTCTGCGTGTTTTTAGCATAATTTATTTAAATAAAAGTAGTTTACATATAATAAAGTCCAATACTCAACTATAAAAACTAGTAATAAGTTATTTTTAATTAAAATAACAAGAAAAAAAAACATGTATTAGCTGCTGAAAAACGTTTACGCAGACTTATCGGTTTGCGTTTTTAAAAAAAACCCGACATTTTCACACATTTTAATTTATTTTGTGCACTTCTGGTCATCAAATGTCAAATTAATTGGTATAAAAATAGCCCTAAATGCCCTCTACAGAATGACATAATTTACTTCTCTTAAAAAATAAATTATGAATAATTTTTAATAGGAAAAACATGAAAATTTTATGAAAATAAAACACCTTTATTTATATTTTAATTTATTTTGAGCACTTCCGGTTGTCCAAAGAAAACTCACTGAGCATGGAAATGTAGCCCCACATTCCCTCTACATAATGGTGTAATTTGTGTCTCTTCATGTCAAAGTACGGATAAGATACAGCCGATAATCTAAGGGGGGTTGTATTCACCCCCCCTGGTGCCTCGGGTATATCGGGTATAACTTTTGAATGGTATGGTATATCATCACACATTTTAGCTCAAAATGTGTGCAAATGAATCCACTACAGCTACCTGAAACGTCAAAATTTTATTCCAAACGAAAAAAATTTTATTTGTGAAAAACCTAGGGGGGTGTATACCACCGCCCCCCCCTGATAGCCCGAGGGATAATGCATTTTGTCGTTTTAGCGTTGCCATTATGATGGATTGAGGAAACTTTGTAGATCTGATATTTATGATGGAGCAGAAAACAGAGGATCCATTGGAACACAATAATTTCTACATTTATTGCTTTATTACACTATTTGGAATTGTTTCAGAGGTGTCTAGCGACATCCGTTATTTGTTATATACTTTGCCTCACTGTTGAGAGCTTTGCAGAAGTGGAGGGAGTTGACAGGAGTTCTATGTGATGCAAAAATGTCAATACAACTTAAAGGAAAGGTATATAAAACAATGAATGGTCAAACCTGTGATGATATACGGGGCAGAGGCTTGAACGATGACGAGAAAGGGAGAGGGATTGCTGGAGAGGACGAAGATGAGAATGCTGCGTTGGATGCTGGGAATTTCACTCAGGGACAGAAACAGGAAGGAGGACATCCGAAAGAAACGAGGAGTGGTGTGTATTTTGGACAAGATGCGAGAGAAGAGGGTTTTTTGACATAATTATTAGATCTTTATTAGTTGATTTATTATTTCTTATACGCGCTTTAAAAAGGGTTCAGCTATGCTATTTTTAATCTTTTGTTGCTGCACAAAGTGATGAAGTCTGAACAGTACACACAAAAATATGGATGCATCGTCAATACGATGGTAATAAAAGCAGCCTACAAAGCTGCGGTAGCTTCGGGATTCGATCTCGACGCCATTGTACTACCGGCCTGTTTATCCGCGATTCCCTGAGGTTTTTTGGACAAAATTGTAACTGTTTGAAAAAATACAAGTAACATAAAAATTTACATAACATTAATTTTATTATAATTTTATTACTTCATTATTTGTAGTGCTATCATGTACACCGTGGTTACAAAGAGTATCATATTAAATTGGTGCATCATGAAATGTCAAGACTGTAATAGGCTACCTTTTTATTCATGATGCGGTTTATATAAGTTGTACAAAAATCCTAATAAATTGGAATCATTGTCAACTGTCCACGCACTTCAATCTCTGTCATCGATTTTCCGAGGTTATATAAAGGAGCTCGTCAATCGTGTCGAATCCGCTGTCACCCAATACCGATAGGGTCCTCAAGATTTTCGTCGCGGGCGGTGAACCCAAATAGGTGGATAACTTCACATACCTAGGCAGCAAAATCTCAAGCGATGCAAAGTGTTCAGACGATGTTAAGTCCAGGCTGGCCATGGGTATGGCGGTCATGTTGAAGCTTACGGAGGTCTGGAAAAACAAGTCCATTAGTACTCAAACCAAGCTTCGTTTGATGAAATCCTTGGTCTGGTCAGTCGCGACCATGGAGATTCTTTTTTCATATATTTATTCAAAACGTCCAATAATATTGCTGACTTAAAACTCGCGTGACATTCTGCCTCTCGTAGTTGCTTGCCACAAGTTCATTCATTTTTACAAAATGATTGGCTCTAATATTATATAATAAATTATACATGATGCTTGAAAATAATTAAACTCACACCTTCGTTATGCATAATACGCACTCTACAAAAATTGAATCTTGACCAAACCAACGCTGGTCTAGTACACCTTGCTCATAAGTGCTGTAATACGCCGAGCAAATTTCTGTCCAGGGTAACGGCCTCTGTTGTCATAGACCCTGGTCAAATTGGAATCCTCCTCCACCCAATGCATCAGAAGATAATTATGGTAAAATGCACCACTTGAGTCACAAGGTTCATAATCAAATAAGCACAGTAATCTTCTGAGAACACGAGGATAATCTTGCTGTAAAGCCGACCTGCGTGTCGTGCTATAGTGGGCCGTATTTCGTAGTGATCCCATCCCCTCATGCTTAGTTTCATGCAGCATTATAATCATCATAATACATGTAATACTAATTATGATTAGGCCTACACTGAAAGGCGTTTGCAGCAATATGACCATAAGGGTGCTAATGCAATGTTTAGAGCTGGATCGCTCCAGTATGGTAGCAGGATATTTCGTGGTTTTAATCTATGACTAAGGTCAATGCGCTTCATATGAATGGCTACGTTAGTATGATAGCTTAGTTGATTGATAATCTGGTCCCAGTATGCAATCTATGCAATGTATGCATGTCTATGATGCCATTCTTGCCATAGGCTTCTAAAAACTTTATTTACAGTTAATCCTCAGACTACCAAGCTATTTTGTGACATGGATACCAAGGGTTGGTTACCACCCTTGGATTTTGGGATTGGTTTGAGTTAGCATAACATGCAAAACAACATTTCTGCCCAAAATGGTATTTTTAGGTTTTATATAAACAAATATATATGAATCTACCTCGCAATTATACAATGTTTACATGGGGACCATCCGATTCAACAAAGGTGTACCTATGCATGAACAAAACAATTATTATATTCTTTGTGTTTTGAACATGTGTGTTTATAATTATATATTTTACTTTATCTAGAACACTTTTTTCTTCTTCTTTCTTTTCCGTCAGGCTTGAATTAATCCCTCTCGACGGAGGGGTCAGCCACTCGGATCCTCCTCTTCCACTTTCCTCTGTCTTTGGTGTCTTCATCTTTCAGCTTGAGTTGTTTCATGTCCTCCCGTATAAACAAAACAGAAAATCTAGAGCACTTCCGGTTGTCAAAAGACAACTGAATGTATGAAAATTTAACCCTACATTCCCTTAATAAAATGGTATAATTTGTGTTTCTTCATATCAAATGACGGAAAAGATATAAGCTTAGTCGATAATATAAGAGGTTTGGTATCCACCCCCTCCATTGTACCTCGGGCATATCGTGTACATCGTTTAAACGGTATGCTGCCGTCATAAGGAAGAACCACGTATCTCAAAAAACCTAGTTTTGAGATAAACGCAAAAGACTAAATTCTTTTCTGCCAAGTGGAAAAAATATTTATATTCTTTTCCGCGTTATACTAATAAATGTAGAAAAAATCAACCATTTTTATGGAAAAATTAAATTTAAATATTTTTGCTCGTAAATATGAAAAATGTGAGTTAATGTGTTCTTGATTAGCATTACAGACCGGCGATGGTGACCCATAAATGGCAAAAACAACGTATCTGCGTAAAATCGCAACAATTCAGAAATTTACTCCCACCTAAATCTGGTATTATTTGAATAGAGTCTACACCAGTTTTTCAACTGTAAGACCAGTTTGTACAGTTGTGAAACCAGTTTGTACAGCTATCAGGCACTATTTTAAAATACAAAAACCAGTCTGTACAACGGTGTTAACCAGTTTGTACAGTCACCGAACATAATATTAAAAGATAAGAAACCAGATTTTGTAGCTGTGAAACCAGTTTGTTCAGTTAAGCAAGCATTTAAATGATATGAAACCAGTTTGTGCATCCGTGGGACCAGTTTGTACAACGGTGAAACCAGTTTCATCGCTATTAGAGACAGTTTTAAAAGACCAAACCAATTTGTACAGCTGCAAAAATCGAATTGCACAGCTTTCAGGCATCATCATTTTTTGAAATATATGAAACCAGTTTGTACAGTATGAAACAGGTTTGTGCAGCGATCAGGCATTATTCCAAATGGAATAAACCAGTTGTATTTCTGTAAAACCAGTTTGAACATCTCTCATACAACATTTTCGAAGATATGAAATTAGTTTGCACAACTATAAAACCAGTTTTACAGCAGCGAAACCAGTTTGTGCAACTGTCAAGCATTATTTCTAGAGATGCGAAACCAGTTTGTGAAACCAGTTTGTACAGATATAAGACATTATTATAAAAGAAAGGAATCCAGTTTGCACTTTGTATGAAACAAGTTTGAACGGGTGTAAAACCAGTTTGCACAGGTATCAGGCATTATTCTAAGGATAAGAAACCATTATACTAAAGATAATAAACCAGTTTGTGCAGCGGTAAAATCAGTTTGCACAGCAATCAGAAATCATTCTCAAGGATGCGAAACCAGTTTGTACTGCTATGAAACCAGTTTGCACAGCTCTCATGCAACCTATAAAAAATTACGATACCAGTTTAGACAACTATAAACCAGTTTGTACACTGCGAAATCAGTTTGTACAGCCATCATGCACTATGTTAAAAGATACAAAAACTTTCGTATAGCTGGAAACCAGTTTGTACAGCTGACAGATACATTAAAAGATACTAAACCAGCTTGCAAACATGTGAAACCAGTTTGCATAACTGTAAAACCAAGTTTACAGCTTTCAGGCATCACTCTAAAGATCTGAAACCAGTTTGAACAGCTGTGAAGCCAGTCTATCTAGTTATCAAGCATTACTACAAACGATATGAAACCAGTTTGTACAGTTGTAAAACCAATTTATACGGTACTCAGGTAACAATTTAAGATATACGAAACAAGTTTACAAAGTATGAAACCAGTTTGCATAGCAGAGAAACCAGTTTGTACAGCTATCAGGCGTTATTATTTCAAACAGACGATAATTGCTGAGGTGTCTTTTCAACACCTGTTCTAACGTGATCAATACAATATGAATATAAGATTATTCAAAAACAACGCAAATTGCAGATACGTGGTTTTTGCTTAGTACGTATCTGGGAATACATACTGTCATACTAAGGAAAAACAACGTAACTCAAGATACGTGGTTCTTGCTTATGATGCCATGCGGTTTCTGGAGATACGTGTTTTTTACACACGCTGGTTCCCTGTGATGGAATTGAGATAGGAGTTTCTCAATTTTTTCCAAGGTGTAGGACCATTAATAGATGCAGAATCTGCATCTAACTCAAAACGGCCAAATTTTGAGTTACGTGGTTCTTCCTTATGACGGCAGTATGGGTATCATCACAGATTTTACCTCAAAATGTTGGCAAAAGAACCCTCCACAGCTACCTACAATTTCGATTTTTTCGTCCAAACGAAACAAGCATTATTGTGGAAAACCTAGGGGTGGATGCCACCCCCCTTGGTAGCCCGATGGTAAAGTCCCTTTTCTAATCATGTGAATCAATAAGATCTTTCCACAGAGACATAGTTTTACAATATGAGAGTAATATTCCATACAGAAGCTTCGAATGCAGTAAAGAAGTTGCATGAATGTTATACAGAATATTGTTAAAGATGAAGTTCGTTTGCTTCCTGCTATTCATCAACGTTCTGCCGGTCGCATTTGGCCAATGGCAACTGGAGGAACAATTGGAAAGTTAGAAAACATTTTCTCGCATTAAAAGGTGTTTGATATTACTGCGTTTTGTAGGCAAAAATGATGACCTTATAATGAATATTAAAAATTTCACATGAGTAAAAAATGTAATAGTACTGGGGTAGACTGTTACAGTGTCCACTGTATGGAACTTCATATTATTGACCTTTTCAATATAAGAATAATCTTAGACACAGAGGCATTCGAAGTAGACATCTTATTATACAGTGTATTTGCAAGGAATGCAGCACTCCTTACCTTGAACCCTAATCCTTACAAATGCTGATCTTCACTTCGGGCATCGCAGTTTTTTTCACTCGATTACGGAATGCACTCAGTCAGTTGAAATCCGCAATCGGTGGAATAGTTATACATCGTACGAACGAATCATGTACCGGCTGTAATAATTAGCAATTTTTGAAGTGAGTACACGCTGCGCCGGGAAAAATCGACTTTTTCGGTCCTAAAATTTCTGACGACCTTTTTTAGTCATCAGTTGTTTTTTCCGATGATTCTTCGCCCTAAATATCATCATCACGGCGCAAAGATGAAAGATGACGTGGTGAAAAACAGAGACAGAACTGTTTTTATAAGCATATCGGCGGCACATACGTGATGGCAGAGATAATTCATTCATACACGACGCTAACGTGTTGCAGTTAAAATCTGAGCAATAATTAAACTGAGTGAAATAATATTAGACACCTTCGAAATACTCACCACTGAGCAATAAATACTGGAGATATGCAACTTCAAATTGTATTCGAGAAGGTTGACTATTTCTCAAATTAGCGACAAAGGATTTTATTGACTAGAAAACATCCAATTTTGAAGTTTGTTTGTTTGTTTGTTTGTTTGTTTGTTTGTATGTACACTTGCAATAGCGCCCCTTCAAGTTCTCGCTACTCAGAGGCGCTCCAGAATGCAGAGCGGACCCTGCATCGGAGTTTCACACCGAAGTGCTGAGCAATTGTGAGTGAATGACTTGCCAAAGGTTCTTACGCGGTCAGGTGAATTCGAACCTCGAACCTTCCGGCTCCAAGGCAAAGACGCCACCACTACACCACGGCGCCCACTATAATTAGTCGACGCAGTAAAATTAGTCGACCCGTAAAACAGGTTCACACGACACCTGAAATATGAAAATTTGCGAATTGTTGCATGATACTTCGTCTCACTCCACTTAAGAACCTGACAGCAACGCAGTGTTATTTCAACTCATAGTATGAGCAGATGATCACAAGCTGTTATAGGATTGGTGTTTAGACACAATCATGTATTTGACAGCCCTGAGAAGCGAAACTAACTCAAAGCTGATCATTTTGACTAACATCACATGCATGGCGAATGAAAGGTTGAGTCGATCTTTTGCAATGGTGGTGGGTTGCAGTCCGGCATCATTGTTGATTATATGTTGCTGGTGCTAAAAAGTGTTATCGTAAAATGACAAGCATGCTATTTAAACAGTAAGAACCAATGTATTTCACAGCCAGACTTGCAGACCAAGGAACGAACTTTGATGCTTTAAGAAGTCGTTTAACATTTCGAACGTCAACTTTGCTTATTTTGACACCTTTAAATATCATTTAGTCACCTCTATTTTTGCCTGTACAGCTCCGCTGTGATCGAATAACACACTGAATGAAAATCTGGACTAATGATGATGTGGATTGTCGGACTCGAATCACTCGATGAACTCAGTAGGCCTAAGGCTTTCAGTTTATTAGGCGACGAGAGATCGGTGCGTAGCTGCACTGTCCTGTTCAACGTTCATTAAAGCTATTTCGTATTTCATCTGTGAAATGAAACTAATTAAATCTATGTTGGCAAAAGTAGGATCAAAACTCGATCACCGTCTTTTAACGACGCCATACTGGGTCACAAATGACAGAAAAATATGGCAGCCAGGGCTGATTCAAAACATTTGTTAAAATCTAGAATCTAAACTCGTACTTGTTCGACTTCATCAAAGGTAACACTAGAGAGAAATTTTAATATCTTTAACTTGAAGCATGAAGTATGAATATGTTTTTCTAAATTGGCTGAGATATATGCAAGCAAAGTCACTTTCGTTGGCCTATTCTGTACTTGACCATTAATAAAGCGTTACTTTCAGCAACGCGAAATACTTTTGTTATGAATATCGTTTAGCTGAAATTACAACAATTATACACTCATAGTATGAGCATTGACTGCTGAGCAAACAACATTCATGACATAACAATCACCAATTAGATATTGACATTGATAAAAGTATTTGTTACAGTCTAATTATAATTAAACGAGAATAAAAAGTGGAGTTAGAACCCTTGCACTCTTTTCATAATAATATGAATGTAATCGTACTGCTTTGAGTCAGTTGAAGTTAACGAAGATTGTTACCAGTGGCTCAATAGAGCGCGATGCAGTGAATTGATTGGTGGTCGAAAACACCTTTATAATGCTGTCGAACATAATTACATGTAAAATAATGTTAAATTTTGTAATCAGCATGCTTGTGTAAAAAGTTTTTCTCTCACTTTGTTTCTTGGTAAGGCGTGACGCACATTTTATGTTGCTCCATGAATATAATTATCGTATTTATTATCAAGCAAATACATACATACATACATGTTTAGGCCTACATACCGCATTCCAGCGTCGGCATTGAAATGCATATTATATATAGGCCTACTCCACCATCCCCAACATAGGCTATGTTCGGAGATGCCACGTTCTTTAATAGTGCGGCCATGCCTACAAGTCTCGCGGTCTGCTACTAGACTTGGCCATTGCAAAGTATTTCGGCAACCAGTGGCTTTGAAACTGAACGTATTCGCTTACTGCAGAATGCGCGCAAAAGTCTTCGAAATCCCGTAAAAAATGCACCATATCATTCTATAGAGACATATAAATCACAACTCAAGGCCCATCTCTGACAGCAATCGCATAACTTCTGCCGATTTGTTGAACTGGTGTAGGCTACATCGTGTATACAGCACCCTTTCCTTGTGCCTCAGCTGCGTTAATCATGCGCATAGTGCTTCTCTTTTTTCTAGTTTTATTTCTTGTTTGTTTTATTAGGTTTACGGGCACGGTGTGTCTCGGCATTGACCTACCGCTATACAGGCTTACAGGGTTTTACCCCTTGGCAGCGGCCCAGCGGAGCATCAAGTTGAGTATTTCTGACGTTTAAATAGAGTCGGTCAAACGCATTAAAAAAGTATCTAACGAGGCTATCAAGTTGACCAGAGTTTTGCAAAGTATTACGGCCACCAGTGGCTTTGAAATTGAACGTATACGCTTAATGGAATTTTGTCCCATTTACGCGGTACTTTCTAGCAAGTAATGAGAAACATAGGACCTAAAATAGACAAAACAAAAAAGTTTCCTATCTAAACTGTGTTAAAATTGCGTTCGGCTGCATGCAGCGCCTCTAGTTGCAAAGTTTGAAACCGCGTCCTTGGATACAGAATTGATTGTGGTTGCTAAGAGGAATATTACGTGGAAAAATGATATTTATATGGCGCTAAACCAAAATATAATTGAATATGCATTACGCAGGGTCAAAAATCTTATTTAACGAATGTAGGACATTTGCCCCCCCCCCGATATCCGAACATATTCCCCCGGACATTCCCCCCTCCGACCTAGGACATTTCCCCCCATAAGGGTCCCTATGTTAATCTCGTTTGTCCAAGTGATAAATAAATGCAGATTACATCATGTTTGTAGTGCCTTACACCATAGTACAATAATAAACATCAATTATCAAATTGCACCATCAAACAAATTATATGAAGCAAAAATTATGCCACGTACGCCTGGTGGGCCTACGTCACAGGCGCTGTACGAGTCGACATTTGAGACACGGGTTCAAAACCCGTCTTATGTCGATTTTGGACTTTTTAATTTTGTCATATGCTACAATGAACAAGCTCTAAAATGCTTTTAACAGAATGAAATATCTTTTTTATGCGCTCACGCCGTGGTTGGGGGGGCACTGGCGGAGACGAACGTGATTACAATGATGACGATGACAATTACGACGACGTCAACGACGATGATGATAATGAGTCTTTCCTTCTTTATTTTTTAACAGTTGAAAGCGTCTTTAAATATAGACAAGAACTCGTTGTTGTTCCTCTGGACAAAGAGCCTACTTTTGCTCCACACATGCACTCACTAGTCATGGCACCTCTTTGAGATGGATTCTTCGCACTTGGAGCGCCTCTTAGAAGTTTGTACTGTGAGTTGTAATATTAGTGGTAATATTTTAAATGGCTATAACAGAACTACCGAAAACAAAGAATTTTTGTCAACGGTTATTTATATACGTTTAATTAGCCATATCACCTGGTCACCTGGTGCCGTCAGCTACTGGAGCTCTGGCGAAAGCCCTGGTGCATCTTCTCCAGTTGATCCTCTCCCTAGTCGCCTCTCTTAGTTCCTCCAGTCTCATGCCAGACTTTTCCTGTACTTCATCCAACCATTTCTTCCTTGGTCTTCCGCATCTTCTCCGTCCCTCACCGCATGCCGTCATCAGCTCCTTTTCCAAACCGTTAGATCTCATCACATGGCCGAAGTAGCTCAATTTCCTCCAAGTTGCTGTTTGCTGCAGTGTCTCCTCCCTCTCTATTCCGAGCTCCTCGCGCACCGATTCGTTAGTTCTCTTCTCCGTCCATGAAATCCTTAGCATCTTTCTCCAAATCCACATCTCACACGCGTTGATTTTCTTTTCCATATCCCGTGTCTTTGTCCATGTCTCGCATCCATATAGGACGACTGGGAAGATCAGTGCTTTTACCAGTCTTTTCTTTGTTTCCCTGCTCACGTATTTGTCCTTCCAAATCTTTTCCAGACCGTTCATTGCCGTTTTCCCCATTGTTACCCTCCTCCTTATTTCCATATCACTTCTTCCCTCCTTCTCTATCATAGATCCCAGGAATGTGAAGCTCGATACTACCTCTATCGTTTCTCCATCCACCTCAAAGTTTTTCCATGTTGCAGTTGTCATAACCTTTGTTTTCTTTACATTGAAGTATAGTCCCGCCTTTTCGCTTTCCTTCCTGACTCTTCTTATTAACTCGACTAGGTCGTCCCTCTTACCCGCCAATAATGTCGTATCATCGGCGTACCTCAGATTATTCAGTATTTTCCCCGCTATCCTTACCCCTTCTGTTGCCTCCTCCAATCCAGCCCTCCTCATAATTCTCTCGGCATACAGATTGAACAGGAAAGGGGACAAAATGCACCCCTGCCTCACTCCTTTCCTTATTTTAAATTTCCCTGTGTCACCATATTCAGTTCTTATTACCGCTTCTTGATCCACATAGAGGCCCTTTAGTAGTTTAACCAAATGCTTCGGAATTCCCATCTCAATTAGCGCCCGCCACAGTAGTGTATGGTCTATGCAATCAAACGCCTTGCTGTAGTCAATAAAACACATATGCACCTGTTGCCCGTATTCCCTCTGTCTCTCCATAATCCACCTTATATTGGCGATGTGATCGCGCGTTCCTCGCGCCTTCCTAAATCCCGCTTGATTGGTTGGTAATTCCCTTTCGATTGTCTTCTCCATTCTTTTGTGGATTATTTTGAGAAGTATTTTGCTCGTGTGCGATATCATCGCTATCGTTCGATAATTTCCACACTCTCTCGCGTCTCCTTTCTTGAATATTGGTATGAACACGGACCTTTTCCAGTCCTCCGGCCACTGCCCAGTTCTCCAGATTTGATTGCATAGTTTTGTAATAGTTCTCACCACTGCTTCATCTCCCGCCTTTACCAGTTCTATAGGTATTCCATCATGTCCTGGCGCTTTGTTGTCCTTGAGCTGTTTTATCGCCCACTCCACCTCTACCTCCAATATCTCTGGTTCGTTTTCGACTTCCTCTATTTTGATGTTTTCCTTCTCGACACATTCATCTTCCATGTACAACTCTTCCGTATACTCTCTCCATCTTTCCTTTATCTCCTCCTCATCTCCTATTATCTTCCCATCCTTCGTCTTGAGTGAACCCATTCTAGGGCCTGCTGTCTTCGTTATTTCCTTCATCTTTGCGAACAGTTCTTTAGTCCGTCCTTTCTTTCCTTCTTCCTCCAGCTCCCTACACATTTCCTTTAGATGGTTTTCTTTATCCTCCCTTGCCTTCCTTTGGAAGGTCTTATTCAAGGTTTTTACCCTATCCCTGTTCCCTTCCTTCTTCGCTTCTCTTCTTTCTATTGCCACCTCAATGGTCTCTTTGGATAGCCATGGGGTAGTTTTCCTTGACGTTTTCTTTGGTACATGTTTCTCCGCAGTCTCCTGGATCGCAGTTTTTATCTTTGTCCATAACGTGTTCGTATCCTGCTCTTCCATTGTATCGTCTGTCTCTAAGATCTCAAACCTATTCTTTATCTCTACTCTGTATTCTGGTGTTATGCCTTTGCAATCAAAACTGGTCAGTCTTTTATCTCTCTTCATCTTCTTCAACTTTAGCTGCAATGTAGCCACTATTATCTCGTGGTCTGTTCCGCAATCCGCCCCCGGTCTTGTTCTTACGTCTTTTATTGTGCTCTTCCATCTTTTGTTCACCACCACGTAGTCGATCTGATTCCTGTGTTTTCCATCCGATGTCGTCCATGTATAAAGTCTTCTTTTCGGTTGTTCGAACCATGTGTTCATTATTCTTAGCTCATTGGAAGCACAGAACTCCACCATTCTCTCCCCTGCCTCATTCCGTACACCCAGTCCGTACTTACCCACTACTTCATCCTTTCCATTTCTGTCCTCACCAACTTTCGCATTGAAGTCACCCATAATCACCAGTATGTCTCCTCTCGGTGTTGTGTCAATTGTTCCTTGCAGGTCCAAGTAGAAAGCTTCCTGCTCCTCCTCCGTCGTCATCGCTGTAGGGGCATATACTTGTATGATTGTTGTGTTGATCTTTCCACCACGAAATCTTACACTCAGTACTCTGTCACTAACTGTATTATAACCCATTATCGCATCAGCGCTCGTTCTATCGCACATGATTGCTACTCCGTTTCTTCTCCTCTCATCCTGCCCAGACATTACTATCTTAAAACCGTCCCAACTAAAATGTCCTTTTCCCTTCCATTTTGTCTCACATAATCCCAGTATCGCTATATCCATCCTTCCCATCTCTTTTTGGATGATGTCCATCTTCCCACTCTGCATGCTTCTGACGTTCCATGATCCGACTTTCATGGCTTTTTTACAGCTCATGTCAAGTCTTTGCTTCCTGGTCATATCCGCCGCTGGACGTCCTTTCGGCTTTGGTCCTGTGGCTTCATTACAGCCTGAATCTCCCGACTCGACACTGTGCTCATCCCCAGTAGCCATTAAGTCACCCTCAGGCCTGAGGGTCTCACCTTTGGTGACTATCGTTGATTCACTCTTTAGATACACCATGACTATTTTCTTGGCAGAAGATAAGGGGTGGTTTGCCATTGCCTTCCCCCCGTTTGCCATTCGTGCCCGTTCGTTCACCCTTCCATACGGAAAGGTTACTAACAGGTCGCACCACGAGAAGGTGGGCACGGTGGACTTTGGTTCGCCAGCCCAGGTCGGTTCCGAGTCTACGCTCCAATTGGAGTCGTCGGTCGGGTCTCCTCCCCGCTTTACTCAATTGAATGAGTGACTGACAAACCTTTGCCATATAGAGGTGTTTAATTACTGTGCAAAAATCTAAAGCGTTGAAGAGTTCAAACGTTTAAAATTACTTTTATACTGATTATAATACTGCAGGCCTAGTTATTCACTGCAGTGCATGTAGTGCAGAATGCAGTGTACAGTTGGTATGCGAGATTTTCTCGACCAGTGAGATACGCGAAATGCACGGCAGAAGAAATATCACTGACGAGTTCCTTTACCAGAAAGACCAATACTGTAGAGTTGTCGTCCATTCTTATGACTACTACATGGCCAGGGTTGCCACTCATAGCTTTTTCCACCTAGATCTAGGTTTTTTCGGCCTTATTTAGGTTTCTAGGTTTTTTGTCAGGATTTAGCCTTTTTTCACACGGCGGTTTTTTCAACTTTTTACATGCAAAAATAAGTTTTGTTAGGTGAAAATGCACAGAACACTTGAAAAAGATCGAAAATGTTGTGAATACGGACTCCAAACTTGCAGATTTATTTTGGAGCGAAAGACTAAAAAAGTCTTCAAAAAGTTTTCGGGAAAAAGGAGCAAATTTTGGTCAGATTACTAAAAAATTTCCTCAGAAATTTGAATTTGAAGGTGATCTCAACAGCCAGAAGTCCTCCCAGTTAGATGGGATAAGGTTGCTGCCTGGACAAATGTGAACGACGACGACGACGACGACGATCATGATAATCTTCCGTTTAACAAAGTGTCGTGCAGCAAACAGACCTACGACAACGAATTAGCACAACCAATGACGTCATTATTATTATTAAACTGGCGCCACAGAAATTACATAAAATCTTAATTAGTATTACACTTGAGCAGCTATGGTACTGGTCAGTTCGCAAAGTTAGCGTAGCTTAACCCTCGAGTGCCCAAGGGGGGGGGGTCCGACCGGACCCCAGGCCTGTTTTCCTCGGATAACTTTTTAAAGGCTATGAATCTGCAAAAATGCTTTTAGGTATTCCTAGACCAACCATTTAAGCATAGAATGGTATATTTTTCGTGAGTATTGTCCAACCCTGTACCCCACAATCACAGCATATACTAAGGGTACCGCATGATATTCGGCTGATATTCATACACGCATATAGGCTTCCTTCGGTAAATAACGCAAGCAAGCATAAAATGTGTCACGAGATTTTTACACTATTACTTTACACCAGGTGGGGCAATTGTATAAGATACATCAATCGATTGCAAATTCATTTGGGATTACATAGAACCAAATTCTGTTACGATATTCCAATCCCTTCTCAAGATATTTGCATGAAAACGTGGGGTCCGCGCGGACCCCCTCCTTGGGCCTTCGTGTACCAAAAAATACCTTGGGCACTCAAGTGTTAATAGCAAAAATAGTCGTTTTACGGGTAAGTTTGAGGAAAATATCGATACAATTAGACACCTTTAAAACATGGAATATCCATGTTATAAATTGATAAATTTGCCTTTGCATGTAATTGACCCTCTACTGAAACTCTACACTGTAGTACCTGTAGTCTACCTAATATAGCGACTAAGTTAAATAGAGTCAATTCTATTCTAAAAATTTATCTAGCGCCAATCTGAAATGCCGTTAACAGCTCACACGATTTTGAAATGATGGAACGAAGCTCGACGGATGAGATTCTCCCTCAATGTCGTCAGACAATGGGTTGTCAGTGGGAACTCCGGGTGAGAAAACCGACGGTGTCTGCAAGCTTTCTGTCACAGTGTGCTGCAAAGTCAAAGGCAGATGCAGAGAAGTGTTCGAGCGGGAACCGAATCCATGATGGCCCATGATGCTGTTAAAGGTGGACCAAAGACGCTTCGGATCTTTCACGTTACGTGCGATCTTTGCCTCTCAATAATTATACTCACGCTCTCTTTCCTTGTAATCACCATCTTTCACATAGTTTGATTTTGTGATGCGCTTGCATCTGACGAACAAACCGGATCCAGTTCTCCCGATCAATTGATCAATTATTTGTTCGACGGTAGATTCGATCCAAGCGACGACCTTCCATGCCGACGTAGTGACCGGCATTTTGCATCAAACCTTTCATGTTAACCCTCAGATTACCAGAATTTTTTTGATACACTGAGTACCAGTGGGGTCAAAAATGACCCCGACACAATTTTTTCAATAAATTCTTTGTTTTTTGCTTTTTTATTAATTGCCAAAAAACATATAGTAGTAAAACAATTGGAACATGTTTAGGCTGTTGAAATTAATTAAATTTTTCATAGTTGTAGGTATGTTTTAAGGTTCAAAGTGTTCGAGTGTTCAATGTTGAAAACTAACATAGAAAATATCCTGTCATTGCATCTAAAGTTTGCAGTTCATGCATGTATACTGGGCATGTTCTTTGCACACATTGCATGTACAGGCTGCACAGATTCTGGCCTTCTTATCCTTTCCCCTTGGACAAATGGAACATCGTGCACGTTTCTTCGACAGGGCTGGAGGCGACATCTTGATCAGCCGTTGTACTGCATCACCATTGCTGTTCCCTTCCGAGATGCAGGAGGAAAAACTCGTATTCTGTGCGTTGTCTGCGCATGCCACTCCTTTCTGTTCTTTCGAATAGTGCCCAGAAGAGTCATTTGTTTCTCAGCCAGTTTTTGAGCAAGTCTGAAACTTGTGAAGAAGTTTTCTGTGGTGACATGTCGTCCAGAACCAGCCATATTTCGTGTTGGGTCGAGCACAACAGGGTCTCCTTGGTTTCGTTCCATTTCCTGGCCTATACTGTATATAAATTAGTATCTAACACAGATTTTCTTCAGATAATACTATAGAAAGGATTTATAAATTATATTTATGAATTATTTCAAAGAATACCATTGAAAGTATTCAAAAAAGCTATTGGGGTCAAAAATGACCCCACTGGTACTCAATGCTATAAAAGATTGCCAGCGCCCTCTGGTTATAAAAAAGGAAAATATTAATTGATATTTCGATAGAGACTAGGTACATCTTGAAAGTCACAAATTTTAAATAAATTTACACGAACAGATTTTGCGCAGTGTACAGTCAAAGTTGGCTTGGGGTCATTTTTGACCCCACTGGTAGTCGCAGGGTTAAACTGCGACGTTTGGTGAAAGCGTGAGATGGAAGAAAGTTGGAAATCAGATCATCTGTGATCCGCTCGTAGAACTCCAACAACTCAGTAACTGTCATTGCGACCGTCGCCTCATCCGGTGCAAGTGCAGTCCGCAGTGCAGCACCGAAAGCGTTCCTGTCCAGGTCGATCCACGCAATATTGACTGAATGTATTATACAAACGCGGACGTTCTCTGTTTCCGATGGATTATAACTGCCGTCTTGAACACCTTTTAAACTGATGTAACCAAAGGTTTGTAAATGTCAGATTCGGGCGCGTAAGCAGATCTTTTACTTTCTAAAATATCTCTGAGTTGTGTTTGCGGAACCTTGACAACTGAAGATAAGAGAGGACTCCCTGAGGGGAGTGTCAAAGACAGTGGGGTCAATGCATGTCGAATGGTCTACCAGCGAGAAGTCACAGTTCTACCAGATACATCGTCTGTTTAGAGTGCAATGGTTCTAACTCCATGGCTAAATGCATTGGAGTTAGAACCATTGCACTCTAAACAGACGACATATTAGAATTGTCATACTCCTGGATTTTATACTCTAGATCCAACCATCCAGTTCCAGAAATATTCTACATTCAGAAAAGCATTGCATAAATAAATTAAAAAAACCGGCGGGACTTTCTGATTCCATGCAATGCGAACCCAACAACAGTATTCGCTGGCGGAACTCTTTACACCGCTGTCCCGATATCAACCAACACCCGACGTCGCAGAAAAAACGCTCGTAATAATGGCGTCAGCGCCGTATTTGTCGTCGTGGTCGTCGTCAATGCTGTTCCTGACGTCAGCCATTGTGCAACGACGTGTACGAATAAGTGATAAGAATAATATTATTGTCTTATCTGATTTATTTCAACAAGTCCTTTGCTCGCTTAATCTCAATCCAAGTGATATGCGCCCTTGTAACGGAGCCATATAAATTGTTCATTGTTTTTATTAACCCTTGAACGGTAACCTGGGGGTAATTTCTACCCCCAGACTGTTATAACTGCTGCTATTACAGGAAGTACTAGAAATTTTTACAATCGCTTTGGTGACTTTTCCTAATATTGACCATCCTTCAATTTCTGAAAAAAAAAATTTGCATAGGGCCACCCCCCGGGCTACGGTCAACATATTTTCAATAATTATGGTGACGAAAAACGAGATGTTATGAAGAAAACCTAATTGCAAAGGAGAATCTAAAATTCTTAGTCCATATCCAAACAAATAACATACTACTACTACTACTACTACTACTACTACTACTACTACTACTACTACTACTACTACTACTACTACTACTACTACTACTACTACTACTACTACTACTACTACTACTACTACTTCTACTGCTACTATTACTCAGTGATATTTTCATTAACGATAAGTGAAATTAGAACTGAAAATATTGATTTCCGTTAAGTATAACTATAACTGTAACTGAAATTATTTTAAGAACGAAAACTGAAATAGAACTGAAATTGAGCACACCGAACTGAAATTAGAATAAAAACGAAAATTAATTCTCGAACTGAAATTAATGAAAAAATGGAAATTTTAGTTGACAGTTTTTCCGATGTAGCTGTGTTTATTTAAAAGACGCACATACTTTCTGACTCTTACAGCTTTTGTATCTTTTGCCTAGCATGTGCTTTATTACGGTTAGTTTAAAAACAATTTTTCATTTGGACTTTCCCTGTAAGTTTATAATTTTCAACTTCACCATAAGACTGTAATGTAAATCACTTGGCTAAATGACGAAAATAATGTATTGGACTTTTAAAAGTAGGTTTGCTGCGAGGAAATAGACAAAAATAAATGTGCTTAGGCCTATCCATGC
This sequence comes from Lumbricus rubellus, assembly GCA_945859605.1. Lineage (NCBI taxonomy): Eukaryota > Metazoa > Annelida > Clitellata > Crassiclitellata > Lumbricidae > Lumbricus > Lumbricus rubellus. Next base: position 7,898,903 of record OX243821.1, read on the forward strand.
AAGGCTTCGTGGGTCTAGCCTACCCTAAAACGGATGACTGTGGAACTACAAATTATGATGAAATTTTAACATTTTTTGCCTCTGCGCATAAATAATACTAAGAAATATATTAAGAAACGGACCAGGCAAAATCATGGGTGGCTGAAAACTTTCATGCGACTTGGCCTAATTCGAGTCAGCGACTTCACCACGGAGAAAGCATGAGTGCTCCAGAAAGACGCAAGCAAAAGAACTGAATTGAGAACGGAAATTATTTCGAAAACTGAATTAGAAGTATAACGGAAATTTTTTGAAGAACTGGAACTGAATTAGAACTGAAATTGAGACCATCCGAACTGAAATAGAAGTAAAACGGAAATTATTTCCTGAAGTAAAATATCACTGCTATTACTACTGCAACCAATAAAAATAATAACAATGAAAATAATAACAATAATCGTAATAACAATAACAAGAACTTACTACTAATAATTATTATAAAAATAAGATGATGAAATGATAATTGATATATATATATATAATTATATATATATATGATGATGATGATGATGATGATGACGACGACGACGACGACGATGATAATGATGATGATGATGATGATGATGATGATGATGATGATAATGATGATGATGATGATGATGATGATGATGATGATGATGATGATGATGATGATGATGATGATGATGATGATGATGATGATGATGATGATGATAAATCCATTACAAATTATATTGACTGAAGTTATAACTGTATAATTGTTACAGATCCGTTTTGGAATTATACTACACAATGGATGCCCAAATTTCATAGTCATTCTTGTTCTTTAGCTGAGTATTTCTTGTCAATCAATCAATCAATCAATCTATCATTCAATCAATCAGTCAATCAATCAATCAATCAATAACCTAAATTTATATAGCGCCCTCTCAAGACCGCTACTCAGAGGCGCTCCAAAGTCCAAACTTATGCCTGGTCGAAAGAAAAGCCTTGAGAAGACCATAGAAAGAGCCAGCAGAGTCACGGGGAAGCGAGCGGAGAGCTGCATAGAGGCCATTCGTGTAACAAAGATGCTTTTACGGTGTCTAGGCCTATACCTCAGAGTCAGTTTCACTTTTTAATTTTCCTTTTTTCAATTGTTAGAATACACTTCAACTTTGATCTCAAAGTTTGACCCACTTGACTGTCACATTGCAAATGTGATCCAGATGAGTGGATTAATTTACGTACTCTGCAATGGTTTCAATGGTGATGAAAACACTCTGCGAGCTTACGAGAGTAGTATTCCGTACGATCTGCTAATTGTAACAATAGTAGAAGAATTGTCATTTCCTTACGAAATGGTTGGCCTTGAAACAACGAGCAATGTGTACGTCAGTGCTTTCTACGACAAATGTATCTGGAAGATAGACATTGAAAGCAATAAAGTTGACAGATGGTTGTTTGATGTTGACTCTTGGTTCTGGTTGTCAGCAGGCAATGATAATCATCTGTTGGTATTGAGGGATATGGGAGATCCGGTGATCGATATTTATGACGAGGAGGCAAATCTTGTTCGAAGCTTTTCACTTCCCAAAGACTTCGTTAATCCATCGAATGTAATTCAGAAACCTAACGGAGAATTCGTCACCACACACAGGTCAAAACAGGACCACGCCATGACTTTATTATATGTAAGTGTCTTAAGCCTTGATGGGCAGATCGTCAGTCAGTTCATACTCAACGAAGGAGTTGGCTTCAAGTTAGCGCCAATATATTTCCGAGGTGCTTATGGTACGACTTTTAAGATTGAAGTCTTCAGTGAGAACGTATACATCCGTGACTGGGAACATCCACAATGGAATCTTACAGATCTAAAGCTGAAAGACTGGTCATACGAAAAACCATGGTGGACTGTGGTTTTGCGAAGTTCTGATGGTCGTAATTTTACTGCTAATAGTTTCGTTCGACCGGTCCAGCAACATGTGCGGTTGTTCTACGATGCGGACAACACTAATCTCTTTGCGGCAGATAGCATCTCTAGCCATATATACCTACGGGACCTGGACACTCTCATATGGACTCAAATTGGCAGAGCGACGGAAATTAAGAAGTTGCATTACGACAAAGAGAAAAAACAGTTCATTGGTCTTTCTGGCAGAAGTGTACTTATTTGGAGAGTGAATAAGATGTAATTTGAGATGAAAACAAAGAACTTTCGAATGTTTTAAACTCGTATTTATTCCGCAACATCCACTGCCTTTCTCGCAGACAACATTAAAACAGGTTTAGTTGGCACAGTAAAATAATAGACACGGTCCATTAAAACACTTAGAAATGCTATACGAATAAACAACATTTTCAGTTTACCTAAAT